>CM054823.1:6083899-7311069 GCA_028984105.1 Lavandula angustifolia | reverse complement strand
TAGGTCAATCGCGTTGAAAACCCTAAATCGAAGAAGTAAACTAAGCAAAATGAAGACCAAAACTCGAGAAATTTAAGAAGAAACATAAACCCTTCTGCGAGGGAAACTGGGCCCACTACGAAATTGAAGTCGAATCTCCACTTCTTGCTGAAATCTCCCGAATTTCGCAGGCGATACCTGTTAATCTACTAATTTTCGAAGTCGATATCTTCATCACAAAAAATCGCAAAACAACCCTAAACCCATATAAATCATAAATTGAGAAGAAATTGTGGAGGAACCAACCAAGAATGAACAACTAAGAAACACACTACGCAATCCTTCTACATTGCATTCATAATCCATATTTCAAATACCATACTGGACTGAAAAAAAGAGACAAACTCATTCTCTTGACGGCGGCGAAAGCAAAATGGAAAAACTTGTCGGACTTCAGCTGGCTAAACAAAATTCACGGCGGCGGGTTGAGTGACGAAATAGGGTTTTCGACTAATAATTCTGGAAGAGAAGAAAAAAAGCAATTCTTGAAAGAAAAAAAAAGAGTAGTAGCGACAGCTTTTTTGTGAAGAAAGAATAAGAGAATACAAGATTACAAATTTACCCTTAATGAGCCCATTTTTTTCTTTTTAATTTAATTTTAAATGCCTTTATCATGAAAAATGCTAGTCATTGATCAAGAAAATGGAGGGATGAGATTGGATCTCATATTTCTTTTGAATATAAAATCTCTTTTGATCCATTTCCTATATCTATATACACCTAATTTATTGCATATAAGGTCCCTACTTAGATGATATTACAAAATAACCCTCATGGGTGTATATATTTTCAACATCTCCCACTCACCCATGGTGGTTGTTGGACAAATAATCTCTTCACATTAACATACAAAAAATCACACAAGCAAATGGATTGTGTGACCCGCGAGCATATGAGCTTTAAATATCATACACCGGTTAAGGATATATGTTGCTCAACCATTTAAATAATCGAGGGCAATTAACTCTCTATACCCCAGGCTACTTCATAAAACATATCAATCAACGTATATTTAACCCCTTTATAATAATAGAGCATACTTGATCATTTTCCATAACTATGTATTCATAATCATATACTTGACACGATTGGCTAGCCGATGAATACAAAGAAGGATGTCAATCAAAGATATTATCCCTTACTAACTTATGTCTCTTAGTTCTATCACAGCTACTTTCCTAACATGAACCACATGACCGAATTATCTTGGCTATTGGTCACACATTAAATTAGTAACACTAAGACAAACCTTAAGATATTATAAAAATAACCTCAAGGTCTCACATAGGGGTGCTACGGTATACCGAAAAATCGGTATACCGCACATATTGTATCGAAAAAATAACGAAGATACCGAATTTTTGGTATATCGTAATTTTTGGTACGGTATCATACCGTATCGAAGTTTTTTCGGTACAGTAACGGTATGAGATTTTCCATACCGAGGTATACCGCATACCGAAGTTCATACCGCATATGGTTATAAGTTTTAAACACGGGTTGTTACAAATATGTCATTCATATCAAACAATCTTAATGTTATATCATAAATTCACTTAAATGACATAACTTTATTTGACATAAAGTCGCATTATTTATCTATTAAATCATGAAATGGATAAAAAAATTATATTTTTCAACTTTATAAACATTAACCCGTAATATTAACAAATTCATACAAAATAGATAGATTAATTAATTTTATTGAAAAATAATATTAATAATTTTATTGGATTTTATAAAAAAAAACATAGATTAAGTTTACGGTATACCATTAAATATTCGGTAGACCTTGATTTTTCGGTATACCGAAGTGCGGTACGGTATATCGAAAGAGCGGTATGACAACGATATAGAGATTTGCCATACCGAACTTTCGGTATACCGAACTACGATATACCGAAATGATCGGTACGGTAACGGTATGCTTTTTTTCATACCGACCCTTATCGGTACGGTATGTGGTATGAGAAAAATAGTACGGTATACCGTACCGAACACCCCTAGTCTCACACAACGAAAATAAGGATTCATAGTTTTTTCGTTAGCTTATTGGTCAACTGACACACATGGTATGAAGACACGTGCTATGATGCATCTCTTCCAAACATGGAAGCGTATGTCATTCTTTTCTCTGAGAAAATGCATCATACAGATTTTAGTTCAAGAGCTACTCAACACTCAACTCGAGATGTCCTCCAATCCCCGTAGATCCCACAATCTAAAAGGGAAAAACTCTGATATGGACTTTATAACAAGTTTTAATGAGTTGTGGGAAACTCACTTGACTACTTTATCAGATAGTACTTTGATCTTCACTCATCCTCGATGACGAAGACGATTACTCATGTGAGAGAGTCAATCTCTACTTTTAGACATACTTTAATATCACTAAGATATAGAGAGACATATATATATATATATATATATATATATATATATACATAACAAACATTATCACATAATAAAAGCATTACAACATTGTAGCCACCCTCACAATACATCTACAGAATTTTTCGCAAACTAAGTGATTTTACATGACCCATGAATACTTCTCTAGGTATCGGTTTGGTTATGGGATCAGCAAAATTCTGATATGTAAATATATACTTAAGGACTACCTCCTTCTGTCAAATAATATCTCGCACAAAGTTGGACTTCGTGTCTATGTGTTTGGTTTTACCATGATACTTGGGATTCTTGGTGTAAGCAATAGTTGCTTCATTATCACAATAAATCGTTATAGCTTCTTCTGATGTGCTTACGATCCCTAAGTTTTGTAAAAATATTCTCAACCAAACTGTTTCTTGTACTGCTGCTGAACAAACTATAAATTCAGCTTCCATTGTAGACAATACTACACAAATTTGCTTTTTGCTGCGCCGTGAAATAGCGTCATAGTTGAGGAAGAAAGTGGATCCAAAAGTGGATTTTCTATCGTCGACATCACCACCACAATCAAAATTCGTGTATCCTTGCAAAGTCAAGTTTTTCCCTTGATAACACAATAAATAGTTTGCAGTACCCTTTAGGTATCGGAAAATCCTCTTAACAACTCTCCAGTGTATCTTCCATTGGTTGGATTTATACCTACTAACTAGACCAACGACATAGCAAATGTTAGGACGAGTACACAACATAGCATACATCAAGCTCCCGACAACATTGGCATATTGTATTTTTGACATCTCAACCTTTTCTTGTTGGTTTTGAGGACATGTATCTCAACTTAGACTTTCTCCTTTAATGACAGAAGTGTCTATGGGTTTGTAGTTCTCCCTCTTGAAGCGTTCAAGGAAGACCTAGTAATTTCTTAGAACGATCTATGTGGATCTTAACACCAAGGATGTAATCTGTTTCACCCATGTCCTTTATCTCAAAATTTGAGGACAACCATTTCTTAATGGTGTTCAAGTATTCTAAATTGTTCCCAGACAATAATATGTCATCAACATACAATAATAGAATTACAAACTGCTCTCTAGAACGTTTTATGTAAACGCATTGGTCTTCATCGATCATTACAAAGGGGTATGAAATAACTTCTTGAAATTTCAAATATCATTGTCTAGACAACTGCTTGAGTGCATAAATGGACCTTGTCAATTTGCAAACTGTTGGTCCCAAGTCAAACGTTCAGGTGTAGAAGGGGGGGGGGGTTGAATACACCTGAAAACCTTTTTCTCAAACTTAAAACGCAAACAGTCCGTTTCACGGAAGATGTCTACTGAATGGATTTAGGAGACCAAGCAGGCTGATCTTGATCGCGCGGACAGAGTGACTAACAGTACTGAGGTCTGCTAGCTGACTGATGTCAGAATTCAGAACCGTTCAGCAGAGGTTCACTAGTGTGCGGAATTGTGTAGGCCCGATTCAGTTTGTTTTGAAAACGTTTGTTTAACAAATCAGTTCAGTATATTAGTGCGATGTTTTAGCTTTTAAATAAAATGTTGTTGTTTGATTTTCTAAGAATATTTTCAGTATGAACAGTTATCATGCAAAAAATAAACAACACAACAATTTTTAAAGTGGTTCGGATACGCAAGATCCTACGTCCACTCGTCCTTAACAACACAGGACACTATTTTATTATACTGAGTTAGTCTCAGTTAGTTTGTACGCTGGACAAGTTTTACTTGTGATTATACTGAGCAAGTCTCAGTTTACAGGGTCAAACAAGAGTGTTTGAATGTATTTCCAACTATGAAGGAGTTCTTAATAGTAAGAACAATTCAATAAATGAACTCCTTCGGTTTAAGCTATGGATATTACAATGAGCTTAATGTTAGAGGGTGAGAACTAGAAACTCTTCTAGAGTAAAGAACAAAGAGGATATATCAACTCTGTGTTCATGTTCTTCACTGAATAAACGATAAGTGTTCTAGAGCTTGATTCTTTGAAAGCTTGAGTTCTCGTATGGTCGCTTATGTGATCGTGTAGTGCGACTTTGAAGATCACGACATTCCCTCTATTTATAGGCGTGACTGTGAATAGATCCGTTGGAGATGAATTGTTCACGTGTCACTCTATAACTAGGTAGCAAACGACTTCTTTTCGAATTCTGTAGAGTCCCCTTACTTTTCGGGAAAGTGGTTGACTTGCAGCTTTATGTCGGAGACTTGCCAGTTGGCTGCTTGTCCTTGATCGAGGTACATAAAGTGGTTGAGACACTTGCAGACTTCAAGGTTGACACTGAAGCTGACTTTTCTCAGATGTACGACCTCAGACAACTCTACTGATATGATATTGAAGTCCACTATCAGTTAAAGAAACTAAGAGGCCGTTGTTGAGTCTGACCCATAGGTTCAGTAGTATACTCGTGCTGAGTTCAACTCTACTGAAGGTAAAGACTCTGAGTTCAGTAAAGTGCTCCTGCTGAGTTCAGTTCTACTGACTCCTGAACACCTTTCAGTATGATGCTCCTGCTAAGTCCAACACTAATGAATCTTCACTCCATTGCAATGCGGCGGATAGTCTACTGAAAGACAGCAGACGGAACTTCTGAGCCGGACCATGCTGAAGACAAGTCTGCTGAGTCTGAAAAACTCAAAGACAAGGCGTTACAATTACAAAGGAATAGTTCACCAATCAACATAGGGTTTTGGGATCAGCCAAATCATTAACTAAACAATTTCCCCCTATTTGATGATGCAAAAACCTGTCTCTATCAACTATCTAACACTATCTAAGAATCTAAAGAAATAGAAGATACAAACTCCTTACAAATATTACAATGAGAAACTATGGAGAGTATCTTCAAGTCTTCTGAACTAAGCAAGAACCGAACACACAAATAATTAGTGGGTGTGTGAGTCAGTAATCACTTAGGTGATTCTGAGTGTTAAGTAAAAAACAAAGCAGGCCATGGAGACAATAAGGAATTGTCAGGCCAAGTAACATTTGATATACTAATAGATAAGAAGTTCAGTACAGTTACATCAAATGCTACACTAGGAAATACATCATACAAAGACAAAACAAGACTACTTCCTAACAGATTTAAAACACTGAATCCTTGCCTAGAAATCATTCGATTTATCCTCAGGCAATGAAAGTCCATACATCTTAAATGTGTCATGCCTCAGCTTCTGAATCTTCGGAGTATCTTCAAGATCGGTCGGTGCAAGATTAAGAGCTTTAGCTGCTGTCCTAGCTTCCTTTTTTATCACGGCTGTGTAGAGGGATCCATCAAGCTTTTACGGTGGAGGCAGAGTTCTGAAAGCCGGAGTCCTTATAGCAATATTTGCATCAAGGGTTTTCTGAACTATTTGGTATATCTCAGGATCATTCCTCTCTATCCATTCAGCAAACATCTCAGCTTTGCCGGAGTCGGGCCAAAGCTTCCATACATAGTATCTTCTGATGAACTCACCTTTGATCGTCTCCCAAGCCTGAGTCCTTCCCCAGGGCATTCAGTCATCAACACGAGGCCATCTGTGAATTTTCTGGTCATTAGGTTTGCGGCCCCGTTTGAAGAATTTAGAAGTTGTTGGGATGTCCCTGTCCTTAGGTGGAGGTGGCCTAGGCTTCAATCTCTCAGTTTCTTCTGATCTCTTCGACTTGATACCATTCAGCTCTTTTGTCAAGTGCTCTTATGCTGAAGTTGATTATCTCGTCTATAGTAGGCTCAGTTGGCTTCTTCTTCATTTTCTTGGATTCATAAGCCAGTTTCTTTTCAGCTTCTCTCTCCTTTTCTTGTTCTTTGTCAGCATCGTCTTGGAGAGAGAGCTTTCTGACCAACTGCCTTTAAATGGGCTTTCTGGCAGGCACCTTCATCCTAGCCTCCCCAGGGGCCTTCTTAAGCTTATTTGCAGCCTCAGCCTCATCAATCTCCCGAGCAAGTTTCTCGTCAGCATCAATTTGTGCTTGCTCTACTGGGCTAATGTATCTTGTGGGACGGGGTGGAATTTCAGAATAGATTTCCCTTTCCCAGATATAGGTGGAGGCAGAGGAGGTTCTTTAGCATCTGACTCCTCTAGAAATGTGGTCACTTCTTCAATATACTTCTGTGGTGGTTCAAAAGTACCGGTTTCAGCCTCTTTGGGTTCTAAGCCGCTTAGGCATGTCTCAACTGCTACATCCCCTGCTGAGAGACCCTGAGCAATAACCCAAGCTACTTTCTTCCCTTTAGACCTTTCCCCCTTGGTCATAAGCTTTTCAATCTTGGATCTTTCCCCCTTTTTGGCATCATCCAATGGGGTTAGCATGGGAAGTGTAACTTCCTTGGTGCTGAGCGTGTGATAAGATCGGAATTGCTCATCCAAGGTTTTTTGAAGATTTTTGAACTTCAGGTGTAGATCGTTCCTCTCATTTATGAGTTCTTCAGCGTATTTTTGCTGAGAGAGATCTACCAGTTCTTCGATCTTCGTCAGCTTTGCGTTGATCTTCATCTCACAGTCATCCTGAAGTGCTTTGATTCTATGCTCGTAAGCTTGAGTGAGTTGAGAGATTTGGTTCTGAAGCTCAGACTCAGCTGCCTTGAAGGAATCAAGAATAGAAGCTTGGACATCCTTCAGTAGATTCTGAACCAATGCTTGCTGATTGTCGAATTCAGCTCTCTGTACGGTGAGTGCATTAGTGAGAATGGAGGTGAAGTCAGGGACAAGAGGGATGTTCTGAATCGAAGTCTTCAGTTCCCTAACTTCCTCGCACTGAGCCACAGTATCCTTGCTCCATATCTTGTGGATGTTTCTGGCAAGGAGACGATTCTGGGTCCCCTGCTTCAGAAGAGCCTTGGCTACCGCTTTCGATTTTCGGCGCTTTGCAACAAAGTCAACCTCATAGGCTGACCCCAACAACAGTTGTTCTGGGTGTCAGCAGGGCAAGAGGTCCCTGTTGCTGCCGAACTAGGAGGAGGAGGGGAGTAAGAGAGATCATCAGAAGGGTGTGGTCCCTCCAGCTCCGGTTGAGTACCCTCAGCAGGTTTCTCAGTTCCTGCATCACTGGACGGTTCTGGGTCATCCTCACCTGCTGAACCTTCCATAGGGACGGCCACTGAAGTAGGATATCTATCTTCAAGTAAGGCCAGCATGGCCACCCTAAGGTCGTCGACTGTGCTAACGTCAGCAGGCTCTTCATAGCCTATCTACTAACGAAGCTGTAGCTCGTCGGTGTTCAGAATTTCAGAGGACTTGAATCTAATCATCTGTTCAAGGGTGATCTAGTCCCGGAATCTGATGAGCATCTGAAGCCTTGCCCTGACGGCAATGTCGACCAAGTCGGAGTGACTGACGATCTCAGGAATGTGTTTAGAGACATCTTTGGCTGCTTTGGATTCAAGCAATGAAAGCTCGAACCCAAGTGTCTCGGCTTCAGTGTCAGTCTCCAACTCATCAACGTCGATAGGAGACTGATCTTTCTCAACAGAAGGCAGACTACTGAGTGGCTATACGTTCAGTGGAGAAAGGGGAGTTGGGGTAAAAGCATAAGGTGAAGTCCCCTGTTCCACTGAGCATTCTCGATCTGCTAAAGGTGCCTTCTCTGTTGAGGCCTCCTTCTCAGCAGAATTTGCCTTCTCTTCTGAATCAGCCTTCTCTGCTGACTCAGTGTCCTCATCACGCAACTGAGGAACAGTAGGGGCTACTACCAAGGCTAGCTCTACTGAAGCCTTCTTCTTCTTCTGAGGGGTAGCACCCTTCTTCACTGGGGTCGAGGCTGTTGGGATTTTGTATACCGGAAGAAAATTTTATGCTTGTATACAATGTGTTTTGTCCCTACCACTATTTTATTCTCCTATCTGATAAATATATATATTTGCACATGTAATCCTTTATCTTGTACAAAAGTTAGATTTGTGTGGTGTGTCGGGTATCACAGAAGACAACACAAATTGGTTGAACTGACAAGATATAAACAGTTATCACAGCTGAGACAACTTAAGGATAAGTTGTCGGTTTAAGCTGCAGTCTTGGCTGCTTGTCTTTACTGGTACACTTAAGGTGGTGTATTGATGGATCACAGTAAGATGTGTTCTCCTAACTGACCTTAGTGGAGAACCAAGATCTCGGTGATTTAGTTAGTCTTCAGCTTGATAAGACTTCAGTTGAGTGCATTTGACTATCTATCACTTTGACCTACTATGGTGAACATCATCGCGACCGGATCTACGTATCTTGGGTGTTAGTAGTTGTTTGTGACTCAAGCTGGTTGTCTGTATCTTGCAACCGTATCCTAGTAAAACAGGTTGATAATATCCCCTGAGGAACTCGTAAGGATTAGCACACTAAACCCGGTCGGTTGATTAAGTTCAAGTGTGTTAATGAGGTCGAGTGGTACTACTCATGAATATAATAAGATGTTAATTAATTTAAGCTGTCAGTGAGCTTAATTAATTAATGGATATTTCTATCTTAAATACGGGGATCGATTAAGTCTAAAATACAAGCCCTTGCTCAATTTGGGATAAAGGGGTAAGTCAACATGGATTCTCTAGTGGAATGAATATGTGTTTATTAATTAATTTTGCTCTGGGCTGAGCATAGATAATTAATTGATTTGAGGCCATGCTTTATTTCTTGTATTAGATCCATAATTTGGCCCAATTAGTTGCCTAGTTATTTATTGTCTCTCAGAAATCATTATTAATAGATTAATGCATTTTGTATTATTTAATAATATTATTTATCTGGAATTAATTGACTGGGCCAATTAATTGATAAATATTAGTAGCCCAATAGATTAATTAATTATATTATGGGCTAATTATGTAGAAGCCCATTAGGGATATAATTAAATTAATGGGCTGCAAATATTAATATTATATTAATTTTTAAAGCCTATATATATTAGTATTATGCTCATAAACAGAACACACACAAAAATACATTCTCATATGTGTATACACGGTTTTTTGAGAAGGGAGACAATATTCTTAATTTTCTCCAGTTCTCTGACCACCCAGAGGGAGACAAAGTCCGGGACACAGATCAGAAGATCTGACACACGAGCAACAATTAGAGCTGGAACAACATACGAAGGAGGAATGTAATCGATTCTTCCCCCTCTATTTCCTTCAAGGGCTTTCCTCTTGCCCTTTCCCTCTCCGGCTCCAATGCCAATCTGCTGCAACGAGCTGGCTTGGCTGTGGAATCTGATCTTCTTAGGATTGAAGTACTCCTTGTCAGCATATGTAATCGGATCAGCTCCACAGAAGTCCTCGATCATGACTGAGAACTTCATGCCATATAACAATTTGCCCTTGACACTCAGTCGAGAAGCTGATCGATCAAACTTCGCCCCTTGCATCTGAAACTCCTTGATGAATACATCGGCCCAGTTGATTTGCGCTCTATCATATATGGCCATCATCATCTGTAGTTTTGGCCTAGACACCTGATCGAATGAGCCGGCCTGGCTTGTCAAGATCTGCGTCATAATGTACGCCAAGTCCCCGAATTGCGGAAGCATGCTGCTCCTGGGAAATGCAGCTCTGAAATATGTAGGCTTCCCGCAAAACATTGCCAGATAGTCATCTAACACGTCGTCCTTATATCCGACAGGACTGATGCCGTCTGAAGGGAGTCTGAAGCTACTGATAAGGGTGCTTCCGTGACATCTTCTTCAGAATCAGAGATGCCTTGGTTGGATCCTGAATCTCATGAACTTTGAATGTTCCAACCAAGCCCCCATCTTCCTCCTCTAAATTGAGATACAGCTCGGCTATCTGATGAGGCAGGAAGTACGAGGGTTTCTTTGAAAGAAACAACTCCAAGCCAGATGCCCTCAGGGCATCATTAATCTCCTCTAGAAACTCCAACCCGCTGGAGTCAAACTCCATAACAGGCTCACACCATACTTTGTCCTTCTCCAATATCTTGACAATATCAGCATGAGAAATAACATGAAGGCTCGTCATGACTATCTGCAAAATAGAGAATTAGCACTTGAAAGTAGAATTAGTCAGTACGAGTGCTTTAGAAAATAAGTGTTAACGTAAGAAGAACTCTGAAATATATGAAAGTAAGCAAGTATGCTAAATGTTTGCAGAGAGCTCTTAAGGTATATGCAGAAACGGGAATGGCGAATATGGCAATGTGGAAGATCATGTCGATATATAGTTTTATTTTGAATGTGAAACATTTTTGATCGACGGTTGGGATCAAATCCCGCTTTTTCAGTGGACAGTCATGATTTTATAATATAAAAAGAGTAATGATGGCCATGTCGTCTAGTCAAATCTCAGACAAACTTAGATGTTTAGAAGTAAGTTGATACGACTCGCATTAAATGCAAAGCAGAGTTCAGCAAATAGAACATAGAATGTTGTGTAATAAATGAAAACGATTTTAATTAATAACATTCTTTAAAGCATTAAGTGCGATGCTGAACTTCTTTGTCATAAAAACCTTTTTATGACTGAAAACACATTTTTAATGTACAGTTAAACCTTGATAAAGTAATATTCGATAAAGTAATAATCTCGCTAAGATAATAATTTCTTCCGGTCCCGATATGGGTCAATACACAAAATAATGTTCGATAAAGTAATAACCTCGTTAAATGAATATTTTTCTCGGTCCCAATGTTATTACTTTATCGAGGTTTAACTGTATGTTGAGTTGACTACTGAAAGAGATACGCAAACCTGTCAGTTGAACATTGTAGTCAGCTGATATCACGTGTAGTTGGTTGCTGAATCTCGAAACTGAACGAATTCAGTGTAGGATGAGTATTCCCCTTACTGAGGGTACTCCATCTGAAACGCTTACTGAGTAAAGTCAGTAGGTTCCAGGAGACCGAGCTCTACTGAAAGATCTCTGAATCTAGCTTCAGCTAGAGGCTTGGTCAGTATATCAGTCTTCTGTATGTCAGTGTGGATCTTCTCCAATCTGACGTCCTTCTTCTCGACATGATCGCGAATGAAATGGTGTCTAATGTCCACGTGCTTGCATCTTGTATGTAGAACAGGATTCTGCGAGATGGAAATAGCATTGGTACTATCATAGCAGATCGGCACTTCATTCTGGAATACATAGTAGTCGCGCAATTGCTGTTGAAGCCAAAGGATCTGGGCGCAACAACTTCCGGCAGCTATGTATTCAGCTTCAATAGTGGATGTGGCTACTGAATGTTGTTTCTTGGAGAACCATGAAATCAGCTTGCTACCGAGGAACTGACATGTTCCTGAAGTTGATTTTCGGTCGAGCCTGCAACCTGCATAGTCAGCGTCAGTATAGCCAGTTAATTCAGAATTATCATCTGCTGGAAACCATAACCCTCTGTCAGGTGAGCCTTTGAGATAGCGTAGAATCTTCTCTGCTGACTCCATATGGCTCAGCTTAGGATTCGCCTAAAATCGAGTACAGACACCTACAACATAAGTTATGTCAGGTTGACTAGCAGTTAGATATAATAATGAACCAATTAAAGCACAATAATCAGTAGAGGCTACTGATACTCCCTCTTTGTCTAGATCAATTTGGAAGTTTGTGTTCATAGGTATTCTGACTGGTTAGCTGAACTCGCATTCGAATTTCTTGATAAGTTCCTTAGTACATTTGGCTTGATTGATGAAGATCCCTCTCTCAATTTGTTTAACTTGAAGTCCAAGAAGGAAATTCATCTCGTCCATCATTGACATCTCAAACTTATCCTTCATCATGTTCTCAAATCGTTGACACATGGTCATATTCTGAGAACCAAAGATGATGTCATCCACATAGACTTGCACTAAGAGTATGTATTCGTTCAGTCGTATGCTGAATAGTGTTCGGTCTACGGTGCCTTTCCGAAAACCCTTCTGAAGGAGGAAATCTAATAGGGTATCGTACCAAGAACTGGGTGCTTGTTTTAACCCATACAGTGCTTTTATGAGCCTGCATACCTGATGTCCCTGCTGAAAGCCGGGATGCTGCTCCACGTACACCTCTTCCTTCAGTACGTCGTTCAAAAAAGCACACTTCACATCCATCCGATAGACTTTGAATATTCGACGTGAGGCGTATGCGAGGAAAAGATGAATAGCTTCCAGTCTTGCAACTGGGGCAAACGTTTCAACGAAGTCTGTTCCCTCAGCTTGACAGTAGCCCTTGGCAACTAATCGAGCCTTGTTTCTGACTATAACGTTGTTTTCGTCTCGCTTGTTCTTGAAGTCCCATTTAGTTCCTATGACATGTTGGTGTCGGGGTCTGTCAACAAGCTCACAAACCTCATTGCGAACGAACTAGTTCAGCTCCTCTTGCATGGCTATAATCCTGTCAGCGTAGTTTAGTGCCTCCTCAATATCTGAGGTTCTTCAGTAGACAAGAAGAAGGAGTACAATGCACTCTCGCCTTGTCTCAGATTAGCTCTGGTCTTAACGACTGCTGAAGGGTCACCAATAATCAGCTCAGCAGAGAGAGTATCTAACCTAGAACGTTGTTTCCTTGTCTCTTCTTCTGAAACAGATTCAGTGCAAATAGTAAGCGTATTAGGCATTTCAGTAGTACTGTTTTGAAACTGAAGAAGTTTAGTAACAAGTTGAGGTTCTGATGAATCATCCACTGCACGGGTTTTAGGTTCAAGAACATCATTTGTTCCCCCTGAGTTGGTGCATTCAGATGTGGTCTCAGTACCAATTTCGGTGTCTTCATTGACCAATACCTGGGATTGATTCTGTATGTTAGAATCAATCTTCTCAGCTACATTCAGTGTGGGTTGATTCTGACTGTCTTCTTCTGCTGAATCATCATCCCAACACTGGTGAGTCTTTTCTGAATCTTCATTTAAGTTCATATTTGTAGCTTATGGCTAACATCTTTAGAATCTGAGTTGCTTATGTTCCTGTTCTCAGTAGCAAACTCGTTAAAAATAACATAAGGACTTTCCTCCATGCAAAAGGTCCGGAGGTTGAAAACTCTGAAAGCTTTACTGACCGTGGAGTATCCTAGAACACTCCTTGGTCTGATTACTTTCAAAGTTCTCAACTGATCCTTTCCATTATTGTGGATGAAACAAGAACAACCGAATATATGGAAATAAGATATAGAAGGAATTCTCCCGTTCCATAATTCATAAGGTGTCTTCATGTGCTTCTTTGTCAGTAAAGAGCGATTCTGAGTGTAGCATGTTGTGCTCGTGGCTCTGCCCAGAACTTCAATGGTAGTCTAGAGTCTGCGATTAAGGTCCTTGTTGCTTCTTTTAGTGTTCTGTTCTTCCGCTCAGCAAGTCCATTATGTTGAGGCGTGCGTGCAGCAGACGTCTCATGTTCTATTCCTTCAGTATCGCAGAACTTTTTCACCATTGAGTTCAGAAACTCAGTACCGCGATCAGAATGAATCTTCTTAATCTTGGTGTCCTTCTCGACACTGAGTCTCTTCAGTAGCCTCGGCAAAGTTGTCTTGACGTCAGACTTGTTGGCGATAAAAATTACCCACGTGTATCTGGAATAATCATCGATCACCACCAGTGTGTACTTCTTGTCTCTGATCGTCACAGGAGAAAATGGCCCAAAAAGGTCCATGTGAAGAAGCTGAAGGATTCCGTCAGTAGATGGTGACAGAATTGAATAATGGCTTTTCTTAGTCTGTTTTTCTTTCAAACATGCTTAACATTCTTCTTCCTTTTTGAATGCTCGCTTGGGCAGTCCCCTGACAAGAGATCCCTTCGCAAGTTTGTTCAACACCTTAAAGTTGAGATGACTGAGCCTTCTGTGCCATAGCCACTCAGTTTTGTCTTCATTATGTGCTATCAAACAAGCTTCAGACTCCACGGATTTCCAGTTGGCCACATAGATGTTCTTCTTCCGTGTTCCTGATAACACTGTTTTACGTGTAAATTTATCCAATACATCACAAAAATCAGTGTCAAATATCACTCTTTTATTGTTATCACAAAATTGACTAACAGAGGGGAGGTTATGTTGGAGCCCTTCAACATAAGATACTTTTGGAACTATGGTGGTTCCAATATTCAGTGTTCTGTATCCTCTCGTATAGCCTTTGGCGTTGTCGCCAAATTCTATTCTGGGTCCATCTTCAGTGATGTAATCTGTCAGCAGTGTCTTCTGGTACGTCATTGTTGGGATTTTGTATACTGGAAATACTTTTTATGCTTGTATACAATGTGTTTTGTCCTTACCACTGTTTGATTCTCCTATCTGATAAATATGTATATTTGCACATGTTATCCTTTATCTTGTATAAAAGTTAGATTTGTGTGGTGTGTCGGGTATCACAGAAGACAACACAAATTGGTTGAACTGGCAAGATATAAACAGTTATCACAGCTGAGACAACTTAAGGATAAGTTGTCGGTTTAAGCTGTAGTTTAGATAAGAAGTGGCTTGTCTTAGCTGCTTGTCTTTACTGGTACACTTAAGGTGGTGTATTGAGGGATCACAGTGAGACGTGTTTTCCTAACTAACCTTAGTGGAGAACCAAGATATCGGTGACTTAGTTGGTCTTAAGCTTGGTAAGACTTCAGCTGAGTGCATTTGGCTATCTATCACTTTGACCTACTATGGTGAACGTCATCGCGACCGGATCTACGTATCTTGGGTGTTAGTAGTTATTTGTGGCTCAGGCTGGTTGTCTGTATCTTGCATCTGTATCCTAGTAAAATGGGTTGATAATATCCCCTGAGGAACTCGAAAGGATTAGCACACTAAACTCGGCCGGTTGATTAAGTTCAGGTGTGTTAATAAGGTCGAGTGGTACTACTCAGGAATATAAGATGTTAATTAATTTAAGCTGTCAGTAAGCTTAATTAATTAACAGATATTTCTATCTTAAATACGAAGATCGATTAAGTCTAAAATACAAGCCCTTGCTCAATTTGGGATAAAGGGGTAAGTCAGCACGGATTCTCTAGTGGAATGAATCTGTGTTTATTAATTAATTTTGCTCTGGGCTGAGCATGGATAATTAATTAATTTTAGGCCCAGCTTTATTTCTTGTATTGGATCCCTGATCTGGCCCAATTAGTTGTTTGGTTATTTATTGTCTCTCAGAAATCATTATTAATGGATTAATGTATTTTTTACATTATTTAATAATGTTATTTATCTGGAATTAATTGGCTGGGTCAATTAATTGATAAATATTAGTAGTCCAGTAAATTAATTAATTATATTATGGGCTGGTTATGTGGAAGCCCATTAGAAATATAATTAAATTAATGGGATACAAATATATTAATATTATATTGGCTTTTGAAGCCTATATATATATTAGTATTCTGTTCAGAAACAGATTACACACGCTCATAAAAACTCACGCACGCACGCGAGTAGAGAGAGAGACAGTTATTTATTTTATTCAGTTCTCTGACCACCCAGAGGAAGAAAAAGGCCGGGACACAGATCAGAAGATCTAACACAGGAGCAACAATCAAAGCCGCGACAACATACGAAGGAGGAAGGTAGCGTTTCTAACCATCTATTATCCTTCAGTCATGTGTCTGAAACATCCGTTGTCTACGTACCATGGGTCTTTTTGTACCTGCAAAACAGAAAACCACACTTAGGTGCCCTTTATGTTACTTTTGGGTCCTGAGGAGTTAGTAGTTTTGCAATCCAAATTTGCCTAACTACTTTTGTAGTCTCAGATAGTTTCTTCCCTGACCCGTCAACATACTTCACTGTTGGGCTCAGTGGTGTTGACTCTTTCTGCTTCAGAGGTTCAGCAGTCCTGATCTTCTGCTTAGCTGGACTCTTAACTTTCTGGACTAATTCAGCTGCTTTTTTCTGGTTCTTGGGTGCCTTCTTGACCACTGGCTTATAATAGTAGCTTCCGTACTGAGCATGGTGAGTCAAAGTCTGAGGCCCATGTTGATCTGCCCATCTCACTGAATTTCCCCTTTGCTTCTGACTGGGAGGTTGTGAGCGAGATCTTCCAGAATTCTGATAGGTGGGATGAGGTACATTCACCTTTTATTTTCCTTTTGTCAAAGGTTTATGGGGAATCGAACGTTCAGTACACCCTTTGACAAACCTATCAGCAAGATTTGCTGCTGAATCCTATGGAGCTGAGGTCGAAGCTTCTAAAGTGTAACCTAACCCTTCCTTATGGGTTATAGGTCTCTGACTTGTGAGCATAGCTTCGAGCTTCTTCTCTGCTCCAAGAAACCTGTCGGTCATCATAACTTTTAAGACCTCATCACTCTTCCTAAGAGTTTCGTACAGTGTCTGTAGTTCTGAGTATTCCTTCTTTAGTAAACCCATTTCACTGACTTTCTTCGCCAAGTCTTTGGTCAATACTGAGATCAGTCCTTCTTGCTGCTGAGACTGTGTTATCAGAAAATTATTCTCCGCTTTTAGTCTCTTGGCAAGCTGAGCCAACTCAGTAGAGTCCTGACTGGACTTAGAAAGTTTCTCATTTTCTGCTCTCATGAGGTCCATATCCTGAAGGGTCTGACTGAAGTCCAAACTCATCTTGATATGCTCGTCTAATAGGGCTTCGTAGCACAGTGCAGATTCGGGATGATCACCTGCAGTAGATTGTGTATTGTGTGTGCATGGTGAAGAGGGTATATCAATAGCATAAGAGTTTACCTCATCCTCTTCTCCAACCATGAGACACTTCTCATTGTCTTCAACCTCTACCGCGATAAATGAGACTTCATCATATGATGAGTCCATGAAGTTTTCCGCCTCTTCTGAGTCATTTGAAAGCTCTCTAGCAATGAATGCTTGGCGCTTTTTGGAGAACTTCTCTCTTCGAGCTTGTCGCACAGCTCTCTCGGTTGCACTCAGCTCTAGACACTCATATTGGTAGTGTCCATCCTTCTTGCAGTTGTAGCATGAAGAAGGTATGCTTGGTTTTGATTCTGGCTTTTCAGGCTTCGAAGCAGATTCTTCATTCCTGCACTCAGAGAGTTTCGAGTTATGATCTCCTTTGGAAGGTGCTTGATACTTACCTCGGGATTTTTGGTAGGATTTCTTCAGTTTGATCCTCCTATCCTTCTCTCTCTGGTATTTAAGGGCTAGCAGAGCGTAACGTTCAGCCAGGGTTCATTCAGTAGGAATCGGGGCTGAGCTTGTCGACGTAGTCTGGTTGCTCACTATTGCTTGTGGAGTACTGACTGATGCCTTTAGGGCATGATCATGTGAGGTGTCAACTCCATCCCTTATCTTGTGAGGTAGACTGAACTCTAACTCATTTGCCTTCAATTCAGAAAATATATAATCAGTATAAACAAAATCAAGGTCAGAGTGTCGAAGATACGTGGCAAATGAACTCCATCATCATTCTGGAAACGCCCGTAGTATCTTATGTTCATCTCACTGTTTGAGAGCGTCTTCCCTAGCCCGTTGATTGAATTTATGATCTTGGTGAATCTGTCGTTTAGATCTTCAATTTTCTCATTGGGCATGAGGGTGAGCCTCTCAAGCTTCTGGAGCTCCAGCGTTAGTTTGTTGTTCTTTATCTTCTGAGTCCCCCGACTCAGTAACATCAGCGCATCCCAGAGTTCCTTCGCGGACTTGCAGTCCTGAACTCTGCCTAGATAAGAATCAATGAGAGTTGTTAGAATAGCATTACGAGCAACTCTATCTAGATTGTGAAGCTTCTTCTCTTCTAACGTATATTCATATTTGTCTTTATGTACCATCTCCCCTGTCTCAGCTCCACCTTCCTCTTTGTATTTGACACTGTTTATCATAGGAATGATAGGATCGATTTCCAGCACATCAGATATGCTGTCGTGTAGTGAGGTCAGATGCACCTCTATTCTGACTCGCCATATACCATAGTTCTCTACTGAGAACATGGGTATCATCCGGATCCCTGACATATCAAACATTTTGAAATAAGGGGTTAAGGATGAATGAAGAGATGTTATGCTGTGAAAAACGTTTTCAAAAGGATCAGTTTGATTAGACCAGTTTCAGAAAACAAGAGTCAAAAGAACTCATGCTCTGATATCAATTGTTGGTCTCGAGTCAAATGTTCACCTGTAGAGGGGGGTGAATACACCCGAAAACCTTTTTCTCAAACTCAAAACGCGATCAGTCCGTTTCACGGAAGATGTCTACTGAATAAATTCAGGAGACCAAGCAGGATGATCTTGATTGCGCGGACAGAGTGACTGACAGTACTGAGGTCTGCTAGCTGACTGATGTCAGAATTTAGAACCGTTCAGTAGAGGTTCAGTAGTGTGCGGAATTGTGTAGGTCCGATTCAGTTTTTTTCGAAAACGTTTGTTTAACAAATCAGTTCAGTATATTAGTACGATGTTTTAGCTTTTAACTGAAATGATGTTGTATGATTTTGTAAGAACATTTTCAGTATGAACAATTATATCATGCAACAAATAAACAACACATAAGTTTTTAAAGTGGTTCGGATACGCAAGATCCTACGTTCACTCGTCCTTAACAACACAGGACACTATTTTATTATATTGAGTTAGTCTCCGTTAGTTTGTACGCTGGAAAAACTTTTACTTCTGATTATACTGAGCAAGTCTCAGTTTACAGGGTCAAACAAGAGTGTTTGAATGTATCTCCAACTATGAAGGAGTTCTTAACAGTAAGAACAATTCAATAAATGAACTCCTTCGGTTTAGGCTATGGATATTACAATGAGCTTAATGTTAGAGGGTGAGAATTAGAAAGGCTTCTAGAGTGAAGAACAAACAGGATATATCAACTCTGGGTTCGTGTTCTTCATTGAATAAATGATAAGTGTTCTAGAGCTTGATTCTTTGAAAGCTTGAGTTCTCGTATGGTCGCTTATGTGATCGTGTAGTACGACTTTGAAGATCACGACCTTCCCTCTATTTATAGGTGTGACTGTGAATAGATCCGTAGGAGACGAACTGTTCACGTGTCACTCTATAACTAGGTAGCAAACAACTTCTTTTCGAATTCTGTAGAGTCCCCTTACTTTTCGGGAAAGTGGTGACTTGCAGCTTTATGTCGGAGACTTGTCAGCTGGCTGCTTGTCATTAGTCGAGGTACATAAAGTGGTTGAGACACTTGCAGACTTCAAAGTTGATACTGAAGCTGACTTTTCTCAGATGTACGACCTCGAACAACTCTACTGATATGACATTGAAGTCCACTGTCAGTTAAAGAAACTAATAGGCCGTTGATGAGTCTGACCCATAGGTTCAGTAGTATACTCCTGCTGAGTTCAACTCTACTGAAGGTCAAGACTCTGAGTTCAGTAAACTACTCCTGCTGAGTCCAGTTCTACTGACTTCTGAACATCTTTCAGTGTGCTGCTCCTACTGAGTCCAGCACTACTGAATCTGCACTCCATGGCACTACGGCGGATAGTCTACTGAAAGATAGCAGACGGAACTTCTGAGCCGGACCATGCTGAAGATAAGTCTGCTGAGTCTGAAAAACTCAAAGACAAGGCGTTACAATTACAAAGGAATGGTTCACCAATCAATATAGGGTTTTGGGATCAGCCAAATCATTAACAACTAAACAACAGCTGAATCATCTCCCAACACAAACATTATCCTCTTGACCTTGAAGTATGAAACCCACTAGTTGTTCCATGTAGATTTCTTCTTCTAGTTCACCATTGAGGAAAGTCGTCTTTACGTCCATTTGATGTAATTCTAAGCCTAAATTAGCTATTACAGCCAAGAGTAGGCAGATCGATGCAAATCCTACAACTGGTGAAAAATCTTCTTCATACTGTAAACCCTCTTGTTGGGTATATAACCTTTTGCAACCAATCGAGCTTTGGTAATTAATTTTAGTATTTATTTAATATATTTAAATTTGGTGCAAATTTTAGGCTATTTGGGACAGCTTTTATAAGCAGTTTTTAGCTAATTATACTTACAGTTTCTTAAAGTTGTTTTTAAGTTAAAGTTGTTAGTATTTGCAATATTAGAAAAAAATAACTTAATTTTAGAAAAAACAGTATTCCAAACACTCCATAATCAGTTATTTTTGGCTTCTGCTTTTAAAAAGCATCATCTAACCAGCTTATGGACTTCAGCTTATTCTGACTTATTTTAAGCTTCAAAAACCAGAAGTCTACATTCCAAATATTAAAAAAAATGCTTCTGTAGTGAAAAAGTAAAAAAAAAACTGCTTATTTAAGTTGTTCTAAGCACTACCTTCTTATACTTTTAAGTAATAGTTTATTATTGAGTCTTATACATGTGTGGTGGGAGAATATTCTTTTATGCGCTTTGGATATGAAACCAACTAAACAAACTAGTCGGCCCCGAAACGGCTGTAGATCCTCCATCACTGGCATCGAAATTCTCATCTGCGTGCCTGCAAGACACCTAAATCCGTTAAACCTAGTATGTAAAGATTGGCTCTCCATCATCTCTTCCAACGAATTCGGCCGCCTCCACTCCCTCGGCCACTCAAAACCGCCGTTGTCTTCAATCATCCACCAATTGAGCATCGTCCTCCACTGCCAAAAACCTTGGTCATCCCTCCAAACAAGCATCTCACAATACTTCTACAACATCTGAACTTTCCAAGATAAACTGACATTAAAACCCTACAAGTTCAAATTCCCCAACCCTAACCCTAAAATCTTGAGCATTTGCAACGGCCTCGTGTTATTGAAACATGACGTTAATGGTGACCAAATTGATTACTACGTCTACAATCCGACCACCTATCAATCAAGAAGAATCCTCACCGATTATTCTTCCAAGTATTCACGTCAAGTCTCTAAACCTCGCGTTCGATCCTTCAAAATCGATTCATTACACTGTCGACGCTCTAGTCCGATAGACAAGATATATGATTGACATTATCGAATCGATCTTTATGACTTGGTGAGTAGGTCTTGAACAATAGGGTCGGAGGAGTTCCCCCCTTTTCTGAGTTTCTATCCCGGAGTTTACTGCAACGGCTCAATCTATACCCGGATCTACCGAACAAGTCGTTATTACAATATTGATACGAGAAGTGTCAGAACATTGGATAATCCATGTGACAATTCATGTAGATTATCAGATCATCGAATTCATGCTCGAATGGGCATCTCTACCTTATCCATCAAGGCCTAGATGTGAAGGTGTGGGAGTTGAAGGAGAACGAGAGTGTTCAAACACAAGTACAAAATGAGTAAATACGCTCGGCTTTCTGTACTTAGTACTTTGATTCTCCCGTTTGCTTGCTTGTTATGATTCAATGGGCATACAAACAATTTGGTTATAATAGCTTTGATGACAAGGTCATGGCTTTAAGATTTGATGATCATGACCGTTTGGAATAGCTTGTGGATTTGAGGGAGAAACCATTTTTGCTTCAAGATTTTGAGCGTTTGGATTCTAACAATTTTTTTGTTTTTGCTCCAACTCTGGCTCCAGTCTGATCTCATTTCTTAGATAGTTAAATTAGTATATTCCTCTTGAAGCTAGGGTTTTGAATGAGTAGTTAATTTTATATTCAAGCTTAATTGAACTTTATGTTTTTTTCTTGAAGAGTGATTGATGTTATTTGAGTAGCTACTAGTTTTATTCATTTTGTAAGCCGTGTTCGTAGTCATATTAGCTACTAGTTTTATTCATTTTGTAAGCCGTGTTCGTAGTCATATTATCTAGGAGCATCCAAAACTCTGGGGGAAATATGAAATTTTTGGCATTTCAGGAAAGGAGGGGAAATATGCAATTTATGGGGCGTACATTATTTTGCATTGGCCTATGATTTGATCCCTTTGTGATTTTATGTACACTTAAACTCCGATAAATTAATGTTTGATAGAGTAATAATTTCTTTAAGATAAAAATTTCTTCCGGTCCCGACTTGGATCAATGGACTAAAATAATGTTCGATAAAGTAATAACCTTGTTAAACAAATAATCTTTTCCGATCCAAGGTTATTACTTTAACTAATATATATTTATTACTTTTGCTAGAAATTTAATCCAACCACGTTACTAGATTGTTTCATATTTAAGATTGAATGCGATCTTGGTGGATTGTTGGTTTTAGAATTACTTAATATGAAGCGGCTAAAGATGATAGACTCATGGAAAACATAGTTAAGTTGTGGATACTTGATTAATTTTTAAAATCATTGATCACACAGTTATATACTTACCCTCTACAAAGAATACTCTATCCGTCCTACCAAATTTGTCTTGTTTCGGAAAAAAAAAAAATTAAGGAATATTAATTAAAGGGGTATGTGCAGATATAGACAATGCAAAGATTGAAAATGCAATACTAGACATTAGTTCATTTATACCCCTAAAAAGTTAGTCTATAATATCACCATCATAGCTTCTCTCTTTCCCATGTACTTTTCAGCAAATCATTGTCCAATCATTTCATTCTCTCTCTCTTCTTGTCACATGTAATTAATGCTTTGACCACTTTATTTCTTTTTCATCTTCAATACTCACGTGAGTTCTGTACATCAAAAAGAGAGAGACCACCACAGCCACGTGTCCTCTCTCTCTCTCTCTCTATATATGTCTTCTCTCTTTATATATGTGTCTCTCTCTATATAAGTCCTCTCTCTCTCTATATAAGTCATCTCTCTATATTTCTTCTGCATGACCAGTTTCTCTCTCTACATAAGTCCTCTCTCTCTATATAAGTCCTCTCTCTCTATATATAAGTCCTCTCTCTATATTTCTTCTGCATGACCAGTTTCTCTCTCTATATAAGTCCTCTCTCTCTCTCTCTATTTTCATATCACCTCTCTCTCTCTTTCTCAACCTAGTTATATATACAGCTACTGGGCAAAAAATGTGTGTATTATAGGTGACGAAAATCTGGATTTATTGCTCTAAATCCGTGTAGTGGAGCTGACGAAAAGTTTGGATCGGAAGAGTTTGGATCTCAAGCAACTTTTTGTGTCTCAAAAGCACAAGGTATGTATTATTTTTCTAACAATTCATTTTATACGTTTATTGTAGACGTTAAGTAACACTATCCGTAAAATATTTGGATAAATACTTATCGTGTGTATTTGGAATATCTTAGTTCCCCGTATTTTAATTAACGCATAATTTTATAACAGTGAACTAA
Organism: Lavandula angustifolia; assembly: GCA_028984105.1. Taxonomy (NCBI): domain Eukaryota; kingdom Viridiplantae; phylum Streptophyta; class Magnoliopsida; order Lamiales; family Lamiaceae; genus Lavandula; species Lavandula angustifolia. Next base: position 7,287,641 of record CM054823.1, on the reverse strand, counting down.
GTTTATCGCATGTGTAATACAGTGAACTAAGTTACTTCATGTGTCATAGTATTCTGTTTATATGTATCATTTACATTTTAAACTTACAAATAAGATTTTTATACAGAGAACTAAGACTCCGTTTAGAATATGTTAGAATAAGATGTTTATAAACGTACTTTGTATGATAAATTTCATTTATTATGTTAATCTTAATTCCAAGTTTAAGACATGATTTGAAATCTGTTACAATATCTTAGTTCTCCGTGTTTTATTTAACTCTTTAAATTCCAATAGAGAACTACGATATTTTTTAGCACAATAGGTTATGATATATGTCATGTATCTCCGATTCACGGCATACTGTCTTATTTCTTCGTGTTTATGTATAATTTATGTTTATATAGTGAAATAAGGTATGTATACGAAGAACTAAGACTATTTTAAATTTTTGGTTGGAACAGATGGCTGAATGGATACGAGTAACTGTCAAGTACGGAGGTAGCTTTGTAGGTTCAGAATACAGAGATGGGGATGAACAACTTGCAGCAATTCCATACGCCGAACTATCCCTTTCAACCTTAAGGGCGATAATTGAATCGCTTACGCAAAGAAACTCAGTGTGCAGCCCATATTTGCTATTTTCACTAGAGCATAATCGAGCTGGTCGGCTGGTGAAGGCATTAATGACGAACGATGATGATTTACATCGACTCGTCAACTATGAGTCAGACCCCATCGTTTGTGTTGTGACGTCGATGCATACCACACCGTATGTTCCTTCGGATCCAATCGAGCAATCCACTAGGCAGTTCGATGCACAGAACTTTTTCGGCAATGAAGAAGGTGGATACGAATATGATTTCAGCACACAACAAATGTGTCCTCCTGGCCGACAGTGGCAACAAGAAGATGTAGATGAAGAGGAAGAGGAGGAGGCAGATGAGGAAGAGGAGGATGAGGCTGAGGAGGCGGATGATGAGGACGAAGAGGCGGATGAGGCGAATGATGATGTAGTCGGTAATGATGATTCAACTGATACGGATGATCCAGACTACACGGCAGATGAAGAAGGTGATGATGTCGATGAGCATGGCGAACACCAAAGCATTTATGGTACCATGTTCGAGTTCGCAACGTGGATGCGAAAGGAGGGCGGCTACAACCGACTAATGACGCTACTAGAAGAACCACATAACCTACCAGTCACCCTGTCGTCATTGGAGGAGGAAGAAGATGGTGACGTGACTACGGAAATAGCAAATTGGCTAGTTCCGTTCTTTCCGATCGCTCAAACGGGCATCATTGGCTGTCCAGATTTGGATGTGGTTAAAAATGGCGATATGGAGCTGTACTCAATCTTTTGGAGTAGAGACGAGCTTACAGGCGCCGTTGGGGTATGGCATTTAGAGCATCGGCGATCTTTCAAGGTGTTAAGGGCAGACAGGAAATACACGTGGTTTGGGTGTTTGCACGGCAAGTCGTGTCCTTTCATGGTCCGAGCGAGTTCGGCTGCAGATATTTGGGAAATTTACAAGGTCGATAAGAGACACACATGTCAGTTTGACTTTGAACAATTGGTGCCAAGAACCGTGAGTGCAAAGACCATCGGTGTATATTTCAGTCGACGAATGCGAAGAGAGGGCGCCATGATACGAGCTCGTGACATCATCGAAGAGATGCATCAGAAATTCGGAGTTGAGGTGAAATATTACAAGGCACTCCGTGGTCGGAACAAGGCAATCACTACGATTTACGGCAGCCATGACGATTCGTACAAACTGCTACCCAAGTACCTCCACATGCTGAAGCAGTTCAACCCCGGAACTATAACCCATTATCACATCGGGGATGATAATCGGTTTTAGTACGTATTCGTAGCGTGGGGCCCGTGCATAAATGCATTTATGTTTAATTTCAGAACTACTAATTGGAGAAATATGATAATTTTTCGAAGAACTTATATTTCTATTAAGTGTTAATTGTACTATAGAATCGTTTCGACGTTTATGTACAACAATATATATAACTAACATGAAGTATTTTGATTGTATAATAGAAGTTGTAATTTATATCTACTTTTCATCTTTTCTAGTCGTATCCATCTAGTATTCATCTTCATCCTCTTGTGTGAGCCATCTCTTTCTACTATTAAAGACTTTATTTTTTATATTTTACTATATTCAAACATTATACCACAATTGATACTTTACAATATCAATAAATCATATTAATATACTTATTTCTCTGTATGTTGCATTTCAGAACTACTAAGTGGAGAAATATGATAATTTTTCGAAGAACTTATATTTTCTTTAATTGATTATTGTACTATAGAATCATATCGACGTTTATATACAACAATATATATAACTAACATGAAGTATTTTGATTGTATAATAGAAGTTGTAATTTATATCTACTTTTCATCTTTTCTAGTCGTATCCATCTAGTATTCATCTTCATCCTCTTGTGTGAGCCATCTCTTTCTACTATTAAAGACTTTATTTTTTATATTTTACTATATTCAAACATTATACCACAATTGATACTTTACAATATCAATAAATCATATTAATATACTTATTTCTGTGTATGTTGCATTTCAGAACTACTAATTGGAGAAATATGATGTGTTCAAGAGAAATAAGACATAGAAATATGACATAGAAATATGACATAGAAATAAGTATTGTTCCACACAAATAAGACACAAATAATACATAATAAGTCATGTAAACAAGTCATGTTCTCCAATGCTGTCGACCGGACTCGGCATGCGAAATCGAATGCTCTGAAGACTTTCTACCCGATCTTTTGCTTTCCAATCCCATCAAATTTTTTCCCCAATTTTTTATCTTATTCCAAAATTTCTTCTCTCTCGGTGTCAAGGCTACTCAACCCATCCGACCTTACCGGTTCTTTTTCCTTACCACGTGTGGATCGTCTTTGTCCGGCATGTGGTGAAGTTGGCGGGGAGTATGCTCTTGCACGACCGCGTGGACGAGGAATACCCCTCGCACGTGCTGCATCGGAACCAAAGTGAATGACTTGCGGTTCTCGGTATGCAACTCCAAGTGGATCGTTCTCCATTGTGCTCAAAAAGTACGCCGACTGCAACTCAGCATCCTCCTCAATCAGAGAATGACATTCTAACTAAGGCAATAAGAAACAGAAATACTTATTACTCTATAGTTATATCGTATTTCATCATGTTAAACTCTATGTTACATATTATACAAAGTAAAAGGAAACTAGACATAATTGTTTCAGAGCATAAGAAAACACTTATGTAATAGAGGACAAAATAGTATATAATACTCCACAGTTACATCTTATTTCTTCAATTATTAAAACATCTCACATCTAATACGCAGAAATAATTTGACAACTGACCTCATCGTCGAAGAAACCAACAAATGTATCTCTGATCAAGGGAAAACGCCACTGTAACACACGTGGAAGCACATTTGGCTGAATTAGCCTCGCACAACGTTGCCCAAGTGGGAATTGACTCGTACGCCCATACTTGTAAGGCCCAGATAGGCCCACTGAAGTGATACGAAACTTTGCATGCAGCTAGAGTGGTCGGCACGAATTGCTTGTAGTGCAACAACGCTTGGTATGCATATGCACCCCAAGGGAAATATTTCCATTCGTTTAGGTCGTCCACTAAGGCCCAAACGAAGTCGTCAATTAACCGAGCGTGAGGGACACACAATATGAGTAGGTGCAAAAATAATATGTTGGCAATCTTTAAGTAGTCGGAACCGGTAGCATCTCTTATGGAGTGTTCTCGGAACATTGCCTCCAATTGCTCTAATTTTATTCGGCTATCTCCACAAAAAAGATGCCTAACCCGAATGGCTGAAACATCGTGCTGGATGTTCGGGTCAAATTCAGACGACCCAAACATCAATCCCGTCACTAGGGAGAACTCTTCAATACCGAAGTGGAGAATGCGATCGCTCACATTGAACCACAAGCTACTTACGAATGGAGGATCATGACGAATCTCACGACACATTAGTTGATGAAGGGCTTTGCTAGCACTATACTTCCCCTCCCATCCCATTAACTGTCCAAAAGGGCTCGTCCGAACGAATTCATCGTAAAGCTCAAACCCGCCAATGGCCGTAAGGGTCTCTTTAATCAATAAAATAACATCCCACTTCACATGCGTCATTACTTGAGGCTTTGCCGATCGAGCAGCGATTCTAACCCAAGTCCAAGGTCTCTGCATGTACATGTGAGAAAATATTAAACTTATTTCTTCATGTTTACATCTTAGCACTCTGTAATTATTTAATAAAGTAGAGAAATAAGAACATACATCACTTCAGATAGAGTATTGTGAATAACTGAATTAATAAATCGTCAAATTTTTCATATTATTCATCATCATAAATCGATATAAGATTAATAAAGCAATTTCTTCTCTCTCTTCTCTCTCTCTCTCTCTCTCTCTCTCTCTCTCTCTCTCTCTCGAACTCTCTTCTCGCTCTCTCGAACTCTGTCTCTCTCTCTCTCTCTCTCTCTCTCTCTTCTCTCTTCTCGCTCTCTCGAACTCTGTCTCTCTCTCTCTCTCGCTCTCTCGAACTATCTCGCTCTCTCTCTCTCTTCTCTCTCTTCTCTCTCTCGAACTCTATCTCAATCGTTCTTTCTGGAACTAACGCTCTTTCTCTTCTCTCTCCTCGCTCTCTCTCGAACTCTGTCTCTCTCTCTCTGGAATAGAACTATCTCTCTCTCTCTCTCTCTTCTCTCTTCTCTCTTCTCTCGACTCTCGACTCTCGACTCTCGACTCTCTTCTCTCTCTCTAGTACTCTGTCTCTCTCTCTCTCTAGAACTATCTCGACACTTCCATCTTCTCTCTTCTCTCTAGAACTAGTACTCTCTCTCTCTCTCTCTAGAACTATCTCTCTCTCGAACTCTGTCTCTCTCTCTCTCTCTCTCTTCTTTCTTCTCTCTATCTCGAACTCTCTCTCAATTCCAAACCACCAACAGAAGGAACCCAGAAAAATATGTACTTACCTGCGGTCTGCCGTCGTTATGAGTCATTGAAGCGGTGAAACGTTAAGTGGATTGGAGAAGATGGTGAAGTGTTGTGTGGAGGAGATGGTGAAACTGCCGACTGAAATTGTTGAGTGTAGGAAATGGTTCTGTCGACCGAAGCGAAGAGAGAGAGATTGCTATGTAACTGCTCTCAAATCCATTAACTGCATGCGCATGCAGTAATGGCAATTGTGAAAATAGTATTAAATTAATCATTAATACTAATATAATTATATTAAATTAGATAATTGCTATTATGTATTAATCATTAAAATAGTATTCGAACATAATTAAAATTAGATTTATATTAAATTAGAATAACTGCTATTATATATTAAAATTTTCTTAAATTAGATAATAGCAGTTTTCGAACAGATTAGTACAAATAACTGCAATACAAAATTTTAAATTAGAATATTATTTTAAATTAGCAGTTTTCGAACAGATTTATATTAAATTAGAATAACTGCAATACAAAATTTTTGAACAGATTAGTACAAATAAATTGCAATACAAATAAATCTTCGAACAGATTAGTACAATAACTGCTATTATGTATAATTATATTAAATTGCAATACAAAAAATTATAGAAATTATAGAACAACATTATTGCTGCAATTATTGCATGGAAAATTGGAAAAGTACAAAAAAAAACTGGAAAAGTAAGTCAAAAGATGAATTAACTCTTGCATGGGAAATTGGAAAAGTAAATGAGGTGCAGGCAGCAGGGTTGTAGGGAGCAGAGTTGTAGGTTGCAGGCAAGGACCTGTGCAGCTGTCACTTTTGGCTGTCAACTTCGCCTCGATTTCAGGAATATGTTGACTGAAAGTTGAAAAATAGGTGTTTAAATGTCCAATGTCTAGTATTGCATTTTACAAATTCAAAGTGTCTATTTTTGACATTTCGAAATAGTGGTGTCTATTTTTAACATTCTGCTCTTAATTAAATTATGTAACTTAATTGTACTATTAAAGTTAATCATAAAATCAAAACTTTCCTTTCGAAACCCTACCCTCCCCATTCTAGCCTCTCTCTCTCCCCCTCTCTTCGAGAGCTCTCTCAGTGGTGCCTCTCATTGTTTCTTCTCTTTTGAAGACCAGTCGTCGTGATGAAATCGCACTCTACCTATCATGCCTCACTTTTGAACCCCTCCCCCCCCCATCTTCCTAACTTCACTTCGCTTTCGACTCTTTTGTAGCAGAGACCGAAATGGAAGATGTTGTTGAAGGAGTTAGGAATTCAATACCCGCATCCTTAAGTCGCGCTTTGATTTGCTCGCGTGTAGGATCTTCTGATCTATGTCTCGATGCTTGTTTTCCCTTCGGATGGACGAAGAACTGGAGAAGCAATGGAAAATCACGTCTCCTCTCTCTCCTGCGCTTACTTTGGTGTGCGTGTGTTTGTTTGTTTTTTTTTGTGGGTTTTGTGATTGTGTATTCAAATAATAACGTAATACCTTATTATATACACCAACCCCATTAATTAATTAATTCCTAATAGACTTCAAACACCAAACTCATTAATTAATTAATTATATACACCAACCCCATTAATTAATTAATTCCTAATGTACTTCAAACACAAAACTCATTAATTAATTAAATAATATATAAGCTACTTATTATTTATCAATTAATTGATCATTTAAATAATTCCAAATAAATAATACACACATCTTATTCCATAAATGTTTCAAATATATTCCACAAATCTCTCTCAAAGATTGCAGTTAATTAGTACTCCCTTTGTCCCATTATTACTGTCTCATTTGGTTTCGACACGAAGATTAAGAAATGTTGTTTAAATGTGTATTTTATGAGTTTTAATTGTATTAAAAAATGCGCATAATTTTCGAGGAGTAGTTGGTGGAAGAAATGAGAATATATGCAAATTTTTGAAGGGCATAGTTGAGGCAATCGATTTTTTTTTTCTATTTTTTTTCATATTGCATTTTAAGAAATAATCTTAAGTTTCCAAAAAGTTAAAATTCATAAATTTTCGAGTACTGAGTGGAACGAAAATCGTGTGAGAGAGAGATTTTTGGAGAGAGGATATGATAATGTGGGATGAATATTAAGTAGGAACAACCCACTTCATTTCTTATTTAAGAGTAGTTTTTGCTATTTTAGAAAAGAAACAGTAATAGCGAGACAACCTAATTAGAAAAGTATGACAATAATAGCGGGACAAAGGGAGTATTAAATATCTGCCATTGGAGAATATACTCTTTTCATCATTTTGATCGATAAAGAAACAAATTCCTCCGTTCGGCGCCGGAAGCCAATACACCATTACCGGTGATATAGTGGTTGAAAGTTGTCTATATAACATATATAAAACATTAATGATATGCGACTCCGTACTACGAGTCTACGACATTGATAAAAGAAGTATGACAAGTATAGCTTCTTAGCTGATAAAATTGTTGAATCCAATGGGCTTATCTACCTCATCCGGTGCCAAGGCGAGTTGGTGAAGTTGTTCGAGTTGGAGGAGAGAAGTCGTGTTCAATGTGTCTCAAAGTACAGTTGTCATCGGCTGTACTTTGACGGTTGGAGTAGGAGAGACGACGGCCGTTTAGGGTGGTGGGGGTGTGTGGAGACGGCCGAATTGGAAAACAGAATCATGGATAGACTAGTAGCAGTGGCTGAATCAAAAGAAAAGAGTGCAGACAAGTAACTCGACATCAACATAGATGAGAAAAGATGATGTAGTTGACACATTCCAATACATAACAGGCATTCGAGTTCTAGAGTAGAAGCAGTCTCAAAATGAACATGATCAACAAGAAAAGAAAAGGGAGAAGCAAAAACATACATACCTAATTAAACCGGAGCCAGATTCTCGATGACTTGATAAACGCGGTTGGAAGCAGATTGACCGCGGAACTCCTTCCCTCCAAGACCAATAACCTGCGTAACACAATTCTGCTGCAGCGCGTAAAACTTAATGCTTCCCGGTTCGTAAAGAACTAACATGCTGTCTTCTTATTCACTCTCTTCCCTAACCATACTCAGAACAGAGAGTGGCCCATCGAGATTAATGTGATACTTCAAAGATCACTGCGAGTAATCACTCTGCAGAATGCAGTTCAAAGATCATAAAAGAGTTCCTTTTGGGGCAGTTTATAATGTTATGCAGAGATCCATTCGACTCAACATAGCTATGAAAAAAACTCTCTGTTCCATCATCTCCCGGAACTACAACCTCCGGATGTTTCCCAACAACACATCCTTCAAGATCGAAAAACACCCCTCCACACCAATGGATAGGAGCCATAAACTCCTCAACACAGAGCTTCCAAGTGCTTCTCTTGGAGTCGTAAACCACCAACTCCGGCACAAACCGGCTGATCCCCTTGGAGAAGCCTTGATGTAAACAATCTTGTAATGAGGCGATTTCGACGGATCAAACACTAAATTGAGCCCCACAATACATCTAAAGATGAGGTCCTTATCAAGCAAGATCTTTCTAGACTCCTTAGTGGTCGGATTGTAAACACGACAAACTTCAAAAGGATTCTCAACATTACTGCATTGAAGCAAAAATAGGCCAATGGAGAAGCTCCATATAGTAGTTGGTTCGACTAGACTCGAAGAGAAAACATAAGGTACCAACTTTTCACCATTGGGGAGATAAAAGTAGCCGGATAACTCTGAAAGGCGGAGGAGGAGGGAAGGCTTCAGTTTTGTACGGTGATGGCGCTGCTGCAGAGTGTGTTGATCGGATAAGTGTTGACTTGAGATTAAACTGAACCATCTCTTGCTCACCAATATTTTGCTGGGAGCTAGAGGAGGATCTCTATCAGCACATCGTCGTTGTCTGTTATCATCATCTACAGGATGCTGGATCTATCTTCAGCTCCTGAATCAATCAACATAATAAACAAAAGGATAAACTTGAGAAGCCTATGGATTTGCAAACCATAGAATTAACAAATAAGCATATTCAAAGCAAACTTGAGCATATAATTTATACAAATTGCAGCTCAAAATCGGCAGAATGAGATTATTTAATACAACATTAACTAACGTGGAGATTATCCTGAATTGATCATCATTAAACAAAATTTTCAGAAGCCTATGGATTGACAAACTATATGAACTAACATAAAGATGAGAGACTAATCATGCCCAAAAGCCAACTTGAGCATATAATTTATAACTAATTCCAGCTCACAATCCGATTGTTTAATAGAACAGTAACTAGCTAGATTGTATTAAATTAAACAATGAAAAAAACGTGGAAATTAAATAAATAATGCTGAAATTTTCAACGATTCTCTTCTACCAAATCCTAATCAATTGCTGCTACAAGTCGAGGAATTGTGATACGCATGTTTCCAAAAGAGGGATGGACGGTGGAATAAGATAATTCTAATAATCACCATAAAAACGCTATGAATGGAAATAAAATAAAGCAGAGAAAGTCTCTAGGTCAAAAACGCTACACGGATACAGCAATTTAAGAAACACACACACAAATCCCCCATTATTATCAACCACCTGATACTCATCTGCTCCAAACAATCTTGATATTCAAGCGGGGATTATTAACGGTCGATACTCCGGTACCGGAGAGAGAATCGCGGCGATGGAGTTGATCCCACCACGCTTCTGCCGAGTTGCGGGAGAAGCTAACAATTGATAGAAGCTACAGTCAGCAAATGTCAATTCACAAAGAAAATTGTAGAGAGAGAGAGAGAGCGAGAAAATATAAGCATTTTTCTAGCAACGGTTGACAAAATTAATTCATTAAAATTCAAAATTTAATAAATTATTCATGTCGCATATGAGTTGTCGAGTAGGTCATAAAGAAAAAGTGAAGTTACTGTATTAATTAGTATTTTCCTTCTTAAGAAATTGAACATAATTTTACCAGACTAAGTGAAGTAGGATGGAGAAAGTAGTATTATGAGTTTATATTGTTGCAAGAGACACGATAGTATACGAATATGAGACACAATATGCATATCAATTTATTTTTATTGGAATTAGTTGTCAATGTATTTTGAAATTTATTAACATACTAACTAAAGTGCAAATATATTCACATCTTTTCATGTTGAATAAGTTGGGGGTTAAGTGGTCCACTACTCAAAATTATGCTAAATATGTGACATAAGCTTTAACAAGAAGACGAATATGACAAGTAAATTGAACTCTATTCATACATTTCATAACTACGAAAAGTGAGTGGTCGGAATTCGACCAGATCTTGATTTCCGACAATGCTAAAAATAACCAATTCTTGAATCTATATTAAACTAAACTGTCGGAACAATCGGTTACAACTAAAACTGCTACAAATTATACTACACACTCGATATCAAATACGCTATCAAGAACCACCACAAGATCTACAAGACCGGCTTACATTATTCCCGAGGACGAGCAAGCCATAGCGAGCTCAAAGCCCGGAGGCGTGAGAAGTAGTCGCTTATCGCAAGCAGCGCCCGCGCAGACTGTCGGGTCGTTAGTATCCGATGCATTTGTTGGAGCGTTTGCTGCCGCAAATTATCCGCCTAAGACAAACAGAATCAACTTTTACATCAACATAAGATTGCGTTGAGTAGGGAAAGCTTGAGAATCGAGTAAGTCAGTAGATAACCTGGCGGATGAAGCCTTCAAGAGTACCGAGTTTTCCCATGGCCATTGCCATTTGGCCCATGTAGTTGGCGACGTTTCCAGATGAGCCGGATGGAGCGAGAGAACCGGCTAGGGTTTCGGCCAACGACTGCTGTAAGGCTTCCATTCCTTGTGATAAGGCATCTTCTGCTTGTTGGGATGATTGTTGTAAGTTGTTGATAGCCAGTAGCTGCTGCTCAGTCAATGGCTCTAACTGATTAATTAGAAGCTGCAACCAAGATTATTGAATATAACTATCTGAAATCAAAGAAATCATCAACTCTTTGAGGGTACATCTGTAATATTACACCAAGTATACAACACGTAAACGGATTATAAATATACGAGCTTAATTTGCTATTCGACTAGATTTGATGCTCAATGCATCGGTTTTCCTTCATTCGAGAGGGAGGAGCTTCTCAGATTTTCCCTTGAGAGAATGCATAATTCATATCATAGATGAGAAGTTTAACTCCAAAGACTATAAATTCTAACTAATCCTACATTACCCTAATTATAAATATTAAAACAACAATTAACAAAAAAAAAACTAATTAACGGTTTCGTAGAGGAAGGAGCTTTCCGATTTTCTCTCAAGAGAATGCATATTTCATTTCATAGAAAAGAAGTTCACAAATGTGCTATATATATAGAGCTATAAAGACTAACAAATCTAATTGATCCTGCATTAACCTAATTTATAAATATTGAAACAACAACTAATTAGCAGTTTCATATCAAAATATCATAGATCAACAGGGTAAATCGTGGTTTTCGGGTCGTCTAGAACTACTAAATCCCACATTTGATGCAATCTTGTAGGAGTAATTGATGAAGATGGTGAAGATAATGGAGTAAAGATATGAATTACCTTGAGAAGTTCGGAAGAACGGAAGCCGCCAAGCCAGAGGAAGCATCTCTCAGCCGGCGTCTTCCACATGCCCGACAAGATGTGGAAGACATCGGCTTTTGCAGCATCGCCTTTTATCCTAAAGATGTCGTCATAATGTGACGTGATACCCTCAACAATCATGCGGAGCTCACCATCACCCGCATGTGAATTGACGGCACCTCGAAGCTCGTTGATCCGCCGGTTGTGCTCCTCAAGCCACCTTGCATACTCAACATCAAAGGCCAAGGCACCTAAGATTCATGCAAAAAAACACACTTATCTATGAATTCGGACAAACACCGTAATTTGAATTTTGAATGAACATGATTAGACAGTGAAAATAAGATGTTCGTACCGTTTCCACTATTTGATTGGGATTGGTCTCCTGAACTTGAAATGAATATCCCCTTCAGAAAAGGAAGCCTTGTTCATTAAACTGAAAATGTATGAAGATATAAACAGGAATTATGTATTTGTGATTAAAAACGAAGTAAGAACCTGCTGTCTAGCTCGTTGAAGCTCTTGTTCGAGTTGTGTCAATTTCATTCTGCTGCTTTCTAGCTGTTGGACATAGGCCTACATCACAAATAGAGGAAGTTACGAATAGATTAAGACGACATCAAAGTGGTGAGTGAAATAAAACATACTGGAAAAGCACCACTGAAGAATCATAGAGCAACATGCAGCCCACCAAGGGGCTTGAAAAACACAGTAACATGCAACCTCGCAGCTAACCATATTAATACTATACGATGCTTGGCATTCAGTCAAAACCATGTAAAACCAGTAACCCATAAATGTATTCTGTCCGAAGACATAAACGAGCGGAAGAGCAGTTCTCTTAGGAAGTCAGGATCATATACCAACGGACGAACAACAGATATTTCCTAGATCTCAACTTAAGTAAGAAGGACTTATCAAGACATACGTTGACACAACAGAATGGAGATAATTATGTAAAAAATAGAACACCTACTTTTTTTCTCAAGCGGCTTTTCCTTGCAGCTTCACGATTTTGAGCAAGGCGACGGAGTGTCTGCACAAGGTAGTGGTCACCATATAACGAACCAATAACAACAATGTACATCTTAAAAACTCAAGAGTTGAGAAAACCTTTTGATCTCTGGACTTATCACTGCCATCAGAAGCAACTAGTACTTGCAAATGATTGTTTGAGAACTGCACAGCATAGATGCATCAAATCAATAACCAACCGATAACAATTTTATCTGCTAGAAGAAAGGGATCATAGATCTCACACAAATCTATGCATCGATTCATAATATGTTATAAAATGTGCATCAAAGATATATACTGCAGAAAAGGGGGAAGTTTTGCATGTAGCATTACAAGTATTACCCTCTTATCTTCCGTATCAGCATCAGTAGATGTATCTGTCATAGCAGGACTCGCATCTGCCATTTTGGAAACTCCAAAATCTCCAAGATTTTGCTTCAAAGTGAAACAACCATATGCATCACTCAAGGGAATTAGGGCATTGAAAAAAACCCAATGGCACGTAGATCGTATACAAACTGCACGAATAAAATAAATGGTCATTCAGTTATAAATATGCAACCTTTTTTAAATTGACTGACATCACTGGATAAGTGATAGGCTGCTGAAGAATTCTTCAAGCCACTAAAACAAGTAAATTTACTGTCCATATAAAGATATTAACATTTCTTGATTGCTTTTTTTCCAAATAAAACTTTGATTCATTGCAAGACACCAAATTTGGATTCCCATCTTTTCAGGCAAACTATTAATTATCTTAAATATATCAAGAATCCCAGAAAACTCTGTGCTAGTAACCCCAAGAAGCAAAAGAATCATAATACTATTCCACGACTGCAAATTAGTACTTCCAAATTCCAATCAAAGATAACACTTGAAAGAATTAATATATATCAATGTATACTTGGATCTCAATTAGCGTTAGCCAGCTCTCTCTATCACACAGTTAGCTTCTCCAAGACACCAATTTCAAGCTTAATCTAAAAGCACTACTTTCCTTATCTAGCAAATCGTTTGCCTCATCCCACCAAAACCCGGAAACGCATTAATCAAAACCCCACCGGGGAAGAAATTCAAAAGGAAAGAGCATGCGGGAAAAGATAAAGATTCAAACTTACCTTGCTATCTCATATGGGTCTTAGAAATTTCAAGTCTTTTTGACAAATATTACTTCCCTTCGCAAGAAATAGAAAGAAAGAATGAGATCAAAAGTTTGAAGTACTGCGGAGAGAGAGAAATGACTACAGCCCAGTTTTGACTTTGGGTCTCTTTTTCTTTCGTGATTATTTCTGTATTTATTTGAGGTTGGAAGTTTCGTTGAGGCTTATGATGGGTTTTTAGTTTTTACATTAAAAAGGGGAAGTGGGGGAGTAGGGGGGGGAGAGAGAAAGAGCCTTGGTGGTGGCAGAGAGAATCAACTAACAAGTGCAATTGTTCGATTTGTTCTTCTATATGGTAGTAGTGTTAACAAGGATCGGAAAAAGAAGCATCTTAAAGCTTTGTAAGTAATTATTATGGTTCAAATTTATTAGTACAATTTTTTTGTGTAATAATGGATAAAATGGTATAAATAGTCACATATTATTTAATAATTATATAACTCTGTAAATTACAAATTGAGTGCTTAAATCATATTTTTAGAACTACCCAATGCAAATGTTGAGAAGAATAATGAAATATCTCATGGAAATTAAAGTTAATTTATACTGTTTTTGGACGAGTATTTCCCTGAATAAAACTAAGTTGACAAAAGTTCAACCAAAATCAGCAAGCATTAAAGCTTACACACAAAGTAATCTTTTTCTTACAAGAAAGAAACAGAGAGAGGATAGAGAGAGAGAGAGAGAGAGAGATTATCAACAACAATGAATCTTGAACCAATATTGTATATCAGAATATGTCTTACAACACCAGATATGAGCTAACCATGTCTGAACTATCTTCCCTATTTTAGACACTTTGAAAGCCAACATATTCCTTCAAAATCACACCCTCAATTTCAAAATCTGATCTTTCCGATAACACCCTCCAACAGTAAGGAACATGCTTTGAACATAAACTTTCCTCCAAGAATGTACTACTTACCAACTAGTTTCTTCGATATTCATTGCAGCACGTATAATCGTCGTGACTGCTCAGCCAATTTAACATATAGGCAATGGCAGAGAAAACTGGAAAGGTTGCATCTGAAACAAACAAGAAAAGGATGCATAAGAAAAACAAGGATGAAGAGAATCCTCAGATAAAACTGCATTTGCTACCTCATGAGTCATGATATAGTTAGTGGAAAACAAGCTCGGTTGACAGGTGAAATTCTTAGTAACTAGAGGCAAGAAATTTAGGTCTCAATTTGTATACATCAACACATATGGAACTGGATAACTTAAGAGATATCACAATCAGAAAGTTATGAACCAATCCAAACCAATTCATACCTGGCCCATAGGCAACAACTTCATCCGGTCATCATTCTATCCTCGACGTTGTAGGAGATCCTGCCCGTCTTACCAGGACTCGAAGGAGAAATTATTAAGGGTAGAGATTACATGACCCCATCTGAACACTACCAAAAGTGCTTTGCATGCCACTTTACTCTTTCACTTGAGTAACAGAGGACTCACAAGGGCCTTGGGTACATCACTCAAATTTGATACATGGAAGCAATAGCTTAGCACTTCATTACTGGAGCAAAAACAAAATCCACAACCATTCTGAACTTCTCCAGTGTACGATGCATTACTCATCAAAATGTGTCACACAACAGGACACAACGATCATTGAGTTTTCAGGAACAAAGAACGTTAATGATAAGATGGTGGGAGATGAGGCCTGGTCACTCAAGTTCACTAGAATTCTTTGAAGATGGTCTGCTTCGCAACACGGGACCACCCTGATGCAGTAGCACATAAGAGAAGCATCAACATTAACGGCATATTAATAGTGCAACAATTTGGCTATCCGGACTTTTAGCTTAAATTTCTGGGCGTCCCTCTTACAGCCGCAACGCTTGAGACCATGAGCAACAGCCCTATGGTCTGTCTTCAGTATTTTTATGCCGGCTGTAATAGAAGATAGCCATAATTCAGCAGCCAAATGATACCTCCCTTTCCTGCAAAGGTTTTTCACTAGGGAAGAGTAGGTAAACGAATCTCTCATATCTGATGACTTAAAAACGTGCAGTGCGTATTCTAAATGGCCAGATTTACAGAGGCCACTAATAAAGCAATTAAAAGCAACTAAGTAATTGAATCCCATCATTTTCATATGGCTCAGATGCCTTTGAGCAACATCAAATTTGCCAACTCTGCAAAGACCATTGATCAAGATGGTATGAGTATAAATATCATAATCCAGCCCCCTCGCTTCAACCACATCTAACAAGTTATAGGCTTTCTCTAGTTTTCCTTCCTTGCAATGCCAATTAATTAAGTTGTTGTATGATGCTATGTCAAGCTCATAGCCAATCTTAATCATGTGTGATATGCATATACTGGCAATTTGCCTTTTACCCGACTTAAGCAAAGCGGCAACAACTGTACAGCAGGCAAACAAATCATACGCATATCCTCTAATCTTCATCTCGGAGAATATTTGAAGTCCTTCCCTGTAGTGCCGACTTCTGAAGCAGCACTTCATAGCTGTAGTGTAAGTAATAACGTTTGGTGCAATATCCGATTCCCTAAGCTCCTCGAAAAGTCTCATCATATCCTTCCACCTTCTTACCATGCATAAACCATTCATAAGAATATTGTATGTCACTATCTGAGGCACAAAGCCTTGACGCTGCAAACTCCTAAACAACATGAAAGCGTTGTTAATGTATCCGTTCTTGCAAAATCCATTAATTAGGATGTTGAATGTGGCCTGACAAGGAGAAATGTTATTCAAAAGAATGTCGCTGAAAACCCTATACGCTTCATCGGGCTTTCCCATTTTGAAAAAGCAGTCCATCAATGTATTATAGCTCCATACATCAGGTGATATTCCTCTATCAAGCATCTCATTAAGCATATCGAGACAGGCCGATAATGAGTGCTGCCTGGTGGCACCAGCCATCAAAGAATTATAGGTTACAACATTCGGACTTATCCCAGCCTCCTGCATTCGGTGAATGACATAATAACCAGCATCAAACCCCACGAATCGGCAATACCCGGTAATCAGAATGTTGTAGGTCACTACATCTGGAAGAACTACCAGTCTAATACTATCAATTAGAGCAGTTTCAGCCTTCTCCAATTGCCTGGTTCTACAAAGTGAAGCTATTGATATATTCAACAACCTAGTCGATAGTCGTAGGAACATTCTCTACATCAGAGTCAATATCAGACCCCCAAACCTGCCAAGAGTGCAAAGCAAGAGTTGCATAACTATAAAAAAGAACTATCTATATATGAGTTCAAAGGGAAAGTAAAAAACGAGCTTGCCTTTCTTTGCCACTCGTGATAGTGAAATGTTCAACATAATCCCACTAAAATGAGGACGAGAAGGAACAAAACCGATAGAGAACTTCATTGTGCAACCAATCACAATTAGCACAACATTTGCAACCAAAGCAACAACAATAAGAAAAATGATCTTTTTGCAATCACAATTAGCACTACATTTGAAGCCAAAACACAATAATAAGAAAATTAATCTTTTTGGTGCAATTAGGGACGATAAATAGCCCCAGTTTTATCAAATTAAAACCAAAGTTCGGTCACGGTTCATCTCGAGATTACATTTTCAGCTACATTCTTTCACCAACAATCATCGAACGCCAAAACCTAAACAAAATCAACCCCGGTTCCCATATCCTCTTCGTGAAATTTCTTACATTCTTCATTTCCTATTCTAATTAAGAACTCAGGAACCGATTTCCTGGTATTTATGATTCATTTGCTGCTCGAATTCCAAATCTAGAACAAAATATTAGATTATAATTATACCTGGATACTCGGCGTCAAGTCAGCTCGGTTTTGCCTCCACCGGCCGCGAAATCACCAAACCTTCCGGTCAAATTCCAATAGATTGAGGAAGCAATGGGTTAGGTACTGCAGAATATTGGAGAGAGAGACTACGGGATCGCCGATGATTCAATAGGTTAGTTAAGGTAGGAGCAAAAGGGTCCTTCGTGTTCAAAACGAAAAGAGAATTGCTTCGTTATTTAATTTCACATTTATTTTTTTATAATTAAATTCTAAAAAACAGCATATTTTTATTTTTTTAATAAGCTTTTTAGATGGATAAACATATTTCTTCTGATTTAGTTATGTAATAAATATAGTATCGGATTTTTTTAATAAGTGTATTTACAGAACAGACCACTGCGCAGGGAGTTCATATTGGTGGGCTTCTGTTCATGTTGGCGTATCACATCTGGCTGCTCCGCCAGATCATCTGCCGCCCCGCCACCACCGTCATTGGCATCAACGCCGCCAGCTGACGCTTGTGGGTCTGCACCATCATGGTGGTCCGTCTTTTTTTTTTTTTTGGATACAAAAGCTGCTATTATAAAACATTACAAATGAAGTGAAAACCTGTCTATTTAAATGAAGTGAAAATCTGCCTATTTATAGGCTGTTCCACCCAAACAGTCTCATTTCAGAGACTTCCAAGAGTTACGTTTGGCTGTGGCAGGTGCACTGCACCACGAATTGGATCAGGCCATCAATGTTGAACTGGGTCAGTCTGCACAAATCCAATAACAAACCCAATGCCAAACCCGACTACCAAACCCGACTGTCAAGCCCAACGGACAAGCCCACGGACCAATTGTCAAGATTCAAGTCCAAGTCCAAGTCCACGGACCGGAGCCGGAGCCGGAGCCGGGCGGGCGCGGCGCGCCGTGCCGCGTGTGAGGCGGTCGGCGAAAAGGCTCGCGCGCATGAGCATGTGTGGCCCAAGCCCACCACATAACACTTTGTTATCTCCTACTAAATGGTAGAGACTTAAATACCACACAAAATATTACACATTAATCAATGTGGGACATTGATTAATGTAATAACTCTCCAAAACCCGAATTAGGTAAGTTTCTCCACTTTAGGTTAACATATTGGTTTTGTCCCCCAAACTTCGAGCCACTATTTCTCATTCACCGAAAATCGGAATCGAGAAATTAAGCACACTATAATTATCTACTCGAAACGTAGATCGACGTCATATATCTCAATTCATAAATCGAATAAATTCCGAGGCTCGAAAAGACGATTAAACGGGCTGAATTTTGCCCAAGTCAAATTAGCATTTAATGCTAATTAAATTTCCATATTAACAAAATATATATATATATAAATAAACGATTTTCCAACATTTTTTCCTACATTAAGAAATTAATTAAAGAGCATTCAAATTATGAGTTTTTTTATTTTGTTTTGGTTCATATCTTCATATCATAATTCGTGATTAAACCCTAGAAATCTTCCATGCGACATTCTTCAAGTTTTGATTCATAAAAAATTTCTAAAAAAACTAAAAATCAAGACTTGCCCTTCAAGAAAATTCCCTAAAACTATTTCAATATAGTGCAAAAGTTTATATTTGAAAATTTGGAATAATAATGATTAATGACAATGTATCTTTGAAATCTCAATTTTACTTTAAACATGCATGCAATTAAGGAAAAAAAAACTAAAAATCAATTCTCGAAATAAAATTCAAAAATTAAAGAACTTAAATTAATTTCATGCAGGACACATCCAAGAACGGAATTCTTGCAGTCCAAACCCTAAGAAACAACATCATGGCCTCCACCCTTCTAGCCTTGACGGCGATCATGCTGAGTTCCACCATCGCCGTCTTGATGTCCAACGGCCACCACCCCATCGCGGCGGTCTACGGCGACGACAGCAGTCTGGGCTTCTCAATAAAGTTCTTCTTAATCCTAGTCTGCTTCCTAGCAGCGTTCTTGCTCAACGTACAATCCATAAGGTACTACAGCCACGCAAGCATGCTGATAAACGTGCCGACGAAAAAGAGCAAGGTGGGTCCCGACTTCGAGGATTCTAAGGATTACATGACGGCCGAGTACGTGTGGAGGACAGTGAATAGGGGAAGCTATTTCTGGTCGTTGGGGCTTCATGCTTTTTTACTTCTCGTTTCCGCTCTGTTTTGTGGATCTTCGGACCGATTCCTATGTTTGTCTCGTCTTTGGTTTTGGTTTTCTTGCTTTATTTTCTGGATGTGGCAAGAAGAGGGGTATGCAGAGGTTTCCACACAGAAGTGACACGTTTTTTAAAATAATAAAGATTGTGTGGACCGTATTTAACTATCAAAAAATCAAATAACTGAGTCACCAGGCGACACAGTTTAGTAATCATTGTAGTCATATTATTGGTAAGTTCTACAATCATACAATACAATAAAGTAACAAAGCAAAGAAAAGATTGGCAAAAATGTAGCCTTGACCTCAACTCTAATCTTGTCCATAAGAACAACTTACTGAATACTTAAAAATCAAGCATCATAGTGCAGTGAAAATTATTGAATTACCAATCCAGATGGAAAATTGACAATTAATTTTCTACAATTTAGGAACCTAATAGAAAAATCCATATGCTTTGCCAGCAATACAGACTCAGCGCACAAAGAATAGGCCAGCACGAGTTTTAGTTTCTATCTCTACACCACTCAGTTCTTTAGATCTCTCAAAAGGAAACAATGAACTTTGATGCATGGAACACAAAAGATACGACGCCAAAAGAAGATATCTTTCACCTCATGGATCTCTACGAAACTCGCTATTTCGCCTCTTTTAGTTTTTGTCCTTGGGGCTTTGCAGAGAGAAAACGGGTTCACCTAGACGGTTGTCTTCATCAGACTCAGCTGTCTCCTCGCCAAAATCCACGGACGAAGCATCACTTCTAGTATGATTTTCTGTTTCAGATTTGGAGCTTGAACTAGCACTATCGGTTAGCCCATTGGTAGGCTGATTACCTATCATGCTTTTGTATATGGAAAAGGCTTGAACCATCATACTGGCAGGGTTGGAAGGACTCGAGGGTAGTAAAACAGTTGTCCCCTACATACACAATATGGAAAAAATGAACTCAATGAATTAATTATATGAATTTCTCAATCAATGCAGCCACTAGGAAAGATACATAAGTTTACCTCCTTCGCTATCTGACTGAAGGCATGAATATATTGCTCAGCAACTCTTAGACTTGCTGCCTGCAAACCCAATGGGCCGTGATCATCAATGCGTATCATGCAAAACAGAATACTTTTTTGTGTATGTCTAATGTTTCAATATGCATTTGAGTTTTTTTTCTTTTTTTCATTTTTTTGGATATTGAAGAAAAGAACCTCACCTCCACACCGCCATTTTCCTGGAGGGCTTTTGATACCATAGCAATTCCTTTTGCGGTTGCTTGTGCCCTAGCAAGGATAGCTTCTGCTTCTCCTGGTATAGCAAAGGATAAACATAACTAAAGATCAAATTGCTAGATGTGAAAATGAAAATTTGAAGCGCAAAAGGCCTATAATTTCCTTGATTAGTTGTATGCTGATATTCATGATATCCTTTTAAAATTGTTGGAAAACTTTATGCATAAAGGACCATTGAAGGTCAAGCTTAATCTCGAGTTCAACTTTTTGGGCATAAAATATGATAATTAAAATATGATAATTAACTATTGAAGATTGTTACACTAACAACAAATCCAAATGAGTTAACTAACCTAGAGCTCTGTTGACCTGGTCCATCTTTGCAGCCTCTGACTCAAGGATCACTGAGTTCTTCTTACCATCTGCGATATTAATATTGGACTGCCTTTCTCCTGCGTACGGCCAGATATTGATCTCGTGAATAGAAAGGAGCATAAACAAGCGCTGTCTTAAATTTACAGAAACATAATAATAACGTGCAATGGCATGCAATGTACTCAGTCTTGGCCCGAACAAATACATTATTTTGCATCTTTCAAAAATATTCATTTGGTTAATCGTACTAAATCTTAAGCTTATCATTTCATGGCATAAAAAAATTGCAAATCAATCACTGCAGAGGGCAGACTCTATAATATAGTGAAACAGATAATTTAAACATGCAATCTGCTATCTCAATACCCAATCTTCAGTTATGTCATAGTCTACAGGGATAACAAACATGAAAATATGACATGAGAATAAGACATACTCAGATCTTTATGTCAGTAATATTAGCAGAAAATATGTCATCTGCAGTTCACGACAAATTACCTTCAGATTCTAAAACCTGAGCTCTCCTCTTGCGCTCTGCTTCAGCTTGCATCTCCATAGCAGCTCTTACTCCTCTAGGAGGAGATATATCCCCTATTTTGGTAAAAAACAATCTCCAAAAAATAAATACTATGCAGCAGGAAGAAGAAGCAAAACAACTAAAACAACAAAATATCTCCTAACAATACCCACTTATTTCATAACGAAGACATTGCAACCCCCAATCCCTTGCAGCCTCATTGATGGCAATCTGCAGCGCACACACACACATACAGAACAGTCAGTCCAATATCCACATAAAGGGCAAGCTAAATTGACACTATATGATATACACATATATACATGAATCACCAACACAAAAATAACAAACACAAATATTTGCACATGACAATATGTTACAATATGATACCCCACCACTAGAATTTGATAAAGACAATTTCAAAGTTGGATAAAATGTTGAGTCCAACAACGGGAATGAGAAAATTAGAACGTCGCGTCCAACAAGGGGATTCCAAGAGGAGATATTAGCAGACATGCTTGTTAATTATATGATACAGCTGAGAACAGAAAAGGAAAATTTAATAGAAACTACTACATAGGATAGCAAAGCAAAAAATACTATCCTACATTCCTACTAAACAAATGAATCAGTAATACAGACCAGTTATCATATACTCACCACTATCTTCTCATTGAGGGTGTCTCTTTCTTCAAAAGTCTTGTCAAGAGTGATCTTACCAAGCTCGCTTCGCATGGTAGTCTGTGCAAGCTGAATCACTGCGTACAACGGATTCTCAACACCATAGGATGCTAACTTCGGGTCCACTATCTGTGTATTTTTTTATTTTTTATTTAAAAAAAAGGAAATGTGAATATTTCACAAATACAGTCACAGATATTCGTGAACATGTCAACACACAAAAATAGAACCAAATGCCTACATGCCTTGACATAGAGGACTCCGTCAATTAGAATGCTGACATTGTCTTTGGTGATAGCAGACTGGTCTGGAATAGGGATTGCCTCTTCTTTCAGTGAATGTACATAAGCAATTCTATCAACAAGTGGAATCAGCAAGTGGATTCCAGGAGTCAAAGTCTTCGCATACTTCCCGAATCTCTCAATAACATATGCCTTCTTCTCTGGAACAATACGGATTCCCCAATTCACAGGAGGTGGGATCTCATACCTTCACCAAATATCACATAATAACTTTAATCAGATTTTCTAATACTTCATACCGAGTACTGCAATTTATTATCACTCCAATACTACAGGATTCAGTTATAGCCTATAATTTATAGAACTTTTACTTTAATTACTTATTCTTCATTCATATAATTAACATGTCAATATGTTCATGAGTTCATCTAAACCTTGATTTTCATTGTTCTGAAGAACTTAGCTCTCTTCAGCTCTGACATGTTCTCATCATACAGCAATAAAAACAAACGACCATAAAATAATTTATAAAATCTGCACAGCATGGTAAAAGAAGAAAACTAGCTGCATCAAAATTATGCGAATATTGACATCGAGATATTGTTCAGCAGCAACAGTAAGCATAAGCGAAAGAAGATGTTAACAATGACAGAATTATTACTGATAATTAACTTAATTAAAATAGCATAGAATAAAAAAGAGGAAATCTATAAGAATTACAGAACTGCTGCTAGGAATACCTAGTGCTAGGGTCACGCGAGTGACGTATGTGGCGTACGGTGGAGAAATACGGTGACGGAAGCTGGTACGGAGAACCCTGATCCGACGGCGCATTGAGAAGCGGCGGATGAGCGGTGGAGATTCCCCGGCAACTGATCGCCGATCGAGCGGCGAGGAGATTCCTCACCGTGCGGAGATTGTGAATAGATTTGGATTTGACGGTATTCATCCTCGGATCTTGAGAGAAATAACTGTAATTTTAAGAGGAAGAATTTTGGGGAAGTTGGAAACAGTGCGAATTGACAAAGCCCTAGTTAAACCCAAACAGGCTGAAAAAAATTGCACTCAGAAAGAAAATTGGGAGAAAGAAATTCTCTCAGAAATAGATGGTATTTTGTATATTATTTAATTGAAGAGAAAGAGAAAAGAAATAAAAAAGAAAAAAAATATATAGTGTTATATATGAAAAGACTAAAATATTTTTCAATGAAATAGAAAAATAAAATATTATTAAAATTAAAATAGTTATTTATTTTAAATATTTCTTTCTCTTCATTTTCTTTTCATATTTAGAGAAGATATTTTAAGATGGATCCATCATTTTTGAAAAAATCTTATTTCTCTCTTCCCATTTTCTTTCATCTCAATTTCTCTTTAATCAAATAATTTAAGAGAAAATATCCTATTTCTCTCATCCCATATTCTTTCCTCTCAAATTCACTTAATCAAACAAAGAGTTAGAGAGAAAATGCTTAAGTATTTCAATTAATTAATTAAAAATATGTGTCTAATAAATAAAAGTAACATGAGATTTACGATGAAATCAAGTTTTGTGTGCATACATCAAGTTAAGTATGCTTGCAGCAAATATTTTGTAGTGTAATGCATCCCCGTCTGTTTTAGCTCAATGATTTTTTTCAAAATCGATATCGTCTCCAAAAGGATCATGAGAGCACATTATGCTCGTACATAAATTCCATAACATATCAAGTGCATAAAACATAATTCCAAAATCATAAAAATGAGAAATCAAGAATCTTGCAAAACCAAAACATAACTAATGCGATACATTCAGATTCACCTTTGAAGAAAATGCAAATAACTAAAGCTCATTCTTCAACAGCAATGGCACCCTTCTCGCTCACATAGATACCGTCGAGGAACTTCCTTATGTCCTTGTTCTTCACATGGCATTTCTGTCCAACAAACAACCAAACCCAATTTACTTCTCTTCCTATAATAATAACATAGTGTATGTCTATAGAACAAGATTTATTAGTGACCTGGTTTATCAAGGCACACGAGCGAGAGACTAGCTCAATGTCGTTTCCTTCTAAAACCAGTTCATCCTTAACCTTCTCAGATCGCACAATTGAAACTCCCTCAAGCATATCCACCTTCCTCACCTGTTGAAGAAATCAAAAGTATGAAACAACACAATCAAAATCAAAAGTAGCTAACTTATGGAAGCTAGGCTAACATCAAGATTACATACAAAATAGGCAGTCTGCAATCCTATTCTAAATTCATATTCCCTCCGTCCCACTAAAAACAACACGCTACAAATGGCACATATCCAAAAATGACAAAGATTGAGCGTACACGTTTAACTACTAAAAAGTCAAATAATCTACACCACATAACATCAAGCCCGCACCTAAAGAAACATGCAGTTTCCAGTGGGACTCTAGTGTGACGGAGGGAGCAATAAAAGGAATTTTAATTTAAACACAGCATACAGAGACAAATGAATACTGAGAAGAAACGCAATGTTAGAGCACGAACTATTGTGAGACAAGCATGGTGAACATTGAACAATTGGCAATGAAGCAAATTAAACATTCTAGCTTTCATCATTCATCCAATTTTACAGCAATGCAAACAAAGATTCAGTATAGCCAATGCAGTCAGTCTCATAGTTATTTTGCTCTAATTGAATAGATAGATGTGAATACAACGACAAAATAAATAAAGGAAATCGCACGAAATCAGAATAAGCACCGCGATAAATTAATCGAACAAATAGGAAAAACACAAAAAATAAATAATTAAACAAATCACGCACCTTTTTCTCTCCGAGGAAATTACGGATCTCAATAGCAGTTCCGCTGTTAGTAATGGAAGCGTTGATCGGAAAGTGAGCGTACACGAACCTCATCTTGTATCGGTAACCCTTGGTAACGCCGTTGATGAGATTGTTGACGTGGCTGAGCGCCGTGCGGATAGCAGCGGTTGTTTTCCGGCTGCCGAACCAGGCGTCAACCTTCAGCTTCTTCGTCCCAGTTTCTTCGTCGGTAATGAGCTGAAAATCGAGGTTCAGATGCTTAAAGTTGCGCGAGAGCTTGCCCCTGGGGCCTTCAACTTCGATCACCTTCGCCTTCACCTTGATCTTGATGCCATCAGGAATGTCCATGGAATCAGATGACAAGATCGTCTTCATTTTTGTTAGAAGTGTGTGAAGTGTGTGTGCTTGGTGTTAATGAGAGAGAGGGAGGAGGATGCAAGGCGACGACAAATGTATTTATACTAAAGAAGGTTTGTGAGAAAATAGCAAAACCCTAGCTGTTCATTGGGCTTTCTTCATTTGGAGTTTTACTATTTCTAACAAATTAAGGGTTTATTGGGCTGGAAATATATTTATAATTTCGGCACAAAATAATGATAATTATAATTAAATATATAAATAGTCTCTTTGAGAAAGCTTGAGAAAGACATTCACACCATAGTTGCTTCTAATTTCTCTAATTTTTCAACTTATCATACCTTGTTTATTTCGAATTATTTATCCATTTCTACAAATTAGATAGAAGTCTCGTACAAATATACAAAAATCGTGCAGAGAAGTTTGGATATTAATGGATACTTCTATAAAAATAAAAAATAAAAGTGACAAATAATATGTACGAACATAAATCAATTATTCAAAAGTCAAACAATATACACTACACGATTCTATTTTCTTGATATCTGTGCTGGAAAAAAAAAGATAACGTCTTTAATGAGACAGAAGGAATATCATATAACAACAAAATACTCACGAAACGATACCAGTATATAAATTCTATCAAATATATGAAATCGTACGAGAAGATTCGATACTAATGGATACTTCTAAACATAAAAATACTAATGGATACTTCTATACATAAAATGATCAGAACTTAGGTTAAACGCAACTACCTGTACTTCAAATTAGCAAATTTAAATTCAAAAGTATGATTAATCAACTTAATTTATGTATCGTAAATGGCATTATGAAATTACTATTTTTGTATTATTAGTTATTTAAATCCTCAAAGTTGTTTACATGGTTTAGTTTTCCTTCTTTTTTTGGGGTGAATTTCCAACTAATCTTTTCAAAAATAATAATTCCCAAACCAATCTTTTCAAAAAAATAGGGTTAGTTGCTTTTAAAACACATGAACTTTTGTTAAATTCCTATTTTGCATATGAACTTTAAAATTTGAGTGTAAATACATGAATTTTTGATTTGTTTGAAATTGCACATGTGTAAAAAATTTGGCGAAATCAAAGCTGACATGATATTTTCCGGCGTAAAGTGTCTGTGCACGTGGTAGTCTAGTCAACATCGAACTAAAAATCTGATGTTTTTTATTCTTGTAAATACATAAACTTTGTAAAAATACTCATTTTGCACATGAACTTTTTCCTAAACTAATCTTATCTAAATAAATATGTTCCAAACTAATCTTATACCCCACATATTAAATAAAGATTCTATTTAATAAAAATATCAACCTCACACTAAATACAAATAACGAAAATCTTCAATTTGTATTAAAATAAAATGTATCTTTTATTTAATCATAATATCGGAAGAGAAATTCTAACTAATAAAAATATGTCACAAGTAATCCAAAAAATCACTATCTTTTAGAAAATAAATATATATGTTGGTCCGGAGACGAAAAGTCAGGTGTAGAGGGGGGGGGTGAATACACCTGAGCTCTGTTTCTTTTTCTCAGTGAAGGTCAGCTGAAGCTGATGTTTGCAACTGATGAACAGTGTCAAGTAAGCCTTCGATCACTGGGGTCAAAGTGAGTCAGCTTCTGAGCTCTTCTACTGACTGATGTCAGTATTACGAAACTCAGTCGAAGACTGTAGTGCGGATAAGTGTTAGGCCCGGAGTCGTCTCTTTTGAAAACGCGTTTTTGCAAGTTAAATCTTTTGGCTGTGCACTTTATAAAATACGTTTTATGCAAGCTTGTGATTTTCAAGTCAGTTGAATGCTATGCAATAAAACAGTAAATGAACACAAGCGATTTAACGTGGTTCGGATACGCAAGATCCTACGTCCACGGTCCTGAACAAGGCAGGAGAACTTGTTGATTATTCCGAGCAAGCCTCGAGCGGGGATACTGTGCACTTGGACGGTTCCCTCTAAGTTATAGTCCTTAGCGACTTTACAATCCAAACCTAAGTTTAGAAGGGAGGGAATATTCTCCAACTGAGAAGGAGTTCTTACAACAAGAACAATTCACTAAATGTGAACTCCTTCGGATCTAAGCTATGAATCTAGCAATGAGCTTAGTCTAGAGAAGAAAGGGATCAAAGTGCTCTAGAGAGATGAACTACAAGAAGTGTTCTATGAAAACTAGTTCGTCTCTCGGATAAGCTTGAAGGTTCTAGAGCGTTGTGAGCTTGAATGATTTCCCTTGATTTCGCGTATATTCCTCTTTTTTTGAAATCTTCAAATCCTTCTCTATTTATAGTTGTGAGTTGTGGCATATGTCCGTTGGAGACGACGATGCCACGTGTCACAAGCGTCCAAAGAAAATGGCCACTATTCAACTTTGTTGCGAAGGGCGATTAATGCGCACTGTTCATGAGAGCGGACTTTACTGTGTAGAGTAGGTAAGCGTTGTCGGCTTCTCATTGGTCGAGGTTTGTAGTTGGTGAGTGTCAGAGTTGACCGTTCAAACTACCTCGTATGTCTTCTGCCGAACATTTGAAGGGACTTTAAGTCTTTGGGTCGCTTTTACGTCGGATACGATACTCGAAAGTCTGTCTTCTTCGGTCGAGTCGTCCGACCGATAAAGTGAGCTTCTGATAGTCAGTTGGTCGACTGCGAAGGTATACTGCTTGCATTGGTTCTTCTACTGATGACCATCAGCTTGTAGAGAATGCTTCTACTGAGGTCCAGTCAGCTGATGCGGGATCTTTAACTGAGTTTGATATCATCTGCTGACGAAGAATGCAAGCGATTACACTGATGACGTGGGGTTCTGAAAAGTATCTTCAGCAGAAGATCAGTTCAACAACTACCCCGTACAGGACTTAGACAAAATAATAAGCATTACATCAAGTCTAACCTATACATCAGCTAATCCTATCGACACACTAATCTACTGATATCAGCTCGGTTTTGGGATCTTCAATTCCATAGTACTACTATGATTTCCCCCATTTTCTTTTAACCCTAGAACAGCTGAGTATCAATCTACTGACTCATATCCAACAATATATATAATATTCCTTTGATTGGATTTTTTAAAAAAAATTTAACATTTACATAATATAATTTTTCAAATAATTGTGCCCTTATTTATATTAATCACAATTTTTTTAATTTAAATTACATGTTTGCTATTGACACCTTTATTAAATAAAAAATAATATTTTTAAGTACAATTAAAATTTATTTTTAATAATTCAGTGCATCATCGACATCTTTATTAAATAAAAATATAAATTATCCATTTAGAAAAAACATATGATAAATAAAAATAAACCTAAAATAGAAAAAGAGAAGTTTTATAATGAAGAAAATAATAAAATAATTTCTATATTGTCTACTTATGTGGCATAAGAAGATTAGTTCGGAATATACTCCATTCGTCCCGCTCGACTTGTCTTGTTTTTTTCCGGCAAAGAGATTAAGATGAGTGGATGGTTGTACGTAGATGAGTGAGTGGTTCTATGTAAAGAGATAGGCCTCACAAATAAAAAGTGAGAGTTTATATAGTAATTATTTTCTATTTTAAGAAAGAAAACAAATTAAGTGGGACAACTCAAAAAAGGAAAACAAGACAAGTAAATAAGAAAGAAAACAAATTAAGTGGGAGTATTTTTTTTGGAAATTAATTTTTTTAGAAGACTAGTTTGATATTTCACTCCTTTTTATACATTTTAGAATTATATAACAATTTGCTAAAATAATTGGATTTCGTAATTCATGAAAGTTCAATTCAACGTATGACACGTGTCAATCTCAAACAATTAGATTTCGTCTTAATATGAAAAGAACAACATAATCATTAAAATTAACAGTCCATCATCATCACACTAAAGAGATTAGAACACTTCGTGTGAATAATAAAAGATTCCAAACGCATTTTTTTTTGTTTTTTTATCATTTAATTAAAAGATTATAAGCTTGACTATTAACTCTATGACCATATTTTCAATGGTTTCTAATTCCCATATAAATAAAAAAAACTAAATGGAATATGAATAATCAAAAAGTCATAATAGATATAATAATTACAATATTCAAATCATGAAATCAACTTGTCTTAGTTGTGCGCATATTATCATGGCAGTCTAATATCATTCCTTATTCGTATTCTTGATATAAATACATTTGTGTTCAACGAACATAGACACACAACAGTCATATCCTCAAATTATAAAAAAAAATTACTTGAAATTGTGTGTTTGCATTTAAATTATAAATTTTGAATCTTATCAAAAATAATAAAATTGAGTACGCTATAACGAACGATTACATTCAAATCCAAAATGCAATTAATTACTAACAAACCACATTTTATGTACTACTAAAAAATAAGTATGAATATTAACCGTCCATTCGATCAGTTAATAACTCAATTCGCCAAATTGAAGTTTTCTAGTCGAACCGAACCAATAGTTTTTGTAAGATAATTAGTTTTTATTTTCTATATTTTTCAATTTCGGTTTAATCAATTAATTAACAGAACCAAATCGAAATAGTTTTTTAAAAAAGTAAGTTTTATATCTTATGATATTTGAATTGAAAGGGAAATAAATTATATTATCAATTTTTATTTATTTATGAATTCTTGCATACAATTAATTAGACGTGGCAAAAAGGACGGGCTAACGGGACAAGTCAAACTTTTGAGGTCCGCTCAAGCTCACCCGACATATTGTCCGATTATGAAATATAAAGCCCAGCTCAATCCAAGCTTACGGGCATGCGGACGTTTTAGTCCCAAAAATTTCGAGCTTTTTTCAGTAAGTTCTTAATGGCTATTTGAGTGGACTTTAAGCTCGATTTTTTTCGGGCCTCTAATTCTCGAATCCAACCCAGTCTCTATTTCGGATATCAGGACCGATACATCGGTTTGTGCCTATTTTGCCACCTCTATAATTAATGTCAAATCAAACTGTACTAAATTTTTTCAAATAGAGAAACGATTTTTCGAATAAGTTTGGTTCGATTATTGACATCCCTAACTTCGGCTGTGACCGCGTTGGGGTGCCGTCGGTGGAGAAAATGGAGCCCAGTTATGGCGTGTTTGGACTTTGGATGTGTATTCTGTATCCTCATCATCACTATTATCTTTGCTTCCCATTTTTCTTTTTTCACGGTACATAATTGTACTCCCAGCGCTAGCTTTCGGCCTTAAACCTGCAAATTTCTGTTCACCACTCATTTATAATATTCCAAATACTTGAATTTGAACCCTAAATTAATATGATAACGTTCCCTTGTATTAATAACTGATATCACATTCAGGAGGTTGCATGAAAGTGAGATTTAAATGATAAAATCTCGAATAAAAAATTTGGTGGTCCACGTCATTAGTTGTAAGAAATATCTCTAATAATTTGAAGGGCCAAAATCAGCAGTAGCCAAATAGTAAGGAACGAAAAACAATTATAGTCATCGTTTAAAACAAAACACATATATAGCCATTTTGTCCTTATACGGCGCTGGGCCGATGGGGGGCCCGATGGGGTAGTCAATCGGCCCTCAATCGGCCCTGTTGAAAACAGCCGAATTCTCCCCATCGGCCGAGCCACTTAACCTTATTTGTTGATATTATAGGGTCGAAGGGCCGATGTATGGCCGAAGTGGTCCATCGGCCCTCCCCGCCATCGGCCCAAAAAAAATAGGCCGACGGCCGAACAACCAATCGGCCGAAGAAGGGCTGAAGGTGGGTATCCATCGGCCCTCCATCGACCCTAAGGCCGTCCTTCGAGACAGGATTGGACAAGACACTGCAAGACTTTTCCTGCAAATGTGCAGTAGGGCCGATGGAGGGCCGATTGGGGCCGATGGAGGGCCGATCCAAGGCCTGTGGGAGGTGCAGTTTCAAATCAGCTTTATCTGTTGAAATGACTAGTCGGATTTCACTTGCACATGCACGAAACCCAGGGGCCGATGTGGGGGCCGATCGGTGCCTATGTTGAAATGCGTAGTAGACTCGATATTTCACGTGAATTTTTTCAGAAAAATTCTTTATAAGACGTAGGATAGCCGAGTTCCAATCTTCATTCCACTTCCAATCTTCTCAATTCTTCAAATTTTCGTCATTCCACTTCCAATCTTTTCAATTCTTCAAATTTAATTTGACAGAAATGACCGATTTTCGATCAATTATTGTGAAATTGAACGGCCAATTCGATGCAGAGTCGAATTATGTCGGTGGGCATGAGTTCATTATTTACATTCCTTCAAACAATATTTCTCTCGAATATCTTCGACAAAACATTGATCGGTGGCTCGCTGCTTATTCCCTTCCTTTCAACTACTTCATTTATTATACTGTTGCTTCCCGACGAACCGGCCGGATGATGAAGGCCATTATGGGCCATGATACTGATCTTATGCGACTGTGCTCTATCGACATAGAGCCGGTTGTGTTTGTTGTGTATCCTGAAGTGCAAAATCCTCAATTTGGTGTTCTGAATCCGAATCAATTTCCCGAAGATAATTCTAATTTCGGGGGCCCTAATTGGTTTACGGGGCAAGGAAATAGAAGTAATGATGGCGGACGGGTCCCCAAAGGAATGTTCGTGTGGAGACGGATTCAGATGGTGAGGCGGACTTGGACTCATCATCTGATGATGATGAGGATGAAGATATTCCTTCTGCCTTGATTAATTGTTCGTTACAAGATTTTGCTGCATGGATTCGGAGGGAGGGTGGCGAAAGTCAACTTATGTCTTTGCTAGTTCCAGTCAATCGTTCTCGAACAAATGACGAGACTGTATACGACAACACAGAAGCAGCAAGCAACTGGCTACTTCCTGTTGTTCCCCTTGATGTATCCGATTCATTAGCGTCGCAGAACCTGATTATTGTTGTAGACGGAAGTCTGCAAGTGGGATTGATGTTTAGCTCGAAAGACGAACTTTATGCTGCTGTGGCTCTATTCCATTTGGAAAACGGTGCGGATTTCAGAGTGCGACGTTCCAGTGCTTCCCGTTTGGAATATTTGTACAGAAGAAGTGTTGATTGTCCATTCGAGCTACGGCCATACTGTAGAGGTCAGACGCGTTGGGAGGTTGTTAAATGGGTTGCGGACCACAACTGTACAACTGATTTATCCGGACTTGGTGAACAAAATGTGAGGTCGAAGGCTGTCGCTGCTTATATAGCCCGTAAAATGCGTCATCAAAGCAAGTTAATGAAAACGGCTGATATTCAGGTCGACCTGTTGGATAAATTTGGAAAACAAGCAACGTACGGTGTTGCCCTCCGAGCGCGCAACGCAGCTATATCGATGATTTACGGCGGACATGCTGATTCGTTCAGCAAACTGCCAAAATATCTGCATTTGTTGGAACAAACAAATTATACGGATCTTGATGTCGGTGAGGATGGTCGTTTCCGACATTTATTTATGGCGCTTGGTGTACGCGAGCCCCTTGGTTAGGCAACCTCCGGAAGGTTATTGTGGTGGACGGTACCCATTTAAAAGGGAGAAACAAGGGAATATTATTCGTCGCAGCTACTTTTGATGCGAACGAGCAAATATTCCCTCTCGCTTTTGGTGTAGGTCCCATTGAAAATGATGTTTCCTGGACGTGGTTTATGATGCGACTGAGAGCCGCATTTCCAACGGATGACAGTTTAGTGATTGTTTCAGATCAACATAAAAGCATAGCGAATGCGGTAAGAGTGGTTTTCCCAGACGCACAACACGGACTTTGTTACTACCATTTATCGAATAAGCTTGCTAGGCACGGTGAGTGGGTTATCCGGTCATTTTATCGAGTAGCTTATGCTTATCGGGCAACATAATTCCATGACGCCATGAACGCCATCCGTTAGGGAAAACCTGCTATTTACGAAAAGCTCATGGAAATCAGATCGGAGAAGTGGTCCCGACTTTTCAGTATAGGTCGTCGTTACAGTCTACTGACATCGAATGCTGCCGAGTCAATAAATTCTCGACTGTTGGAGGCTAGACGACTACCAATTCTAGCTATGCTCGAGGCAATCCGTCAAATGATAGAGTCGTGGTTCGATACACGATGGGTAAAAGCAAGTTCCAGAAACAATCCGTTGACGGAGGCTTCTGAGTTGAGGATGCGGAATGAAGTAGAACTGGCTCGAAGGTTTACAGTTACGCAGGTCACTAACCACAAATACAAGGTCGATGCAGGTGAGCGACAGTGGAGGGTCAATCTTCTAGACGAAATGTGTGAATGCGGCGTCTGGCAAATTGGCTTGTTGCCGTGTAGTCACGTTGTCGCCGTTTTGTATCATCGTCGGGAAAATCTGTACAATCATATTAATGATTATTATACGACGGCGACGTGGAAGGCAATATATGCCGGAGTGGTTAATCCCGTGCCTCCTCGAAATGAGTGGGGTGTCCCACCGGAAATAGAGGACATTGTTGTTCTTCCACCAATTATTATGCGGCAAGCCGGACGCCCGAGAAACATCCGTCGTCCTTCAGGAGCAGAAGCTAGTACATCCGGTACGCGCCGTAGGAAAAAATGTGGTAACTGTGGAGAAGAAGGTCACACAAGGCGGAGATGCCCCGTATCTGGAACGACAACAAACGATTAAATTTTTTTGTCAATGATCGCTTTAATTTTATTGTCACTGATCGATTAAAGTTTTTTGTCACTGATCGAGTTATTTGGTAGGATAAAAAAAAGGGCCAAAACCCTAAAGGGCCGATGGTGGTTAACCCATCGGCCCTCCATCGGCCTCAGCCGAAACCCTTCGGGCCGAGGCATATCATACAAGGCCGAGAGATATACAATCTCAGCCGAGGCCATGTATGGCTCGGGGCCGATGGTAGTGGGGCCGATAAAAATCGGCCATACATCGGCCCTGGGGCCGATACATGATTTTCTCTATCTCGGCCGAGAGATATACAATCTCGGCCGAGGCCATGCATGGCTCGAGGCCGATGGTAGTGGGGCCGATAGTATTCGGCTATGTATCGGCCTTGAGGCTGATACATGATTTTCTCGGCCTCGGCCAAGAGATATACAATCTCGGCCGAGGCCACGCATGGCTCGAGGCCGATGGTAGTGGGGCCGATGGTATTCGGCTATGTATCGGCCCTGGGGCCGATACATGATTTTCTCGGCCTCGGCCGAGAGATATACAATCTCGGCCGAGGCCATGCATGGCTCGAGGCCGATGGTAGTGGGGCCGATAGTATTCGGCAATGTATCGGCCCTGGGGCCGATACATGATTTTCTCGGCCTCGGCCGAGAGATATACAATCTCGGCTGAGGCCATGCATGGCTTGGGGCCGATGGTAGTGGGGCCGATGGTATTCGGCAATGTGGCAGCCCTGGGGCCGATACATGATTTTCTCAGCCTCGGCCGAGAGATATACAATCTCGGCCGAGGCCATGCATGGCTCGGTGCCGATGGTAGTGGGGCCGATGGTATTCGGTAATGTAGCGGCCCTGGGGCCGATACATGATTTTCTCGGCCTCGGCCGAGAGATATACAATCTCGGCCGAGGCCATGCATGGCTCGGGGCCGATGGTAGTGGGGCCGATGCTATTCGGCTATGTATCGGTCCTGGGGACGATACATGATTTTCTCGACCTCGGCCGAGAGATATACTCTCATGTTCAAAAATAAAATTACGAAATGTTCGAAATGAAGCTAATTTGATTAATGTTCGAAAATAAAATTACGAAATGTTAGAAAATTAAAATGAAATTACGAAATGTTCCATTCAATACACACTACTCATTGGGAGAGCTAGATCCAAAATCTCCGTAATGACACTGCTCGAAACATTTCCAAGCCATCCACTCCCGATAGATTCTGATGTTTGATTTCATATTACCCAATTTCGGAGTAGGATATCCAGTTATGAGCCGCTCAATTGCCATACACGTAAATGGACCACAACTATGCGAATCCTCTTGCTTGAACTGCTCCTTTTGCGGCATCAAGACCAACTTAGGAGTCCGAATGCCCGGATGCGCCAGATTGTACTTGTTCATCGTCCAGTAATTAGTAGCCTACTAAAGATCGATTAAAAATAATTAGTAACCTAACAAAAAACATTAAAAATATTAAAATACGTACATCTAGCAATCGACCGATCAGTTTGCAGAGTGGCCACAAATTTTGTTTTCGGTACTCAAATATATCCCGGTCTCCACGGCAGTTAAGTGAGTCATACAACTCCAGCTTCCATGACTCGATACACAATCTAACTGTCATCCAATGGCCGGCGGCCAACACCGGGAATATAACCTATTAATTAATGCAAATTAGTAAATAATAATAATAATTAAATTGTCAAAGCGTAGAAAAAAGAAAATTGAAAAATTTGTAAAACTTACGAATTTGGCATTGAACCACGGAGTCCTGTTATCACCAAATACCGTATCCGCTCCAAATAC
The DNA here is from genome assembly GCA_028984105.1 of Lavandula angustifolia. Taxonomy (NCBI): domain Eukaryota; kingdom Viridiplantae; phylum Streptophyta; class Magnoliopsida; order Lamiales; family Lamiaceae; genus Lavandula; species Lavandula angustifolia. Next base: position 7,251,372 of record CM054823.1, on the reverse strand, counting down.
GGCATCCATTAAACCCTGTACATGGATCCAGTCATTATAATTCACCTTGTACCGTTCATGGAACTCGTTATCGGGCTCAAATATTTTGGAAGTCCAAGCTGAATGTAAAGACGTCTGTCAAAAAATATACACATTAGCAGGACAATTAAAAAGAAACATATTTATATTTAAAAAAATATAAATATATACTTACAAAAACTGACGTAGCCGCTATGACGGTATAGCGTGAATCGGGTGTACATAACACGTCACGGTCTTTGAATTGAAGCCTCTGCCGGAGGTAGCATATGTACAAATCGACCATTGCGTGACCCATGTCGTACTTTGTATCCAATAGGTTCTTGAAAAAGCCGTGAGAGAGGTTATGCTGCGAAACAGTGACATTTGCTGAAATTTCCATTCGCATGAACTTCTCAAACTCTCTCCTCAATGAGTCCGCCGGATCAAACATGCGTGGAGCTCCACTAGGATTTGGGAGGCGCTCCACTATGGGCTGCAAATAACATTGTATTAAAAAAGATCCTAAATTATATAACTTAAAAAATGTTTGTACCTCAATGCTTTGTACAATTTCCTGCTCCGCCGGTTGGCTATGATACACATGTTGTACATGCTGCGCATCAAATAAGTCATCCACGACCGACTGATGTTGCTGCATTTTGGACAAAAACTCATGGTCAAATGAAATAAAAAACATAAAATTAATTTGAATAGTTAACATACCTGTACAGGCGGTGGGGACCGTGGAGCCGTATAAGGGAGTGGCTCCCAACGTCTCGGGACCCAAACATGTCTCTCCTCGTACATGCTATGCCGCCCCATATCATAGCCACGATTAGCCATTCGAGCAGCCACATCCCAAGGATCTGCATCGCCACTCGTCGTATCTTCCACATCTCTCTGTGGCTGTTCGGCATCTTGATTCCAGCTGGGCCACTCATGTACATTAACAATCCTCCCCCGTGGTGGCTCCGATGGTGCAGATGTTTCCTCATCCGATTCATTAATAATTTCCTCCACATCCCACGAAGAACTGGATCGTATGCCTTTACCCTTGCCCTTGCCCTTGCCCTTGTCCTTGCCCCCGAAGATATTTTTTATCAAGTTCCCCACTTTTTTGAAGAACTGATCCTCATTCGCCTTCCAGCGCTGATCCACTTTTTCTAACAACTCAGTCTCGCACCGCTGAAACTGTTCATCTATTGATCGAATCATTCCGTCATAAGTGGGCAAAGTCCAATCTTCATCCCGCCGAGGTCCAGATGACTGACCCTCCGCCGGTGCACGTTTCTTCTTCGATTTTTTCTTCTGTGCTGCCGGCGGAGGATCCCGTACACTACCCTCTTCATTAACTCGTCTCCGATGTACGACGGTCGGTCTAGGAAACTCCACACCGATAGGATTATCTCCAATCACCCGTCTCCAGTATTCCGATAGCTGCTCCTCGGGAGTGGGCGTAAGACTCTCATGGGGCGGTGTGTCCATCTGTTCGAAAAGTTTAAAAAACAGGTTATAATCCGTTCCGTATCTGTTCATAAATATTTAAAATGTTACTTACCGGCAAGACAAAGAAACTAATCCATTCCGTATCTGGTGGCGTGATAAATACCCATTTCACACATCGGGGTATACCACCGTCATTAATAAGGCGTACACACAGACTGGCCAAATCTGGTATCGCCTCATATGCCCAGATCTACAATACGATTAAAGACCAGTACAAGTATAAAATATAAATTAAAAAAAAATAACTATAAACATCGAAAATTTGTACCTGAAGAGCCCAAACTGGACCATAAATATTATACTTCGATTTTACTGCTTCAACTTCCTTCGGTACAAAGCTCATGTAGTGCAAGAGGGCTTTGTACGTGTATGCTCCCCATGGAAAATCGTTCCACGCGTCTACATCGTCAGCGAGAACCCACATCCAGGTGCCGACCTTCTTCGTGTCGGCAGGTGCGAAGAAAAAACACATCATGGCCAACACATTGGCCACCTTCAAATAATCATCTTCTGAGAGGTTGCCGAGCTTGTCATTCTTCCATAAATTTAGCAGCTCGCCTCCTGTTACTGGATTCCCCTTTGTGACTCTCATGTATACTCCAGACTCCACAGGGGCACGAGCTGCCGTCGTATCGAAAGTACCAGGGCCGAAAAATAAACCAGTTACGAGTGCATACTCGTACTGTGAAAATCTAATCTCCCTTCCGGATATGTGAAAACAGGCCTCCCCGGGCGGTGCCTGCACCTCATAGCACATCAACTAATGCAAAGCTATGATCGAACTCTTGCCCTTCCTCCAGTCAAGCAAATGTCCAAGCTGTCCGTTTCTAAAGCGACGAACTAGATCACTACCCCCCGTCTAGCAAGACTGCTTTTAATAGTTCGGGTAGACCATCCCTCCAATATGTCGTGACTTTTGGGGTCTTTTGTCTAACCGGTAGTCGGATATAAGCGGGCTGCAAGATTTACAGAAACGAATGAATTATCCAAACTGAAAAAATAAGGGTCGATTCTGTAAGGCCGGGGCCGAATGGTAGGGCCAATTACTCTAAGGCCGGGGCCGAATTCTATTCTGCCAGCCGGAGGCCGAAGCCTCGAAGGCCAGCCGGGGCCAAAAATATTTCTTCCCAGCCAGGGCCAAATTCTCTTCGGCCAGCTGGGGCCGAAATTTTTTTGTCCCAGTCGGGGCCGAATTCTCTTCGGCCAGACAGGGCCGAATTATCATAGGCCAGTCAGGCCCGATGGAGTGTATCTTCATCGGCCCCGAAATCGGCCCTCCCATCGGCCCCAGATTCATATATTTGCAGAAATTTAACACTCGAATCCTCTCCAAATTCTCCACAATTTCATCAATACATGGACATTTCAATGTAAACCCAACCCAATTTCAACCTAAATTTCGTCTATGAATCAAATAATATCACAATTTCAACCGAATTTTTTTTTGCCCAGTCGGGGCCGAATTCTCTTCGGCTAGACAGGGCCGAATTCTCTTCGGCCACCAGGGGCCGACGGCGTATTCAACTAGGTTCGGCCTAGTCAGGGCCGATGGAGTGTATCTTCATCGGCCCCGAAATCGGCCCCAGTTTCATAAATTTGCAGAAATTTAACACTCGAATCCTCTCCAAATTCTCTACAATTTCATCAATACATGGACATTTCAATGTAAACCCAACCCAATTTCAACCTAAATTTCGTCTATGAATGAAATACAATCACAATTCATGGCATAAATTACTAACCTCAATTTCGCCGGAAGACATGGCGTTTCAAAGGGGATCGGCGGCGCTGTCGTTCGGCGGCGGCGATTTCGGCGGCAGTGAGCGGCGGCGAGAGGTGGATTTGTGAAAATAGTAAAATGGTAAATATTTTTTTCAGTCGGCCAACGGTTATATTCAATCGGCCCTCCATTATTGGCACTCGGGGCCGATGGTAGGGCCGATGGTGGGGCTAATGAGAATCAGCCCTCGGTAAAAAAACGATTAAAATTTGTTCGGCCCTCAGTAAATTTCGGTCGTTACATGTAACGGCTTCTTAAGGATCAGGGCCGAAGGCTCGGCCGATTACGGGCCGATGTACATCGGCCCGCATTTTTTTTGAAAATCTATAACAAATTTATTTTCGAGGGCCGATATCTTGGCTCAATAGGGGCCGATAGAAATCGACCCTTAAATTATTTCCTTTTTCTTATATTCGGCTGACTGGGGGCCGATCGTTCGGCCGATCACGATCGGCCCTATGTCTAAATAATATCGGCCCCAATCGGCCCTAAAAATGTTTATCGGCCCCCATCGGCCCTCAATCGGCCAGCGCCCACAACAAGACAAATTGGCTAGATTTGTGTTTTTTTTTACAGGATAGCTAAATCTGTTTTTTTTTTTTGAATTTGGCTAACAGAATATATTTCCACATCTGTGAAAATAGTAAAATGGTAAATGTTTTTTTCAGTCGGCCAACGGTTATATTCAATCGGCCCTCCATTATTGGCACTCAGGGCCGATGGTAGGGCCGATCGGCCCTCGGTAAAAAACCGGTTAAAATTTGTTCGGCTCTCAGTAAATTTCGGCCGTTACATGTAACGGCTTCTTAAGGATCAGGGCCGATGGCTTGGCCGATTACGGGCCGATGTACATCGGCCCGCATTTTTTTTGAAAATCTATAACAAATTTATTTCCGAGGGCCGATATCTTGGCTCAATAGGGGCCGATAGAAATCGGCCCTTAAATTATTTCCTTTTTCTTATATTCGGCCGACTGGGGGCCGATCGTTCGGCCGATCACGATCGGCCCTATGTCTAAATAATATCGGCCCCAATCGGCCCTAAAAATGTTTATCGGCCCCCATCGGCCCTCAATCGGCCAGCGCCCACAACAAGACAAGGGTAAAGGCATACGATCCAAGCGACGTGACACGAACTTATAGCTAAACCTCAGCTGTTCGTCGCTCTAGAAGCTACATTCTTGTTCCCATCCCTCTAACCCTAAGCTCAACCGATATATCCATAGCTTAGACGAAGGAGTTCACTTTTGAACCCAATCCTTATTGTATAAGGACTCCTTCACTGTTGGAGAAGTTTGTCAAACACTTTAAGTTTGATAGAAGTGTAAACTGGGACTTGCTCAGTATAATCCCCAAGCCACGGCTTTGTCCTGTGCACAAGCTGACTGAGACTAACTCAGTATAATAAATAGCCTCCTGATCTATCGGGACAGTGGACGTAGGATTGTTGATATCCGAACCACTTTAAAAATCTCTGTGTCATTTACTTACGTTCTTTTACTGTTACATTGATTTTACTGTGCATACTGAACATCTTATTTAAAATCAATTAAGTGTCTCAGTATACTGAACTTCTTATCTACTGAACTGAGACTTAAAACGTTTTCTCATAAAAACTGATTTGGGCCTACACTATTCCGCGCACTGAACTCTTGCTGATCGATACTGAATTCTGACCTAGTCAATTAGCAGATCTCAGCCGAGTCAGACTTTTAACCTTTAACACGATTCGTAACGGTTATGCAGTCTGCCTTGAATCATTTCGATGCGGCATCTTTCCGAATAGGACTGTTTCGTGTTCGAAGTTGAGAAATTTGGATTCATGTGTATTCACCCCCCCCCTCTACACCTGAACTCACTCTCGGGACCAACAATTGGTATCAGAGCGGGAGTTCCTTAAGACTCTTGTCACTTTGAGACTGGTCTATTCGAACGGATCCGGAGGAAAACGTTTTTCACTGCATATCACTCTACATTCATATCATTATTCTTCATGGCTGATATGTCAGGTATAAGAATGGTACCCATGTTCTCGGTGGAGAATTATGGAGTGTGGCGAGTCAGAATGGAAGCACATCTCGACATCCCCCATGACAAGATGGTCAAAGTGCTTGAAGATGGACCTATCGTTCCCATGATCGATAGTGTTGTAACTCAAGTCGAAGGAGGAGGAATGGTGACTGGGAAGAAGATCCCTAAAGACAGAAGTCTCTTCACTCCTGAAGAGAAGAAGCTTCACAATCTAGACCGAGTCGCCAGGAATGCCATACTAACCACTCTTAGCGATTCTTATCTTGGCAGGGTTCAGGAATGCAAAACCGCTAAAGAACTCTGGGATGCTCTAGCGCTACTGAGTCGAGGGACTCAGAAGATTAAAATGAATAAACTAGCGCTGGAACTCCAAAAGCTGGAAAGCTTGTCTCTCATGCCTGGTGACAAAATCGAAGATCTGAACGTCAGATTTACCAATCTGATGAACTCAATCAACGGGCTGGGAAAGACATTCAAAGAACCGAGAAATGAATCTAAAGATACCGAGGGCACCGCTTGGACGGACACTGGACACCTTTTGCCACTCTATTGCGACATTCTAATTTAGATGTTGTCTCTCCTGACCATATCTTTTCAGAATTACAGGCAGAGGAGTTTGAGTTCGACAGACCTCAAAGAAAGCTGAGAGCTGAAGCTGACACAAAGATCGACCATGCTTTCAAAGCAACAGTCAGCACAACATCTCCCGTGACGAGCAAGACGACGAGTAAGACTGAGCCTTCACTCAATGATCTACAAGAAGGAAGTCTCGCTCAGAAGTATGCGCTGCTCGCTGTAAAGTATCAGAAGGAGAAAGAGAGGCGCAGAAGGCTGACTAAAGCGTACCGAGACACAAAAGGTAAGTTAGAATATACACCAAAACGCTCTCCTGACTCACAATCTTCTGAATGCAGAAAGAAAGATGACTCAGCACCCTCAAGGGATAGTGCAACCAAAGAAGAAAAAGTCATCACTTGCTACAACTGCAAAAAGCCGGGACATTATCAATATGATTGTCCTGAGCTTAGTAGTGCTGAACGCGTAGCACATAAGGCAAGGAGAGAGAAATTCGCCCAGAAAAGACAATCCTACATAGCTGGCGAAATCTCAGACGACTCAGAAGAGGTCGACTCCTTTATGGATTCATCTGACGATGAAGCAGCCTTCATGGCCTTAGAGCATGAAGCAGATGAATCGACTGAAATGTGCATGATGGTAGGCGAAGAGGATGAGGTAAATTCTCATGAACCAGTCAACTCCTCTTCACACTGCACACACGACACTGTTTCAGGTGCAGATGGGAATTTGGACATCACAACCGCATATGAAGATCTACTAGATGAACAAATTCAAATGAGTCTGCAGCTCAACAAGACTCTTCAGGAGTTGGATACCCTTAAAGTGGAGAATCAGAGACTTTCTCAGGAGAGTCAGGTTACTACTGAGGCCGAAGGACTTGTGGTGAGACTCAGGGAGGAGATAAACTCTCTGATGGCCAAGTCTCGAAGATCAAGAAGATCGGATTTCGGTTTTGACCAATGACTTGACTCGTAAAGATATCGAACCGAGTCTGCTTGAAGCAAAACTGCCAAGACTTCGGACCGAACATGATGCATCGAAGAAAAGTGATGATGTCTCGGAGGAGCCTCGATGACCGAGAGGTACATGGGCGCCGAAAAGAAATTAGAGGCTATGCTAGCAAGCAACAAGCCAAAGCACTGCAAGGAAGGACTTGGATTCAGCCAGGGAGCTTCCTCGTCTGCCCCAGTACACTCAGAAGGACGGCTTGCTGATAGGTTTGTTCGAGGAAAGACCATCAATGCTGATATACTGAACCCCCTCGCAAAGAACAAACAAAAGATGAAAGTACCTCATCCTACTCAAGAAGCATTCCGACAACAAGATCAAAGCCAAAGTACCCCGGTTCGGTCGAGGGGGAACCAAGAAATCAAAATTGGCCGATCGGTATGGACCTCCAAAACCGACACATCCAAATTCGGTATGGGTCATATTATTATGAACCTATAGTCGAAGAGGATCCAAAAGTCGAAAAGGAAACAGAAAGCCGCACGTAAGGCAAAGGTCGGCGATCCACGGCTCGAAGATTAGGACTCCCGAACCTCGAAGCCTCGAAGTCACATGTGACCGACTCCGGTGGTCGAGATATGTTGACTCTAGTGGAAAGAAGATGTCCGAAACCACCGGGGTTGTTAGACGGATTTGGGTTATTAAAACTAACACCTAAGGACCCAAAATCAAAAATAAAGGGTACCTGAATATAATTCTGTTTTGCAGGTGCGCAGAGACCCATGGTATGTGGACAACGGATGCTCAAGACATATGACATACCAAAGGAGTCTACTGAAGAATTATATCACTGAAGAAGGACCCAAAATTGAGTTCGGAGACAATGCAAAAGGCTATACTAGAGGATATGGAACACTCAAAGCATTGGAGCGCCAAAGTTCCAAGAGTATCATATGTTGAAGGACTTCAGCATAACCTTCTCTCTGTTAGTCAATTTTGTGATAACTCAAATAGAGTGGTATTTGACGCTGGTTTCTGTGATGTTATTGATAAATCTACAGGGAAAACAGTGTTATCAGGTTCGCGCAGAAAGAACATATATGTTGCTGACTGGAACTCAGCTGAACCTGAAGCTTGTCTGTTGGCAAAGAATGATAATCGAACGGGGTGGCTATGGCATAGAAGACTCAGCCATCTCAACTTCAAGACGCTCAACAAACTAGCAAGAGACACTCTAGCAAGGGGACTGCCGAATGAAATATTCAGCAAAGACACTCAGTGTGAAGCATGTCTGAAGGGAAAGCAAACAAAGAATCAAAATCCAACAGTTCCATCTCCTTCCACCGATGGAATCCTTCGTACTACATATGGATTTGTTCGGTCCAAGTCTCCCCAGTGACGATCGAGGCAGGAAATATGCATTAGTGGTCATAGATGACTACTCGCGCTACACATGGGTCATATTCATTGCCAACAAGTCTGACGTCAAAACAGAGTTACCAACGCTTCTGAAAAGGCTCAGTGTCGAGAAGAACACCAAGATCAGAAAAATACGTTCAGACAGAGGAACTGAGTTCCTTAATTCCATGGTAGAGGAGTTCTGCGAAACAGAAGGAATAGAGCATGAGACATCGGTCGCCCGCACACCTCAAAGAAAATGGAGTTGCTTGAACGAAAGATCGAACTCTCAAAGAAGCAGCTAGAACTCTACTCGCAGATTCAGGACTCCCATCCAAATTCTGGGGCGGAAGCAACGGATACTGCGTGTTACACTCGAATAGATCTCTACTGACAAAGCAGCATAAGAGGACACCATATGAACTATGGAACGGCAGGAAGCCTTCTCTATCTTATTTCCATATCTTTGGTTGTTCATGCTTTATCCACAATAATGGGAAAGATCAGCTGAAGACTTTTGATAGCAAGTCAAATCGTGGAGTATTCTTAGGATACTCTCGGGTCGACAAAGCTTTCGAGTATTCAACTATCGGACTCTTTGCGTGGAGGAAAGCCCTCATGTTGTTTTTAACGAGTTTGCTATCGAAGACAGGAGCAATAACTCAAATTCCGAATCGAGGACATCGGTAGACGCCTACGGGATCTAAGCTTAAAGGACAAACCTGAAAAGATCCAGCTATGTTGGGATGATGATTCAGACGAAGAAACTGAAGACAAATCTACTGAATCTCAACCAGCAGAGCAAGTAGCTGAGCAGATTGATTCTCCCGAACAGAATCAATCCCATGTAACTCAGGTCGATGAAGAAACCCAAGAGGTAACTGAGACCACTACTGAGAATAACAACTCAGGGGGAACATCTAGTAATGTTCCTGAGCTGAATGCCCCTGAACCTGGTGACTCAGTAGATCATACTCTTATCACTGAAATTCTTCAATCTCATAATAGTACAACTGAAATGCCTAACTCACCTACTATCTGTGTTGAACAAATTTCAGATGAAGAGCTGAAACATCGTAGATCGTGGCTCGATGCTCACACTCCTAATCTGATCATTGGAGATCCTTCAGCAAATGTCAAGACAAGATCCAGATTCTGTCAAGGAGAAAGCGCATTATATTCCTGCTTCTTGTCTACTGAAGAGCCTCAGACCATTGAGGATGCATTAAAGGATGCTGACTGGATCCCAAAACTGAAAAATCTAAGGGTACAGCAACTCAGAAGAAGACTCAGACTGAAATGGGTGAGGCCCAGGGTGTCCCAGCTGCGAGCACAGCTGAGACCGGCCCAAGTGGCTCAGGAACCCAAGCTGCTCATGCGACTCAGACTCCCACTGATATCATTAAGGAAGTCGTAGAGTATGCTGAGGAGGCTGCTGAAGATTCAGATGAAGAGGAAACACCTCTCCCTCCACCTGTTCAGGGCAAAGGCAAAAAGATACTGAAACTCCCGACCCCTCCAGCAAAGAAAACGAAACGATACATCTCAAATGAAGAGGAGGCTCGGATTGCCACGATGAAAAGTCGGCAAGGGAGATTGCTTGAAGCGTAAGCCGCAAACAAGCCTAAGCCTTAAGCTCGTGAAAAGAAAATCTAAAGCTCCAAGCGAGAGGAGGAAGAAAGCCCGCCGTGCTACCTCCGGGAAGCTCGGGATCGAAGACGATGATGACGGGGAAAAGGAGAAGGAGCGAGAAGCGAGTGCGAGAAGCGTGGGTACATCGAAAGAAAAATCAAGTACCCCGCCGACTCGAAGATGCCTCCCGAAACCTAAAGAGCTAGATGATGAGACCGAAGCCATATTCGCCCGAGATGGACATGTATTTATATAGAGGCGAAGAGGCGAGACGGATCGAGGCTACGAGAAACGAATCCACTTAGCCGATCCGGAAGCTCTAAGGAAGCGTGCCGAGGAAGAAGCCAGGCACGTGAACTCCCGCTAAAGCCGACATTCCCTATCGTTACGGGAAGTTCGGAAAGAAGGCCACCGATCCGAAATCTCACGGATGGCCGAGAACAGACGAGTGGATGCCGGCTCAATTCACTCGAGAGATGGGAAAATTCGAAGATTGAGTTCATCAAACGCTATTATTTCCGGAGATTCGGCCGAACAAGTCTAGAGTGAAGCTTATGCTTCGAATGGATGATGCTTACTTGAGCGGATCTCTACATCCACTTGTATAATGCCATTTCGTAAGGGAAAGAGATTCGATTCCCGGACCCGAATCATTCCACCTCCAAGAAGAATGGATGACTCAATTCATGTTGCGACTATTGAAGCTCGAAGTGAAGGACGCTGCGGATCAAAGATTCTTACAAGATGATAACCCAAGTGACTTCGCGGAATACTTGAAGCCGAGAAAGACCACGTACCGAATGTATGGTGTGCCACTGCACCGAGACACAATCGCAAGGATTCATGGACCGGATTCAGCGCTTTAGGCGCCCATAGTCTTAGTATTCTCTCTTCATAGTCTAGCAAGATTTGTAATGTACTAAACTGAATCACTCTTATATATACAAATCTTCTTTTGGCTCTGACAACAACTTGTTGTCTAAATAGCCGTGTTTGTTTTATGCTTTAACACTCAGAATCACTAAAGTGATTACTGACACACACTCACTTTCTTTATTACTTGTCAGTTTATTGCTTTGTTAGATTCTGCTAGTATTGCTTCTATGTAATAGGGGAAATTATTTTTGCCCCGTTTTTCGATAGTCTAGAACCGATGGAACATCTCCGATCTTACTTGTAAAATTGTAAGGAGATTTGTTTATCGTACGTTTTAGTGTTAGCATAGATGATAGGTTTTGGCATCATCAAATAGGGGGAAATTGTTGGGTGATGATTCTATCCTCAGCACTGTTTCACTCAGTGGGAAATGATTCTATCTTCTATACTGAACCAAGCTCAGTAGCCTATGTGCTCTGAACTGTTGAGAAGATTTGAAGATCCCAAAACCCTATCTGATTGGTGAACCATTCCGTTGTATATGTTGTTTGTCTCTGAGGTTTCAGACTCAGTAGACACTCTGCTCTCGGTCAAAGCGCTCGGAGCTTATTTGCCTCGAGCACCGGTGTAGAAGACTCGGTGATCTTGGACTCGGCGGGAGCAGATATGCGAGAGAGTCGGTTGAACCGAACTCAGTAGGAGTAGTTCACTGGACTCAGAGCTGATCTTCAGTAGACTTATCTCAGCTGTCTATCTACTGAATACAAGGTCGGACTCAAGATCGGCGGATAGTTTTCGGGGATCGCTCGAGAATCTTTTGAAAGACAATCAGCATTGTCATATACGAAGATGAGAGAAGTCAGCTTCAGTTTGTCTCGAAGTCTGTGCTGTCTCAACCGCTCTATCTGCCTCGACAAATGACAAACATACACGTGTCATCCTACCTACTAAAGCTGCAAGTCAACACTTTCCGAAAAAGGAGGAAAATATACTGTTACCTACGCCAAAAGAGCCGTTTGCTACCAAAAAGGGAGAGAGAGAAGAAGATCGTCTCCAACGGATCTTTCTCAATCTCTTCTCTATAAATAGAGGGATCATTCAAGATTTGAAATACACAAGAGAGAGTGCATAAGCTTAAACGACGAAAACATACAGAGCATTCAACCGAGCGAATTCCAAAAGCCTAAGTCTTCCGCAAGAATCGAAAGAGTTATCTCCGGCGAAAGACTACCTCTAAGCTCATAAGGGAACCAAGCTGAACCGACAATAAAGCATCTAGTATCCAAGCGACGTGACACGAACTTATAGCTAAACCTCAGCTGTTCGTCGCTCTAGAAGCTACATTCTTGTTCCCATCCCTCTAACCCTAAGCTCAACCGATATATCCATAGCTTAGACGAAGGAGTTCACTTTTGAATCCAATCCTTATTGTATAAGGAGTCCTTCACTGTTGGAGAAGTTTGTCAAACACTTTAAGTTTGATAGAAGTGTAAACTGGGACTTGCTCAGTATAATCCCCAAGCCACGGCTTTGTCCTGTGCACAAGCTGACTGAGACTAACTCAGTATAATAAATAGCCTCCTGATCTATCGGGACAGTGGACGTAGGATTGTTGATATCCGAACCACTTTAAAAATCTCTGTGTCGTTTACTTACGTTCTTTTACTGTTACATTGATTTTACTGTGCATACTGAACATCTTATTTAAAATCAATTAACTGTCTCAGTATACTGAACTTCTTATCTACTGAACTGAGACTTAAAACGTTTTCTCATAAAAACTGATTTGGGCCTACACTATTCCGCGCACTGAACTCTTGCTGATCGATACTGAATTCTGACCTAGTCAGTTAGCAGATCTCAGCCGAGTCAGACTTTTAGCCTTTAACACGATTCGAACGGTTATGCAGTCTGGTTCGAATCATTTCAGTACGGCATCTTCCTGAATAGGACTGTTCGTGTTCGAAGTTGAGAAATTTGGATTCAGGTGTATTCACCCCCCCCCCTCTACATCTGAACTCACTCTCGGGACCAACAGTGGTGTCTCATTACCTCGGCCAGATCTGGGAAATTAGCTACACATATTGACTAAGGACATAAAACTAGGCATGTAAAAATAAAGCATGAAGCAAATCTGAAACTTAAGGTTGAAACAACAAACTTTCGTAAAACAACAAAGAACTAGCATGAACATTTAACTAAAAATAACAAGAGACAACATCGTACGAAAGCAAAGACATTTATATGTAATGGCGTGATATGGTCAGAAAGCATGCAATAAATTAACTTAGCTGTGAATAGTAGAGGAACTTAACAACGAACATGAAAGAGTAAATGTAAGCATTAAAGACTGAATTTAAGAACTATAAATAAAGCTGACCGATAAGATTCACAAAAGGAAGTCTTCTCCTTGGAGAGCTTCAAGCTATTCTAGGCAGAAAAGTAAAGATGTTTTTGGAACTACATTAATGGTGGAAATTTTAGAGAGTTTTCTAGAGAGAGGAACGAGCTATATCCATGGAAAATGTAAGTATGAAAAGTTTTTTCTATTAGCTTCATTCCCTCCCTTTTAGTCTTCACAAAATATCTGGATTTGGTAGGTGGGAAGAACTGTTGCAGGTATGGGTTGCTGGTCAAAGTAAGGCCATGCTGTAGCTTCTAGCTCCCTAGTTCCCGCCATAAGCTTGCCAGAATGATGTGGGCCGGGTTAGTGGGCTTGCTTCAGCATTTTTCTTCTCAATTTTCGGCCCAATGGATTCTGCATTAATTCTGGCCTGTTTTCAGGCCATTTCTCCGGTCTTCTGGGTAGTTCCATCAATCTCGGCCAGAAGACTTCTAGATCCAACAGCACCATCTTTTCTCCCTATTATCTCTAAATCCAGGCTACTTGTCTACAATTGCATAACATAAAACGCACAAATTAAATGGATAAATGAGCTACAAATCTAGGTTCATCAACCTCCTCACACAAGCAATACTTGCCCTCAAGTATGAAGAGAATTTCAAAGCTTAGATTGTAGCCCAAGACAGACTCCCCCAGACACACAAACATACACTTAACTGAAAAGACAGAAAAGCATTCATCCAGTCAGACTGCCCAAGGTTCGCAATATGCCCAGACTCAAAAACAGATGAAGCACACATAGCAATTCTCGATTTGTAGATCACAGATCATGAATTCAAAACCAAGGAACATTATTATCAAACGGTCAAAAACCAAGCAGGTAATAAGGTCTTCCTCACAATTCGCTTATCACTCCCCTATACTAGTCCAGGACAGCCGCTCAACTATATTATGTTCACTTAGTTGCTATATTGTGTCAATCACAAACGCTACATCAAGGAGGTCTTCCTTTTCAGGTTGTAATGGGGCCAGGGACCATGAACAGATTTTTCAAAGGTGGAATTGTCCTAATTGGTCATAGGCTTCTTCAACTAAGCACAATCGTTGTGTATGCACGCATTGTAAACAATGGGCAATAGAACTGTAATGTGCAGACAGAAGCATGTAAAAGCATAATGGGTGTGCAATTTTGTACAAGGCAGCAAACTAGGGAGGTAATCATGTATTCAGATTTATTCCTCTTCTTCTCCCTTTCTTCTTTATTTCAGATATATTTTTTTATTTAATTTTTTTTTTTTCGCACAACACCCAAATTTGAAATTTTCTGCCTGGATAATTTTTCCTAAAGTTCACAAACAAGCATACACAACTGGGTGAAAGGAAGGTCAGAAAGGCTTGGCTAAAAATTTTGTGAGTTAATGAAACAACAGGCCAAGGCACAATCTTGGTTCACTATGAGATCTCTTCTTTGGTAGGATTTGAAAGAATTTAGGCTCAAATGGGATTCCCTAATGCCTCCTATCATATGATGCATGTGATATGATAATATAGCAGCTTTGCAAACCTATTACGCTCGTGAAGGAAAGAGTTGAGGCTGCTCAACTTTAAGCTCAAATCTGACTGCCCAGGGGTTATGTTAAGACCTATTCCTGCCCTTATTCATCGTTCCTATTTTCATCTAATAAGTTCCTAGGAATTGAATCTACATTTTCTCATGCTGAAAAAAGAGATTTCGCTAAGTTTTTTTTTTCCTCAAGAGTAGGGCAGATGAGAAGATTGGGCAGAAAGAATATAGGCTGACATGCTTAGACACAAACACCTGCATAAAATAAATGCATCCCCCCTCCTCACACTTTGAGCCTTGCTTACCCTCAAGCAAGACAAGATCAAGGATTCGGGGGGAAGAAAACCTCCTCACACTTTAGAGCTCTGCTCTAAAGTGGGAGGAAGTGAATACAAATAAACAGAAAAAAATAAAAGAAACAAAAAAAAAATGAACCCCCCCCTCCCTCACACTTTGAGCCTTGCTTGCCCTCAAGCAAGACAAGTTAAAGGAGAATACAGGGGAACAAACAAACACAGAAAGAAAGAAAGAAAGAAACAAACAAACTCACAAGACAAAGTAAAAATAAAATAAAATAAAAACTAGGGGAGGAGCTGATCCACTTACTTGGCGCGCGACTTGTGAGCGGCGGATGACTTCCTTTTCTTGGACTTGGTGGCTGAACTGGAGCCGTCCCCTCCACTTCTCCTTTCAAGCATGTTGTAGAATCTGAGTTTCTTCCTGGCATAAGGGTGAGGGGAGGGGCTCTGCTTCTTGGATGGAGGAGCACTGGATGGAGGAGTGGCTGCCACAGGGCTGCTCTTATCTTCTACAGGGGCCGCTGCCTGATCAGTGCCAGAGGGCACCTGATCTGCTGCTTCTCTGGAGCTTTGGTTAGCTACCACAGTGACTGTATGTTCTGGGCGAACATCGGCTGCCTGCTGGGAAGACTCCTTCTGAGGCTCAGCAGTGGACGGGAAGTCGGCCGCAGGCTCAGCATTTGTTGGGTTTTGTAGTTCGGGCTGAGTCTTATTATGAGAGTTCTCATCCGGTTCAGCACTTGACACAGTGGTGTCCTTAGGCTGACCTTCTTGCTGCGCGTCCTGCTCCACTCCATCATTCAGAGTGTGTTCATCGTGTTCAGGCTGGCTTTCCTGCTCAGCCCTGTCATCTTCAGCGGGGGCATTGGTTTCTGTTTCAACTGGGGTACCGGGTTGGGGTAATCTGACTTCACCAGGTTCAAGTTCACTCTCTTCTGATTCTATTGCGGCAGATACTCTGATTTCCCCTGGCTCTAGGCCACTTTCCTCTTGTGACCCTACCTGTTCACCTCTGACCTCTCATGGTTCAAATTCTGACTCAGTCTGGCCGTCAGAGGCCTGGGACTCAGAGTCAGTGTCTTCCTCGGTTGGAAGATCACTCTCCTGCGGGCTGTCCTCTGGGGTTCCTCCTTCATTGTGCTGATCACTACTTTCGGTAGGTGGTTCTGGCTGTTCTGCTTCTGCGGAATTGTTATCTGTGGGGGTCTCTTCGGGTTCTTCTGCAATTTCCTTCCCTTTAGTCAACTCGGCGAGCTTTCTTTGCAGTTTATTGAGCTTTGCTTGCAGGCGGCAGACTTGAGTTTGCAATTAAGTATTTGTCTCTCTTAAGCGTCGCACCTCAGAAGGTCCTGCCTTAGAAGGAGAGACACCTGCAGCTATGGTGTGGCTCGGGAGTTTGACTCCCGACTCAATAAACTTGTAAGAATTGTTAGCTCTACGAAAGACTACTTTAGCGCAGATAAGATGATGAATGCTAAACGGCTTTGGGGGAGGAATGGCTTTCAGCCGACATGTACTTTGCAGCAAGAAATGCTTGTGGAAAAATTGCCCCAGAAAATGACAAAGAGTGAAATGGCGAGTAGGTCGCAATGAAATCTCAGCAAACCCCTTGGCTATCCAATATCCTAAGTCAATTTTATAACCCTCCCTCATGCACCACATGAAAAATAATTCCTGGTAAGATACTTTAGAGTAAGTAGTGCAACGACCAGAAAGGTTATAAGTGAGGAAGAGATGGCAGACTCTAAGGACTTGGTCTTGGACAGGGTATATCTCAGACTGTGAGGACCGAAACTTACCAGCCCCAGGGGCAAACTCTGACCACACCAATTGGGGTTTCTTATAGCAGGGGATTTCATTAGGTGCACCTCGCAATGCATTCAAGTAAGGTTCATGCAGACTGACAGTAGATGGGATAATTCCAAGACAGAAATTCCACTGGCTAGACTCAACTTATACCAAACATTTAAAATACGGAAGGTTATGCATGGATCATTCACAGACTCGAACCTTTCTATTCTAAAGGAAGAGCATAACTTAGGCACCAATTCTTCGTACATTTCAGCATGCGGAAACACGTTATTAATATTCAACAACCATGACCAACCTATGGTCTCAAACTTCTCTATGAACTCATCATGAATGCCCAAACCTTGTAAAACAGTAGGGTCAAAGTATCTACCTGAGGAGAAGGCTTTCTGTCGGCTTCCTCCCTGGCGTATTTTCTTGTTCGAGAACCGCTTCAACGCCTTCACTTCTGCGCTGGAGTTGAACTCAACTATCTGTCGTCCTTCTACTGAGAAGAGTTCCGGATTCTGGAAGTAGAAGGTAGGCTCTGTTCCGTGCTTATGCAGATTAAACTCCTCTATTCCAGGGTAGGAGCGTAGAGGTTGCAGGTCGACAGGGGACATCTCCTCTGCTGGAGGAGGGTCTGAGATTTCACTAGTGACCGAGGCGGCGTACGCACTGACGACGCAGGGGGTGTAGAGAGTGGTGGTTCAGCAGTTTCAGCGGCGCTGGGCTGCGGTGGCTCCAGAATGGCATCGTCTCGTTGTTTAGTGATGATCAGTGTTTCGTCAGCGGCTGGCTGCTCGAGAGTGGTAACGTTTGGGGCAGCGCTAGGTTCTTCAGCGGCGGCAGGGGTCGACTCGGGAACGGATGAACGTTTCGGAGCGGACGGGATGACAGTGACAGTTGGTGGCCTTCGTGAACGGCGGCGAGTGAGCTTTGCTAAGCGGTGCTTCTTGAGACGACGTTCCGAGAACTCATCGGAATGAGAGCGGCGACGCTTCTTCCCTTTACGGCGACGTTTGTCTGTGAATGATGGTGACTGTGTGCCGACGTCAGAGGAAGGGTTCTGTTGTTCTGTCGCAGGTTCACTGACCGCAGCGGATGAAGATTCTCCCTTGGGTAGCCGCGACTTCTTTTTGCGCTTCATGGTGTGATCTGTGGCCATGGTGTGATTGTAGCAGAATGTGTTTTTGTTGTGGAGTTTGAGAGAAGGGATGAGGATGGCGAGAGAGATTGAATGAAAGAAAGGGTTTCTCGGTAGTTGTAATGGAGAAAGAGCGGGATTTGAAGGGGTGCATCTGTGTTGATGTGACGTTATGAACAGTAGCAGATGCCTCCCTTCGCTTGGTTAGGTCGAAATAAGATTATTTTAATCTTATCCGATATTTGCAAAATGGCCTCTCCGCCTTTCTACAGTATTCAACTCTCCGGTATTTGCAATCAAGTCCCTCGCATCTTTGTCTTTGCTCCGCTACCCCTCTGCAATATCCACCAAAAAGAAAAACGAAAAACAAAATAGGAAAATACAGAATTGAAAATAAACAATAAAATAGTGATAAAAATCCCCTACTGGCAGGCAAAACACTTAGAGGTTCAGAAATGAGGGGAATGCCCTCCAGCGCCAGAGTTTATCGTCCTCGGCTGGACGTTCTTCTGAGTAATCAGAGGGAAGGTGGGCATTGGAGGACCATGCAGTCCGTCTCCTCCAATTGACTATGATCGTGGTAAGCTTTCAAGCGGTTTCCATTAACGGTGAATGGCTGGGCTGTTGACGATCCTGCGATCTCCACGGCTCCACTAGGCCAGACACGAGTGACCTTGAATGGTCCTATCCATCTGGACCTCAACTTCTCAAGCATAAGCCTGAGCTTCGACTGAAATAACAGCACGAGTTTTCCGACTTGAAAACTCTTCCCCCGAATGTTCTTATCATGCCAAATCTTGGCTCTATCTTTGTACCAACTGGCTACATCATAGGCTTCCAGTCTCAGTTCTTCTAATTCCTGCAGTTGATACTTCATTTCTTGCCCACATTGAGTGTGCTGCATGTTCATCTGCTTGACAGCCCAGAAGGCTTTATGCTCTATCTCCACCGGCAGATGGCACATCCTTCCAAAAATTAACCTGTAGGGAGACATCCCAAGAGGTGGCAGTTCGGTATGCCCACAAGGCATCATCGAGCCGAAGGCTCCAATCTTTGCGAGTTGGGTTGACTGTTTTCTCCAGAATCTGCTTAACTTCCCTATTAGAAACTTCTGCTTGGCCATTTGATTGTGGGTGATATGGTGTGGACAAGCGGTGCTGGACTCCATACTTCTTCATTAGAGCCTCAATGGTCCGATTGCAGAAGTGTGTCCCTTGATCGCTGATGACTGCTCTGGGTACTCCGAAGCGGCTGAAGATATGAGATCGTAAAAAGCTCGAGACAACCTTGGCGTCATCGGTTCGGGTTGCCTTGGCTTCTACCCACTTGGAAACGTAGTCTACAGCCAGCAGAATGTAGAAATTCCCGAATGAACTGGGGAATGGTCCCATAAAATCCATTCCCCAAACATCAAAAATTTCGCAGAACCGCATGGGCTGCTGAGGCATCTCATCTCTCCTGGAAATGTTGCCTGTCATTTGGCATCTGTGGCAACTCTTGCAGAATTCATAGGAGTCTTTCTGTAGAGATGGCCAGAAAAATCCACTATCTAGGACTTTCCTGGCTGTTCTTTTCGCTCCGAAATGACCTCCACATGCAAGATACTCTTCTGCTCAGACTCAGGGGAACATCTCCGTATAATTTGATCGGCCCCGATCTTCCATAAGTATGGCTCATCCCAAAAGTAGTATTTACTACCACTCTTAAGTTTAAGGCGCTGTGCTCGAGTGAAGTGGGATGGAGTTTGCTTTGAGGTAAGAAAATTGACAATGGAAGCGTACCAAGGGAGTCTGCCCATTCGGCTGACTGCGGCGCAGTACGTCACTTCTGGGCAGAAGGGCGGACTTGCTATGCTCATGCTGTAGACTTCCTTGATCTCATATAGGTGTTCTTCTGGAAAGGTCTCTCGAATTGGGACACCATCTGTAGGTTGGATCAGTCTGCTTAGGTGGTCAGCAACTCTATTTTCTGTCCCTTTCCTGTCTTTAACCTCCCAGTCAAATTCCTGAAGTAGTAGTATTCATCGGATTAGCCTTGGCTTGTATTCTGCCTTTGACAACAGATACTTCAAAGCAGAATGGTCCGTGTGGACAATGATTTTGGATCCTAACAAATAGGATCTGAAATTTTCAAAGGCGAAAACAACCGCCAATAGTTCTTTCTCAGTGGTTGTGTAGTTGCATTTGGCAGGATTCAGAGTTTTCGAAGCATAGTATATGACATGATTATCCTTGCCCAACTTCTGGCCTAAGACTGCACCGGCTGCATAATTGCTAGCATCGCACATCAGTTCGAATGGTAGGTCCCAATTAGGAGCTTGCATGATTGGGGCAGAGGTGAGCTTATTCTTGAGAGTGTTGAAAGCTTTCTTGCAACTATCACTGATCTCAAAAGGCACATCAAGTTGAAGAAGTTTGGTCAGGGGCTGAGCTATTTTAGCAAAATCTTTGATGAATCTGCGATAGAACCCTGCATGGCCAAGGAACCCACGGACTTCCTTGACATTGGTAGGGTATGGCAATTGAGAAATGATGTCTACCTTCGCTTTATCAACAGCTATCCCCTTTTCTGATACTATATGGCCCAGCATGATGCCTTCTTTCACCATGAAGTGGCACTTCTCGTGGTTGAGCACAAGGTTCTTCTCAACGCATCTGGCCAAAACCTTATCTAGGCTATCCAGACAGTTATCAAATGAACTCCCATAGACAGTAAAATCATCCATGAAAATTTCTATACATTTCTCGATCATGTATGAGAAAATGCTCATCATGCATCTTTGAAATGTACCTGGTGCATTGCATAGCCCAAAGGGTATTCTTCTGTATGCGTAGGTGCCAAAGGGGCAGGTGAAGGTTGTCTTTTCTTGGTCGTCGTGGCTCACATGTATCTGAAAATAACCGCTATAGCCGTTCAAGAAGCAAAGATATGCTTGCCTTGCCAACCTCTCGAGCATCTGGTCAATGAATGGCAGGGGGAAGTGATCTTTCCTAGTGGCATTGTTGAGCTTGCGATAGTCTATACACATGCGTCATCCAATGACTGGGCGCGTAGGGACAAGTTCCTCCTTCTCATTTTCCACTAGTTGAATTCCTCCTTCCTTGGGCACCACGTGTACCGGGCTGACCCACTACTGTCTGAGATTGGGTAGATGATCCCCATCGACAAAAGTTTAAGAATCTCCTTGAGGACCACTTCTCTCATGTTTGGGTTCAATTTGCGTTGTGGATCTCTGCTCGGCTTACTGTTGGGCTCCATCAAAATGTGGTGCATGCAGACGTCTGGGTTGATCCCAGTGATATCTGTCAATGTCCACCCAATTGCAGTTTTGTGCTTCTTCAGAATTGCAACAAGTTTTGCCTCCTCTTCCTGTGTTAGGTTACTGCTGATGATGATTGGCAATGTTTCTTTCTCTCCCAAGTAGGCATACTTGAGGTGTGCAGGGAGCGGTTTGAGTTCCAGTTCAGGTGCCTTGATAATGGATGGTAGTGGCTTTTACGGAATCTCGATCCTGGGGCGATCCCACTCACGCCGTTGGTAACTTCCACTCGGTTGAGAATATAAACTCATAACAGCTTCTTTGACTTCATCATCACTCATCCCTTGAATGTCCAATTCTGTCATACCTTGGGTAACAACTACCTCCATTTTGTCTTTTGGAAATTCTGTTTCCAAATGATGTTGAATCATTGGAACAAAAACATCAACAATATTCACATTCTCTGCATCGACAGGCTGCTTCATGGCTGCATAAATGTTGTGTGTGTATTGCTCCCCATTCCATGATATGCCGATTGTTCCTTCGTGTACATTGATGACTGCCCTTATGGTGTCCAGAAAGGGCCTTCCTAAAAGTACTCCAGCAGTCCCCTTTATCCTTTCATCATTGGTGTTGATGACAAAGAAATCAGCTGGGTAAATAAACTCGTTCACCTTAACCAAGACATTCTCTAGCAGTCCTACTGGGTAGATGCATGATCTATCTGCAAGTTGCATCACTACCCTAGTCTCTTTCAGTTCTACTCTCACCAATATGTTGTAAACCGATAGTGGTATCACACTTATAGATGCTCCCAAGTCACACATGGCATTTAGGATCAACTTCTCTCCAATTAAGCACGGAAGTGTAAACGCACCTAGGTCTACACATTTCTCTGGGAGGTTTTTCTATATCATCACCGAAGCTGCTTTCTGCATGATCACCTTCTCTCCATCAGGCACCTTACCAACTATAAATTCCTTCACAAACTTCGCCAATTGGGGAAACTTCAGAGCCTGAAGAAGTGGGATGTTAATTTCCAGTCCTTCAAACAATGCTTTGTAGTCCATAGTTTCTGCCTTCGGTTTCGTTCTTCGTAACAAGGCAGATGGAAACGGTGGTGAAGCAATTGGCTCAATCGGACTTTTCGTCTCCTCTTCTGACTGTTTAGGCTCAGGTACACTGCTTTCCTTCCATGTTGGTGGGGGTAAGTCTCGTCCACTCCTCAGAGTTACTGCACTGGCATTCTCCTGTCTTCGGTTGATCTGAACCTGGGCAGGAATGGCTTATTTGTCTCCTTTTATGTCCCTCAGGGAGTTGGCCAATTGTTCCAATTGTTTGGATAAGGCGCTCATACCAGCCTTCTGCTCATTCTGGGAGTTTTGGAATTCATTCCATAGCTCTTCATTGGTTCTGTATGACCTTTGCGGAGCATTCTGGTTCTGGGAAGTACATCCTCTGTGGTGTGGTGGTCTATAGGTTTAATTTTGGTTGGGTGGTAATTGATTTTGAGGTTGGGAAGGAGGTAATTGGGCTTGTTGTTGTTGTTGGTAGGGCTGTGTTTGGAAAGAAGAAGATTGGGGTTGTGTTTGATGGGATGGTGACTGTGGTTGATTTTGATAAGCTGAAGGTGGTGATTGATAATGTTGTGGTGGTTGTTGGTAGAATGATTGAGTCGGAGGAGGTACAGTTTGGTGATTCTATTGATAATTATGTTGCTGATAGTCTGGCTGTGGTGGTGGATGATATCTTTGCTGTATCTGCTGTGGTGGATCTCCAAGTTGTCTCCAGCGGAGGTTAGGGTGATCTCTGTTTTTTATGAAATGATATCCCCCCACTGTCTTGACATCTTCATACTCTACCACTCCTATGGTGCATCTTATGGAAGAGTGGCCCAACTCACCGCAGGCACCACAAGTCACCTCCACAGGTTCAGTTGTGGTTGGCTTGTTCACTACTTGGTTCAGCAGTCTCTCTATCTTCTCCATTCTGTCCTCGTTCCTCCTTTCATAGTCTGAGGAGGTTGCTTGGGCGACCTTCCTCACATTCTTTGCATTTTCTCTATCATATTCTTTTGTGGAGTCCACCAGTCTCTGGATATACTTCCTGGCCTCACTAACCTTAAAGTGAGTGAATCCTCCTCCACTTCTAGAGTTCACCAGGTCTTTGTACTTCATGGTTAGGCCTTGGTAGAAGAATTGAAATAACTCCCCATCTCTATACTTGTGGTTTGGGCAGTCTTCCACTAATCTGTTGAATCGCTCCCAATACTCACTTAGGGATTCATCACCTTCTTGTTGGATGCCTGAGATCTCCTTTCTCAAGGCACTTGTCTTCGTGGCTGGAAAGTAATATTCAAGAAAAGTGGTCTCCATCTGTGGCCAGTTAGCAATGGTGTCTGTGCGCAAACTTGAGTACCAAGTGTTAGCACAATCACTCAGGGCATAAGGAAATGCCATTAGCTTTACTTCATCTTCAGATTGCTGGCCAGTTCTCTTCTGTAGCCTGCATGTCTTCTCAAACTCGTTCAAAAACGAGAAAGGGTTCTCATTCTTTTTTCCGTAAAATTTGGGCAAAGCATTCAGTACTACTGCCTTGAGCTCCACTGGGTTCTCTCTATACGCAGCAATCTGCACAGGATTCCTCCTCTTCCTCGCAGTGTGCTCATTAACTTCAAGGACCTACCTATCTTCCTCGTCCATTTCTGTTGCTCGTTTGGAATTTGTTTTGGATTCTGAGTCAGATGCTTCCTTGTCAGATTGTTCCTTCTCCTGGTCAGAGAAGTACTCTTGTTCTCTTTGGTTGTTGGCTTGATGCCCGGCTTCACTTCACTTGCTGCTCCTGTATGGGCAGTTTCTTCGCCTTGCGACTCCAGTTGAACTTGTCGCCTGCGCAGTTGTGTCTCCTTCCGGTTTTTCCTGGTTGTCTTCTCTATTTCGGGACCGTACCAGAAATTAGGGTTGACAAAACCGCTCATAAACACCTGGAAGAGATACTGTTGACAATAACAAACTGGTCAATAGAAAAAGTAACTTAAATCTTAAAAACGCCGTTCCCCGGCAATGGCGCCAATTTGATGGACACGCAGTTCCATCGCTGTTAGAACCACGCGGACCAAATAAGTTTATAAGTAAGAACACCTGCGCATAAACTATACTGGACAAGTATGGTGACAAGCAAGAGGTCGATTCTCAGGGAACGGGTGATTAAGCAACAAATTCTACTGACCTAAAGGGTTTGGCTAGCAGCCACCATAAATTTTGGGTGTTCTATAATTAAGTAGAAAGATAACATAAAATAATCAACAATCAAATAACAAGTTATAAAAGCAATCCAGCCAAGGTAATTTCACACCACCCCCTGTCCGATCCTAGATTACTATGTGAATCAGTTTTAGTTAAGGTTATCTGGCTAGGACGCTGTGTTGAGCACAGGGGCGTCAATTCCTTCTATTACGCTGGAACTGCCATGTTGAGCATATAAACAGTCCCCTATCCAGGTGACTACCCTACCTTGTTTAGCAATGACTAGGGAGGCACTAAGGAGCATTAAGAACAAAGGAACCAAATCAAGGCATCTACCGATGTTTAGCATTCAAAGCAGAAAACCCAGCTAGCATACGTCTGCCCAGAAAGAGGTGTACCTGCCCAGGTTGATCAGATCTAAGCAGTTCTCAACTATCTCAAACAAAGTTCAACTAAAACCTTTACTCAACCAATTATCAAGCACGTTTTCACATCTCACGGATTCTTAGGGGTGGTGTCTCATTACCTCGGCCAGATCTGAGAAATTAGCTACACATATTGACTAAGGACATAAAACTAGGCATGTAAAAATAAAACATGAAGCAAATCAGAAACTTAAGGTTGAAACAACAAACTTTCGTAAAACAGCAAAGAACTAGCATGAACATTTAACTAAAAATAACAAGAGACAACATCGTACGAAAGCAAAGGCATTTATATGTAAAGGCGTGATATGGTCAGAAATCATGCAATAAATTAACTTAGCTGTGAATAGTAGATGAACTTAACAACGAACATGAAAGAGTAAATGTAAGCATTAAAGACTGAATTTAAGAACTGTAAATAAAGCTGACCGATAACATTTACAAAAGGAAGTCTTCTCCTTGAAGAGCTTCAAGCTATTCTAGGCAGAAAAGTAAAGATGTTTTTGGAACTACATTAATGGTGGAAATTTTAGAGAGTTTTCTAGAAAGAGGAACGAGCTACATCCATGGAAAATGTAAGTATGAAAAGTTTTTTCTATCAGCTTCGTTCCCTCCCTTTTAGTCTTCACGAAATATCTGGATTTGGTAGGTGAGAAGAACTGTTGCAGGTATGGGTTGCTGATCAAAGTAAGGCCTTGCTGTAGCTTCTAACTTCCTAGTTCCCGCCATAAGCTTTGCCAGAATGATGTGGGCCGGGTTAGTGGGCTTGCTTCAACATTTTTCTTCTCAATTTTCGGCCCAATGGATTCTGCATTAATTCTAGCCTGTTTTCAGACCATTTCTCCGGTCTTCTGGGCAGTTCCATCAATCTCGGCCAGAAGACTTCTAAATCCAGCAGCACCATCTTTTCTCTCTATTATCTCTAAATCCAAGCTACTTGTCTGCAATTGCATAACATAAAACGCACAAATTAAATGGATAAATGAGCTACAAATTTAGGCTCATCAAGAACTCATATGAATTCACAAATAAGTACTCCAGTATTTAAGATATAATAATTATTATATGATATATTTAAGTTAATATGATTTAATAAAAAATATTCATAATATATGTTTTAATTTAATATTTTATGATATTAGATCAAAATTATAAAATATAAAAAAACATAGAATATGAATAAGTTTTTAATTTTATTTATCTATTATAAATTTTAATTATTTAATAATACTGTAAAACAGATATTTTTTAAAAAAGTAAAAAAAAAATGCCGCATTTATTAATAATCTCTTGCTACCTACTCCAAGCACAACTAGCAATCGAGCGTAAAATTGAAAAGCTTTTCTTAGGGCCTACGAAGTCACATCACACGTGGCGGCTCACAGTTGGTCTGATTACTATGTGATCTAGCTTCCTCGTTACGGCTCGACGAAATCCCCGATATACCCCTCATGGACTTTCATACTGTTCTAAAATTCGAGAGAAGAAATAATTGATTGTCTCCTATATAATAATCCATATCATATCTTTATCGCAACTTTTAATACTAATATCAATGGATTTTACCTATTTTTAGGGCTAAAATGGACATTTAAAGCCCACGCGGTATATACAGAATTTGGATGTAATCAGTAATCACCCTCGAGGCCTCTCTGCTTGTTGAAAGTTCCTCACTCTCTCTCCTCTCCCTCTCCAAATCTCCTATTCTCCAATCTCGACACAAACCAAACCCCACTGGATTTCTCTGAATCTCACGCTTTTTCTTTAGAGTTTCAACTGTTAATACAGATTCACTCTACCTTCAGCTACGTTATCTATTTCTACCCTCTTTTTTTTGCAAATCGCGACAGTGTTTGCCTCATGGCTGTGCTTCCGATAAAAGCTTTACCGGTAGGATATAGATTCAGGCCGACGGACGAGGAGCTCATCGATCACTATCTGAGGCTTAAAATCAACAGGCGGGACAAGGAAGTCAGTATTATTCGTGAAATTGATGTTTGTAAATGGGAGCCCTGGGATTTGCCTGGTAATCTTCTGCTAAATTTGTGTAGTTCTTATGAATCTTCGGAGGAATTTGCTTTCTTTCAATGTTTTCTGTTGAAATTGAGTTTTTTTATGTACGTGGTTGTGATAATGCGCTGTGAACGAGTAGGATTGTGGTCTTGTGGGCGGTTACGATTATGTTGATCTGTCTCAATTAGGGTTTGTCTGACGCGTTTAAATTTCGCATCTTTTTGTTTTTTTCTTCTTTATTCCGTATGTGCTAGCATAAATTGAAGACTATTAAATTTAGTTTCTCGAAATTGATAATATTTTGCTAGAAATCACATATCCGGTTCCTAATCATAGTCTATGGAAGCTAATTCTTGGTATGATAAGCGAATTTGACAAAGTGTGATGGTGATTATGCTTGATATATGTTTATCAGTTCATGTATGTATAAATTGGTGATATTTCTAACAATTAGTAGTTCTTGCCTCTCTAAATTTTGCATCTTTTCGACATCTTGCAGATTTGTCTGTGGTAGAGTCTGCTGACAACGAGTGGTTCTTCTTCTGCCCTAAAGATCGGAAATATCAAAATGGTCAGAGATTGAACCGGGCTACGGAAAAAGGTTACTGGAAGGCAACCGGTAAGGATAGGAATATAACTACCAGGAAGAGAGCAAAGATTGGGATGAAAAAAACATTGGTTTTCTACTTGGGTCGTGCACCCGATGGAAAGAGGACCAACTGGGTGATTCATGAGTATCGTGCTACTGATAAGTCTCTCGATGGCACCCATCCCGGTCAGGTTAGGACATTATTGTACGGTTCGGGCTTCAGTTCTTTTGTTTTGTTTGTGGATGTCTTAATTGTAACATATTATTCTTGGTTACGATTTTGAAAAACACATGCTTTGGAACACAGAGAATAAGTCTAGTACATTTTTCTTAAATTGATTTTAGACTAATTTTGAAATTAGCTGCTTTTGTTGTTGTTAGTGGTATTGCATTCTATTAAATATTTGAATACATGAGAGGAGAGAAGCCACCTCCATTATATTTTGACCCGTGTAACTGTATTATGATCTTAATTGAATTAAATATACACGTTGAAGATGTGGCTCCTTGGCATACTACTAGTAATATGAAATGGATGTATTGAGTTCCTCCCTTTTTGTTTTATTTGCTGATATTGTGATATCTTTTGCTAGGGCGCCTATATACTATGCCGTTTGTTTAAGAAGGCTGAACTAAAACAAGATGAAATTGGTGAATCTTCAACAATCAATGAAGCCGAGGAGATAATCACTTCTCCTTCTGCTGTTAGAATTCCTGCTGAAGATGAACAATCAGAATCAATTAGTCCTGGTTTAGCTGTCACGCCTGAAGGTCAACCTTCTAGTGTCGAAAGCCATCAAACTTTAAGTTCTGATGAAAAATCTACGGCTGTCACTCGCATACCTTTTGATTGGCAGACCCTCAGCTGCATTGCTGATGGGATGGACGATAACACATTAGACACGATATCTATTCCTGTGAGTGGACACTATCATAAGTTCTAGTATGTGTAATAATCTTTTTAAGTTATTTATTTTTATTTTTATTTTTTCCTTCTCTACTCTTTGTACCTTTACTTATATTTGTCGCTTCTTTTGTTCAGCCTAATTCGGAGCTGGAGAAATTATTAGATGAGTTTTGTCCCCAGGGGCAACAGATGGGAGAATGGAATATGTTCTCCCCATTGCATTCCCAAATGCAATCAGAACTTGGAATGTATAACAGCCTTACTGGTGATATCAACAATAATGCTGCTGCTGATATTGAAAATTTCTTGAGCTCTGTTTTAAACGACCCCGAGGAACAGAGACTAGCTAGCAACTACAATGGCGGGTATAGTAATGTGCTGGGAATAGTGAAAGAGAGTAATTCATGCAGTGAATCGGAGGGTGAGGTGATTCAAAACCAGGTATGAACGCTGTTCCATTGCTTTCCTTGTCTTAACAAGTAGTTAAACTGCTAGCAAATTACAACGATATATGTCTACTCTAGGATCTACAACGATATATGTTCCAAGGTGATTTGTTTGATGAAAGTATGAAGCAAGAGTCTCCCTTCCAGAGTGAAGTCTCTTCTGAAATGGGTATTGAACAAGACGGTCAAAGCTCTTATGTTAGTAGTGGTTATGACCAGAGAAACTTGGCTTCTGAAACTATCTTCTCAAATGTCTCTTCTGGCAATCATGTTCCACACATGCCAAATGTCGACTCTACTTCTGGAACTGGCATCATTATAAGGAAACGCCAAATCCCAAATCAAACTACTGTGCAGAATTCTGCAGCACACGGAACTGCACCTAGAAGAATTCATCTGCAGAAGAAGCTGCAAGTTGGACCAGTTCAATGTGGCCTTCCTAAAGAGTCTACTAAATTAGCTCCGGTAAGAAAGACTTTCTTTCTTGTCTGAATCCACTTTAGTCCAATTTTTCAGTATGTTCTAATTTCACAAGGTTTGTTTCTGCAGGAGGGCAAAGCTACTGCTGATGAATCTTGTGCATCAAATCTTGGTAATGAAAATGCAGCTGAAAACTCAAAAGATTCGAGCATAGATTTGAAGGCCACAGCTGATTCATCATACGAGAAACCTAAGGATATTCCTTCATCATCCTCTGCATCTACACTTGCTGTCCCATCTTCAAGATACATGCCTAAGGTACTCGTTGCAGTGAGTCTTGTGGTTATGCTTGTTTCTGTGTGGGCGTATTCTGCGTATTAGAAGGAAACTAAGTAGAAAGTAAGCTACCCTTTTTGTAAAGGTGGTTTATATAGTCTGTAGAATGATAGGTTCATACCGGTGTTCAATGTGTAGTTTCAGAACAAAGAATTAAGAATGGATGCTATGGATTTGTATACTGCTTAGTGTTATCTTTTCTGTACATGGTATTGTAACCGTATATCGAAAAGCTTGTCTTGTAGCTGAGGATTGTGGTTCGAAATCCACCACTATGGTTGTCTGAGTCTTATCCAGTAATCAAGGCCATATGTTTGGTCAATATTTTTATTGAATCTTGGTAAAGGGAAAGTGAATTGAAGCACTCAAACGAACAAATTTCACTCATTACATTCCATTCAAGCAGAGTAGTATATACACAGAGTCATCTTCGTTTCTCCAACTACCTTCACTAGACATGGCCATTCCTATAAACCTTTTGTCCCTTCATAAATTAGAAGCGCACCAACCAATTTCAGCAAATTCATAAATTAGAAGCGCACCAACCAATTTCAGCAAATTAAAATCGGAATCATAACAAAATCATGTTTCAAGATTCCAAATTTTCAGTTCTTTTGCTAGTTTTTCTCGCTTACTTGGCATACAATCAAACCCAGTCAAGAATTCCCGATCTAGAATACGCAGAGCAGATTCTTAGCTCAGCCCAGAAGGAGAAAGATTGGTTAGTCTCGATCAGAAGGAAAATCCACGAAAACCCAGAACTCAGATTTCAAGAACTCAACACTAGCTTCCTAATCCGAAGCCAACTCGATGAACTCGGGATTTCTTATGAGTACCCTTTTGCTAAAACGGGTTTGGTTGCTCAAGTCGGGTCGGGTGCCCCACCCGTTGTTGCTCTGCGTGCTGACATGGATGCTCTGCCTCTACAAGTGAGTCTTTTGCTATGGAGTTATCCATTTCTTTTGTTTGACATCATAGTATAAATTAAGGATTATGGCTCATTTGATTTGATTGTTTTTCCTAAACATCTTTAAATAGTTGAGTTGTTATGTTATTGTATTTTTGTATTTTGTGTGTGTAAATAGGAATTAGTGGAGTGGGAGCACAAGAGCAAATTGGATGGTTTGATGCATGGATGTGGGCATGATGCTCATACTACTATGCTTCTTGGGGCTGCCAAGTTACTCAATGCAAGGAAGGACAAGCTTAAGGTTGTCTTTAGTTTTGCGTAATTCGTGCCGGTCTTCTTGATGGATTTGCTTGATGTTTGGCTTTAGGTTATACTAATTGAAGCTTTTGTGAGAATCTTGAAGGTCTGTGATTAATGTCGTATTGTTTGAAGAACTCTACGCTACTAAATTTACGAGAAGAGTTATGTTTTTTAGTTGGCTGTGTTTGTTGAAATTGAGCTGATTTGAAAAACATGAATGTCTATAACTTCATAAGAATCTTACTTGGTGCTTGTGAGGCTATAAAAGAAGGGATGAAAAGTTAGGGGTGTTGGGATTATAAAGTAGAAGGCATTTAGTCGTGTATGTTTATAAGAGATAATTTTGATGTGTTTGCCTTTGTATTGGATGTGTAAGGGGACTGTAAGGCTTCTGTTTCAACCTGCTGAGGAGGGCGGTGCTGGTGCATCCTACATGATAAAGGAAGGTGCACTTGGTGATGCAGAAGCCATATACGGTATGCACGTTGATTTCACCGAGCCAACAGGAAGTATATCGAGCATTGCAGGGCCGTTTCTGGCTGCAGTTTGCTTCTTTGAAGCAACAATAGTTGGAAAAGGTGGGCATGCTGCAGAACCCCACAACAGCATCGACCCGATTGTTGCTGCATCATTTGCTATATTGGCTCTGCAGCAGCTCATCTCAAGAGAAGCAGATCCTCTTCATAGTCAAGTATGTGTAAAAAGAGCTTCTTTTGCATCTTATTCTCATTTGTTGTTATTTCACAATACCAAATCAAGTAGCCTCTACATCTTATATGCATCTAATTTTGGATCCTTGAAAATTATTGACCTCTTGATTATACTTTTTGCTTCCACTTTTCATCTCTCTAGATGACGACACTATTGGAATTATGTCAAATTTAACCTCCACTTGAGATCAAGCATACAAACTCTTGCTGTAACTGCAGGTGCTTTCTGTTACATATGTCCGAGGTGGGACTGCCACGAATATCATTCCGAGCACCGTTAAACTAGGCGGTACTCTCAGAAGCCTTACAACTGAAGGTTTGAATAAGCTCCAAAAGAGGGTTAAAGAGGTAGTTCCAATTCTCTTACCCTTCCTCTATACGTATTGCGTCTTTGGATTCGCTATACTCCCTCATATCCATTTCCATAACAATCATCATATAAACATACCATGATGAGGAAATTCATTTATACTCAGTTAGTCATTACTATTTTCTTGATGGCGAAAGTTTACCTTATTTGCAGGTTATTGAAGGACAAGCAACTCTACACCGATGCACAGCAATTGTCGACATGAAGCAAGACGAATACCCATCATACCCAGCTTGCAACAACGACGAAAGACTCCATCACCACGTGGAGAGAATCGGCAGCCTCCTTCTGGGACCGGAGAATGTGAAGAAGGGGAAGAAGGTGATGGCCGGTGAGGACTTTTCCTTCTACCAAGAGGTCATCCCCGGAGCCATATTCAACATTGGGATCAGAAACGAGAAGATAGGCGCCATGCATTCGCCTCATTCGCCTTATTTCTTCCTCGACGAAGACGTGCTACCGATCGGAGCAGCGGTCCATGCTGCTGTTGCAGAGCTTCATCTGAGAGATGTGGTGAGGGAGTCTGGAAAAGAAACACAATAACCAAATTGAACCGGACCGTCCGGTTTTGTAATTTAAGAAATCGGTTTTTGGCTTCTGGTTCGATTTTATTGACTATAATAATTATTAGTATTATTATTTTAAGGGTGATTTTCTCAAATTTTAGTTTGAGGGACAGGAAAGTACATGGAGACCATGCTTACTCCATACATTCAATGAACTCAAACATCTATGAAAAAATATACTAACATTATTGAAAATGTAACAATAATTATAATTAAACGCATTATTTAACAAAATATTCAAAAGAGAGACCACCTATGAATATGATCAGAGGTGGATCATTACGCTACTACACTCCTATATTTCTTTATATTTTTCATAATTTTATTATTTCATTCTTCAAAATTACAGATTTTGTCTCAAAACTATAAATCTCCCTCGTTTATTTTAAATTTAGAATCTACCCCTAATATTATATAATATAATTCACTCGCAACCCAAATTGGCTGTGGGCTGTGGCAACTGGCAAACCACTCTCTTTCTCAATCTACACACTTTTCAGACGCATGTCTTTGTCTAAAGTTCACTAGTCCAGACTGGAAAGAATAATTTTGATTTAGATCCAATTTCAATAATTTGAAAACGAAAAATAATACTACCCTCTCCGTCGTCCCGTTATGTGCCGCTCATATCTTTTCGTTATGAAAATTAAGAAAGTGGTGCTATATGATGTGGATTGTTTGATAGTTAAGTGGGTGTTTGGAGTAGTTGAAACCTATTTATAAGTGCTGAAAACTGCTGATTTGAGAATTTGTAGGTGTTTGGAAATAAGAGTTGAAAGCTGCTGAAAGTGGGGAAAATAGTGTTTGGAAAACTGAAGATATTAGTAGTTTATTTTAAATTTTTAAATAAAATATCTGTTTTACCCTCAATGTTATTAAACAATTATAATTTATAATAAATAAATAAATATTAAATTAAATTAATTTTTTATTATATAAATTTATAATATATCATATTAGCATACACATATCATACTATTATATTTTAAATATTATTTATTTGCTTAAATTTATAATAATATTTTTATATAATTTTAATAATTACGTAGCTAAGAAATAATTATTACTAAATAAAAATAGAAAAAATATTAATTTGAAATTCAAAATTTTCAGAACTCATTATTTTAATTATTTATATTTAATTTTAATAATAATTATTTCATTAAACTTGAAGAATTTATAAATAATAAATATAAAATAATTTTTATCAAATTACTAATTAATATATTAAAATATAATTATAATTACATTTGTAATTAAGAAAAATATTAATTTTAAAATTAATAATTTTTTGAGAATTATAGAAATATTTAAAGGATAAAATAATCGTATAAATTAGATAAGTTGTAAGCTACAGCTGAAAGCTGAGTCATAGCAGCTTAAGCAACTTTTCTATCTTGACTACATTTGGTAGGAAATTTCTGCTGAAAGCTTGGTGTTATAAACATTCAAGCTGCAACTGAAAGCTATAAGCTGCAGCTTATAGCTGTTCCAAACACTACCTAAATCTAGTTCACACAAAAAATAAAAATTAGTCACTTATATTATGACATCCGAATTCGAAAAATGAGCCACAAGTAATGGAACGGAGGGAGCGTGAAGTAATAGCCAATAATCTTTTATCTACCATCTAAACTGACACAAATTTTATTATTACTTTTTGAATCATATTTTGGATACCCTGATGAAAACCGAACTAAAACTTAACAAAACTTACACATTTTGATCAATGTCGAATATTCGTATCAAGAAAAAGTTAATAAAAACGAGTGGTTGGGATTGGAATTTCTTCCATAGCCACAGACACATAACAACTAATCAGCTGATTGTAATGACAACTGCCCTCCTAATTACAATAATCCAACTTAATTAGATTCTTGATTCAGACAACATTTTTCACTTGAATTTGGACAAATGTGATTCTTTTGATTGAAATAATCAAATTTAATTTGGTAGCCCCCTTTTGGCACAACTGGATGATAAATCCATTTTTCAGGACATCCCAGATTAGAGAAAGAAACCCATTGGTGGTAATAACATGCTGACTCATTTCCACATAATAAAAACATAGTGGCCCGGGACCGATAGGTCATGGGTTCAAATTCCACTGAAACCGCTATGTGTTGCCTGTCACCTATGGTTAGCTTAGGGTGGTTGAACTCTATTGTGTGGTTTGCAGGCTATTGCACAAGAATGAGGTTTACCCTGTGCGCACCAAAGGTAGCGATTGCGGGTTCCTCGTTAAAAAAAAAAAAAAAAAAAAAAAAAAAAAAAAAAAAAAAAAAAAAAATGAACCGATTCAAGATGCGGATAGTAGGGGTGTTAAAAAAAATCCGCCGTAAATTTTAAATCCATAAGATGTTCAAAGTAGATTTTACAAACTTTATTAATGTTTCATTTGTTTGGTAAAAGGTAGGTATGAGAATGTCACATGTATTGTACACCACTTAGGTATAAAGAGCATTTCATTTTTATCAATTGGGTAGGTAAGAATGACATATATACATGCATATTAACCAAGTTATTTACCCCCAAAGTAAGTCATTACAAATTCTTTTTTATTTTCCATTCAATTCATATAATTGGATATTCCATAAAAAGATTCTTTCCATTTTATTTTATCTTTTTAGAAACATAAAAAAAGGATTTAATTATAAGAAAATTAAAGAGTAGAAATTCTAATTTGAACTGCTACGTACTATGTGGGTTGGAAACCACCCACGTGATACCAACTAATTGAAATTAGGTAATCACACGCAAATCATAACAATCTTATCATCCCCATAATTCTTAATTAATATGCTCAATTTCCAAAGGTTTCAAAAGGCACAAGATATATTTATGCTTATGAAAATGTGCCATCAAATGGAACTTTTACTAATGGCTAACCCTTTTCTTCCCAGAGAGGTTTCTTTTTCCCGAATTGGGATATAAAAACTTTTCCCTTTTCTATCCGGTAAATGAAATTAAATACAGTTAAACTTCGATAAAATAATATTCGATAAAGTAATAATATCGCTAATATAATAATTTCTTCCGGTCCAGATATGGGTCATGCACTAAAATAATGTTCGATAAAGTAATAACCTCGTTAAATGAATATTTTATTTCGGTCCCAATATTATTACTTTATCGAGGTTTAACTGTAATGGATGTTTACTTTGATCAAAACTTAAAAACTTATTTCAAGAAATAGTTATAGTTGAAAATGGATTATCCTCGTCAACACAAAAACCTAATATTAGGTACCGAGATCATCGATCCGATTATAACCCTTTACTACAAAGTCTTGTGTTTACCTAATGACTGCTGCAGTAACCTCTATTAGGTGTGTGATTAGGAATTTTCGAGAAGGATCATGCACCAAACCTGCTTCAAACCTAGGCCACATCTTGTTTAAACTTCCAACACTATAAATTACACACAAATTAGTCTCCATTTGCTCAAAACTTAGCAGCTATTTTCTTGAACTAATCAGTCAAAAGGATTATATTTCTTTTTGGAAAAAGTTTTTTCTCCTGCAGTGTATAACCCTGCATGTGCTTTTCCATCACACACTACATACTTTAAGCACAACAAACCAACCGTCCATTTCTTTACAAATCTCTCATCTTTTTTCTTTTTCACATATAAATTCTCCTCTCACTCTCTTCAATTCTCTCTCCCTCTTTATCTCTCATATATCTTTTCCTTTTCATAAATTTCTAATAATTTTTTTAGTGATCATAATGGGTGAGGAAGTAAAAAAGGTTGGTTTTTCCGCTGCATGAAAATGCCGGTTCTGTGTAAATCTTGCTCTTGTATATAGTCTGCAAATCTAAGTTATGTACATTGATTTTAATAGGAGGAGATGCCGGAGGAGAAGAAGGAAGAGGAGAAAGTTGAAGAAAAGAAAGAAGAAAATGCAGAGGAAAAGAAAGAAGAGCAAGAGGCTAAGCCACCATTGCCATTAGTGTTGTTTATCGACTTGCATTGCGTGGGATGCGCAAAGAAAATCGAACGCTCCATTCTCAAGATCCGAGGTATACTTTTTTCCCATTTTATTTAAATTCAAGTATTACATAATACGGACGAAAATTGACACAGAATGAGAAATATTAATATAGGAGTTGAGAGAGTGGTGATCGACATGACGAAGAATGAGGTGACTATAAAGGGAGTTGTGGAGCCTCAAGCTTTGTGTAATAGAATCATGAAGAAGACGAAGAGGAGAGTGAAGGTTTTGTCTCCATTGCCGGAAGGTGAAGGTGAAGCTTTGCCGGAAGTTGTGGCTTCGCAGGTATTCTTGCTTATTTGGAGGACTTAGGTGCAAAATTGAATAATCAATTCATGTCATGTTTATTGTATGAGACGGCATTGTAGGTTAGTGGATTGATTACGATTGAGTTGAACGTGAACATGCATTGTGAGGCGTGTGCCGAACAACTCAAGAAGAAGATACTCAAAATGAAAGGTACGAAATTATATGCATGTCATGTGTATTGATGAACTTAAAATATTTTGTTTTTACTTTTAGGAAGGGGAAATCTTTAAATTGAACTGTCGCCCATCGAAATAGTAATATTACAAAATTCACCCACATCTTTATAGGTATTGATAAGGTTAGAAAAGAGAAATCTCAATATTAACCATCTAAATACTTATATTACAAAATTGACCCACATCTTTAACATAATTGCAGGAGTGAGAACGGCGGAGACTGAGCTGAGCTCGGGTAAAGTCACGGTGACCGGAACAATGGACGGCGACCGGCTCGTCGACTACGTCTACCGGAGAACCAAAAAGCAAGCGAAGATTGTGCCTCAGCCGGAGCCGGAGAAGCCGCCGGAGGAAATCCCGAAGGCGGAAGAGAAACCCCAAGAAGCAAAGCCGGCGGAGGAGGAGAAGAAAGAGGAAGGCGAGAAAAAGGATTCGCCACCGGAGGAGGAAAAGAAGGAGGACGGCGCTGCGGCGAAGCAGGACGGCGGCGATATGGAGGAGGTGAAGAGTGTGGAGGAGCAATCAATGTACAAAATGATGTATCATTATCAGCCAATTTATATGGTGGAGAGGATTCCTCCGGCGCCGCAGCTATTCTCTGACGAGAATCCTAATGCGTGTATTATTATGTGATAAAAGAAAAGGAAAAAGAAATTATTTTCTTATTCCTTTTTTTTTAAATATTGTTAAATATATTGATTCTGAGTCTGTATCTTATTTTTGTTTTTATTATAATAAGATATTGGAGCAGAATTTCTTTATGATTAATTAATTATTGTGTTTGATTCTTTATGTATTAAATATATATTATGATAAAATGGGTAAGAAATGCATATAGTACGACAAAATTGAAAATCATCAAGCATATTTGATAAATAAAAGAAATCAAACAAACCAGCATATGGTCGTTGTAAAACTGTATTACTTCCCATTACCAAAACGGGCACTATCAAGTTGAGTCAATTCAATACGTTTGTTGGTATTCCACTTTAACACCTTTCTCCTTTTAGGTTATATCTGAAAAAAAATCGAATACTTCTTATGCCGGTCGTGAATGCTTGAAAAGATTGTTCAATACTACTCCCTCCGTCCCAGTATTAGTGGCCACATTTCCTAATTTGGACGTCCCGCTATTAGTGGCAACGTTCTAAATTAGTAAAAAGTTAACACCCTCTTTCATACTTTATCATTTTATCTCTTTTACTTTATATCTACTCTCATTATTATACTCATTTCTCTCTCCTACTTTATTATCTTCTCTCTCCTACTCTCTCATTATTACACTCATATCTCTCTCCTACTTAATTATCTACTCCTCTCTCCTACTTTATTACATATTTTCTTAATTACCGTGCCGAAAAGAAAGGCACCACTAATAATGGGACGGAGAGAGTACTATTTAAGAGTTATTAGTACATGGGTAGTTCATACTATCCTTTGAGCTAAGATTTCCAAGTTATGACCACTATTGATTAAATTTTTTGACTGCTAGTCATCAAGTCACCAATTTTTTTGACCTTTCGACATAATTTATGATTATGCAGAAAATTGTGTTTTCAATAAACAGTTTCCTAATGTCTTGGCCATTGCAAACCTTTTTGTGAGGAGGCACCCAGTTTTCTTGAAATTAATATTTTGGCTTTTGAAAAAGTTTAAATTTGTTAAAAAAATAAAATAAAAAAATTGCTAGCTAGTTCGGTGTGATGCATCTCACATGGGGAGTCCAAAAAAGAGATGAATCCGATGATTAGAGTTTTGGAATAATATGGGGATGATTCTCGAATCTAGTCCAGATCCAGATATGTTAAATGGATCCAACGTGGTGGGACCTGCTTCTCCTTTTCCTCATTATGCCAACCAATCACGTAAGACGGTTGCGTGGGCTCCCATTTGTCTTGGACCAATCAAAACTGAATAAATATAATTACATTTTGATTTCTTTATTATATTTTTTGTTATAATTTTATCACTAATTTTATTGCATATGTATTTAAGATATTGTATTTATTATATGTTCTTGTACATTAGTAATAATGAAATAAATTTACAATGTGCATGTTTATACTCCTTCCTTTTCATTATTTATGGTTTATTTATTTTTTATACGAGAATTAAAAAAGTGGTGTTATGTCGTATAGATTGTTTGGCTTTTTATTAATTAAATTAAGTGGACACATTCATTGCCTTTCTTAAAATAAACCAATTATATTGGGACAACCCAATTAAAAAAAAGCCACAAATAATGGGATGAAAGAAGTATATTATACGTCTATGTATGTATTTTCTATCTCGATTTTCAATTTCTATCCTCGTCTTAGCCAATGGCGGATACAAAGGGGGCGGGTGGGTGTGACCGCCCCCCAAACCTACGAATTTCATTTTATTTTTACGAATGTATGTCTTTATTCCACTTAAAATTTCGAATTCGCCCCTCCAAAATTTTTGAATCTATCACCCTGCATGCACTAAAATAAAAATAAAAAATCAGTATAAATGTGTGATCACTAACTTTGTAGAATATAAAAATATATATTAAATATGACTAATTTTAGTGGTGTCTAAAATTTAGAGTTTTGAACATCTATTATAATAAAGTTACATATTTAATATACATATTTTGATAGTAGTATATAACTTTATGCAAAATATATAATAGTATTATGGAATCGATACACTAAAAATTAAAAACATTCGAAATATGAAGAAACTCTATCATTTAAATATCAAATTGATTCATAAGCTACAGATTGTTATTATTCTTAATAATCTCCTCTAACTAAATCTAGCTGTTGTTAAAATAGTGTCTGTTACTTTACTTTTTGAATAAATTACAAAAACAATGGGATTAATCATAGAAGAAAAAATAATATAACTAAATAAGTAATAAGTATAATTAGACTAAGTTAAAAAAACGTCATAAAAAAAAATTTATCGGGGGCTCCACCCCTGAACCTCCGAACAAGGAGAAAAAATCGATTTTGGTCCTCTAATGTTGTCCCTAATCAATTTTGGTCCTGTAATGTGGGTTCAATCGATTTTGGTCCTGTAATTCCACAAAATGCTCATTTCTAGTCCTAATGCCGGAAGGTGAGCTGCACTCTCCGTTCTCCGTCGCCGGATTGATTTCCGACTACTCACAAATTTTCGCTTTTGGTCCTGTAATGTGGCATGTTTTCATTTTTGGTCCTATAATGTAGTCCACAATCGATTTTAGTCCTATATTGTCGTATGCAATCAAATTTGGTCCTCTAATGTTGCATGTATCAATTTTGGTCCTATAAGTTATTAATGCAAAATTACCATGTTCGAATAGGAAAAATGCTACGTTTATAGTATATTATATCATTAGTTTGGATTCCTATATGTTCATCTTAGTTTGTTTACTGCCTTCTTAGTATATATTATATAAAATATATGAAATCTGGATTCGTGTATGTCATCATATTTACATAATTCTTGGTCTAAACATTTGTTACTATTTTCTTTTTAAATTGAAACTACAAAACTTAAACTTAACCAATTATCCAAAAGCAGACATACTAATTTATATAATGTAATAATATC
Source organism: Lavandula angustifolia (assembly GCA_028984105.1). NCBI lineage: Eukaryota > Viridiplantae > Streptophyta > Magnoliopsida > Lamiales > Lamiaceae > Lavandula > Lavandula angustifolia. Next base: position 7,210,942 of record CM054823.1, on the reverse strand, counting down.
AGTCAGTTCACATAATTAAAATATTCATCTACTGGACAAAACAAATAAGTCTACATAAGTTCCCAATCAAAATCACAGAATTAAGAGTTGGGACTCTTCACCCCTGCAACGTCATTCTTCTATCATATGTATCAACCTCACAAAATTGTTTTGATTTGAACTTGGATTTTTCCAAGTCTGCTTCAGAGTCTGAATTCTCACTGCTAAACAAATCATCACTGTCCCAAACTGTTGCTTCATCACAATCAGCATCAGAAGATAAAAATCATCCCTAGTTTGATTATCAATACCACTTTTACTCCCTTCTTCACCACTATCTGAACTACTACCATCATCACCATTATTCTTATTCACTTCTTCATCAGTGTCAAGTTCATAGCCACTATAAAAAAAAATCAAACAATTCAGTGTCACCATCTCTGCTAAGCCCCTTTTGTCCTGCCTCAAGATCCTCTATCTCTAACTCATCCCAATTAATTCCATTCTCATCATCTACTTGAGGTTGTGTTTGGGATTCATGATGAGACTCAAATGGCCTACTATCATCTCCATCCATGAATTCACCTTGAGATGAATTAAAAGAAAGTTTCTTGTTACTTGCAGTAAAAGAAATCGATAACAATAAACAATGTTGGTTAACTTGAAACACATCTCACAACTTAATAATCATTAAAAAAATTCACATAAGGAAACAGTTCCCTATCATCCACATTGAATGTTGTTTGCGTGATTTTTATTTTTTGGAAAGACAACACAAGAGACTTGAACTATGTAAACTTTTGGGGCATTAAAAAACAGTAGGCGTGATCAACATCCCCACAATAAACTTCTTAATTACATAATAAAATAATAGAAAATCACACAAATGCTCACGATATGCTTACTTTTATAATTGCTTCAATGTTTGACTGCCAGCTTGGTCTTGAGAGAAAAATTCCAACAAAGACAAGAAGAAGTTGTTAGATTAAAGAACTAATCGAGAAGAAGTGCATTCAAAGTGGAGAGGATATGGGCCATGCGGAGGGGCAGAGACCAGAGCACTTTTCTGTGTTCAAATGGGTGGGGACTGGTTAGGTTAAATAAATGAAATTTACCGCACAATTCTCGTTTTTAATATATTTTTTTAAACATATTAGTAAAGTAAATCCAGCGCATGGTGGAAAAGGAGAGTGCAGCTCACCTTCCGGCATAAGGACTAAAAATGGGCGTTTTACAGAATTACAGGACCAAAATCGATTGAAGCCACATTGCAGGACCAAAATTGATTAGGGGCAACATTATAGGACGAAAATCGATTTTTTCTCCCGAACAAGGAAGACTCGAGCCACTCCAAACTTCACCCCTAGATAAAATTTATGGATCTGCAACTATTAGCATTCTGTATTTGTGGGTGTATAGTAAGGTTGTAAAATGAATCAAATAATTTTGCTCCATTTGATATTCGTTTTCAAAATCCGATATTCGTATTTGAAATTTTAATATTCGAATTCAAATATATATATTCGATCCCATTTGATTAGTATTCGAATACGAATATGAGTTTATGATATTCGATTCGATATTCGCAAATATTAAATTAAATAACACATAAAATATAATAATGAAACCCATTAATAATTTAGTCCATAGATAATATTATATAATAATCATAATTGATTTTTTCTTATTTACGTATTAGATAATGATAATGATTGTTTTTATAATTTTAAAATATTTTTTGAATATTATTTATATTGAATTAGATAATAAATATTATTTAAAATATTATACTTTCTTAGTGGAGTCATAAATTGAATTGAATATTTATAATTGAATATTCATGTGGATATTTCAAATAGTATAAAATACTAATAAAAAAAATTGAATAGTCGATTCGATTCGAATATTCGAGTGACAGAGATGAATCAAATACGGATCGGATTTAACATTTGAATAATAAAAGAATACAGATACGAATACTTGAATAACGAACCAAATACAAATTAAATACAACAATATTCGACTCGATTCGGTTCGTTTACAATGCTAGTGTATAGTGGGCAAACATGTGATACTAATAATTTAATCAAAGCCGAAAATTAGTATACGTAAGAATTAGATTTTTTGACGTCTGCGTCCGTATTAATCATGGGATTAAGATTTATTAATCACTAAATAAGAAATATACCGAATAATTAATGAATAATAATGCACGGTATCATGCGGACAAGAATATTCTTGCAATTAAAAAAATCCTAAAGCTGTGTAACTGCATCTTGATTCGAATATATGTATACTGATTCTTGTATATTACTTCCTCCATCCCATTTTATTTATTCAGTTTATTTTTGGTATAAAGATTAAGAAAGTTATTAGTTGTATATAAATAAGTAATAAAATAGTGAAGTCCACTAAATTATAAAGATTATTATTTTACTAAAAGAAAATGGACAATTGAAATAGAATAACTCGAAATAATATTGGACAATTGAAATGAGACGTAGGTATAATTATTTTATTGATTATATAAATAAACTAAAACTATACATATCCTCCATTGCAATGACGAAATTGCCCATCAACTTCTTTGCTAAGTAAAACACCCCACATGGGCTAAAAGCCTAATTCACACTATTATCTTTCTTATGACTCATCCTTAAACTTGTCTGACTCACTTTTAAATAGGGCTCTCAATCTAGTTGGATAACTGGCCGAATCAAATCGAACCAAATTTATTTGAACTGAATCGAACCAAATAAAATTTTTTCAATTTAGTATTTGATTTTCATTATTTATAAATTTAGTTTTTGGTTTAATTTTTGATTTAAGCATTGGTTAATTGAACCAAACCAAACCGAAAATGTTATCATAATTTTAAAGTTTTAATTCATACTCCCTCCGTCCCGCTAAAAACGTCTCAGTTGATTTCGGCATGGAGATTAAGAAATTTTAATTTAGTGTGTATTTTATGAGTTTTAATTGTATAAAGAAAATGACACAGTTTTCGAGGAGTGGTTGGTGAAAAAAAATGAGAATTATCCAAATTTTTGCAAGGCTAGTGAAAGGCAATCGATTTTTATTTTTTATATTTTTTTATATTGTATTTGAAGAAATAATCTAAAGTTTTCAAAAAGATAAAAATCATAATTTTCTGAGTTCGGAGCGGAACATAATCGAGTGAGAGATAGATTTTTGAAGAGAGAGAGTATAAGAATGTAGGGGGTTGAGTAGTGAGTAAGGGGGGCCCATTTCATTTTATGTTTAAAAGTAATTTTTACTATTTTAGGAAAGAGGACAGAAATAGCGGGACAACCCGATTAGGCAAGTAGGACAGAAATAGCGGGACAGATGGAGTATTATATAATAATTACTCCTTCCGTCTCATTATTTGTGGCTCAATTGGTTTCGACACGGGAATTAAGAGAGTAGATGATAAAGTATGAGAGAGAGAATGGATGATAAAGTATGAGAGAGAAGATGAGTAAGATAATGAGAGAGTATGAGAGAAAGATGATAAAGTAGAAGAGATAATGTAATAAAGTAGGAGAGAGAAGATGATAGAGTAGGAGTATTTTTTTACCAAATTAGGAAAGTGGGCACAAATAATGGGACACCCCTTTCGGGAAAGTGAGCCACAAATAGCGGGACGGAGGGAGTATATCTTTAAGAAAATTAATAGTAAAATCTTATGATCATTTTTAGATTTATGTGGACTATACGAAGATGTGCGGAGTTTTGTATAATATATTATATATTATATATTATTAAATTCATTGTACTAAGTTTAGCTTATAACTTAATTTGTTTTCATTGACAACATTGGAATTGTTCCGAGGTTTTCGTATATTATATTTTACTTCTTGTTCTAAACCGTAAGAATAATTGAACTCGTCAACCTCAATTACCGAGGTCCGTAACTCCATAATTTTCACTTATCGTCAATTGCTTCTTTTTTTTTTTTAAATTGGGAATAAGTGAAACCAAACCTATCCAAACCGAATTTTTTGGTTAACAATTAACCAAATCAAATCGAATTTTTTTTGTTTGGTATTTGATTTTGTAAAATAGATAACCAAAACTTTGGTTAACCGAAACTTCGGTTTGGCTTGGTTTGGTCATACCAAACTGACACACCTACTCTTAAGCACTTTCAGGAATCCCAAGAAATTTGCAATTAGTACATTTTTTTTTAATTAGATAGCTTCTTGTGTGGTTGTAGGTTAAATGACCTAGACCTATCACTATGGCCCCGGCCCGACGCATTATTTCATGTCGTTCAAATACATAGTTTCAAGGTTATTACACGAATAATAGTAATATATATTTTCCGGTAAAAAAGGTAAAAGTTAATGTTTCTAAGGAAATATTGCCACGATGGAAAATCAACTTTAAGGGTGGGATAAATGAAAAGATAAAAGTGGCTCTAATCCACTTTTAATATATATAGGAAATTAAATATGCATGGCTATGTTTTTGCTATACATTTTCGTGGATAAATTCGATAAAGTTGTCATCCAAACATGACCTAAGATGTTTTCTATACACGATCACTTATATATGTATATACAGGCTTATATATATATATATTAAACTACATTCACCAAATTTTAGAGAGAGAGAGAGAGGAGGAAAATAAACTAGGGTTCGAGAATGAGTGAGCATCTGCAAATAGTTCCGGTTGCTGTGAGAAACGTGGAGGCACAATATGTGGAGATGATGGTGCCTTTGTATTCTCTTGGATGTGAGAGAAAAATCAAGAATGCTTTGTCCAATCTCAAAGGTAAATTAATACTTTCCTTACTAAAACATATCATCTTACATCCCACATGAAAATATGAAGATTTTGTTATTTATGTCATATTGTGTTGTAGTAATGTCATATTATATACGCTAATACGTGTGTTACATACATATATTTTCGAGTATTAAAACACGAATTCGAAAATCAAAATCTTTTTCCGAATAGATGATTGAGAAAGCACTTTTCTTGATATATGCATGGTTCACTTTCTCCTTTAATTTCATTTTATAAAGTATTTTCTTAAATTTATATATTTTTTTTGTGTTCTACCATGAAATATTTTTTGTATGAGGAGAGTAATTTCTTAATTTTATGGACTATATATAGTAGCCCACTTAACTATTGGGCCAACATGTGATATGTTAGTGGACTAATAGTCTAATAAATTGGGCGTTTACATGTGTCCATAATTACAAGATTTTTTTTTAATAAATCATTCCTCATAAAATTTAGGTTGTAATAAATCTTATGCATGATTATTTAAAATATATAACTCAGAATTTTAATTTCGTAGGTATATACTCAGTCAACGTAGATTTTCATCAACAAAAGGTGACGGTATGGGGAATATGCGACAAACTCGACATACTATCCATCGTGAAGAAAAAGAGGAAAGGATCGTGCTTTTGGGATCCGGAAGACCAAATTCAAATCCAAAACTCGCATCCCCTTCATCGCCGCAACACTCTTCAGTGAATGTTAAAAACATCTGCTCGCTACTTAGCAATGATAAAACGCCAACCCCTAAACTTAAGTTTGTCGATTGATTAAGAACCGACCACGGTCGGCTCGGTGAATTGGAAAGCTCTAAAGAAAGTGTTTGCCAGATCAAACTCGTTCTAGACGAGAGAATTGAAAGAAACTATAAAAATATGATTGCATCATAGTTGATATCTTGTACATGTCGAGTTTGTCCTAACTAAACTCATTTCTCTTGAGTTTATGAAGTGATGGATGATGATTTTATTTGATTTGTATGCAATTACACGGTGTGCAAATTGATTGATAATAAAATTAATTCGCATATTACCTATTATATTAGAGTATGAGCTATATAACATTAAATTAGCATACGTCATACTTATGCCATATATATTAATTATTAGTGAATATTTTGATATTATAATAATTATTTTGTGAAATAGGATCCAAATTATATGACTAGGCCCTCACAGTATGTGTGTGAAGCGTGTAAGAATCTTTAGTGCCTAACTTTTATTATTATGTTTAATTTAGCAGTCTTTGACTTAGGGATTTGTCGGCAAAATCCATTTGGCCAATATTAATCACCTAAATCTTTGTATTCTAATATACTGTGAAGAAAAATATTTGAAATATAGGTACTTCTAGATCTTAATCTATTATGAAAAAAAAATCTATTAATAATGATTTATGGTAGAAATGTGCTGCACATTTTGAAGTGATAGAATTGTCAAAAGATACACTGTCAAACATAATTAATTAATTAGTGGTAAATTGGTCTATATAGTTCTCATTTTTTAGATTTTTGATTAAATTGATCCATAATTTTAATTTTTTGGTCAAATTAGTCCCTAAAATTTAAAATTTGGGTCAAATTGGTCCTTTCTTTAATTTTCCATTAATCAACGGTTAGTCAACACAGTTTCAAAAAATATAATAAAATATTAAGAGATTATTTTCGGAATAAAATTTCGAAGGACCAATTCGGTCAAAATATTTCTAATCAAATTTTTGACAAGGACTAACTAGGATAAATAGAATTTCTTTTACCTAAAATCCCAAAATCTTTACGAGGAAAATCCCTCACAAAAATTAAACTCGGGATCACTAGAATTTAAGCAAAAAAATCCAAAACCAGGGAAGAGTTAACAGACGCAATCTAGATTGATACTAACTCGCTTCCACTCCGATTCATGAAACCAAACTGCAAGTTGCGATCAACACTCCAATTCATATCTGAAATTTTTCAGTCGAATTCTAACGAATAACGGTGGCTTGAGCTGAAGGCGATGTTCGGATGAGTAATTTGGTTTCTGGATTCTTCCAGATAGTGCGAGAAATAGAAGAGATTGCTGAAGTTGTCCGGGTGAGAAAACGAGTTTTTGGATCCTTCCAGAGTGTGCGAGAGAAAGAAGGAGTTGCAGAAGCTGTTGCTGAAGAAGATGACTGTTATAACTGCCTCCATTGATCAAATGCATCAGGACCGTTCGATAGAGTCGAGTTTAATCTGATAGCTCACATTATAACTAATAAAAACGCGTCTCCTTGTTTTACGTTTTTAGGTTAGGTAATGCAGTTACTATTTTTGTATAAATAAGAGATCAGATGCTACTGATCGGAGTGAGTTTTCATTTTCAATCAATACAATCCGCCTTTCTTCCATTACTTGCTGTGCAAACCTAGATCTAGATCTGAGTTCATATCTTAAAATCAACATGGTATCAGAGCCACAACTGGAACAATGCCAAAGTATAGACGAATTCCATGGCAAATTCTAGCTGAAGAAGAAAGGAATTCCTCAGATCAGTTCATCCGCGAACCGATCACTGAAGAAGAAGGTGTTCAAAACAACACAACTGCTTCACAATCTACTGAATCACCGAAGCAACAAAGTATGGCGACACAAGGAGAGAACACGCTGAGAAGAACTGATGTGTATTATCTAAATCCACATGATCATGCTGGATTGAAGCTGATAAACGTTGTTCTGACCGGGCAGAACTACTACACATGGAGTAAGGGGATATACCGTGCCTTAGCAGGAAGAAATAAACTGGTTTTCATCGAAGGTACTCTTCCAAAACCTTCTCAAAACCATACAGCTTATAATGATTGGATGCAATGTGATTATATGGTGTGTACATGGATCATGAGCTGTATCTCTGAGAAATTATGTCAATCATTTCAACTAAAGGAAAATGCACATCTGTTATGGAAAGAACTTAAACAAAGGTTTGACCAAATCAATGGTCCGAAGATATTTCGAATTAAAAAGGAATTATCTGGATATATGCAAGGAAATCTGTCTGTCACAGCTTATTACTAACTGCCTTTTGGGATGAGTTAGGGTTACTTTTGCCTACTCCTAACTGTGTGTGCGATGCTGCTATGAGTACATAGAGTATGTGTGAAAATGAAAGGCTTATGCAATTTCTACTAGGGTTAAATGATATGTATGACACAGTTAGAAGCAGTTTGTTGATGTGTGAACCTCTTCCAACTGTAAACCGTGCCTATAGTGTTGTATGCCAAGATGAGGAACAAAGACACAGAACTTCATCACAACATGTTGCTTCTGACCAATCAGCCTTGGCTGTGATTGGAAATAGTGGTCTAGCTGCAAGGAATGAGTCTGATCAGACCATTATGAATATTAATCAAAGAGGAAATTATAATCAGTCGCATAAGGGACATGGAGGTTCTTATAAACCAAGATTGAGTAAGGAGGAGAGAAAGAGGTTGAAATGCACATTTTGTGAAGGAAAAGGCCATGAGAAGTCAGAATGCTTCAAACTGAATGGGGTTCCTGACTGGTATAAAAAGTTAAAGGAGGAGAAAGGACAAAGGCAGATAAATTGTGTTACGCAGTCTCCAAATGAAGAGCAGAAACATATTGCTCCTGGTGCAGTGTTACCCATGGGATCAAATCAAATTTCCCAATACATACAGCAAGAGATTGAAAAGGTCATTGGAAAAATGAGAAGAAGTGGAAATGAGATAGCTCCAGGGAGTGTCAACAGTGTGATAGATGGGGCAGACTATACTCCATTGAATGCCTTGGACAGACACTATGCATTTACTCTGTTTGGGGAGTTGAAGAATGCAGAAGTTTGGTTGATGGATTCAGGAGCCAGTACTCATATTTGCTGCAACAAAAGTTTGTTGACAAATATAAAGACTCTGGATATACCTCAGAGTGTTTTTCTGCCTAATGGAGCGGTTCAGAAAATCTATGAAACTGGAACTGTTCAAATTGCTCCAGAAGTTGTGCTATCAGATGTATGTTTTGTTGCTGATTTTACTCACAACCTGATATCCACACACCAGTTAGCTGTTGCCTTGAAGGTCAGATGCACCTTCTTTCCTACATACTGTTTAGTACAACTCCTCCACAACAATCACATATTGTGCAGAGGAAAGGCAGTTGGTCGATTATATGTGATGGACTCTTATTCTTCAAGAAACAGTATAAACACAGTGTCACAAGCTTCTTGCTCTAAACTGTTGGATTGGCATATTAAACTTGGTCATGCTTCCTTTACAACTCTACAACATATTCCTGAAATTAGAGCTCTCTGCAATGCAGCCAATAAGGCCTCTCTTGCTATGTGTGAGGTATGTCATAAAGCCAAACAATGTCGCAATCCATTTCCTACTTTGAATCATAGAAGTAAGCACAAGTTTGAGCTGGTTCATGCGGATGTTTGGGGACCCTACCGTGTTGAGAATGTTGCAAACGTGTCTTATGTACTTACACTGGTTGAAGATTTTTCTAGATGCACCTGGACATATCTACTGTCCTCTAAGCAGCAAGTGGGAGGTATTCTTAAGCAGTTTATCAAGATGGTGCAGACTCAGTATAACTGCTGTATTCAGAAGCTAAAGTCAGATAATGGTTAAGAGTTTTTGAACCAGTATGTTAATGGGCTTCTTGCAGAACATGGGATTATTCATCTTCAGAGCTGCCCCTACAGTCCTCAACAGAATGGAACTGTAGAGAGGAAGCACAGACATCTTTTAGAGGTTGCTCGGGCACTGATGTTTCATAGTAGACTGCCAGATCGTTTTTGGCCCTATTCAATCCTCACAGCTACATGGGTCATTAATCGTTTACCAAGCCAGTTATTGGACTGGTCTACTCCTTTCCAGGTCTTGACTGAATCACATGGTGATCTGTCCTTTGCCAAACCTTTTGGTTGCCTGGCTTATGCAGCAGTTGTGATGCCTCACAAACGGAAGTTCGATAGCAGGAGTGTTAAATGCATTTTAATAGGTTATGCTTCTAATCATAAAGCTTATCTGCTATATGATTTAGAACATAATGAGGTGGTTGTTTCTCGAGATGTGAAATTCTTCCCTAATGTTTTTCCATTTGCAGAATCTGACTTGGATCAAGGATCTGCAGAGCAACATCCAACTACAGACAATTTTGTGATTGAAGAGGTTGTAGAGTCTTTTGAGACACCTTCTGCAACTGTTCCTCCTTCTGCAGAAGAGGATTCTCTTCCTGCTTCTTCAGAGCCTTGTTTGTCTCATGACATGGAAACCAGCGTTGAGCTTGCTCCAATCTGTAGAGCTAAACGCCAGACCAGAGCTCCTGCTTGGATGAGTGATTTTGTCAGTCATATAGATTTTTCTTCATCTATGGCAGACAATGAATCTCTGATTACTCCCCCCCACTTTTCCCTATGTTTTATCCCCACATTTTTCTGAAGACTACACTCACTTTCTTGCAACCATTTCTGATATAAAGGAGCCTTCCTGCTATAAGGAAGCTAGCCAAAGCAAGGACTGGGTTGCAGCTATGGATGCTGAACTAGAATCCCTGGAGAAAAATCAGACTTGGATGATAACTGATTTACCACCAGGTAAGAAGGCCATTGGTTCAAAGTGGGTATACAAAGTCAAACTTAATTCTGATGGGAGTGTAGAGAGGTTGAAGGCTAGATTAGTTGCAAAAGGTTACAAGCAAGAACATGGTATTGACTATGAGGAAGTTTTCTCACCCGTAGCTAAGCCTGTCACTATTCGATTATTTATTGCTTTAGCTGCATCTTGTGATTGGGAATTACACCAGATTGATATCAATAATGCGTTTTTGCATGGATATCTTTCAGATGAGATATACATGCTTCCTCCACAAGGCTATGAGAGAGCCAAACGTGGCCAAGTCTGCCGGCTAATAAAGAGTCTTTACGGATTGAAATAGGCTTCTAGGGAATGGAATAATGAATTGAGTAAGGCTTTAATCTCTTATGGTTTTACTCAAAGAGCACATGATCATTGTCTTTTCACACTTGGTTCTGGATCTGATTTTCTTGCTGTTTTAGTATATGTTGATGACATATTGCTCACTGGCCCTCATGTAGCTGGTATTGAAAGGCTTAAATGCTATTTGCATAAGAAGTTTACAATCAAGGATCTAGGTGCAGCAAGGTATTTTTTGGGTATGGAGCTTGTTCGAGGAGAGCAAAGTATCTATCTCACACAACGCAAATATATACTTGATCTTCTGGACAGAGTTGGTTTACTTGGATGCAGAACAGTTTCCACTCCTTTTCCCTCTGGACTTAATTTACATAATACCTCTTCTGATTTATTAGAGGATCCCGAACGGTATAGGTGTTTAGTTGGGCGTACGCGTATCCGAACTTGACTAGACCCGGACCTTACCTATGCCACTCGCCAGCCTAAGTCAGCATATTTCTGCCCCACATCAGCATCACTGGGAAGCTGCTCTTCATGTCTTACGGTACTTAAAAGGAACTCCTTCCATTGGTTTATTTTTTGAACGATTCTCCCCTTTGTATTTGAAAGGTTTTTCGGATGCCGACTGGGGAACTTGTCCTACCACTAGACGTTCTCTAACTGGCTACTGCGTGTTTCTTGGTAGCGGTTTAATCTCTTGGAAATGCAAAAAGCAGTCCACGGTCTCTGTTTCCACTGCGGAAGCAGAGTACCGGGCTATGGGTAGCACCGTGCGTGAGTTGCAGTGGATTTCCTACCTACTTGCCGATCTCGGCAATGTTTGTTTCTTTGCCTATTCCCCTCTGCTGTGACAACAATGCTGCCATCCACATCACTAAAAATCAGGTATTTCACGAGCGGACTAAACATCTCGATATGGATTGTCATGTGGTCCGCGATCAATTTAAGGCCGGGTTCATTGTGCCTACCCCGATTTCTACTTCAGTTCAGTTAGCCGACATTTTTACAAAAATCCTACCCGGTCCGCGGTTTCGATTTTTGTTATCCAAGATGGGTCTCTCTGATCCTCATCGAGTCCTTCTTGAGGGGGGGTGTTCGGATGAGTCATTTGGTTTCTGGATTCTTCCAGATAGTGCGAGAAATAGAAGAGGTTGCTGAAGTTGTTCGGGTGAGAAAACGAGTTTCTGGATCCTTCCAGAGTGTGCGAGAGAAAGAAGGAGTTGCAGAAGCTGTTGCTGAAGAAGATGACCGTTATAACTGCCTCCATTGATCAAATGCATCAGGACCGTTCGATAGAGTCGAGTTTAATCTGATGGCTCACATTATAACTAATAAAAACGCGTCTCCTTGTTTTACGTTTTTAGGTTAGGTAATGCAGTTACTATTTTTGTATAAATAAGAGATCAGATGCTACTGATCGGAGTGAGTTTTCATTTTCAATCAATACAATCCGCCTTTCTTCCATTACTTGCTGTGCAAACCTAGATCTAGATCTGAGTTCATATCTTAAAATCAACAGGCGAAGATACATCACACCCTTGGTTACATAGGCATTTAATTTTTAAATTGTTCTAGACAATTGATCGAGAAAGATGCGTCACCATTTCACAATAAAGAGGGTTTGGATTTAGGACTAAAGAGGGTTTGGATTTAGGATGAAATTGGAGATGGGAAGATGCGAAGACGGCGGCAATTGGAAGATGCGAAGAGCCGCAGTGAGGAAAAACTGCAACGCCACTACCGACGGCGGCGATGGGAATAAACGGGAAGGATGTAAGGATTTTTTTGGAATTCTGGTTTAAAAAAGATAATTTTCCATAATTAATTCTTGCCAAAAGTTTGGTAAAAATACTTTGGTCAAATTGGTCCTCCAAATTTTAATTCGAAAAAATTGTATTGACTAATTATTAACAGACGAAAAATTAACGAAATGATCAATTTGACCAAAATTTTAAATTTTAGGGATCAATTTGGCCAAAAAATTAAAAGTGAGGACTAATTTGACCAAAAATCTTAAAAATAGACCCATTTAAACCAATTTGCCTCAAAATATTTTAATTCTCTTGGGTCGTGGCGTTTAGACACGTAATTAAGGAGGGGGGAGTCAATCATCAACAACAAACGAATAAATTAATAAAATGGACTTGGTAAAAGTTATTTGACTTTAAAATATGATAGTTTAGGAAGATAAAATATTAATTTTGTGATAAAGATTCAATGACTAGATTCGATACATGTGAATGTTTGGACTAAACTTATATACAAAAATATAATAAGAGATTAGATCGATCACTTTTCCAATTTGTATTCATCAATAAAATGATGCTACTTGTCTCATTTATAAAATATATAATCTTTTAGTCCTAGGGAATCAATTTTATTTTAGGGAATTTTTGTTAAATGAATCCCATACCATAATTCCATTAAAACACAAATTGGACTATGTAGCTTATTCAATATAATCGAGTTTAATGAAGCAACTTACAATTAATTAAATCACTATTACTAATAAATAATATTAATCAATTAAAGTAATGAAAGTTAGTCAAATATTTGGGTTCAAACTTTTCAATTTTCCATAAACTTCCAATCCCAAAGGGCCCATCCTTCGCTTATATACACATACCCCTACACTAAGTTCTTCAACTACAAATCTTTGAGAGAGAGATAGAGGGGGGGGGGGGAAGAGAGAGAGGGGGAAGGGAAATGATAAAACTGGGGAAAATGGTGGAATTAATGGAGGAATACAGCCTACTAATGGCGAGAATGAGAGATGAGATTAATTTCTTGCCGCGGCGGCGTGTGGATTTTCAGTTCTTGAGGTCCCTTCATTCTGCTTCCACTTCTACTTCTGCAGATTCTTCCTTTCTCATGTATTTTTAGACACAAATTCTTTTTTTGTTTGTTCTCATTTTTTGAGTTCTTGATACTATACAGGTAAAATTATTCCTTTTTTTTCAAGACAAAAATTAGTTGTGTGTGATTTAGATTTGTTGAATTCATAGTAAATTCTTTGCTGGGATAATTTCTATTTAACTTTGGATATTTCATTCTTGTTGGTTAACACAATCAGAGTCTGCAAGTTGATTCAATTCCAAGCAAAATATTTTCTTTTTTTTTTTTCTTGCTTTTTGTAGTAATTGATGTTAATGTATGATGATGATATATGTTAGTATCAAAATCTGTAAAAGCTAAAATAATTTCCATATCATAATGATTCTATAATCATGGCAATCAATAACTTGCAATACAAACTCCAATCACTCCATCTTTATTTTAAACATTCTCCTTCAAAGTTTGACAATACAAATCCGTTAATACAAACTAAGACATATTTAAAGGGTTTGTAGAGACCGTCACACTCTCAAATTACAAATTTTGCCAATTCTTACTCGATTGCAAATTTACATGCTCGAAAGTGCTGATTGCTGCATAATAAATATATAGTTTGTTGGTACACTTATTATAAATATTAATTGAAGAGTTATAGCATTTGTTTGATGATGGGAAAAATCCCCAAAACCTACCAACACAACATGTTCAAATGCATCCCACACATCAATTCAAACATAAATGCCATACCTGCCCTTATCCTTTATTTTTATTGATCTTTTTCCACAACAATACATAAACAATAATTATAATAGATAATAATAATTATTATTATTATTAACGTGTATGAGGCTTAGTTTATGTGCTTTGAAGATTCAAGTAACCACTCATATGATTTGGGCCATGATGGATTTGACCTCCATGATAATAAATTGGGTGCCCATCCCATGTGGGCCTATTGGGCCCTTTATTATCATTACATGGCCCACATAGAATGCTCCCATGTCTCTATTTGTGTATCAGATAAGATGGATCGCATATATTATTCGATCATATTGTATGCGTTGGTTCGATCATATTATATGATTGAAATTCATTAATATTTCTCCCATAAAGTTGCTATGATATTTAATTTTTGTTAATTTCTTTCACAATTTTTATTTGGCAAATTCGCGTATTTAGTCCCCGAATTTACTATTGTTGAACATGGTACTCAAAACTTTTTTTTTTGTAGACATGGTCCCCAAACAATTTTCTTTTCGTGAATATGATATTTCCATTAAAAAATCCGTTAGTCAACCGTTAGTCAATATTTTTTCAAAAAAATATTTTTATATTCAAGAACTATATTTGGAGTTTCACATTTAAATTAAAAACTAATTAAATACAATTTAATTCCAAACAAGGCTAAAAGTAAAAAAATAAAATAAAAAATTAACCATTTCTTTCATAGCTCGCCCCGTTGTTTGCCGATTCCACCCTCTGTTGTTTGCCGATTCCACGGGCGGAAATGGCTACGGGTAGTGGTAACAGAAATGGTGTCCAAAAGGCCCAAAATCTTCGCGCCTCTTCATTCAAATTGAAGCTCTCGCTGGAGACGGGTTATGGCGTAACCTTCTCGAAAGCTGCATTTCCGGTGCGGATTTGGGCATTCAGTTCCGTCCCTACCATCGCAACTGCGGCTATGCCCTCCACAACTTCGGCTGCCACTGTCTCCACCGCTTGAGGTACGATAAGGTCTCTTATCCTATCCGCGCTCCTGGAGCGAAGGATCTCTCGTGCTGAACGGACAATCCTCGCAGTCTCCGCCCTCCTCGCCTGCAGCGGCGGCGATACCAAGGGTGTAATCTCAAATGGCGTTGTCCAAAACGATCCGGGACGAAGAGGAGGAGGAGGAGGTCAATGCTTCAGTCGGAGCTATAATTTGAAATTGAATTTTGTTTCTCGACTTTTTGAATAATTTGTGGAAATAATTAGTGATCAATAATTTTTTTTGGAGGTGGTTTTGTGAATGCGATTTTTCGTAGAATTGACTCTTATGAATATACCAAATTGGACCGTCTTTATTTCCAAATTATTTTTTGAGGTATTTTTTATGCAATATAATTATTTTAGCGTTAAATAATTGGTTTATGGATCAACATTGAAAAATAAAATAGATCTTTGTGAAATTGATCATTATCACAAATTGTCAATTACGGCACCTAATCATTTTACTATTGGTCGAATTGGTCCTCATATATTTTCCAATTGGTTTTACTTAGTCCTTATAAATGTGAAATATCAAAATAGCCTTTTGAATTTTTTTGGAAAAAACGTTGACTAACCGTTGACTAACGGAAGGATTATGTTCACGAAAAGAAAATTGTTTGGGGACCATGTCTACAAAAATAAAAATAAAAATTGGGACCATGTTCACCAATAATAAATAGTTTGGGGACTAAATGCGCGAATTTGCCTTTTTTATTTTATTCAATTTCTATAAAGTATGCTTAGAAATATTTATTTTAAGCTCCTTCCAATTTATTTTTATTAATTTAAAAAAAAAAAGAGATTCTAGTTTCAACACAAAACAAATATAGAATAGAAAATAAATTTTACTATTGTTTTGTAAAATCAATAAAATAAAACGTATTAATGAAAAAGGTAAATTATCGTAATATCTTAATTGATAATTTTAAGTCTCAGCAAACATTATTTGTAATTTGCAAACGCTCCTTAATTTAGATCAAACTTTATATCTTCCAATAAATTATTGGCTCAACAAGAAACCCTTCATCGGTCATTTTTCCGCTTAATAAGCATACTACTTTGAATTAAACAGAAGTCCACAATATCAAGTGAAATGACAATTGTACCCTCATTTGTAATTGTTTTCTTTATTGAAATTCTTTGGCAGTATGTAGCATCAACCTTGAATAAAGAATCCAAAGTCTAACAAATGAAGAAACAATTAATTTTTAAAATTATCCAATTATGCGCAATATAGTATTGATCATTTAATAATACTATATTAATATTATATTAAACGTCGATATCTTTAATTTATTGTATAAATCTTGTGATATTATTTTAATATAGATAGATAGGTAAATATTTACGAAAAAAGAATAATAATATATTTTATGCACGTGGTTTTGGTAAATTTGGATATCCTTACAAGATAAATCATCGTTAAAAAAAACAATTAGTTTACATGCAGAAGAGATGTTGGAAAATCGGTAATATTATATATATTATTATTATTATGGAAATTTAGTTAGCATTAAATGCTAATTTGACTTGGGAAAAAGTCAGCCCGTTTAATCATCTTTTCGAGCCTCGATATATATCTGATTTATGAATTAAGATATATGACGTCGATCTACGTTTCGAGTAGATAATTATAGTGTGCTTAATTTCTCGATTCCGATTTTCCGTGAGTGAGAAATAGTGGCTCGAAGTTTGGGGGGACAAAACTAATATATTACCTAAAGTGGAGAAGCTTACCTAATTCAGGTTTTGGAGAGTTATTACAATAATCAATGTCCCACATTGATTAATGTGCAAACTTTATTGTGGTATTTAAGTGTCTACCATATTGAAGGAGATAACAAAGTGACATGTGGTGGGCTTGGTCTACACATGCTCATGCGCGAGAGCCTTTTCGCCGACCGCCTCACACGTGCCGCGCCGCACCGCGCCCGTGCCCGGCTCCGGCTGCTACACGAGATTACTCTCCTTGGTGTTGTGCACCTGCCACACCCAAGCCTATTCTTTTGGAAGTCTCTTGAAAGAGACAGTTCTAGTGACTTCTAACTCTCCACTTTCCTTCTACCCCACTACCTGACGAGTTAAATAGGACCAGTCTGCATGTCATTTCATCACACAAAAAACACAACAATTTTCTTGCTCTGCATACGTCTTAGTCTTAAGACCTATATCTTAGCCTTAAGTTGTTTAGCTTACGTCTTAATCTTAAGACATACATCTTAGTCTTAAGGTGTTCAGCTTCTGTCCTCGCCTGAAGTCCAGTTCGCCGGAGCTCGTAGTTTTGCGG
This sequence comes from Lavandula angustifolia, assembly GCA_028984105.1. NCBI lineage: Eukaryota > Viridiplantae > Streptophyta > Magnoliopsida > Lamiales > Lamiaceae > Lavandula > Lavandula angustifolia. Next base: position 7,193,381 of record CM054823.1, on the reverse strand, counting down.
TGCTGCAATATTCGAGACGTCGTCGTTTCATCTTTGGGGACGATACGCCAGGAACCGAGAGCACTATCGGGGCGTATTTCGTCTTGCAGATAGAGGCCTTCCTCGACTCGACGAAGTTTTCTTTTCGACATTCTGGTTGTTTCATTTACGACTTACCGGTTTACTTTGTAATAACAGCTTGTATTCAACAATCGCAAGACGAAATATCCTACCTAAGCTGCTTCGAGTAAATTGAAATATGTCCTCCTCCTCTGCTGCCCTATCCGACGCTGCCACCTCCACCAACAATGTCACCGCTACCACCATCTCCTCCACCTCCGACGTTGTCCCCTCCTCCGGAAATATGGTCCAGCCGGTGTCTGTCCCTACACCTACTCTGACTTTTGCTAATCCAACTCTCGCTGCTATGTCCACCGTCACCGATGCAAGGATCGCACTTAACCGTGCTAATGCCACTAACTCAGAATTCAACTTTAATGCGATGTCTTCTGCTTTGCAGAACAATGTCCCTTTTTGGAGTATGAACCACCATGGTGTGGTGGGGGGTTCGAACACGACCCTGACGGCACCACTGCACTCATCTAGAGTGTTGCCCGCTGCCGAGAAGGCGGCGAATTTTAGTGGAGCCGACTTCAAAAGATGGCAACAAAAGATGTTGTTCTACTTGGCAACATTAGGGTTCACGACCGTGCTGTTGGAGAACACACCCGCCCCTCCAAGTGAAAAACGAGGAGAATGTTGAAGTCCACATAGCCTACGAAAGTTGGCTTACTTCAGATTATTTGTGTAAAAACTTATTGCTTAGTGGTTTAGATGATAGCCTCTATAGTGTGTATGCAAATGTAAAGACCTCCAAGGCAATTTGTGAGGCACTTGAAAGGAAATATTGTACTGACGATGCAGATACCAAGAAGTTTGTAGTCGCCAAGTTTTTGGACTACAAAATGGTGGACTCTCGACCGGTCATGGAGCAACTTCAAGAGTTTCAACTCATTGTTCATGACGTCCACGCCGAAGGAATACTTTTGTCAGATGCTTTTATTGTGGCAACCGTGATTGAGAAGCTTCCCCCGAGCTGGAAGGACTTCAAGAGCTATTTGAAGCACAAGAGAAAGGAAATGACGCTTGAAGACCTTGTTGTCAAGCTCTGCATCATATGAGGACTCGAGATGGGAAGGGCAAAACACCTGTGGAACCAAGAGTCAACCTTGCAGAGAAAGGTGGAAACTCCAACAATGTCAAGAGAGGGGCGTTCAAACAGCAACTCCAAAGGCAAGGGCAAGGTGCAAGCCCGCAAGTTTGAAGGGGATTGCTACAACTGTGGCAAGTCAGACCACATGTCAAAGGACTGCCGTAAGCCGAAGAAGAAAAGGGCTCGTCAAGCCAACATGTTGGAGATAACTGAAGCCGACCTTGCGGCCGTTGTCACCGAAGAAGCTAATGTCGTGGAGAATGAAAGGAAGTGGTATATTGATACCGCTGCCATGTCACATGTTTGTGGTAACCGAAGCCGCTTCACCAAGTACAAGAGTTGCCAAGGGAGGAAACTCAATATGGGAAATCAAGCCTCATCTGAGGTAGTTGGCTATGGTACTGTGGTGCTAAGGTTGAACTCCGGCAAGAACCTTACTCTTGGAGAGGTGCTGAATGTCCCCGACATCCGGAAGAATCTAGTGTCCGGCTCTGTACTAGTCAAGAGAGGATTTAGACTAGTTTTTGAGTCGGATAAATTTATTTTATCAAAATTTGGAACGTTTCTAGGGAAAGTTTACCTCTCTGAGGGTCTTTTCAAGCTGTCTGTAATGGCCTTGCGCCAAGAGCCCCGTGAGGGCAAAAATAATGAAAATGAAGCTACTTCCTCCTACTTGATTGAGTGTTCCGATTTATGGCATTGTAGATTAGGACATCTTAATCTAAATGCTATAAAAAGATTAGTTAATCTCGATCTACTTAAAGTAAATGAGTTTAACAAAACCAAGTGTGAAGTTTGTGTTGAAGCAAAATTGGCTAAGCTGTCATTTCATTCTGTTGAAAGGAACACAAATCCTCTAGAACTCATTCACACTGACGTATGTGACTTAAAGTTTATACAAACTAGAGGTGGGAAAAAGTATTTTATTACTTTTATTGATGATTGCACTAAGTATTGTACTCTTTATCTTTTAAGGAGTAAAGATGAGACGATTGAAGCTTTTACTAACTTCAAAGTAGAAGCCGAAAACCAACTTGATTGTAAAATCAAAATGGTATAAAGTGATAGAGGTGGAGAGTATGTAGCTCCTTTTGAAGAGTTGTGTAAGACAAATGATATTATTCATTAAACCACTGCCCCCTATTCGCCTCAATCAAATGGTGTTGCTGAAAGGAAGAACCAAACTTTAAAGGAAATGATGAACGCTTTGTTAATAAGTTTTGGACTGCCCCAGAACATGTGGGGGAAGCCATTTTTACGGCTAACTACTTATTGAACAAAATACCTCTAAAAGGTAGGGATGTTACTCCTTACGAGTTGTGGAAAGGAAGAAACCTTCATATAAGTACCTCAAGGTGTGGGGGTGTTTGGCTAAGGTAGAAGTGTCTTTGCCTAAGCAAGTTACAATCGGACCTAAGACCGTCGATTATATCTTTATAGGATATGCACTGAATAGTAGTGCATATCGATTTGTCATTCATAAGTCGGCTGTGCCCGATATGAATGTTGGAACTACTATTGAATCAAAGAGTGCTATATTATTTGAACATATCTATCCATGTAAAAAGGATGATAAAGTTGAGTCGAGCTATAGTGGTGAACCAAAAGAAGTTGCTAGTAGTTCTAGAAATTAATGTGGGGGTAGAACCCTCTACGCATAAAAGGCAAGCTGCCGATGTTGAAACTTTAGAACCAAGACGTAGCACTAGAGCAAGGGTTGCTAAGGACTTTGGTCCTGATTATGTAGTTTTTCTTTTGGATGAAGAGATGCGGTCTATTAAAGAAGCTCTTTCTAGACCCGACGGCCCACTTTGGTAAGAAGCTGTCCAAAGTGAGATTCATCCCATCATGCAGAATCATACTTGGGTCTTAGCTGACTTACCCGAAGGTTGCAAGCCCTTAAAATGTAAGTGGATCCTAAAAAGAAAGTATAAGGCAGATGGGTCAATTGACAAATACAAAGCTCGTTTAGTGGTTAAAGGTTTTAAGCAAATTGAAGAATATGATTTCTTCGATACTTATTCGCTTGTAACGAGGATTACGTCTATCAGTGTGCTTCTCGCGATTGCTGCTTTGCACAATCTTGAGATTCACCAAATGGATGTGAAAACTGCATTTCTAAATGAAGATTTAGAAGAAGAAATTTATATGGAACAACCTGAAGGGTTTGTAGTACCTGGCCAAGAGTGAAAGGTATGTAAGTTGGTGAAATCCCTATATGGGTTAAAACAAGCACCATTACAATGGCACTTGAAATTTGACGAGGCTATGTTGTCGAATGGTTTTAAGATTAATGAATGTGACAATTATGTTTACATAAAGAATACAAAGAATGGTTTTTTAATTGTTTGTCTTTATGTAGACGACATGCTAATTATGGGACAAAACCTTTTAGTCATAAACGACACCAAGTGTATGCTTAAGAAAATTTTCGATATGAAAGATATGGGAGTTGCTGACGTTATTCTTGGAGTGAAGATTCAAAGAACTCCCAAAGGGATTGTTTTGCCTCAATCTCATTATATTGAAAAAGTACTTAAGAGGTTTAATGCATTTGATAGTGCGCCGGCAAAGACTCCTCTAGAAGTTAATGTTCACTTGAGCATGAGTAGGGGTGATCCTGTTGCTCAAGAGAATTATGCTAGGGTTATTGGTTGTCTTATGTACATCACGAATTGTACAAGGCCCGATCTAGCTTGTCCGGTGAACAAACAGAGTCGCTATACTAGTAATCCTAGTAGAGAGCATTGGAAGTCTCTTGCAAGAGTTCTGAGATATTTGAAATACACTCTTAACTTTAGGCTGCACTATTCGAGACATCCCCTAGTACTTGAAGGGTACTGTGATGCGAATTGGATATCCGACACTAAAGACTCGTTGTCTACTAGTGGTTATGTATTCACTATAGGGGAGGAGTTGTGTCGTGGAGATCCACGAAACAGACGTACATAGCCCGATCCACCACGGAATCTGAATTTATTGTTTTAGATAAGACCGATGAGGATGCCAAATGGCTACGTAATTTTCTTGAAGATATTCCATGTTGGACGAAACCCGTACCACCTGTGATGATTCACTGTGATAGCCAAGCGACTATTGGTAGGGCCAAGAGTGGGTTGTATAATGGTAAGTCGAGACATATTCGTCGTCGACAAAATACCGTAAGATATTTGATCACGAGTGGGGTTATCTCTGTAGACTATGTCAAGTCTACATATAACCTAGCGGATCCGCTTACTAAGAGTTTGAATCGAGATCAAATGTATAAGCTCGTAGAGGGAATGAGAGTTAAATCCACAAGTTAAAGACGATTATAGTGGATACCCAACCTTGTAGATTGAGATCCCATGAACTTGGTTCAATGGGAAAACTAAGCTATATGGGTCTGTTGATACCACACTCAAATAGTCTATTCCCTAAAAGAGCTCGAGAGTGTTGGTGACCTGTCAAGTGGTGAGGTTAAGTCTTTGACTTTTAATGATTCTTGGATGCCTTGAGAAGGTGGAGTATGACAGGATACTCGAGTAAGAATCACCTATTTAACTGAGAAGTGAGGGCCGCTTCCATGTAACACTTATGAATCCAAATAGGTTGTCCATGGCCTGTAAAGGACACAAGCGTGAGAACGGACGAGGTTGAGACTTTATAATGTTAGTGCTATTGTCTAAGTATACACCATAAAGGAATAGTTCAAGGCCACGTGTCCACTAGTCCGCCGGTATGCTCGATAGCACTGACTAAGGAAGGTTCAAGGTCACAAGCCACCTACCCAGATGCTTTATTGTCTCTTGAGAACATAGTTGTGTGTCTGCATGCATGCATTTGACTATTTCCACTCATGTGGGGGATTGTTGGAAAATCGGTAATATTATATAGATATTATTATTATTATGAAAATTTAGTTAGCATTAAATGCTAATTTGACTTGGGAAAAAGTCAGCACGTTTAATCGTCTTTTCGAGCCTCGATATATATATCCTATTTATGAATTGAGATATATGACTTCGATCTACGTTTCGAGTAGATAATTATAGTATGCTTAATTTCTCGATTTCGATTTTTGGTGAGTGAGAAATAGTGGCTCAAAGTTTGGGGGGACAAAACTAATATGTTACCTAAAGTGGAGAAACTTACCTAATTAGGGTTTTGGAGAGTTATTACAATAATCAATATCCCACATTGATTAATGTGCAAACTTTATTGTGGTATTTAAGTGTTTACCACATTGAAGGAGATAACAAAGTGACATGTGGTGGGCTTGGTCCACACATGCTCATGCGCGCGAGCCTTTTCGCCGACCGCCAGTCTGCATGTCATTTTATCACACAAAAAACACAATAATTTTCTTGCTCTGCATACGTCTTAGTCTTAAGACCTACATCTTAGTCTTAAGACATATATCTTAGCCTTAAGTTGTTTAGCTTACGTCTTAATCTTAAGACATACATCTTAGTCTTAAGACATACATCTTAGTCTTAAGGTGTTCAGCTTCTGTCCTCGCCTGAAGTCCAGTTCGCCGGAGCTTGTAGTTTTGCGGTGCTGCAATCTTTGAGACGTCGTCATTTCATCTTTGGGGACGATACGCCAGGAACCGAGAGCACTACCGGGGCATATTTCGTTTTGCGGATAGAGGCTTTCCTCGACTCGACGAAGTTTTCTTTTCGACATTCTGGTTGTTTCATTTTAGGACTTACCGGTTTACTTTGTAATAGCAGTTTGTATTCAACAAAATATTCTTTAACCCTAATATATTTCCGTTACAACGTTATCTTAGCAGATAAGTAGGGTTTTGATTTAGAAACAAATCATATAATCACAATCATATTTAACAGATTTATACTAGAAATATATCGAATCAAATTTAAGCATTATGATATATTGACAACTATCCGTTACTACTTCCCGATGAAGATGCGTTTTTAGAGGGGTGAAGGGGACGGACTCTTTCTGGGTTCTGTCTATCAGGTATGTATGATTTCTTTTGATCATCATCGATTATGTTTGTTGATGATGAGTACCCTGTTTGCAATTCAAGTAAGATTTCTTTTTTTATTTTTATTTTTAATGAACAAGAATTGTGATGAGTATGCTATTTTTTTGTTGGGTTTTTGATAGATTGGTGGAATTTGTTATTTTTATGAACAAGAATGATGATGATTTTGCAGTAGTAATATTTTCTTTGTTGTGTTTGGATTGATGGCTGAAATTTGTCAGATTTAGAAACAAGGATGATGAGTTTGGGTAGTTGAAGAAGAGCAAATTCATCAACATCACATTTATCTCCTACTGCAGCTCCCTTTACCGCATACGACTCCTCGTAGCAGACTCCCAAGCCTGAGACAATGAGTCCACCTCTACTGGATCCTTATCGATTTTCGGCTTCTACTACGAGCAAGTGGCCTACTCAAAAAGATGGTTTTGGAATTGATACCGATCCTTACGCCTCTTATGGCCTCCCTTTGGATGCAATAGAGAGTTTGGATGAGGGTCCTCGAACCCTGCTTGGACCACAATGGATGGATGATGTCAAGCTGCCTAAAACGGCAGAGTTTGATGGGAAATTGAATCCATATGTTGGTGCTTTGAATGGTTATGATACCCAGCCGTACCGAGGTATCCATTTTTAAAATGTGTGACTTCGTTCAATAGGTGGAGCCATTTATTCAAATAACCAATATTGCACTAATAACATCTTCTATTAGGTCATTTAAGTGATGGGAACAAATTAAAGAAAGATCTGGGCGTTCCGTATAAGAGCCTCAATCTGGTTTATGGGCAAGAAGCCTATGCTGGTTGGTCCTCAAGTAAGCAACGACATGGCTTATCTCTCTACCCGGAATCTGCTTTCTATGCATTGCCCGATGCAATGCAGAAACATCTTCCGAGCTATCAAAAATCACGCCCTCCGTACCCTAAGACACCTTTACCCTGCTGGGTATCTTCGCCTCAGTTTTCAAAGTTGGATGGAAATAATGATGTCAAGATGGATTCGTATGATTTTGGTTATGGAAGGCACCTCCCAACAATTGATTTCATGAATGTGGTAAAAATGGTGTGATGGTTAGTAGTAAGGGAGCTGAGTTAAGAGGTGAAGATGCAGGAATTGATGTGCCAGCAATTGTTAAGAAAATACATCGTCTCTCGGAGTTGCTTCAAGTTCGTGTTTCAAGCGACGTCTGCGGATCCAGGATTACGAGGGAGAGAGGGCGAAACTTAAAAATTCAATAGAGAAGAGGGTGAAATGTACATTCGGGGGGCGAAATACGAAATTTCTAAAAAATTACACATATAAAATCATGTTTCGACACGAGTTCGGGGGGCCGCCGCCGCCGGGCGCCCCAATCTCAATACTTGTTTGAGTAAAGAAGCCGTACAGTCCGAGGCACCTAATAAGGTATTTGAAACCGAGCTATGATGTCCTTTTTGGTAATACCGTTTCAGTTCAATTGAATGTTTTTCTTTTGTCAGGGTGTAACTTCAGGAGGTCCTCATACAAGATGTGATGCTTCACGCCTTCATGAGGAGGAGATGAACTTAAACTACATTTTCTCTGGTATGAACGATGAGATATCGCACTTTGGGATGATTTAACACAAGATGATGATATGGCAAAGGTGTGTTCTTTACTTGTCATCAAGTGTGTTATTTATTTATAATAATGTTTCAAGTTTTTTGCATGTTAGTTTGTTTATAACGAAAAAGCGCAATAGCTACAGCATGTTAGTTTGTTTATATACTGTATCTATTTTAACTAGCTATGCTCGTAGCTATACAAAAAGGTGCTTGAGCATAACTTCCTAACAAAAGAGGGCTGCACTCAGAAGCACTTCTTTTCAAGAATATGTGGCTCGAGTCGGAGGCTAAGCTTTGCTCTACGCGATGTAAAGCTCGTTTTGAACAAATGAGGATTCAGATGGAAGAAATCAAAGGTCATGTACGTTTTGAACAAATGAGGATTCAGATGGAAGAAATCAAAGGTTAGATCTACATTTATGATAGAATGAGTTTCTTGTTCTATCTACTAGCAAATGAGATGTTTATGAGATGTCACCTAAGATTTGCATCTACAGAAGAGAAAGAACAAAGAGATGGCAACAAAGATTTGCATATGAGAATGAAGAACAAAGAGATGGCACCTAAGATTTGCAAGAACAACCGGAGATAGTTTTGCATCTACAGAAGAGAAAGAACAACCGGAGATAGTTGGTTATGAGCTTGCAGATTCTACTATAGTCGTGGAAGAAGAAAAAGTTGTGAGCAGATTCTAATGAAGAGTTTGCAGATGAAGTGGGTATGCATTCTGATTCCAATTGGCGGCATAATCGATCAGCAATCCTAATCGATTCATATTTTGAACAACGTGCTGAGCGTGAGTCTTCGGTTGTGTCTAATAATTCAACCCCCATTCGGTTGAATAATTCAGCACAATTCAGCAACTCATTCGGTTGAGGAAATCGACTCTTTTATAGTAATTTCATTATTCATGTTAACTTGCAGTATGCTTAGTAGTACTTTCTTAACTTTCTAGTTATGGGTGTTTATGGGTCTTATCATTATTTTTTTAATTATTCATAATTATTTGCTTTGGCCTAAGTGTGGTAGACCTAAATCCCTATATGTGTATTCATGATAATTATTATATGAGCCATACCGAAACCATATCAAAACCATTAACGAAATTATTATTCTTCTAAATACTTGAATATGAGTATATGATAAGATTTATTCTTCTAAATACTTAAATATGAGTATATTACAAGATTTGTATGTATCATATATAAGATCTAAACATTAATGAATTAATGAAATTATTATTCTTCTAAATACTTAAATATGATCACAAGATTTGTATGTATCATTTATAAGATCATATATAAGATCTAAATTTGTATGTATCGATGTAAGGTCCAGATTTTCCTCGAGATATTTCTACCACTATCTATACAGTTTTATACATCTCCAACAGCTACATTTCTGCATGATTTTTCATTCATTTTACTGAACAAAACAGCTCTACAATACACATGGAAAGTTTCTTTTTATTCAGACCAAAGTAAAAAAAGAAATCTTTTACTTCTGTTTGCAAGTTTTGCCCTTAAATCACTCTTGATTCTGTTATCATTGTCAACACCTTGTAATAAATGATTCAAATAACTAACATAATCGGTGAGCATGCTGTTAAATTACATATAAATCAATTGGTTTCTTGAAATGAAATTCAGGATCAGTCCAGACAGCACAGAAACTCAATCATATGGAACAGAGTTATCTAATCCAACCACTAAGTTTGGATTCTCATGCACATAAGTTAATTGGATTCCGTTTGATCACTTATTGCATGCAATCTCTGTTCCAAGGTCTTAAATTATATTACAACCTTAACGCGTGATACTAGTCCATACTTAATCCCCTTGTCTTTTCTTATTCTATTTTCACTTCTTTTCTCGGCAAGTTTCCTAGTCATTTTCCACTAATAATGATATAAAGAAAATCAGAAAATGGAACAATTTTTTATTTGCTTTTTCATGAAATGGAACAACACATCAATTCATCGAATAGACAAACCTCAAGCATGATGAATTCTAAACTATTTCAAACTTCCATTACACTAGTCCTATGTTTCTACGTTGTAAACACAACGGCTCAGCTTCAAGTAGGGTTCTATCGCGGCTCGTGTGGCTTAGCCGAGTTCGTTGTGAAACAAGAGGTTAGTAAAGGATTCTTCAAAGACAAAGGAGTTGCTGCTGGCCTTGTTAGGATTCATTTTCATGACTGCTTTGTAAGAGTAAGGAGTTTCCCTCTCTCTCTCTCTCTCTTCAATTTCATGCATACGTACACATTAAACAAAAACAACCCTTTTCTTGTTTTCTTTAATCCTTCTAATTACATTGTTCTTGTGCAGGGCTGTGATGGATCTGTTCTTATCGACTCCACAAACACAAAGGCAGAGAAGGATTCGCCTCCAAATAATCCGAGCCTACGTGGTTTTGAAGTCGTCGACAGCATAAAGAGTAAGCTTGAAGCCATATGCCCAGGGGTAGTCTCATGTGCAGACATACTAGCCTTAGCAGCTAGGGATAGCATTGAGATTGTAAGAAAAAAGGATTACTTGTCCCTTTCAATCATAATTCAAATAATATATTTTTCGGGTTCTTTTTTGTTCTGTATTTCAGACCGGAGGGCTTGGCTATGATGTGGAAGCAGGAAGGAGAGATGGGAGAGTTTCATTATCTTCAGAAGCATTGACAAACCTACCACCTCCCACACTCAATGTGAATCAACTCACCCAAGCATTTGCAACGAAAGGTCTAACACAAGAGGAAATGGTCACTCTTTCTGGTAAAAGCCATCAACTTTTTTCAAAAGCAAAAATGCCCATATATATATATATGCATGATGTGAAATGTGAAATGAAATACGAGATGAAACTTACGCGTGCAGGAGCACACACATTGGGGCGGTCCCACTGCATGTCTTTCAACAACCGGCTCTACAACTTCAGCCTAACCTCGAGCATAGACCCAACTTTGGATGCGATGTATGCAAGCCAACTCAAGAACCAGTGCCCACAAGTTGGAGGTGCAAATCTTGTGTTGCCAATGGACGCCACCCCTTCCTTGTCTGACGTGGCGTATTATAAAGGCGTGGTGGCAAATCGGCAACCCTGCTGACAGATCAGAAGACTCAAAAGCAAGTGTTCCAAAATGCCCAGAATCCATTGATATGGAGAAGCAAGTTTGCTTCTGCAATGGTTAATATGGCAAAGATTGGAGTTTTGACTGGTAAGGATGGTGAGATTAGGAGGAATTGTAGAGTGATCAACAGCTGAAGCAATGATAGCTAGGCAAGCAAAAGATCAAATCACGATCTCTTTATGATTAAAATAAATCCACAAATTCAAGACTTGAAACAATGTAAAGTAACAGAAAACAAGTTGTCTCAGTGAATCAAGATAATGAAACAAAAATTGTACCATTGATTGGGAAAAAAACATTAACCAAATCAAGATAATGAAACCTTCAATTTGTTCAAGTGGTCAACTCCATGATGGCGCTCACAATGTCACCACTGTGAGTTTTGAGGGCCTTGACAGCCTTGGTCCTGGTCACACCTGCTTGTGTCATGACCAAATCGATGTCACGGGGCTCAACACCCGTCTCATCGACCTCCTCTTCTTCTTCATCAGCAGCAGATGCAGCTGAGGCAGCTAGTTCTGACTTGGCCATCACAGAGCTCATGTCTGGCATCCTGAATTGCTGAGCAGCCTGTGTCTGCAGCTGGGAGCTCAAGTCTTCAATCTTGGCCTCTCCGAAGATGACATAGGTCTCAGAATTTGGGCTCTTGAAGACGTCGGGTTTGGAGATGAAAAACAATACCTGCAAATGGGGTCGCTCTGATTAGACTAATAAACAAGGAAAAAGAGTTGAAGAAAAATTTGATGAGATGATTACGTTTTTGGTTCTCTTGATTGTGACTCGGCTAACACCTGTAACGGGCTTCATGCCAAGCTTCAACATGGCCTTACGACTCTTCTTCTCGCTTCTGCTTTGCTTGGAACTTTCATTTCCACCTGTTCAGTTCAGCAAAAGAATGCAACCACTTGAACAAGCCAGCTAATAATATTTTAACAAAAGGTAAAGGACTATCATAACAAACTCAATAAAACATCTTAACATCCACAAATACTCATAGAAACAGAAGAATAAATAACACCAAGATGATCAAAAAAGAGGGAAGCAGATATGTACAGCATTGAGTGACTAAGAACTATTACTAGGCGATCAAAATCATTTCATTCAACGAAATACCTAGCCTTCTTTGTTAACAGGGTATGAAAAATGATATGTAACCATTCCAGGCTCGAAACAAAAAGTGAGCTGCATCACTATGTGTTATCAATATCCACCAATCTCATAACGGATTCCTAATTTGGCACAAGAATATAGCACTCGATCGAAGTACAATGTGTTATCAATATCCATGGATTTCATGTCGCATTCCTAATTTGGCACAAGAATATAACACTAAAACGAACCCTCAGTCATTACAGCTTCAGGTATTAGCTGAATGAATATTTTTCAAACTAAATTCAGCAACAAAACGAATATTTCAATTGAACAAATAAAGGAAGAAACCCATAAATCTCAACCAAACAATAGATTCTCTACAATGAGACGCAACGAATCCGCAACTAGAACCATAATATTCCATAATCAACACAGTCGATTACCAAAAACACGCCAGCAAACGAGAGAGAAAACAAACCTAGATTTCCATCGTCCTTGTCATCATCCTCATCGTCGGAATCATCAACATCATCATCATGGTCCTCATCCTCCTTCAAGTCCTCCACCACTGGCTCATCCTTAACCGAACAATAAAGTTTATCTCAAATCTTAGAAAAATCAAAATACGATCACGTAAACGGATAGTTCATACCTCGAACTTCTTCTCGGCTTCAATCTCTTCCACAACTGGACCAGGCATGTCTGCTTCTCGAAACGGACGAATTGGATAGCTAAGAGAGAAGGATAGAGTGAGTGAGTTGGTATATCTGCAAAGAGATGACGATTGCTATTTAATCTCTAGGGTTCATATTTTGGGCTTCGCCCAATACCTTCTAATCTGCCTTTCTTAATTTTCATCTTCTTCGGCCCATTTTATAGATGAATAAAGTCGTGGCCCTTTTGTTGCGTTATGATTTGGTAACCCGTTCTTTTCGCCGAAAATGATTTTTCAAAACTGAAAAAAATTAAATAGATATACGATAAAGTAATAATTTTACTAAATAAATATTTTTTTTCAATCTCAAGATTATTATTTTATCAAATTTTAACTTTAACTTAAAAACATTAACATAGCGATACTTTAATTTTAGTATCTAATAAAATTAAGGACACATTTGGTTATATTATGCCCATGTCGGGTCTTAGATTTTTGAGAAAAAATGTGTTATGTCCATGTATTGTGCATTGTGTTAGTGCAATCTAACATAATACTCCCTTTGTTATATTCTAATTATTTAATTTATTTTTCACACGGAAATTAACAAAAATGGTGGTTATGTGTGAATGAATAATAAAGTAGAATGGTTCATTAAATTTGTTAGAGTAATACTCTAAGTTAAAATTTTAAAAAAAAGTAGACAATTAGGGTGAGATAATCAAAAAATGATTATTGGAGTCACTATTTACATCTTTATAATGAAATAATTACCTTTCTTTTTATATTAAATATTAATTAAATATAATATAATGTAATGAAGTAATTACCTTTCGTAACTACATGATATATCATTATGATATGGTAATTAAATAATTGTATTGATTAGTTATTATCTCCTTACCTATAATTGAAACTAGAAATTGACACATGTCACATTGTCACTAAAATATCATTACAAATATAGATTAAGGAAAAAAAAATACTCATTTAACCCTAGTAGAATTTCCGATCCTCCCCGTGACTATAAATCGTATGTTATTATAGCCGCCGGTCAGCGTTGATTCCAGCAACATGGCGGATGCAGTTACGTTCATCCTCGAGAACTTGGTCAAAGTCGACCACACGAGTGCAGAAGGCGAGTTGGAGTTGTTGAAGAAGGATTTGGAGTCGTCGATGAAGGCCTTCCTTACGATGCCGAAAGCTGGAAGGCTTCGAAGGTATGGAGCGCCGGATCAGGGACGCCGTCTATGAGGCCGAAGACGTGATCGACGCGTGTGTAACACGCGGAGCACTAGCAAAGCACAAGAGACGAGTTTCCCGTAAGAAGGCGAGACTCAGCCTCGCCCGATAAGTGACTAGACTTAGAGAGAGAAAGCTTATGAATATTGTGGCAATGGCCGCCACGGCAATGTTCGGCGAGAGTTTTGAAACGGTTCATGAGGAATCGCCGCCGCCTTTCAAGTCCAAAAAGTATATAAAGGAATTTAATTTGAGGTTTATTGTAACTTATTGGCAAATTGGATTTTTTAGTCCCTAAAGTATGGTCTTTTGGCCAATTTGGTCCCTTATTTATTTTTTTAGTTATTTGGTCCTCAAACTATGAAATTTTGGCCAATTTGGTCCTTCCGTTTAATTTTCCGTTAGTTAACCGTTAAATTTTTATTTTTTTTAAATTAAATAAAATAAAAAGGGTATTTTCGGAATAATTTTTTCGAGGACCAAAACATCCAACTTATCGAACATTGAGGATCAATTTGGCCAAAAAAATTCGTTACTTAAAATTTTCTAATATTTTAGTAATTTTATTTTTTAAGAGCCAAATACAACAATTATAATACTTTTCTCAAACTAATAGTTAATCATGAAAATTAAAATAAAAATATTATATTGATAAAAATCATAGGATACTTTTTCTTCAAATACAACATAAGTATTTATAATTAACTATTAGTTTTTCTTACAAAACGAATTTTAAAATACTTTCATTAATATAATATTTTTTTAAGTAATAAGTCTTTATTACACTAAAGTTGTTTGGAATAGGTTTTATAAGAAATTTCTAGCTACTTATGCATAAATTTGCTTAAAAGTTCATTTTAACAAAAGTTGTTAGTGTTTGCCAAAATATATATATATATATATATATATATATATATATATTTTATACACTAACGAAAAATTACTAAAATATTAAAAAAATTGAAGTAATGAAAAATTATATATATATATATATATATATTTGGCAAACACTAATAACTTTTGTTAAAATAAACTTTTAAGCAAATTTATGCATAAGTAGCTAGAAATTTCTTATAAAACCTATTTCAAACAACTTTAGTGTAATAAAGACTATATATTTTTGAAAAACACTAACAACTTTTGTTAAAATGAACTTTTAAGCAAATTTATGCATAAGTAGCTAGAAATTTCTTATAAAAACTATCCAAACAACTTTAGTGTAATAAAGACTTATTACTTAAATATATATATATATATATATATATATATATATTTCGGATCATATTTTATAGCCCAGTGACATAATTTATCGAACATATTACTATAAAATGTGATCCCAAAAAATATATAATTTTTTTTGACAAACGCTAACAACTTTTGTTAAAATGAACTTTAAGCAAATTTATGCATAAGTAGCTAGAAATTTCCTATAAAACCTATTCCAAACAACTTTAGTGTAACAAAGACTTATTACTTAAAAAATATTGTATTAATGAAAGTATTTTAAAATTCGTTATGTAGGAAAAACTAATAGTTAATCGTAAATATTTATGTTGTATTGAAGAAAAAGTATCCTCTGATTTTCATTAATATAATATTTTTATTTTTATTTTCATGATTAACTATTAGTTGGAGAAAAGTTTTATAATTGTTGTATTTGGTTCTTAAAAATAAAATCACTAAAATATTAAAAAAAAATTAAGTAAAGAAAATTTTTGGCCAAATTGATCCTCAATGTTCGATAAGTTGGATGTTTTGGTCCTTGAAAAAATTATTCCGAAAATACCCTTTTTATTTTATTTAATTTTAAAAAAATAAAAATTTAACGGTTAACTAACGGAAAATTAAACGGAAGGACCAAATTGGCCAAAATTTCATAGTTTGAGGACCAAATAACTAAAAAAAATAAATAAGGGACCAAATTGGCCAAAAGACCATATTTTGGGGACTAAATAATCCAATTTGCCTAACTTATTAAACTCCAACACTTTTAAACACGTTACACCAGTTATCTTTATGCCCTATTGATCTAGGTTGGAAATTGCAGTGATATTCGAAAAAAACATTATTATTTGGGATGGACGGAGTAATGAGACAAATCGTTTTTCCTTATAGATATACCCTGTATTAGGAAGAAAGGACTAATGAAGTTTGACAACTTAAAAAGGGAAAATAAAACCAATCAGGGAGTATAAAATTACAATCAATACATCTAGGTCCATTTGGTTTGCACGGATTATGCTATTGGAAAATAATTTAATTCCTAATTATTAAAGTCAGGCGTTTGATAGAATTAGGAAAGTAATCTTATTCCAGAAATTCAAATATAATTTTAATAAAATTGAGGAAAGTAATAAAAATCCTACAAAACATGAATATAGCTTGATATTTTCGGATTCTTTTTCCATGCTCAAATGTAGGTATTCTTTTTCTTGATACTAGATTTTCACCATCGATTCCTTAGAGGGACATAAATTATCATTTTTTTAAAAATCAAATCTCATGTACGTCTCGACTCTCGTTTTCTTTCCCAAAGCCATTCAACATCAATTTTCACCATCTTTTATTATCCGACCAGATCCTCCCCAATTAATCCATCACAATCCAGATCAAATCATGAAATTATAATGAATTTCTGAACTAAAATCTACATTAAATTACAATCTCAACTAAGGAAATCAAAGACAACCTCTGTTCATCCTACGCAGCCCTCTTATCTGCTGCCGCCCATCACTCTTCTCTCGACTCTCCAAAGAAAACGACAACCACCACATTCGAATTAATTAAATGGATTGAGTCATTTGCTGCGAAGTGGCCGAGTTATGACGGCAATATTCAAAACCCAATTCACAAAATTAATATTTTAATTTTCAATCGATTCTATTTGACCTATTTTAAATTGATTTTTTTAAATAATAAAATAAAATTTATAAATTCTTTATTTTGTATTTTGATCTTTATAAAATAAATTCACAATCCAGATAGTTTACTTATATTTTCCAAACACAGTTAAGAAATCAATTTTCCCCTATAATCATATTCCCCAAAATTTTACTTTCCTGAATTATTTTCCACAGAATTAGAATCCGCATAATCGAATTATGTGATAACTTTATTTTCCTGACAGATTGACCGTAATATAAATGTACAATTTATTTATTGATCTAAAAAATATTATAATTGGTTTTATTTAAAAGTTATTAATGAGGTTAATTATGAATTGTCTTCTCCTTTTCTTCTTCGGCCCATTTGATATCGTGGCCCTATTGTATAACTTGAAAAACATTACGGAAAATCCGAGATACAAGACTCCAATTATGTCTCGGATAATTTATTGAGGACACATGTGATTATGTTACATATACATATATTAGCGCTCATATCTGTGTCTTGAATCTTTAATTCATCCATGTCGTGTGGGCATGCATCCGTATTGGTGCAATCTAGTGTAGTAATCAGGAAATAGGAGCATTAAATAACTTCAAATTATGTAATTTATATAATATAATGTTATCATTTAATTAATGTAACTTCGGTAGGAGTCCCACAATTCAGTAATCATACCAAATCTGTATGTAACTGGAAATCAATGATATTTTTTCTGGATAAAGTTCTCCTATTATATGTCATGTAAATACGATTTCCAATTCTGAGTGATTTCTTATCCAAAGTATGATGTCCCTTTAAAGTGATATAGCAGACGATGTGCTTGTATTTTGCTCGAAAGCCTTTGAATTTGAATTCTACTAAAATCGTTGACATATTCTGTGTAAATCTATTATCTATAATTAGTCTCGTGTAAAACAAAATGATATAGATCTATAATTCTCGATTCCATCTTGAATCCAACGATCACGATCATCTCCACTTTTGAAATGGGAGGCTAGATATGCATCTTTGATCATCTTCCCCCAAATTCCCCTTCTCTTTCTCCGGTAGACTTTCAAGCTTGTTCAAGTATTACTTCATTCAGCCAATTTTTGCATTTTTGAACTGCCATATGATTCCATCATCAACCGCGCATCCTTTTAGGAACTCACTGTTGTGCGTGGTTTTTCCGGTGCTGATCGGAAAATCAATCGGAAACTGTTGAATTTTAGAATTGATACCCTGAGGTTGATGAACTGAACTTGCTTCTACAGATGCTATATCTAACATCATTAGTTTCTTAACCCAATCTGCTTACATATATGTTTTGCATTGGCTGTTAATAATACATTAAAATGAAGTATTTATCCTCACTTGTTTATCTTCTTTCTACATTATGATTTCATACAATTGAAAAGGAAGAACTGCTCTAATTCCCTATTTCGTGTCTTTTCTTCTTGGTCCCTCATAAACATCTTCTTAGGTAATAACTTAAGAAATTTTGATATGGTATAGTTCAAGAAAGAGAGAGAGCTTCAAGATGTGTGACTCATGTTATAAACCTTGATTTCTAAGTTGATATAGTGATGTTTGATTGTTTGAGCTCATCTTGCATTCTTGTATATATAGACTGGATTGGGTTCATTACAACTATTAAGCCATATCCCAAATATAATGTTGGTTGCGTTTATAAATAAATTTTAGGTTGTTGAAAAAGAAGCAAATAATTAATTAATTGCAGGCCCCGAACCTTCAAGTCTTAACATCTTTGCTTTAGGAAAAGGACTTTAAGATTAAGTAGGTATTACAAGGTTATTTTACTTTCTGATACATTCTACCTGAAACTCAATGGAAATAGTTAGATGTAGGATATATATATCTGCTTATTCATTCATTTCTAGTTCATCTGAAACACTTACTAGGAGATTGAGAATAAACTCTCAATCACCAAAACCCTAGATTTGCATAAAAGAAGGAATAGGACATGCATGGGTTTAGATACCCACTTAGGCCCAAAGTTCAACATAGTCCAATGACACCAATAAACGACTAATAACAGCAATTCCCGCTTCATCCTCGAGCTTGCTTACGCCGTGTATAGACGTTATATGGCCGTGTCCATCCTCAATGCTTGGACTACACCCGACCTCCTCCTCCGCACCACATCATAAGTTGAGAAGCAGAATGATAAGACTCATAAAGTCCACTACCCTTATGCTTTAATAAGGAGCATGCGTAGTTCGAAGATGCTCCAACTATGTTGAAGGGGTTTCAATCTGATCAGAGTGATGGAATCACAATCTATTAAGTTCAGACTTTATAGACTAGTTAGATTTACCATCCATGCAGCTTATGCCAAGGGAAATAGTCTTAAAAGGTAATCTTTTGCATTTACTTTGCCTAAGTGATTTTCCAAAAGTCTTGAACTAATTCATGTCAACGTTTATCTACGTGCATAATACATACAGTCTTCCCTTGCAAAAGCTAGAGCACATAGTTTGGGCTTCGGCCTATTGTAACTATAAGACGAAAAGATTTAAACATAATTAACTACTAATAAAAATTGTTGCTTGTTAGTTTATTTTATGTTTTTATATTAATTACGTTTAGTTTGACTCTACTTAGACTTTATTTTACTCAAATGATATTATACCGTCTAACGTAACTCCACACCCATAACAAATGTTTGATTAAAGAGAGGTATAATCCGGTCTAATTATAATCTTTGTAGCTAGTTTCATGTCTTCTTTGCATTATGGTGATAAAGAATGCCTAAAGGAATCTTCCAAAATCTTCAATCCTGATATGTTGATACAAGTAAAAACCCACAAAATCCAGCTAATTAAGTATCTGTACACAAGATACGATCAGTATTTAGTGAGTTCTCTTTTTGCCTAAGACTTGCTAAATTTAAAGCCACAACTAGTAAGACCTCTTGTCGTACTTCATTGTCTGTCGCTTGCAGGTACAACATTTCGAATCATATTGCCATCGCTCACTCTTATGCTTTAATAAAGAGACAACTCAGTTCGAATATGCTTCAACTATGTGAAGGGGTTTCAATTTGGTTAGAGAGATGGAATCACAAGCCAATGGAGAAGGCGGTCAAAATATGCTGTCAAGACGACTTGTAGTTACCTACTGTCTATACCTAAAAGAAATCTCAAACACTACAAGAAAATTGGCTTTTGGCAACACTTGTAACTGTTGCTAAAATGGTTGTTTGACATGTTACTGTTGCACGAAACTATAGCAACACTTTCAAGTATTTACGTAGATTTTATTCAGGTTATGTTAATTAAGAAGTGTTGCAATAAAAGGATTAAAACAATGGTTTAATGTGTAAATACATTAATTTAATATATTTATATATTATTCGGAATATTATATACCCACAAACCAAAGTGTTGTCATAGTTGTCATTTGACTAACTTTTCACTTGTTATTATAAATCTACTCTAGATACACTTATATAGAGGTGGTTCTTTGGTGAACACCCACTTAGAGTGTGAAAAATGAATAAATCTACACCATTAAATTTCAACAATAGATGATTAGGATTTATACTTAATTATTATAAATAAGTTTTTATTTATTTATAATAACTAAAGGCTAAATAAGTAATCTTTTTTGCTTTGTCCCTACTACCAAATTAAACCTAATGGCCTCCCCACTCCCATCACAACCAAAATAAACCTAATAGTCCCCAAACTCCCAACACTCCCGATGTAACCGTATCTCTCTCTATCTATCTATCGATCTTCGGATATGGAAGTCGCCGAACACGAAATGTAATACAAGTACTATTCGTGATGCACTTATTGAATCTATTGGATGCACTTTTCTTTGTTATCTGATGCACTTTCGTTTGTTATTTGGTACACTCAGTGTTAAATTTAAGAAAATCACATCTACTTTTGTAAGAAAACGTAATAAAGTAATTAAGTTCAGTTTCTGGATAGCTAAGATAATTACAACAATTGGTGAGCATAAAGAAAGCATAAAATGAAAAATAGAAAAAACAAGGAGATTGAGAAATCTAATGCAAAGATAAATCCTGATGCACTTATAAACATATCGTGATGCACTTTCATTCTTTATTCGATGCACTAGTATAGTCAGACTCCGAACTCAAAAATCACGGTCACAACTCTCTAAAAAAATGGAATGAACAGAGTCAGTTTAATTTTTGAATTGCTAGGATAATTGAAACAATTGATCAAGATAAATGAAGCATAAAAGTAAGAAAAGAAAATAGTAAGCAAATTGAAAAATCCAATGCACTTGAAGGCACAACGTGATGCACTTATAGTAAAAATCTAATACACTCGAATTGAGAGAGATAAAAAAGAGAGAGACGTACAGATTGATGGATGAGAGATACACGAGAGAGAGACTCGGCTTATCATAATTTTATTATTTTCGGAACAAATTTAAGGCACCAACAATACCTAAACTTGATTTTCCTCGACTTTTAGTCTTACTTGTAGCGTTTCAAAATAGAACAGTAGTCATTATATCTAGGGGTTTTTGCAAAAAAAAAATACAAAGTTGTTCAAATTTGCAATTTTAACACGTTTTTAAAACTTGGTCAATTAAATCACGAAGTTTCAATTTCTTGCAATTTAAGACACGCTCCGATCCCCAATTTTTTTCCGGCCACCGGAATGCTGACATGGACGCCTACGTGGCCATACCAAAACGACCTCATTTTGAGTATGAAATATATTTTCAAATTAAATCACGACTTTTTAAGTTTTTTGCAAATTAAATCACCACCTTTCAGGATTTTGCAAATTAATGACCATCTTTCAATTTTTTGCAAAATAAGACATGTAAAAAAAAGCAGAATTTGAACTTTACAAAATTTCATTGGACAAAGAAAATTAACATTATTCAATTTCATATTTATAACAAAGAAAATAGAATCTCATACTACATTCAAAATAAATTTTAAAATATGTCATGATCAAGTAGAATATGATTTTACATGATTGAGTATTAAATTCAAAAAAAAAATTTTAAACATGTCATGATCAAGAAACAAGCATCTCAGCAATATCAAACTCAACAAATAATGAAGGAGAGAGCACAAGTATATGATACTCAATTCCAGTTCTCATCTATAGTTCATTATTTTTTCTGACTATATTATTTATCTTTGAACGAACCATGAATTTTATGTGACGAAAATTGAAGGCCAGACAATGATTATGTATTTTAGTTGGTGAGTCAGGAGCTATTTTCTTTGTTAGAAATATGAAATTGAATAATGTTAATTTTATATGTCCAACGAAATTTTGTAGAGTTCAAATTCTGCTTCTTTATTACATGACTTATTTTGCAAAAGCTTGAATGATGGTGATTTAATTTGCAAAATCCTGAAAGGTGGTGATTTAATTTGCAAAAAACTTATAATGTAGTGATTTAATTTGCAAATACATTTCATACTCAAAACGACGTCGTTTTGGGATGGTCACATAGGCGTCCATGTCAGCATTCCGGTGGCCGGAAAAAATTGGGGGTCGGAGCGTGTCTTAAATTGCAAGAAATTGAAACTTCGTGATTTAATTGACCAAGTTTTAAAAGGTGTGTTAAAATTGCAAATTTGGACAACTTTATGTTTTTTTTTGCAAAAAACCCTTATATATATACGGGATATTTAAATACTAGTCATTAGCCTATATGTATACACGTTACCATACTCATGCTAACTAGATTTGAATCATGCTCTTATGTTATCGAGGCAAATTCATGAGATCTCATGATCAATATGTATAATTAAACTTTAAACAAATATTATCATTTTTTTGACACGAGAGTTAAGATGGTGGCTGTAAAGGTATAAATTGTGGTGTTATAAAGTGGTAAAATCCACTTATTTAGATTGATTGTAGTCCACACATTTATTTTTTTTATTTGATAAGGGACATTAAAAACGTGACAGCCCGAAAAAAAAAAAGAGAGGCATTAAAATTGGGATGAAGGGTGTATTTATTTATACCTTAATTTATTTATTTAATTATCAACATCAAGATTATCATTATAGATTCAAAACTTCCCCAAACAATATTTCCTTAGCCTCCTATACCTTAAAGCAATATTATTTCACTAATTTATAATACAAAGAAATACTACACTCTAAGCATAATTTCGATAATAACTATGATAAGAAAGAATTATACTCAGGGCCGGCCCGAAGGAATAGCCAGTGGGACATTTGCTAAGGGCCCCAATTTTAAGGGGCCTCAAAATCTGAAACTCGGCCCAGTAAAAAAAATTAATTTGGCCCAATATATAACACATAGAGCCCATTAGTTAAAATATATATATATATATATATATATATATATATATATATATATATAGAGCCCAACGACTCTTTTCTAACTATTAGAAAAGCCCAACGGCTCTTTTTCTTTCTTTATTTATAAACAATTCTAACTTTTTCTTTATTTACTTGCTCTTTTCTAACTATTAGGAAAGCCAAACGACTTTTTTTCTTTCTTTATTTTTAAACAATTCTAACTATTAGAAAAGCCCAACGAGTCTCTCTCTCTCTCCCTTACAAATTACAAAGGCTGAGAAGCAGAAAGAAACGATACAAAGAAACAAAAAGAAACGATACAAAACAGACCACCACTCCACTGACTCCAGTTGGCTCTCTTCAATAGTTTCGTCAACACTTGAATTTGATACACGCCCCCTTCTTCAAATCAGATTTTCTCGTTTCAATTTGTATTAATTTTTTGGAGAACTTTTTATCTAGCCGATAGGAAAAACTAAATAAGTTATTTAGCCGGGCAGATAAAAGTGTAAGTTTTATAGCCGATATTTTATTTTTTGTTTTCTTTTAATTAGTGTGGGCCCATATTATTTACTTTTGACGAATTATATATTCACAAATTCGGAAAAAAATCTATAAGTAATCGGTAAGACATAATCGTTTAGTGATAATCGGTAAGATACAATAGTTAAGTGAAAAATTGAAATACTTGTTTAGTTAAAATAATTGTTTAGTACCGATAGGGCAAATAATCGTGAATCCCCTTTTCTCATTCTCTGATTTCCGACTTCAGAGGGGGAAAGAGGCGGAGGCGCAGGAGGTGCCGGCGTTGGAGATTGATTTAATCGGCAGCTCCGACTTCAGAAGGGGAAACAGGCGGCGGAGGCGTGGGCGGGCGGAGGCGCAGAGGTGCGGGCGAGGGAGGCGCAGAGGCACAGGTGGTGCGGGCGGGCGGAGGGGGAAATCTATCAAGAAGTTCGATCTATCCGAACTAATACTTCCATGGATCCCGATTTCCAGGTGAGTTCCCCAAATTTTGATGAAATTAGGCCTTGAAATTCAATCGGTTTATTCAATCGGTTTCCGCACAATTTTAAGACGGTAAGCTTCAATCGGTTTATTCAATCGGCGTCCGCACAATTTTAGGCCTTGAAATTCCACAGATAAACCAGTTTTCGCACCTTTAGATTCAATCGGTTTATTCACAACATTCTTGTTCATTCTCGATTCATTCAAAAGTTTAGTGAAGAATTACTGTCAATTTCCAAATTACTCTTACAATGAAAGTGAAAAACCTGGCTAGTTGCTGCAGTATAATTTTTTGGCTGTACTTGATCTTAATTCCCAATTTGATCTCGTACATACATGGCTAGTTGCTGTAGTATAATTTTTTTCCTCAAATCTATATGTTCCCATTTGATCTTGATAATGATTGCGATTGATTTGTTCCACAATTTCACATATATGTTCTTTATTTTTGTTTTGTAGCGTAATTGATCTTGGAAGAGAGAATCTTGTCAGGGATCTAAATCTGTCTTGAATTACTACTATAGACAAGATATAATTGATGATATAATTAAGGTATTAGGGGGTGTTATGGGTAATTGAGTTGTATGACTCGTTGTTGTGGAAGTTGACAGGTGATCCGACCGGCACCGAGATATATATGCGGAGGGAACGAGAGCTTATTTGCCTTGCAAGACTCATACCACGAGCACTGGATGCTGCTGGGTATTGGACCAGTGTCCGAAAGCCGCCAATATTTGATGAGCTCCGTATTGTAAAGATGTCGGAACAGTTTATGCAGCAGAGTTTTGAAGAGTGTGGTTTATACGCGATGATGTATGTTGATAGACTACTTTGCGGTAAACCACCATTACAGCTGAATGAAGAACAATTAATGGCGTACAAATCTTTTTTAGTTTTAAGGATTTTTAGCATGTTTGGTCCTGATTCAGACTTATTGTAAGTTATTGTAATCTGTTTATAGGTAATTTAGGATTTTTTTGTTGTTATCGTGTAGTCACTTAATTCCTCAATCGTGTAGTCGATAAGACATTCATTATTAGTCACTTAATTGAACCAGTTAAAAAAAAATCATTCATTATTATCGACTAGTCACTTAATTCCTCAATCGTGTAGTCAATTAACTATAATCGATAAGTTATATTGTGTAGTTTAGTATAGATGTAGTTGGATCAATTGAATAATTTTTGAAATTTTTTAATTAATTTATTATCGATTACTCAATTAACACCTTAAGGGTAGTCACTTATCGACTAGTCACTTATTATCTTGTGAATATAGACTAGTCACTTATTATTGATAAGCCATAATCGTCTAGGTATGAGCAAATAGTCTCAGGGTATAAACCATAAACCCTAAACCCCTAAACCATAAACCCTAAAACCCTTAGGGTGATCCCATCGAATTCCAAACCTTTAAACAATATCTAATGATGTATTGATTATAATAGTAAGAAATATAAGACATATTTGATTTAGTCATGATATACTTGTATATGTTTTCAAAATCTAAGAGTATAAGTCAAATTTCATAGAGAATATACTCAAATCTCAAATTTGATAGATTGACTTTACTTATACTTTATATAATTTCAATGATGAACCCATATTATATTTACTAATATATTGTAAAAGTGATTGTATAACACAAATTCATTTATACTTAAACTATGAATCGATTTAAATTAACAAATATCATTTATAAGTCATAGTCCATAGAAAATATATTCAAATCTCCAACTTCAAACTAACTTAATAGATTGACTAAACTTATATTTTATATAAGCTCAATGATGAATACATATTATATTTACTAATATATTGCAAATGTATTACTTTTAACACATAATAAGTTATACTAAACCTATGAACCTATTTAAATTAACAAATATCATTTATTAGTATTGATGATAATAATCGTCTCGAATATTTTATAATCATTTAGGATCGAAGATAATTGTCTAGCCGCATTGATTGATATATTCACTTAATTCCTTAATCGTGTAGTCGATAAGCTAAAATCGATAAGTTATATCGTGCAGTAAGCTATATCGATTACCTTATTTAATTTATTATCGATTAGTCAATTAACACCTTAATCATTGATTACTTGACTAGTCGACTAAATACTTGACTGGTCGACTTAATACTTGACTAGTCGACTAAACGAGTAATGCAACAATACAACTCGCGAGGATCGAACCCGTGATCAAAAATAGTTATAGTTGGTTAGTCGCGAGGATCAACTAAGTAATCGATTAGTCGACTAATCAAATACATAATCAACTACTCACAAATTCGCGAGATGACTGTCCCAAATTCACTGCATTTAAAGATAACTTGCAAACCCTATGCGTTAAAATTTAGAGGGCACCTTCTAATTGTGTGGCCAATCTGACTACAATTGTTGCATTTCTTCGGACGTCGTGGTCTCCTGTTCGGCTCTCCATCATTTGGGATTGCATTTATGTCAACATCTGTAACAATCAAATATGTGTATTAGGATGAAATATATGTTATTATAAAATAAATCACAAGATACCTTCACTAGGAATATAAGCAGTGCAAGTATGTTTATTGTGACCACTGTTATGACATTTGCTGCATATTTGTCGGCGTCTAGAAGAGCTCTCAATCTGCTCCCTCTTCATCCATCACATTATCATCATTATCACCATCTATATTGTGATATGTCGGACTCGACTCATTATAATGGTGGATATTTCTTGTCGAGCTCTGCCCAAGTTCAATACTTTTTCCAATAGTGTACACAATTGGAGAACTCCTATCCTCGAAAAGCATCCGGTTCAAATATGCGTCGTCATTTAGAGGGACCTTAATTCTTCTACCGTTGGGAGTCCTTGTTTGATAAAATAAATCATACGCTGTAGTTGAAGAATTGCTTTTCAAGTTCCGATAAATATCGTGTACTAATTGATAAATGTTGCAATTCACCCACGTGTAGAAAAATAATTCATCACCACTTTCGTATTCAGATTTGTTCCACTGACCAATGTGTCGAAGAATAATACGTTGACACGCATCTATATAAGATAAAAGATATATTAATAAAAATTATCTATAATATGAAATTAAAAATGCTACATATTCCTCGGTCTTCTACTAGTCGATTGACGATTATGCTACATAATCCTTAATCGTGTAGTAGACAATAATCGTTAATCGTGAGTCTACTACTAGTCGATTGACGATTATGCTACATAATCGTTAATCGTGTAGTAGACTATAATGTTAATCGTGTAGTAGACAATTAACGATTGTGCTATATAATTGTTTAGTCATGAACAATTATATCTATTTCCATGTAAACTTATAGTAGCATGCATATTAATACATTTGAATACATTTATACCACTTTTGAACGACATTTCGACTAAATGAATCAAAAATAATCTAGATAAATACATTTAACTACATTATATCTCCTTATAATTTTTAGCACAAACAACATTGAAAATGGTAAAAATAAGAAAAAAATATACTTATTTTGTTCGATTAAATGTGGAAAATGGAATAACTTACCGGATCCATGTCTTCTTTGTACAAGAACTATAAAAATATGGATATGTTCTTCAATATTTTGGAAGGATTATTCATTTCAAGTGTGTGTTGTTGTGAGATTTGTTCGTTATTTTTATGTTCATAGCTATTTTGTTCAACATTCCTCAATTAATTCATCATTTAATTTTTATTGTGCGTTGTCAGAAAAAGTGAGAGAGTGTAGTTGTTTTACCGATTACATCTAATATTTAATTTTTGATATATTAAATGTATATATTTTGTCAAAAGTAAAGAAGATAGGCCCCATACTTATTAAAAGAAAATAAAAAATAAATTATCGGCTAGAAAACTTATACTTTTATGTTGGCGGCTAGATAACTTATTTAGTTATCTATCCCGGCTACTCTTATACATTCACACTTAATTTTTCATCAAATTAGGTTTCGGGCTTTACAATTTGTATTAATTTTTCATCAAATTAGGTTTCGGGCTTTACAATTTGTGCTAATTTGAGCAATTAGTAGTGTTTGAAGATATTTTTGCTTTTTTATTTAAGCATAAGTCTTTATCTTCATTGGATGATAATACATTGCATAAATGTTGTGTCAAGCTTCAAGATGCTCTTAAACATTATGATAAATTTGATATTTATGCTCTGAATTGCAAGTTTTACAAATGCGTTTACCTTCAGAAGTAAAATCAATTCATGAAGTTCTTGAGTTTGTTAAAGCTTCAGAATGTTTTCCTAATGTTTTTATTGCATATAGAATATTGTCTATACCCGTCACTGTAGCTTCAGCAGAAAGAAGTTTTTCAAAATTAAAATTGATCAAATCATAATTGCGTTCTTCTATGTCTCAAGAAAGGTTAAATGGACTAGCTATTTTATGTATTGAAAATGAGGTATTGGAAAAACTTGATCTTGATGATGTTATTGATGATTTTGCTTCTCAAAATGCTAGAAGGTCTAAATTATTTCAATAATTATTCGATCCTTGTATTTTTTTAATTTGTTGCACTTTACGGTTTCTACTTTTAAAGTTATGTGTAGACACAATGAAAGTATATCTATCTTTAGCTAGCAAGATGATTCACGAAGTATCAATAAGGAGGGGCCCCGTTTTTTGACTTCGCTTAGGGCCTCCGAAATGTCAGGACCGACCCTGATTATACCTACTTGAACATTAAGCTTGGTTGCGTGGATGAGACTTGCTTAGTGTAGGAAATAATGGAAACGTTGCATATACCACAGATCGAGAGGGTGAGAAAGAGTGCTTGGTTTGAAAAAAAGGAGAAACGGGGTGGAGCTCTTAGTACTTATATAGGGCAATTTCAAGTGGTGAGTTACAAGTAGGGGTGGATTCAGCCCACTAAAATACTTTGGACTGAGCATGGATTGAGAAAAATACTTTGGGTGGATTGATAATTTTAGTCTATATTTTTAAAAAAATCTAGAATTATTATTAAAAAAATTAAAAAAAAGTTACTAGGGGCGGCCCCATGGTGTGGGTCCGCCCCTAGTTACAAGGCTATGAAATAGCTTTCACCTTTGAAGCCCACCTCATGCTTCTCTTTGTATACGTTGAGAAGATGGGAATATGTATCATTTCAAACAAAAGTTCATCCTAATATGTATATATATGTATCCACTATGCAGTAGCATGTACTTATATTTATTGTTAGTCTCACCACTTATTCTTTACCGAAATGGTTATGTGGGAAAATAAATGGAATCATGAAGTTAGTCAACCTTTTCAATTTTCATGCTTCTATATTGGTACATATACGTGGAAAGAGTGTGGCTGGAAAGAAACGGATTGTTATGGTCATACCATCTCATGCATCACTTATAAATTTACTATATATAGTAAATATGTTAGCTTAATTATCTACCCATAATACATTTGCGAATAGAGGTGCTTCTACCCTTTTTTTTCCAACTCTACCGAAATTACCCCTGGATGCCCTATTATTTTCCATTTTACCATTTTGTCATATACGCCGGATTTTATGGGTTTTTCTTTTCCAATTCCCTGATGCAGAAGATTAGCGAGCCGCCATCACCGACTCCCACGACCGCAATCACCACCTCTCCCTCCATCCATGTTCTCATCACCACGCCGAATGCCCGACCAAAGCCGGAATCTCCAAATCCAGTTCAATTTCAAGCGAATACGTCGGTTATGGCCCCACGTGCGCAGTTCTATAAAGAAAAGCCTTCTTCTTTTGCTTTCTTCTGGGACGCGGTTGCATCTAAATGATATTATTGAGATTTATGTAAGGGATGTTCAGTTTTCAAATGTGGATTTGATAATTGTGAGTTTGGGCTTTCGATTTAATTGTGTTAATTTTATTTTTGCAGCGCATGAGAGTTTGGACGAGCATGTGGCACACTGATTTGGGTTGAATCAGTCAAAATATTAGTGGGCATTGGATGATTACCATGAAAGCAATGCAAAGGTACCTCTGTCTTTGTGTTTATTTTCCTTTTGTTGCTGTTGTTGATGGCTACTTAGTTTAATTTGGTATTAGAAATGAGAAGCTGTAGTGGTTTTTAAACGCAGTGAAATCACACCCCAAAGAGTTTAAACTTGTCGGGGCCCATTGTCATCTCGGTTCTACTATTACGAAGGTACCCCCTTCGCCATTCAGAGTTATTATGATCATCTCTTATTTTTTAAGCATATGCTATCCAAGTGTCTAACCTTTACGTACTGATATTTTTTTTTACCTCGGGTTTCTATTTTGTTTGCAGTAGGATAACTATTTTGTAATTTTGCAAGTTAATTGCTTCTCCAGGTAGACATTTTCAGAGATACCGCAGTTTTGATGGTGAACTACATTGATGAGATCCAATCCCAAGGTTTTGAGATAGATTACTTGAACATTGGAGGTGGTCTAGGAATCGACTACTATCATACTGGAGCCGTCCTTCCGACTCCTAAGGACCTAATCGACCCTGTAAGATATGTTGCTTTTTTTGCTTAACTCGTATAATGGAAACACGTTTATTCCCTTTACAGGTGCGTGAATTGGTCCTTTCACGGAACCTCAATCTCATAATCGAACCTGGGAGGTCACTCATTGCAAACACTTGCTGCTTTGTCAACCGTGTCACTGGAGTGAAGACCAACGGAACGAAGAATTTCATTGTGATTGATGGCAACATGGCAGAGCTTATTAGGCCTAGTTTGTATGGAGCTTATCAGGTGAAATTCTTGATGATTTTGTTTGACAAACAACATATTTTTCCTGTAAATTATTACATGTTATCTATTCCTTCACTACTCTCGTTGTTGATCGACTATTTAGCTTCATTTTGTTCTAGTTTTGTAATGCATTACTCCATATTTATGTTGCAGCACATAGAGCTGGTTTCACCTTCACCTCCCAATACTGAGATCTCCAAGTTTGACATATTTGGCCCCGTTTGCGAGTTTGCTGATTTCTTAGGAAAAGATAGGGAACTACCCACTCCAACCAGTACATAAAGTGTTGGTATCTCCTTATGCATTACATAATATAGTCAGACCAATGACTCACATTTGATACACATTGTTCTCTATTTCATATTCTTTCATCGTTAAATTGTAGGAACCTCACTCTTTTCATCAATTTGAAGGGCGAAATCTAGAAAACCAGAGCGTTATTCGTCAGCTGCACCATTGTCCCATAAGTCATAACATTTGTATATTTAATTTTTGAGTCACAAGGGTTATGTTTGTGCATTAACTTAATGTGCTTATAACATTGATGATTATATGGGAACTATATTAAACTCGTTCGGCCAAGAAGATGGAATACTGGTGGTGCAAACCAATTTTGTAAACGACAATTACTAGTAATCAGAACCCTAGATCTTTCGAACTTAACCTTAATTTCAATTTGATAAAACTGCCGAAGGATTTATAAGGGTAATCAGCCGAACACAATTCAAAGAAGAACTCAGAATATTAAAACGAATTCAGAAATCAGAAAACGAAACAAAGGATGCGGTCCTACGAAACCAAAAGTTCCGCCCCCAAGACTTGAAGTCTTGCCTCATTCAAAGTCCCCATTCCCACGTCTCCAGCAAGCCAAATTGCAGACAATTGATATGGAAGTGAATTGATGCGCTGGACACCACTTGATTCACGCTCTGCCTCTTCGCCGAATAATACTAATTGCCCAACCTGCTCTCGGAATGAAACCCTAGATAACAACCATGCACGATACACCAAGGATAAAGATATTACGATGAAATAGAAAATCAATTACGAAAAGGACATATAATTCAACTAGAAAAAGCAATCAAACGAATTCGAGATGAATCCGCCCAAAATCCGTTCCAATTCCAAAGATGCTAATAAACTAGGGTTCTCATCCTTTTTTATAAGATGGAAGCCCACAATTATTGACGCAAATAAACAAGCCCAAAAATAATAAAACATCCTAATATAAATTATAAATAAAGACATAAAATAAAATAGGAAAATATAAAACCCTTCGACTCATCCTATCGCATGCATGCAGCCCATGCATCTTCATGCACGCCCTTGCTCTCTCTCGTCGTCTTCGCGATCGCCTCGAGCCCGAGCTCGTCTCACGTCCACTTCCTCCAAACGCTCTACATCAACTGGTGTATCAACTAAGATCTTACCCATACATTTCTTGACTGCCAAACATTTTATGCACGCCTTCGCATTGTGTTCGATAGAGTTGATCTTGTTGATAACATCATGATTTCAGTTTCGTTAATTTGATCGTACAATGTTTTTTTTTCCATAGTTGGAAGATAATATGCATCTTTTCCCCCAAATGCATTGTTCTTGAAATCTAAAGACAGGAGTTCATGGAGTGCAAAAGAGGTTGCTGAGTCTGTTTTAGCCGACAAGTCTGCATTGGTACTTTGCCCCTTCTTTAAAGTTTATACACCGCCTCAATTTCGTGTTGTTTTCTATGAGTTAATATTAATATTATAGTTAGTATCTGTTATGTTTTACTAGACATATTTCTTAACATATCTATGCATGTTGATATTTTCCTTTCCAACCCAAATGTATTATTTTGGCTATTTCTCTTGCCAACGAAGATGTTGCAACGTTACTCTTGTTTTCAGATACACACTATAATCTCATTCCAGTTAGTGATGTACATTCTTGCTATTTTAACATTCAAGTACTCTTATTTAGGAGAGGGAACACTTGGAGTTCTAAGATGATTGATCTGTGGACAAGGGCACTGATACTGTAGATGTAAGTTTACAACTGTAGATACTGATCTTATATGTTGATGGTTAACAAGTAACAATTGTTTAGTTATGATTACTAATATATTATACCCTATCTTTTACAATTTGCTTTGTATGTGCATTGCGAGAACATTCTGACCATTATTCATCTGGATCTGCAGATCTTGCTGAAGATCTTCCTGCTTCTTTCTTCTTCTTGTTTTTTCCCCTTGTTTGGCCTTAGGAGATGCTTGCAAGGTTGAATTGGATATTTTTTCGAACTCATACATCTTGTAACGATTGACATTTTACAATTATCTGGTTGTTTCTTCTGTTTATACCTCATTTATATTTATCCACAAAATAAGGTTGACTTATTTATTCTACTATAATATTTAAATTCAAGCTACTACTTTTCTAGCATTTTGAAGCTTTCATCAAATCTCGAATTCCAGGCCTTCATTCACTAATCCATAAAACTATAATTGAACTGGAATCTGGTCCAAGTCATTTGGGAAAGCCAGTTGCAACTGATGGTGGGGTAAGCTCTTGACTTCTTACCTTTCTTAGAGCTATCTGTGTTGTTTTTCCATTTAAATTATAATTTTGGATTTAGCCGGCTTAAAAACTTCTTCCCAGTAGATTTTAGCATGTATGCCCTTATCTAGGTTTTCCTTTAGAAGTAAGAAAACTTATGCTTAACTTTAACTGAGGCATGTTGTATTGGTCGCCTCTAATTTCATTGATACTGACCTATTAACGTAGGGAAAATTGTTAATGATATTTGAAATCTATTGATTATTTGTTGAATAAATATATATTTATGCTTTCTGCTTGTCCTCATTATTCTGTTACACCTTTTCTTGTATGGTGTTTTCCTTTAACTTTAATAATTCTTTTATCTTTCCTTCATTTTGCAGTCGACTAGGTGGCTATAAAATTTATAATGTTTTCAATAATCAATTGCCTACTGCCTTGAAGCGTCTGAAGTTTGATAAGCATCTTGCGATGGAAAACTAAAGCTGATGGGTATCATCCTCATCTTGTATATGTTCTTTCCAGGATCGAAAGCAAATTCTTTGATGTGTACTTTATCTGCCTTTCTTTAACAAGTTTATTACATTTATAGGTTGAGAAGTAGAAGATGTTTCATTCTTACTACACTCAAGATTTTGAGATATACGTGCTTTACTTGCAAATCTATACATGTACTACATTATTGTCTTTTATGATTGCGTCTTTTTATTCATGTATTGTGCGTGTAGGCATGTGTCGGTTGATCTTCTTAAGAATTTGCAACTTCTTGTATAAACAAACCATTAGAAGTTTAATATCTTGAGGTTGATAAATTTATATTTTCAAATCAATATACAACAAATTAAAATATAAGTAAAATTATGGACAGAATCACAACCCCGCGCGAAGTGCGGCCATAAGCTGCGCTAGTTCATTATATATAGCTGAAGTACAACTTAGCTCCTCATTCGAACACCTCATGCTAGAAATACATAGATAAATATTATAAAAATAAATAGATGCCTATACACGTCGGAAGTAAGAAAACTTATGAACGAAGCTAACCATCTTCGTAAGTATATGTATATATGTATAGTTAAAAACGTATATATTGCTTAAACTCTCATTTTATGTATACCAATCTCATGTGTATATACTAGACGGTTCTCACCGTGCGTTGTACGCTGCAGTTGCACAGTGGATTTTTTGATACTGTTATGTAGCATACAGCCGATAATGTCAATCCTAAATTTGAAATTTATTTCTTGGAATCCTTTCTACCATTTCCGTCTCCTTTACAGCTATAGTATTGAATCTTTATTTTAATTAAACTCCATAATTGTCAATTTGGAATTTAGTAGCGTTGTTTTGGTAGCTATTAATGTGGTCTCTTTTTATTTTATTTTATTTTATTTTTATGACGAGGAATCCGCAGCCGCTACTTTGGTGCGCACAGGACCGGCCCGAAGGAATAGCCAGTGGGGCATTTGCTAAGGGCCCCAATTTTAAGGGGCCCCAAAATCTGAAACTCGGCCCAGTAAAAAAAAATAATTTGGCCTAATACATAACGCATAGAGCCCATGAGTTAAAAATATATATATAATATAGAGCCCAATGGCTCTTTTCTAACTATTAGGAAAGCCCAACGGCTCTTTTTCTTACTTTATTTATAAACAATTATAACGTTTTCATTATTTACTTGCTCTTTTCTAACTATTAGAAAAGCCCAACGACTTTTTTTCTTTCTTTATTTATAAACAATTCTAACTATTAGAAAAGCCCAACGAGTCTCTCTCTCTCCCTTACAAATTACAAAGGCTGAGAAGCAGAAAGAAACAATACAAAGAAACAAAAAGAAACGATACAGAACAGACCACCACTCCACTGACTCCAGTTGGCTCTCTTCAACAGTTTCGTCAACACTTGAATTTGATACACGCCCCCCTTCTTCAAATCAGATTTTCTCATTTCAATTTGTATTAATTTTTCATCAAATTAGGTTTCGGGCTTTACAATTTGTGCTAATTTGAGCAATTAGTAGTGTTTGAAGATATTTTTGGTTTTTTATTTAATCATAAGTCTTTATCTTCATTGGATGATAATACATTGCATAAATGTTGTGTCAAGCTTCAAGATGCTCTTAAACATAATGATAAATTTGATATTTATGCTGAAGATTTATATTCTTAATTGCAAGTTTTACAAATGCGTTTACCTTCAGAAGTAAAATTAATTCATGAAGTTCTTGAGTTTGTTAAAGCTTCAGAATGTTTTTCTAATGTTTTTATTTCATATAGAATATTATTGACTAAACCTGTCACTGTAGCTTCAGCAGAAAGAAGTTTTTCAAAATTAAAATTGATCAAACCATATTTGCGTTCTTCTATGTCTCAAGAAAGGTAAAATGGACTAGCTATTTTATGTATTGAAAATGAGGTATTGGAGAAACTTGATCTTGATGATGTTATTGATGATTTGCTTCTCAAAATGCTAGAAGATCTAAATTATTTCAATAATTATTCGATCCTTGTATTTTTTTTAATTTGTTGCACTTTACGGTTTCTACTTTTAAAGTTATGTGTAGGCACAATGAAAGTATATCTATCTTTAGCTAGCAAGATGATTCATGAAGTGTCAATAAGGAGGGGCCCCGTTTTTTGACTTCGCCTAGGGCCTCCGAAATGTCAGGGCCGGCCCTGCTGGTGGCTATAGAGACGGAGAGTTTACTGTCGCACAATAAATTTTTTAAAAAAAGCAATCAAAGTCAGACAGTTGCCACATTTTGTTTTTGTTTTTGTAAATACAATAACGGCAGGGAGGCCAGAGGCGCACGGGGCAGCCGGAGAAATTGACGGCGTCCATAGCGCTAGATTTGTGGAAGAGAGAGACTGATTGTCGGGGATTTGCGCCATCGTCAATCTGAGCTCCAAAAACACACCCCAAATTTAGTTAATGCCCAGATTTCATGTAGCAATGGAAGCTATCAAGAGTTTAGAAAATTCCTCTTTCATTAATTTGCTGGGGTGAAAGCCGGCGGTAGCGGATTCCGTCAGAAGAAATTGATGAAGATGATTACGATTACACTGTAGTTAGGTTGATAACTCAAATTGGGAGTAGCGCGAATGGTAATTGCAATTTTCGATCCCAAAGTGAGGGGAAGATGCATCTCGCAGCAACATCAGAGCCCTTAGTGTTGATTTCTCCCACGACGACGGTGATAAAAGGGATGAAGTATAGCCAAAGATATCAGCCTAGAAAGTTACATATCTCATTAATAATCTCGTATATATAAGATACAATGTGAAATCATATCCCTAAAATATAAAAGGAAAAGAATAAAAATAAATAATTACAAGATGATACAACAATTATAGTTCCACAATCATTGGTTAATCAGACCGCATATCTCGTCGAGGATATCGTCAAATTTATCATTCTAACACTCCCCCTCAAGATGGAGTGTGCAAGTCTTGGACACCCATCTTGCCAAGCAAAAATGAAAACTGATCACCTCCTAATGCTTTTGTAAAAATATTCCCTAACTGCAAGCGCAAGGAGATAGTAGGGTAACAATATCTTTAGATTTAACATGTTCACGAACAAAGTAGCAATCCATCTCAACATGCTTTGTCCTCTCATGAAAAATCGATTAGTGCCTGCAAGAATTACATCGTCATCGTATATTAAAGAAACAAGGTAAATATTGTCCTTCTCATATATAAACAACGAGTAATCGCCTTGGATTGTCGAAAACCAATCTCTTGAAGAGCCGTAGTGAACTTTTGATACCAATTGCGGGAAGCTTGTCGAAGACCATACAACGACTTTTGGAGTTTACAAACTCTAGTCTCCCCCTTTCGAGCAAACCCCTGTGGAATTCGCATATAAACATCTTTGGAAAGCTCGCCATGCAAAAATGCATTGTTAACATCTAATTGTTGTACATGCCATCGTTTCTTAGAAGCGACATCGAGTATTGTTTGAATAGTAATAAGTTTAGCAACAGGAGCAAAGGTTTCGTGAAATCCAATCCTTCGATTTGAGTAAAACCTTTGGTGACAAGTCGACCTTTGTATCATTCCACTTCTCCATTAGGTTTGTACTTAATTTTGTAGACTCATTTGGAATCTATGGCATGTTGTCCCAGGGGAAAGGGGAACAAGACGCCACGTGCCGTTCTCTTCCAAAGCCTTTATTTCGTTTCGCATGGCGTCACACCAAGCTGGATCTTTGACGGCTTGCTGAAAGGACTTAGGCTTATCATGAGCAGTGATGACCGCAAGGTAAGCACGATGAGAAGGAGAAAATCGATCATAAGAAACATGATTAGAAAGAGGATGTACCGTTGAAGAATCTGACTCTGAAGTAGAATGTGAATGGTTAATAGAAGAAGGGAGATCAGTGTCATAGTCAAGTAAGTTCTTCGTAGACCGTCGAATACGGGTACTTTGACGAGGAGGGAGAACATGCTCACTAGAATGAATAGTACCGGACGAGATTGATGTATCATGACTGGGAGAAACATCCGAGTTGTTGGTGGGCGAACCCAGAAGTAAATCGCTGCCTAGACATATCAATCAACTCAAAATTAATATCAACTCCGGTAGTAGTATGGGGCCTAGAATCTAGTGACAAGACCGAATCGTTGGTGGAAGTGTAATGGGTAATATCTTGCCCTTGTGACGAGTCAAACTCATGTGGCCCATTTATAGAGTCAATAAG
The DNA here is from genome assembly GCA_028984105.1 of Lavandula angustifolia. Classification (NCBI taxonomy): domain Eukaryota; kingdom Viridiplantae; phylum Streptophyta; class Magnoliopsida; order Lamiales; family Lamiaceae; genus Lavandula; species Lavandula angustifolia. Next base: position 7,155,357 of record CM054823.1, on the reverse strand, counting down.
CCCAATATAGGATTATCATCTTTGAAAATGGGATCCCACATAGGAGAAGACCACGCTTAGCAAGTGATGCGCCATTTTTCAAGGGAAATATATCCTCCAAAAAACGTACATCACAAGTAGTGTAAACTATCCTGGTATCCAAATCATAAGCCCAATATCCTTTTTGGTAACTGGGATAGCCAATAAAAACACAAGGGTGTGAACGAGGCGCACATTTTGTTGGTCCGGAGACGAGAGTCAGGTGTAGAGGGGGGGTGAATACACCTGAGTACTGCTCTTTTTCTCAAACCGAAGGACATCTGAGCTGTTTGGTGCGACTGATGAACAGTGCCAAGTAAGAACCTTCGATCTCGGGTCAGAGTGAGTTAACTACTGAGCTCTCCTACTGACTTTGTCAGTCATTGAGACTCAGTCGAAAACCTTAGTGCGGAATAGTGTGGGGCCCGGAGATTCGTCTCAGTTTGAAAACGTGATTTTCACAAGTAGTTTTGGCTAGTGTGCTTTTAAGAATACGTTTTATGCAAGGATATGATTTTGTAATCAGTTTGTATGCGATGCAATAAAACAGTAAATAACACAAGCAATTTTTAACGTAGTTCGGATACGCAAGATCCTACATCCACGGTCCTGCTGAACAGGAGGTCTTGTTGATTTATCTGAGCAAGCCTCAGCAAGGAATCTGCTTTGGACCGGATGACCCTTTCTAAGTTATAGTCCTTAGCGACTTTACAAATCAAACCGAGGTTTGAAGGGGAGGGGATAATCTCCAACTAGGAAGGAGTTCTTACAATAAGAACAATCACTAAATGTGAACTCCTTCGAATTTCTAAGCTATAGATTTGGCAATGAGCTTAGCTAGAGAAGAGGGATCTAAAGAACTCTAGAGAGAAGAACTAATGATATTCTATTAAGCAAGTTCTTCGCTGGATTGATCTTGAATGCGCTAGAGTTGTTTGAAAGCTTGAGCGTTTTCCCTTGATATCCCGTGCGTGGAGCTCGAATTTTCTTCTCTATTTATAGTCGTGAAATAGGCATATGTCCGTTGGAGACGACGATGCCACGTGTCACAACCTTCCAAAGAAAATGGCCATAAATTCGAATTGTTGCAGTAGAGTTGTTGATACTGTACATGAGAGCAGCTTTAGTTGGTCAGAGCAGATATCGCGTTGACGGCTTCTCATTGGTCGAGGTTTGTGGTAGGTGAGATTGTGTCAGACATCGGAGTTGACTCTCCCTAATCCTCGTATGGTCTTCTGCTGACTTTCGAAAAGACTTTAACAGCTAGGTCGTTTCCTGTCGGATACAGTAGACTTGAAGCAGTCTCTGTCTTCTTCGTCTGAGTCGGCTGACAAGAGATATTCTCTTGAGTGTGGTCAGCTGATGACTGCGAAGGTACTGAGCTTGCATAGAGTTCTTCTGCTGATGTCTGTCAGTTGATGAGATGTCTTCTACTGAGGCGAAGATCAGCTGATGACTCACAAACGCAGGCTCTTACACTGATGACGTGGGGTTCTGGAAAGTACCTTCGACAGAAGATCAATCCAACATTTTACCCCATACAGGACATAGACACAAGGATAAACAAAACAAAAACAGTCTAGCCTATACATCAGTTAATCCTATCAAAACACTACACTACTGATATCAGCTGGGTTTTGGGATCTTCAATTCCATAGTACTACTACGATTTCCCCCAATATTATTTTAACCCACTAACTGCTGAGTATCATCTACTGACTCATAACCCAACAATTTCCCCCTAATTGATGATGCCAAAACCTCTAGATAATACAACTAAACTACTGATATAGATAGACTTTAGTAAAACTGAATCAGTTAACTTCATGAGGTCAGCAGTTGAGAGAGGTGCAAAATCAGAGAAACGGTTATGTGTGAGTGTGTGTCAGATCACTTCAGTGATCAGTTGTGATAACACAAACAAAAGCCGTGAGACAATGGGTAATTGTCTGGCTAGAAGCAGGAACTGTTATATATATGAGAAGTGACTACAGAGTTCCTATCTTCTATATAGAAAGGAGAGAATAAGAAGACTATTGTTGGCGTCTGAACTTCTTCGTCTTGCTCTTGAAATCCGCAGACTTGTCAGCAGGGGTTCCAAATCATAATATTTGTAGATTCTAGCGCGCAGTGTTTGGATTTCCTCGAGGTCAGCAGGGTACTCAGAACTAAGATCATGATGATATGCTGCTGCTTCGACCTCGTCTTCTATCTCCTTAGTGCACAAAACGCCACGAGTCGTTCTGGGAGGAAGAATCCTTCTGAAAGCAGGGGCTACTAGTGGTCGCTTCTCCTTTTCTAGGATCAACAGAAGTTGAGCTCTGAGCCTGGCATTATACTGATGAATGAATTCATCAAACAGTTGGTCTGTCGGGATCCCAGATGGGTAGAATCCCCACACGTAGTATCCTTTAATAAATTCCTCCTTCAGTTCCTCCCATTGCTCGTTTAGCTCCAAAGGTACCCATTTGTCTACATGAGGGCGAGGGGTTTTCTTCAGATAAGTTGCTCTGGGAGCGCCTCTCCTGTAGTACTTGGATGACCTTGGAATTTGTTTCTTCCAGTCGATGACTGGTTCACTAGCTATCTTGTCAGTCATCTCTATGATCTTGGCCAGATCTTCCAGTCTCTTCTTTTCTCTGAGGGCTGCTGATCTAGTGTCTCCTCTCCGGAGATTCAGACCTTTCAGCGTGGCCTCCCAGGTGGCTCTGTCTTCTGCCTCTTGCTCTGGAGTAAGTGCTTCAATATCAGTACTCTGAGCCAAGGGCTGAGTGTCAGTGGCAGAAGCTTTAGTTAGCTCCTCCTGAACTTTTCTCTTTTGTTCATCCAGAAGTAGTTTGGCTTTTCCTTTGGCGATTTTGCGAATAGGCTTCTTGGGCTTCTTTGCCTTCTGAATTTCTTCCTCGATCTGTTGCTCATAGTTGAGTTCATCTTGAAGCTTCTGAGCAACACGCTGATCGAATGCCTCCTGCTCCGCCTTGGATTTGAACATAGCAGTCGGGGAAGATGGAGGAGTTGTTACAGTAGTAATCTCCTTCCCCGACCTTCGCGGTGGCAGTGGCTCGTCCTCCTGGTCGACAAATTGTGCGACCTCCACAATATGTTGAGCCGAGGATCCTTCTCCGGATCCTGCAGCTGGCTCAACCACAGTAGATGTTTGGACAGTTGGGATTTGGACGATCTCGGGAGGGGGTACAGAGCTGGTTCCAGCTTGATCAGTTGAACCTTCCCCCTTAGTTATTACTAGGACCTTTGGTCCTTCTTCCGCCTGAGCCTGTTCCGCCTCAGCTTTCTCTACTCATTCCTCTACTCCTTCCCCCTTTTTGGCATCATCAGCTAGGGAGAGGCGAGTGCGAATGGCAATTACCTCTTTCTCCAGATTGTAACATATATTCTTAATGGAGGTGGCGGTTGTTTCGAAGTCTTTGACGGCGTCGCAGTAGTGCTCCCAGTCTTTCTCCTGGTCAGCACGTATGTGTTTGATTTGTACTGCTGACTCCTGTCTTAGTTTTAGGAGAGACTCATCATGCGAATCTGTCATCTCCTTCTGAATGAGCTTGAGGGCCTCCGCCTGTTGTTTTATGGGTGTTTGAAGGCTGGAGAAGGCCACTTTGTTACGCTCGTCCATTGCGGTTTGAACTGATGCGAGGCTCTGAGTCAGGTGCTCAGAGAACATTTTCTGCTAAGATTGAAGGAGCTGCTGACTTTGAGCGGCAAAATCCGCTTTCTGAGCTGCGAGAGCGGTCTCGATTATCTCCTGGGTATTGATAGAAGGAGTAGGAGCTTCGGAGACCTTCTTCATCTCGCCCGCAAGTCTGTCAACTTTCTCATTTTGGGCTTTTGTGTACTGAGCCCATTTGAGATGTACGTCCTTGGCAAGGAGACGATTTTTGTCTCCCTGTCGTCTGATGTCTTTGTTAACGAACTTTGAGGTCACGGAACCGATAGGTTTTATCTGATAGCTGCTGGTTCCGAGCCTCTGCTCAGACGCTGCGAGTTGTTGCTCTCGACTAGGCTTCGAGGCAACCGGGGCATCACCTAATGTAGACGGTGGTGGTGATTTTCCCTTCTCGCTGGGAGTGTTGCCCTCAGCAGATCCTTCCAGTTCTGCTTCCTTGGGTGGCGCCTGATCCACATCATTATCATTGTCATCATCGTGATGGGATGGCAGCGAAGGGCTGCTGACATGTTCTGAGGATCTCAAGCTCAAAAGATAGAGCATGGCTGCATGGAGATCCTCGAACGAGGCTAGGTCAATGGGTTCCCCAAACCCGATAACTGTCTGCAGGCTTTGCTCCTCTGTCAGCAGGGACAGAGCGGACTGATTCTTTATCAGCTCTTCAAGCATGTCCCAGCTGAGGAACCTCAGTAACATCTGAGTCCTCGCCCTTATAGCAATATCGACCAGATCGCTGTGATCAGTAATTTCTGGGATCTGTGCAGTGACTTCACCAATGGCTCGGAGGCGAGTCGAGTGCATAGTTGTCCATTCGGAGGAGGTCTCCTCAGTCGGTTCAGTTGTGTCCAACTGAGTCTCTTCAGAGCTGATGCGCTGGACTTTGTCTTTGAGAGTGGCACCCTCAATGCCTGTGTCCGCATCTAAGATTGACTCCTCCTGAGTCGGTGGGGGAGAGGTAGGCTTTGCTGGGGCTTTAGATGTTCCAGACTTGCTGAGCCTTTTCCTCTTAGGTGGGTCGGTGCGAGGGGGCATGTCAGTAGTACTCCTCTTCTGTGCGGCTGGCCCCCGGCCGACTGACTTCTCAGCAGCGGCTCTAGTCTTGAACTTTATGAGCATGCTGTCGAAATAATGCGAATCAGCAAAGGCTGAGTGATCTGATACTGATTCTTCGATTAGTACGGACATCTTTGTCCCGTACAACAACTTTCCCACACTAATTAGTCTCCTTTCTCCAGAGGGTGTGGCTGCGAACTTCTGTGCCTGAGCTTTAAGCTCATTCACATAGAAATCAGTCCAGTTGACTCGGATGTCGTCTTCTATTATCATCATCAGCTGGAGACGGGGCTTTGATAGCTGATCAAATGAACCGGCTGAGCTCGTAAGAATGTGAGTTACGATGTAGGCGAGCCCGATGATACCAGGTAGCAACTGGTTCTTCGGCAGCGCTGATTTGAAGACAATGTCATCTCTGCCGCAGAACCTCTGAACATAGGAGTTGATCTCCTTCTCCTTATATCCAACTGGTGAGACTCCACGAGCCGGAAGATCAAAGGTTAATTCCACGGTGGCTCGGAGATTGATGACGTGATGACTGGCTTCCCATGTCTGAGGGATCACTTCCTTCATATATGAAAAACATGATTCCTCCGCGCCTGTGTCCTCTAAGGATCTCCAGTTGTAATAAAATTCTGCAACTTGTCGAGGCAGATAAGCTCTGGGGTGCTTTGAGACAAGGAGCTCGAGTCCGGATACTTCGAGAGCTACGAAGACGGGCTCAAGATATGGAATTTTCGCTTGATGCAGAGCCATCATCGACTCAAACTGGATGCGCGACTTGATGATCTCGTCGATTTGTGGTGGGGTACTGACAGCCATTTTTATCTGCAAAAAGCTCGTTAGTATTTTGAAATTCGAGTAAACAGGATACGAGATAATGCAGTTCAGAAGAGCTTGAGAGAGATGCAGAGAGCAGTTTCAGAGGAATGAGAAATGGGAAACTGAATGCGAAGAAAGCTCTTGAAATTCGAAAATGGCGTAAAGTAGGATTAGGGCGAAAACAAAAGGATTTTAAAGGATATGCGAATCAATCAGTTTTAATCCAACGGCTGAAGTTAATCTTGCGTTTTTACACAGACCGATGTGATTAGATGTTATAAAGGAATGGTTACATAGGCCACCTCTATCCTAGACCCACGTAGGAAATGCGTAGTATAAAGTAAGGTGAGAAGACATGCATTAAATGCGCTGCATGCAGCATTAAAGTCTTAAGTCATTTAAATGAAAACGGTTTCCTACTGACTTAAACCTTAAAAAAAAATTAATGGCGGGAAATAAATGTTTATTAACAACTGAGTGCAATCGACTGATATATTAAATGCTAGCATGCTTCTGATAACGTTAAGTATATAAAACTATGCAAACCTCTTCAGCTGAACTTTTACGATCAGTTGGTTACCGTTTAGACTTAGGAGGATGGTTGAAGTGTTGATGACCACGTTCCCCCTTACTGTGTACAGTTCGATTCACCCGACTGAATCAAGTACTGAGTCTTTGACCTATCATACTGATCCTACACTCGATACCAATTGTTGGTCTCTGCTCATACCATTTGTTGTGTTCTACTGACACGGTTCAGTAGGATCCAGTAGACCTAGCTCAACTGATAATTCTCTGAATCTGTTCTCAGCTAGTGGCTTGGTCAGTATGTCTGCCCTTCGCTTATCAGTATGGATTTTCTCCATTTTGTTGTCCTTCTTCTCGACATGGTCTCTGATGAAGTGGTGTGGAATATCCACGTGCTTGCATCTCGTATGGAGAACTGGATTCTGAGTTATAGCAATCGCACTTGTGGAGTCACAGTAGATGGGCACTTCATCCTGAATTATACCATAGTCTCTCAGTTGTTGTTGAAGCCAAAGGATCTGGGCACAACAACTTCCAGCAGCCATGTACTCAGCTTCAGTAGTGGACGTTGCCACTGAATGTTGTTTCTTTGAAAACCAAGATATTAGCTTGCTGCCTAGGAACTGACATGTTACTGAAGTTGACTTTCGATCTATCCTGCATCCTGCATAATCAGCATCAGAATAACCTGTTAGTATAAGATTATCGTCAGCAGGATACCATAACCCTGCGTCAGGTGTTCCCTTCAGATATCGTAGAATCTTCTTTGCTGAGTCTAGATGACTTCACTTGGGATTCGCCTGAAATCTTGCACATACACCTATAGGATAAGTTATGTCAGGTCTGGTTGCTGTTAAATATAACAAGGAGCCAATAATAGCTCTATAATCAGTTGTGTTAACAGAAGCTCCTTCTTTGTCTAGATCGATTTTGAAATTAGTGTTCATGGGGATCTTGACTGGCTTGCTCGAGTCGCAGCCAAATCTCTTCAGGAGATCTCGAGTGTACTTAGCTTGATTGATGAATATTCCCTCAGCTGATTGTTTGACTTGGAATCCAAGGAAATAATTCATTTCGCCCATCATGGACATCTTGAACTTCTCCTTCATCATTTTCTCGAACTGCTGCCATATCGTCACGTTGCTGCATCCGAAAATGATATCGTCCACGTAGATTTGCAATAGTAGGATGTCATCTCCTGACTTTATGTTGAATAGGGTGCGATCTACTATCCCCTTCTGAAAACCTTTCTAAAGCAGAAAGTCTGATAGGGTATCGTACCAAGCCCTGGGTGCTTGTTTTAACCCATACAGAGCTTTCTGAAGTCTGTACACCTGATGTCCCTACTGAAAGCCAGACGGTTGTTCCACGTCGACTTCTTCCTTCAGTACGCCATTCAGAAAAGCAGACTTTACATCCATCTGATATACTTTGAATCTTTGATGCGTTGCATAGGCTAGGAACAGACGAATGGCTTCCAATCTGGCGACTGGAGCGAATGTTTCATCAAAGTCTATTCCTTCTGCTTGACAGTATCCCTTCGCAACTAGTCTAGCTTTGTTTCTGACAATGACGTTGTTTTCATCACGCTTGTTCTTGAAGACCCACTTAGTGCCAATCACGTGATGATGTCTAGGTCTATCAACAAGCTCCCAAACTTCGTTTCTAACGAACTGGTTCAGCTCATCTGGCATGGCAATGATCCAGTCAGCATCGTTGAGTGCGTCCTCTATTGATTGAGGTTCTTCTGTAGACAAGAAACAAGAATAGAGTGAGCTTTCTCCTTGACTTAATCTAGATCTTGTCCTGATAGTTGCTGATGGATCTCCAATAATAAGATCTGAAGAATGAGCGTCGAGCCATGAATGTCTGAGTCTGGCTTCTTCTTCTGATACTACTTCTGTACAATCAGTAGGTGTGTTGGGCATTTCAGTTGTACTGTTCTGTGATTGCAGTAGTTCAGTAAGAAGGTTAGGATCTACTGAGTCTCCAGGTTCAGGGGCATTTAGCTCAGGAACAGTAGTTGTTCCCCCTGAGTTTATATTCTCAGTAGAGGTCTCAGTTACCACTGGGGCTTCCTCATCGACCATTGTTACCTGTTGTTGATTCTGTTTAGTAGAATCAACCAGGTCAGCTACATCGCCTGTTGGTTGAGTCTGTATTTCCTCATCGTCTGACTCATCATCCCAACAATGCTGAATCTTTTCAGCTTTGTCGTTTAGTGCGAGATCCTGTAGCTGGCTGTTGACATCCTCAGTATTTGTCTTTGAAGATTTCCTGTTCTCAGTAACAAACTCATTAAATACAACATAAGGGTTTTCCTCCACGCAAAGAGTCCGATAGTTAAAGACTCTGAAGGCTTTACTGACTCGAGAGTATCCTAAGAATACTCCTTGATCATATTTGCTATCAAAGACATTCAACTGATTTTTCCCATTATTGTGGATAAAGCATGGACAACCAAAGATATGAAAATGAGAAATAGAAGGAATTCTCCCTTTCCATAGTTCGTAAGGTGTCTTCATGTGTTGCTGTGTAAGCAGTGAGCGATTCTGAGTATAGCAGGCGGTGTCAGTAGCATCTGCCCAGAACTTAGAGGGTAGTCCGGAGTCTGCTAGGAGCGTTCTTGCTGCTTCTTTAAGTGTTCTGTTTTTGCGTTCAGCAAGTCCGTTCTGCTGAGGGGTGCGAGTTGTTGATGTCTCGTGTTTAATTCCCTCCTTTTCGCAGTACTCCTTTACTACTGATTTGAGAAATTATGTTCCTCTATCTGAGTGAATTCTCTGAATCTTGATGTCCTTTTCCACACTGAGCTTTTTCAGCAGTTTGGGCAACTCAGTCATGACATCAGATTTGTTGGCTATGAAGATGACCCATGTATATCGTGAATAGTCGTCAATAACGACGAGGGCATACTTCTTGCCTCTTATAGTCACTGGAGAGACTGGCCCGAATAGGTCCATGTGTAGCAGTTGAAGGATTCCATCAGTGGAAGGTGATGGAATAGGTGGATTGCTACTCTTTGTCTGCTTTCCCTTCAAACACGCTTCACAATTCCTGTCTTTGATAAACGATTCGTTAGGCAGTCCTCTGACTTTAGAGTTCTTGGCTAGCTTGTTCATAGTTTTGAAGTTCAGGTGGCTGAGTCTCTTGTGCCATAACCATCCTGCATTGTCACTAGATTTTGTCTGTGCAAGCAAGCAAGCCTCAGGTTCTGCGGTTTTCCAGTTTGCAACATATATATTCTTCCTCCGCGAGCCTAATAACACTATTTTCCCTGTAGATTTGTCAACAACATCATAGAAACCAGCGTCAAAGATAACTCTATTCAGATTGTCACAGAATTGACTGACAGAAAGGAGATTATGTTGAAGTCCTTCAACATAAGTTACTCTTGGAACTGAAGCAGTCCCAATATTCAGCGTTCCATATCCCCTTGTGTAGCCTTTTGAGTTGTCACCAAACTCAATTCTGGGACCATCTTCTTGTACGTAGTTGGTTAGCAGGCTCTTCTGGTATGTAATGTGTCTCGAGCAGCCGCTGTCCACTATCCAAGGATCCTTATGCACCTGCAAAACAGAAACATTTTTAGGTACCCTTTGGTTCAGTTGGGTCCTTATATGTTAGTGGGTGGTTTCGGAACCCAGATCTGTCTAGGGACCTTAGAAGTCTGAGACTTCTTCTTCTGAACCTTGTCAGCTTTCTTCTCCACAGAACTTGGAGATACTGACTTTATGACTGCTTTAGGTTCATGAGCTTTCTTCTTCTGAGGCTTTGTGTTCCTCCTGACCGTGGGCTCATAGTAGTACGAACCATACTGTGCATATTGCGGTTCACTATAATGTTCTGCCCACCTGACCTTCTTGGTTCCCCCTGAGTTTGATCGTGGTGTCATGGGGCTGGAACCTCTGGTCAGTTGCTTCTGGTTGCTCGGCTGAGGTGCAATCATCTTCTGTTTATTCTTCGCCTGAGGTGTTGAGTCAGTAGCCTGAGCCTTTCCTCTGACGAACCTATCGCCCAAGATTTCGAGCTTTTAGATGTTGAAGTGGAAGCTTCATGAGTGTAGCCAAGTCCTTCTTTCATGGCTATTGGCCTTTGAGCTCTAAGCATGCTTTCCAACTTCTCCTTAGCTCCTAGGTACTGTTCAGTCATCAGTCCTCGCCAGACTTCATCACTTCTTCGAAGTGACTCATAATCCTTTTCAACTTCTGCGAGCTTCTGACTGAGTCGGGCTATCTCAGTATCTTTCTCAGAATTGTCCTTGGTCAGAACTAATATCTGAGTTTCTTGGAGCTGAGACTTAGTCATAAGAGATTTAATCTCTTCCTTGAGTCTCGCAACTAGACTCTCTGAATCAATAGAGACCTGACAATCAGAAGAAAGTCTCTGATTCTCAGTCTTTACCTGTTCCAGTTCCTGAATGGTTCTGCTGAATTCTCTACTCAGCTGAATCTGCTCCTCTAGTAGATCATCATAGGCTTGGACCACATCTAGATGTTCATTTGTGACGGAGCACGTGTCGTGTGTGCTATGTGAAGAGGAGGTTATATTAAATTTAGAATTTACCTCAGCCTCTTCTCCGGCCATCAGACAATATTCAGTAGTTTCTTAAGGATCTGTCTCTCCGATCTCAACGGCGACAAATGCAGCTTCGTCCTCAGAAGAATACATGAATGTATCTTCCTCGATTGAGTCATCGGATATCTCTCCGGCTATGTAGGCCTGCCTCCTTTGGGCAAATTTTTCGCGCCTGGCCTGCTGTTCTGCTGTTTGAGCAGCTGAGAGTTCGGGACAGTCGTACTGATAATGTCCCTCTTTCTTGCAGTTGTAGCACACAGTTGATTTGCTGCTCTTTCCAGCTAAGCCATTTGATGGACTAGCAGCAGGCTCTGTGTTCCGGCAATCAGTAGTAGATTTAGATTCTTCCCTATTTCGATAATCTTTCTTACCTGAGGGAGAATCTCTGTTGTATTTCTTCAGCTTTCTGACTCTCTCTTTTTCTCTTTGATATTTGAGAGCCATCAATGCTAGTTGGTCAGGGCCTGAAGTCTTAGAGGACTTTGCTTCTATTGTGGCCACTGCCTTGCTGGAAGAAATGGGTTTGACTCCAGTTTTGCTGACGGTTGCTTTAAAAGCATGATCAATCTGTGTGTTAGCTGGAGCGCTTGAACATCGTTGGGGTAGGCTGTACTCAAATTCCTCTATTTTTAGTTCTGAAAAGATAACATCAGGAGTTAGAGCATTAAGATCTGAGCGTCTTAAATAAGTAGCAAAGGGAAGCCACTTCAGTCGAGGTAGTGCTCTCAGAATCTTTGTGTTCATCTCTTTGTTGGTGAACGTCCTCCCCAGCCAGTTGATCACGTTGACCTGATTCGTAAATCTGACGCTTAGCTCATCAATGGTCTCATTGAGCTCCATGGCAAAAGCATCGAACTTTTGCAGCTCTAATTCGAGCTTATTCTCTTTGATCTGCGGGGTTCCTTGGCTCAATACAGCCAGGGCATCCCAAAGTTCTTTAGCCGTCTTGCAATCTTGCACCCTCCCGAGGTGTGAATCGCTGAGCGTAGTCAGAATAGCATTACGCGCAACTCGGTCGAGGTTGTGCAGCTTTTTCTCTTCAGGCTTGAAGGCAGATTTGTCTTTTGCGACCTTGGCACCAGTCTGTGCCCCTACACCTCCCACAACAGCAAATTGTACGTTGTCTATCATGGGAATGATGGGTCCTGTCTCAAGGACATCCGTCATGCTGTCATGCAGCGACGTGAGGTGTGTCTCCATTCTCACACGCTATACCATATAGTTCTCTATCGAGAACATCGGTACCATCCTAATACCTGACATATCAGTCATTGTAAGTAAGAGTATAAGGATGTTATGAAGAGATGCTTGTGCAGTGAAAAATGTTTTCAGGTTCTATTCGAGAAGACCAGTAGTTACAGAACCGATGATCAGAAGAACACCGTTGCTCTGATACCAATTGTTGGTCCGGAGACGAGAGTCAGGTGTAGAGGGGGGGTGAATACACCTGAGTACTGCTCTTTTTCTCAAACCGAAGGACAGCTGAGCTGTTTGGTGCGACTGATGAACAGTGCCAAGTAAGAACCTTCGATCTCGGGTCAGAGTGAGTTAACTACTGAGCTCTCCTACTGACTTTCTCAGTCGTTGAGACTCAGTCGAAAACCTTAGTCCGGAATAATGTGGGGCCCGGAGATTCGTCTCAGTTTGAAAACGTGATTTTCACAAGTAGTTTTGGCTAGTGCGCTTTTAAGAATACATTTTATGCAAGGATATGATTTTGTAATCAGTTTGTATGCGATGCAATAAAACAGTAAATAACACAAGTAATTTTTAACGTGGTTCGGATACGCAAGATCCTACATCTACGGTCCTGATGAACAGGAGGTCTTGTTGATTTATCTGAGCAAGCCTCAGCAAGGAATCTGTGCACTGGACAGACCCTTCTAAGTTATAGTCCTTAGCGACTTTACAAATCAAACTGAGGTTTGAAGGGGAGGGGATAATCTCCAACTAGGAAGGAGTTCTTACAATAAGAACAATCACTAAATGTGAACTCCTTTGAATTTCTAAGCTATAGATTTGGCAATGAGCTTAGCTAGAGAAGAGGGATCTAAAGAACTCTAGAGAGAAGAACTAATGATATTTTATTAAGCAAGTTCTTCGCTGGATTGATCTTGAATGCGCTAGAGTTGTTTGAAAGCTTGAGCGTTTTCCCTTGATATCCCGTGCGTGGAGCTCGGATTTTCTTCTCTATTTATAGTCGTGAAACAGGCATATGTCCGTTGGAGACGAGGATGCCACGTGTCACAACCTTCCAAAGAAAACGGCCATAAATTTGAATTGTTGCAGCAGAGTTGTTGATACTGTACATGAGAGCAGCTTTAGTTGGTCAGAGCAGATATCGCGTTGATGGCTTCTCATTGGTCGAGGTTTGTGGTAGGTGAGATTGTGTCAGACATCGGAGTTGACTCTCCCTAATCCTCGTATGGTCTTCTGCTGACTTTCGAAAAGACTTTAACAGCTAGGTCGTTTCCTGTCGGATACAGTAGACTTGAAGCAGTCTCTGTCTTCTTCGTCTGAGTCGGCTGACAAGAGATATTCTCTTGAGTGTGGTCAGCTGATGACTGCGAAGGTACTGAGCTTGCATAGAGTTCTTCTACTGATGTCTGTCAGTTGATGATATGTCTTCTACTGAGGCGAAGATCAGCTGATGACTCAAGAACGCAGGCTCTTACACTGATGACGTGGGGTTCTGGAAAGTAACTTCGACAGAAGATCAATCCAACATTTTACCCCGTACAGTACATAGACACAAGGATAAACAAAACAAAAACAATCTAGCCTATACATCAGTTAATCCTATCAAGACACTACACTACTGATATCAGCTGGGTTTTGGGATCTTCAATTCCATAGTACTACTACGATTTCCCCCAATATTATTTTAACCCACTAACTGCTGAGTATCATCTACTGACTCATAACCCAACACATTTATCTAGTCCCTTGTGATTATCGTGAGCATAAACAAGACACCCAAAAACACATTGATGTTCATAATTAGGTTCTTTTCCATATATCACCTCATAAAGAGACTTATAATCAAGAAGCCGAGACGGTAAATGATTAATTAAATGTGTGGTTGCCATCACACAGTCCCCCCAAAATTCAATCAGCAAACGACTATGAAACTATAAAGCTCGAGCAACTTCAAGAGGATAACGATGTTTGTGTTCCACTACACCATTATGTTGGGGTGTATTAGTACACGATGTTTCTAGCGAAATTCCTTGAGCTGCATAAAAATCCATCATGGCACGACTCTGGAATTCTTTTCCATTATCTGTCCAAATTATTTTGACATTTTTATCGAATTGATTCTTAACTAAGTTGCAAAAAGACATCAAAAATCCTCCAACATCAGATTTTTGCTTCAATAAAAACACCCAAACAACACGACTGAAATCATCCACAACAGTTAAAAAATATCTTGCACCAGAAAGAGAATCAACCTTATAGCCACCCCAAATATCATAATGTAACAACTCAAAACATTTAGTTGTCTTAATTGATCCAAGAGGAAAAAATAGTTCAAGTTCGTTTTGTTCGTAAACAAGAATCACAAGGAAAACTACTAGAAATATGATGAAAAGAATTGATACGTGTTATCTTCTCAAAAGGTAAATGTCCAAGTCGACGATTCCAAGTCTTAGAATCCTTTTGTACCACATTTGTTGTACCTCGTACCCGGATAAGCTCTATGCAATACAAACCATCACACTCTTTACCCGCTCCAATCAGAATAATCGAGGCCAAATCCTATAAAATGCAAAAATCAAAAAAGAAGGTCAAAACACAATTTATATCCTTGACCAACCGGACTAACGGACAAAAGATTGCATTCACATTTTGGTATATGGAGGACTTCTTTAAAAAAACATCATTTAGAATTGTAGCCGTGCCTACACCTTCAACGGGTATACCATCGCCATTAGGTATACGCACCACCTTACCATTAGTTTGAGGACGTAAGTCTTGTAGCAATTAGCCTCACTAGCAATATGTTCGGTATCCCCCGAGTCAACAACCCAAGGGCGAGATGAAGAGGACTTACCCGCCATTTGAGCAGATAAAGCATGACCTCCGGTAGTACCCTGGCCATCAATTTGCTCGCTGGAAGTGTTAGAAGATGTAGAATGGCTAGAAACCCCAAGAAAATCCAAAGGCTTTCCATATTGTTCCGGAGACAAGCCCGGAACCGGCGGCGCGGTTGACTGAACTGATGAGCACGTGCGGTTGACCGTTGTCCTCGTGAGTTGTGCCACCTCGACGACCCTGACCGCGACTTCCACCATTTCTTCCTCGTTTATCATTATCCGAGGGGTATCCTATCAATTTGTAACATCGTTCTCGAGTATGGCAGCTGCGTTGGCAATAAGAACAAGTGGTGGATTGGTCATTAATGTGAGATGTTCCAAGATCACGTGACGGCTGCTGGTCAAAGTGTCCCTTCGCGTGAAAGGTGGAAGCTTCATTGCGGTGGGTATTTGCCACAAGTCAACGACTTTCTTCTACGGAAACCATGTGATACACGACCCCAACACTCGGCATAGGATCCAAACTCAAAACACGTGATTTTATTACCGAGTATTCGTCATCAAGACCTGCCAGAAATTCATAAAGACGTTGCCTTTGAAATAATGCTCCTATTAGTTTCGCTTTACCACATTGGCAACAATAACAAGAGGGAATAGCGTCAAGTGTATCTATTTCATCCCATAACGCACACAACTTATTATAATATGGTGCTACAGTACCTCCCTCTTGACGAGTCACCATAATTTGCCTTCTAAGATTAAAAGCTCGAGGAGCGTTCGCTTTGTCATACCTTTCACGGAGGTCGCTCCAAATTGCATGAGCAAATTTTATACGCTTCACACTAATACAAACATCCTTGGTCATCGAACTTACAAGCCATCCTCGCACCATAGCATCGCAGGAGACTAGTGATCGTAGAGTTTATCATCTTTCTTCGGTTCTTCGATGGATCTATCAACAAAGCCAAGCTTATTTTGGCACGGAGGGCGTTTTCAATTTCATCAGTCCAATTGAAGTAATTCCCATCATGTAGGGCGTCGGTAACAAAAGTCTGACCTGGATTGTTAGAGGCATGAAGATAGTATGGAGACATACTATCAATTATCGGGTTCTCCTTTGCCATGATAGAGCGGAAAAGGGAAAAATATGAAACGAAGACGAAAAGAAGAGTGGCTCTGAGCGATTATATTAGATCTGTAAAAGATTGTGATTGCGGAAGCGGGAGTTATCCCGCTCTGATACCATGATAAAAGGGATGAAGTATAGCCAAAGATATCAGCTGAGAAAGTTACATACCTCATTAACAAGCTCGTATATATAAGATACAATGTGAAATCCTATCCCTAAAATTTAAAAGGAAAAGAATAAAAATAAATAATTACAAGATGATACAACATTATAGTTCCAAAATCTTTGGTCAATTAGACCGCATATCTCATCGAGACTATCGTCAAATTTATCATTCTAACAGACGGCAATGCAGTTATTTAAATGAAAAATGAAATTTAAGATGTCTGGAAAGAATACCGAAGAAAGAGAAGAGAAAAGAATCTTTACCTCAATCATTTCTGGAGAATGGTTAAAGGAGAGGTGTGTTTACGGTGAAGGAGAGATTTGAGAAAATGGGAAATAAATTAATTGAAATGGATGAAGTTGTGGCTAGAAATGATCTGGCGGGGCATTGAATGACAAAAATGGGGTTAATAGAAGAAAATGGTTGAACACAGAAGAGTTGCAATATAGTAGTCAATCACAATGGAAGTTAATGTAACAGTAAAAAGGTAAAGCTTAATTTGAAGGTATGCAATTAGGGATGGCAATGGACCGGATTTGGACCGGATCCTCCTCGGTCCAGATCTAGATCCGGAATTTTTTACTTTGGTCCAAATCCGGTCCAGATCCATTGGATCTAAAAAAATGAGATCCAGACTCAGATCCATTGAATCCACAGGGTCTCGGGTCTAGACCCGGATCCATAAGTTTTTCAGTTAAAATTAAAAAAATTCTAAATCAATTAAAATTTAACTAAGTTAATTAATTCAACGATAACACGATAATCTATAAGAGCATTACTATCATTAAAAAAAAGTCAAACTACTCATGATATTATAAAAATATTACAATCATATATAAAACTACGATATTCTCTCTAAAAAAAACTTCCAAATTCGTGGATAGTGGGTACTCAATCTCCTCCCTCTTTTCTATTTATTAGATTACTAGTTAAGTATTTCAAGCTCAACAAATAATGTAATGTGATATTTTAATTAAAATAATATAAATATAATATTTTAGATATGATAATAAAATAATATTTTAGTTATAAAAATTGGCGGATCTGGACCGGATCCGGATCTCAAATCGTAAAGTCCAGATCCAGATCCGTAATTTTTAAAATTAGTCCAGATCCGATCCAGATCCAATGGGTCCGATTTTTTAAGATACAGATCCAAAAAAATGGATCTGGATCCACGGATCTGGACCGGGTCCAAGATCCATTGCCATCTCTATATGCAATCGACAAAAATGCCACCGAGTGAACAGTAATTCGACCAGTTTTGCAGCTCAAGTTCGCCCATGTTCTCCCACTGCTATTGTTCATGGGAACAGTTTCCTGCGTATCCCCTATAATATAAGGGTAAAATATAAGGGTAATGTCCCCGCTTGTTAGAGGGGATGGCAGGGTGGTGGAGGTGAGGTGCCCGTGACCGATAGGTCATGGGTTCAATCTTCACTGAAGGTAGCGGCTGCGGGTTCCTCAAATAAAAAAAAATAAAAATAATATATATATATATATATATATATATATATATATATATATATATATATATATATATAAAAAAGGGTAATACACAATCCAACTTTGTCAAAATGTGTATTTGGAAGCTCGATTATTTTCTTAAAAGTGAAAAGATTCTACCATAATACTACAAATCATCCTATTTTAATTCTAATGTGGTGTTTGGAACAGCTTTTATAAGTAACTTTTAGTTGTTTATGCTTAAAGTTGTTTTTAAGCAAAAAATTACTAGTGTGTGGAATAGTAGAAAAAAAACCAGTTTAATTTTAGAGAAAACAGTTGTGCAAATGTTGTTATAAGCTTTATTTCAGTTTCTTTTATTTTCTGTTTTTAAAAAGCACCATCTGACCAACTTATGAGCTTCTGCTTATTTGGCTTATTTTAAGCACAAAAAAGCATAATCACATATTTCAAACATTAAAAAATGTACTTTTGCGGTAAAAAAGCCCAAAAGCAACAACTTATTTAGTGGGTGTTTGGAGTAGCTGAAGCTTATTGATAAGTGTTGAAAGCGGTTGAAAGCTGCTGATTTGAGAATTTGTATGTATTTGAAAATAAGTGCTGAAAGCTGCTGAAAGTGAAGAAAATAGTGTTTGGAAAACTGCTGATATCAGTAGCTTATTTCAAGTTTTTAAATAAAATATCTATTTTACCCTCAATGTTATTAAATAATTATAATTTATAATAAATAAATAAATATTATTATTTTTTATATTATATAAATTTATAATATATCATATTAACATAAATATATTATATTTTAAATAATTATCATTAAATGAAAATAGAAAAAAAAATATTAATTTAAAATTCAAGACTTTCAGAACCCACTATTTTAATTAATATGTATTTAATTATATTTAATTTTAATAATTATTATTTTATTAAACTTGAAGAATTTATAAATAATAAATATAAAATATTTTTTATCAAATTACTAACTAATATATTAAAATATAATTATAATTAAATTTGTAACTAAGAAAAAAATTAATTTTAAAATTAATGATTTTTTTAGAATTATAAAAATATTTAAAGGATAAAATAGTCCAATAAATTAGATAAGTTGTAAGATGCGGCTGAAAGCTGGGTCATAGCAGCTTAAGTAGTTTTTCTATCTTGGTTATATTTGGTAGGGAATTTTTGCTGAAAGCTGGGTATTCCAAACACTCCAAGTTGAAAGCTATAAGTTGCAGTTGAAAGCTGTTCCAAACACCACCTTAAGTTGTTTCAAATACTACCTTAGAAGAAGATCAAAATTTCCTAAAAATTTGGATTTATTCTAATTTATCTTTTAAGAAAAACCTGGGATATTATACATATAGACCCGATAGAAGGAGAAAAGATCGGAAGCAGAGAGACAGACGCAGGACATAGATGAGTGTTTCTTGAGAAATTTAAAAGCCCTAGAAAAAATTGTGAATACAGGTAAATGGTATAATTTTTTTCCCTTTATGAAGGAAAAGAAGATTTTACTGCAAAATAATTTCTAGGAGGAAATATTAAATAAATAGAATAACAAATATTTATTCACTTACAGTATAGTTTCTTTGCGATAATATCAAGTGTTGCTAAATACTTATTGTTTATAAAAAGAAATTGTGATCATAAATTAATTATCGAAAAGTCAAACACCATACAATATCATTTTCTTAATCTCTATGTCCCAAAAAAACCAGACACTAGTAATGAGACGGAGGAGTATATTTGTAGATACATATATTAAAAATTGTTGCCAAAATTTAAAACTTTTTGCAACATTAGAGAGAAATGTCACTAAATGTGAAGCTATAATATATTGTTGCAACATACAGATTGAAGTGTTACAATAGTATATGCATATTTTTAAAAGTGTTGCATAAAATATGTCGCTAAAAACCTATTTTATTGTAGTGAAAGAATGTTGCAGAAAGTCTAGATATTTCGGAGATTAACCATGTCCAAAGATGTTAATGTTGCAAAATGAGTAGAGAAAGAGAAGAGGTCTGATGGATTCAAGCTCATCGTAGGTTCTGGATGATGAGTGATATGGTAATCTTTTACATTTTTTAAAGTCTTATATAACAGTCACATAGTACCTTGTCTAAATTCCAACATGATTGCTTGTCTTTTCGATATTTTGTGGTTATCAAAATTGCTATCATAACCAATAATTGAGTTTCAAAATTTAAATAATTACTTTATATATTAAATAATACGAGTACGCTTGCAAAAACGGGAAAAATGGGAAATAATTGTTCTGGTACCCGACTTGTGCCTTTTTTTTTAGTATTCATGAAATATCGTACTCGTTCTACCGGACCCAACCTAGAGGGATTTCAAAGCTTTTTCGCTTGAAATATCTCACACAGTCAATTGATACATTGAGATATCTTGTTGAAGATTTATCCAATATATTGAATCTTCAAACTTTAGTAGTCTACACCAACGTACCGACCCTAGAAATGAAGGCTGCAAAAGTTCGAAAAATCCTAGAACTACGGTGTTTGAAGACAAATCCTACAATTATACTAACCGAACAAGCAAATGAAGAAGGCGGTCAAAATTTGTAGTCGATTAGTAGATTAGGGCCTGAAATTTGTACCGGTGAAGTGTTCAGCCGCACCCCTAATCTTAAAACACTTGAAATCAAAGGTGAACTATCCAAACTTGTTAAAACCAACTCTTTGGCAAGGTTTAAGATGGAAAACTGAAGGTTAATGATGATTCAACTTGTATCCCCACAGCAAGAAACTAGTTCCCTCCTGAGTTGAAGATGCTAACATTAGCTGTTACAAAACTAGAACGGAGGTAGATGTCGATACTAATGCAAATCGAAACTGGTGTTCAGATTCATGATCTGTGTCTGTGGTTGGTTTGGATGCAGCTTGTTCTGCTCAACAAGAACGAAGAAGAAGACATCAAGTCGTTATTTTCGGTTATGCCAAGTCAGTTGAGTGAAATAGATGAGAGTCGTTGATTACTTCAAATGGAGATGGACGATCCTGATGGATACTTATAAAAGCGTGTGTGGTTTGATTACGTTTCTGTTGTAACTGCTTCTTGTTACGAAGCTTCTAGCAACACTCTAAAACTATGCTCTCTATATAAGAAGAGCTTTGTATTGTATTCAGGGTGATTTTTGGTTCTCAATGAAACAGTTTCCTTTCTTCCCAAATTCTATTCTTCATCTAGTTCAAATCTAGGGTTTATGCTCCTTTGAGCAGTCTACCATACCACAAAGTTTCGTATTATAACATGGTATCAGAGCTAGATGCCAAGGCAACGTAAGATTGTCTGGAGCGATCTAGTTCGTGACGAACTCGGCGATCCTGGAGCTTCCTCTTCATCTTCGTCATCTCCAGGCGAATCATCTCCATCCATGGCCTCTAATGGTCGTTCGGCGAATGGTACTGATTCACAACCTCGAATCAATGATGTATACTATCTGAATCCGCACAATCACTCTGGTTTGAAGCTAGTGAGTGCCGAATTCACTGGATCGAATTTCTATGCATGGAGTCGCACTGTTCGTCGTGCTCTCGCTGGCCGAAACAAATTGTCGTTTATTGATGGTACTCTTCCTCAACCTCCTCTTAATGATCCTAACTACAATTCCTGGGTTCAAGCTGATTTCATGGTGTTCTCTTGGATAATGAACTGCATTTCTACTGATATTTATAAGTTCTTCATCCTTAAGGATAATTCCTATCAGTTATGGTCTATTTTGCGCCAACGGTTTGACTGTTGTAATGGTCCTAAGATTTACAAATTGAAGAAGGATCTAGCTAGTTTTGTGCAAGGTACTCAATCTATTATGTTGTACTATAACAACTTGACTGCTATGTGGGATGAACTTGATTTGTTGCTTCCCCCTCCTAGTTGTGTATGTTCTGCCGGGCAAATTATTAGCTCTTATTATGAGAGTGAAAAATTGATGCAATTCCTCCTTGGTTTAAGCGATGCATATGATATTGTTAGAAGTCAAATTTTGTTGCATGATCCATTACCTACTGTCAGTTGGGCTTACAATGTGGTTCAGCAAGATGAGGATCAGCAGAGGGTGACTTCTACTCACACTTCCTCAGTTAATCAGTATATTTTAGTTGTTGTTCCTCTGAACACCATGGCTCCACCACAAGAGCAGGCTGTTATGCAGGTGCAGTCTCGAAGTTCAGTCAATTCTGGAAGGGAGCGTGGGGGTAACTCTCGACCTCGGTTGACTAAGGAAGAACGAAAGAAATTAAAATGTACTCATTGTGATGGGCTTGGTCATGAGCGCCATGAATGCTTCAAACTACATGGCATTCCAGACAGGTTTAAAAGGTTGAAGGAGGATAAAGGAAATGGAAAGCAGCAAATACACTGTGTTTCCCAAGGAGGAGAAGCACCTACTTCTCCATATTCTTCTCATATTGGTCATATTGTCCAACAAGAAATAGCTAAGGCTCTCAGTAAGCTGCAAAGCTCCTCAAGTACTGTTAATTTTGTGCAGTCCTATACTCCACTTACCAGTTTAGATAAGCATTATGTCTTCAGCCTCTTTGGTGATTTGAAAAGTTAGTCTATTTGGATTATGGATTCGGGTGCTAGCAGCCATATATGCTGTAATTTGAATCTGATTCAGAACCTCAGAAAACTGGATGTTCCTCAGAGCATCTACCTTCCAAATAGATCGACTCAACTCATCTTTGAAGTTGGCTCAGTACATCTTGCTACTGATATGATTCTCCAGAATGTGCTATATGTACCTACCTTTACTAATAATCTGGTTTCTACTTACCAGCTTACAAATGATTTAAGGGTATGGTGTACATTTTATCATTCTCATTGCCTGATCCAGAAGATGGATAATGATCATATTCTAAGCATGGGACAGGCATTAGGGAGACTCTATGTTTTAGACCCTAAGCCACATATTCATGAGGTAAACACAGTCTCTAACAACACACTATTGGACTGGCATATCAGACTGGGGCATGCCTCCTATCAGGCTCTCTCCCATATTCCAGATTTCAAACATATTTGCAGCCCCAAGGTTCAACAGCAGTTGGCTGCTTGTGAAGTGTGTCATAAAGCAAAACAATGTAGGAATCCATTTCCTACATTGAATAAACGTTTAGCTATCCTTTTTGAGTTACTACTTGCTAATGTCTGGGGGCCATATGCAGTGGAAAATATAGCTAACACTACTTACATCCTGACTCTTGTGGAGGATCACTCTATATGTACATGGACTAATCTGCTTCAGTCCAAGAGAGATGTTCCAGCTCTGCTTCATACCTTTGTTAATATGGTGAAAACTCAGTTTGGGAAGTCCATTTTAAAGATTAAAACTGACAATGGTTCTAAGTTTGTTAACTGTGCAGTTCAAAAAATATTTCAAGACCATGGCATTATTCATCTCAAGCGTTGTGTCTATAGTCCACAACAGAATGGCACTGTAGAGCGGAAACACAGATCCCTCTTGGAGATTGCAAGGGCACTTATGCTGATGTCTGGGGGCCACATGCAGTGGAAAATATAGCTAACACTACTTACATCCTGACTCTTGTGGATGATCACTCTATATGTACATGGACTTATCTGCTTCAGTCCAAGAGAGATGTTCCAGCTCTGCTTCATACCTTTGTTAATATGGTGAAAACTCAATTTGGGAAGTCCATTTTAAAGATTAAAACTGACAATGGTTCTGAGTTTGTTAACTGTGCAGTTCAAATATTATTTCAAGACCATGGCATTATTCATCTCAAGCATTGTGTCTATAGTCCACAACAGAATGGCATTGTAGAGCGGAAACACGGATCCCTCTTAGAGATTGCAAGGGCACTTATGTTTCACAGCAAATTGCCTGAACGTTTCTGACCCTATTCTATACTCACTGCTACTTGGATTCTCAATCGACTACCGAGTGTTGTACTGGAATGGAATACACCTTATAGTATATTGTATGGTTGCTTTCTCTGCATAATCCTTTTGGATGCCTGGTTTATGCAGCAAATACTGCTCCTCATAAAGGGAAATTTGACAGCAGAGGGTCCAAGTGTATATTGATAGGTTTTGCTTCTGCACATAAAGCATATTTACTCTACGTATTAGAGTCCAATGAAGTTCTTATATCCAGAGATGTAAAGGTGTTTCCTCATATTTTTCCTTTTGCAGATCCTTTTGAACCAGAGGCCAAGGCTTGCCCCTCTGATGACTTAGAGATTTTCCCTTTAATTTTTGACATTGAAACCACTAATCACTCTGCCAATCCTGGCCCATCTACAAGTCCTTCTACATCCACCAAATCTTACTCCTACATCAAGTCCTACTTCTGTGTCTACTCTAGTTCCTTCTTCTATTGAACCACCTCTTCCAACTTCCCCTTCCACTGTTTTACGGCCAAAGAGGGTCATTAAACCATCTGCTTGGCTTGATGACTTTGTCAGCCATACACATTCCATTCATCCTACTTTTGAGCCCTTATCCACTTTTACTCCACCTACCTTTACATATATTACCTCTCATCTGTTTTCTTCATCCTATGCTACATTCCTTACCAATGTTACTACTCTCCAAGAACCCCGATCCTATAAAGAGGCAAGTCAGTTTGTTGAGTGGCAGCAAGCTATGGATGTTGAGCTAGATGCTTTAGAGCAGAATAAAACCTGGACCCTTACTTCCCTACCTCCAGGTAAACGGGCCATTGGTTCTAAATGAGTTTATAAAGTGAAGTTAAAGTCTGATGGAACTGTAGAAAGATTTATAAAGCAGGCTTCCCGGGAATGGAACAATGAGTTTTGTAAGGCTCTTGTTTCTTTTGGTTTTGTCCAATCTACAAATGATAACTGTCTATTTACCTTGGGAACTGGTGATAATTTCTTAGCTCTCTTGGTTTATGTGGATGATATTCTCCTGGCAGGGCCTAATCTGGGTATGATTGATGATCTAAAAGATTTCTTACATTCTAAGTTGACTATTAAAGACCTGGAAGTTGCATGCTATTTTCTTGGGATGGAACTAGCTCGAGGCACACAAGGTATCTACATCACTCAGCGCAAATACATTTTGGACATGCTAGATGGAGTTGGCTTACTGAGTTGTAAATCTGCACCAACCTATTTTCCCCAAGGTGCTATTTTACATAACCCGCATTCTCCTGTCCTTTCTGATCCTGACAAATATCGCAAAGTTGTTGGTCAGTTACTTTATTTGAACCTCACTAGGCCAGATATAACATATGCAGCTCAGCAACTTAGTCAACACCTTGATAGGCCTCAAGAAGTGCATTTGTAACGCCCCAATTTTTAAAACTTAACTAGGGACGCTACTTCATACTTAGCATGCATACTTCAACCTTTCAAAACATTTTCATGGAAATAATCATTGAAAAACTCAATTTATTTTCATATACAGCGGAAGTCTTAAAAATAAAAGCACATTCGACTACTAATTTTCGAAAATAAAATGCAAAGTTCATGATAAAAATAGTTTAATGCAATAATAAGTTTATAAATCATTCCTCGTGTGACCATCACCACCAACACCTCTACGCATCGGCCGATCCATTTTCTGAAAAAAATGTTAAAATGATAGGGATGAGTACGACTATTCAGTGGGGAAATGCATTTATCCAGATTATAAACGATAGCGAATTCAAACATGATAACATAGACATGATAACATTGCATAGTTGATCCGAAGATCCATAGACATAGCAGCCCGTAGGCTTGACCCGAAGGTCCCTCGCTGATCCGAAGATCCATAGACATAGCAGCCCATAGGCTTGACCCGAAGGTCCCTCGTTGATACAGGCCCGTCGACCTTATATCCCTCGTACATAGTTTCATTGATCTTGTACTATAGTCACATGAAAAACTCAAGTTAAGGATATAATAAGGATAAACATCAAGAATTCCCCACCTTAAATTTGACTTGATGAAAAATAATCGATATCAATGTTTAAGTCCTGCGCGCCGATCCTATAGATTGAAATTTGTCTTAATGACTCGTACATAGAGTATCATCCATCAACTATTCAAATAATTTATAATTACACATAGATCATAATAATCAAACAACGTATACTACACATAATCTACTTATTAACATGCAATTTTAACGGTTTTACATGGTAGTAAACTTAAGTATATTAAAAATAATCTTACTTCTATCGAAAATCCATTCATGCATTGAATAATTTGGCAACTCATGAAATAAATTAACAAATAAATAATAAACGTATCCTAAAAATTCCATATTTTTAACATGAATGACTTAACACATATTATATCCTATTAATATTCAGCATGGTCTAAAACAACTCAAAAAAACATGAAAAACAATTTTCCTTTCAAGATCATGAACATGCTGTCAGAAATTGGCAGGTTACAAAGAACAATCTTAAACAAATATTTCTCATGCTTGAAAAATTATACAAAAATAATTGAGTATACTAGACAAACCGAGGAAGATGACCCTAAATTTTCACGATGATAGGACGACGGGAAGATGTGTAAATAATTCTTTAAACAGTTCGCAGGGATGCTGACAGGATTTCCAAAAATTTATGGAATGCTTTATTATGAGCGACTAAGGGGTATTTATAGGCCTAGAAATCATTATCTAAAGATTCCTAATCCTATAAGGTATCAAATATATTTTATCCATATTTATTTTCGTCCATATCTATTTTATATAGAATTTATTCTATCACTTACCATATAAGAGATTCAATCCTAGATATCCTAAAATATTTATATCACACATAAAATATCTATTTTAATCATAAAACATAATATAAAATTATCTCCTAATAATTTAATATAATAATAAATATTATATCCTTTTATGAATGCTAGTAGGTTTAGGAAATCCAAAATACATAATTATTATTCTTGCCTAATAATTCTAACATGATTTCTAAATAAATAAATAAACAATATAATCATAATATGATATAAATAAACATATTCAAAGTTCAAAATAAATTTATATAATAAAAATAATTTAATTACAAATAAGATATATGCTTTAATTTTATTTAAATTCTAAGGCGCGACTTACAGAACTAAAACACTTGATAACATGCATGAATAAATATGAAATGCATTTTATATTGAAAATTTCGGAGCGTTACAGCATTGGCTAGCTGCTCAGCATGTTTTGAGGTATCTAAAAGGCTGTCCCTCTTTGGGTCTTTTCTTTACTGCCAACCATGAGAATTTACAGTTGCAAGGATATTCGGATGCTGATTGGGGTACATGTCCCACTACTCGCCGCTCTTTGACTGGTTTTTGTGTGTATCTTGGCAGCTCTTTGATCTCCTGGCGGTGCAAGAAATAGTCTATCGTTTCTGCTTCAACCGCGGAGGCTGAGTATCGAGCCTTGGGCAGTACTGTGAAGGAACTGCTCTTCATATCAGTTTCCCTTTGCCTATTCAATTGCATTGTGACAATAATGCCGCTGTTCAGATTACAAAGAACCAGGTATTTCATGAGCGTACCAAACATCTTGAGATTGATTGTCACATTGTGCGTGATCAATTTAAGAAGGGATTTCTTGTTCCTACGCCAATTCATACTACTAATCAGCTTGCGGATATTTTTGCCAAAGTTTTGGCTGACCCTCATTTTCGGTTTTTACTCTCCAAGATGGGACTCTCTGATTTGCATCGTGTCCATCTTGAGGGGGGTGTTCAGATTCATGATCTGTGTCTGTGGTTGGTTTGGATGCAGCTTGTTCTGCTCAACAAGAACGAAGAAGAAGACAACAAGTCATTATTTTCGGTTATGCCACGTCAGTTGAGTGAAATAGATGAGAGCCGTTGATTGCTTCAAATGGAGATGGATGATCCTGATGGATACTTATAAAAGCATGTTTGGTTTGATTACGTTTCTGTTGTAACTGCTTCTTGTTACGAAGCTTCTAGCAACACTCTAAAACTCTGCTCTCTATATAAGAAGAGCTTTGTATTGTATTCAGGATGAATTTTGGTCTCAATGAAACAGTTTCCTTTCTTCCCAAATTCTATTCTTCATCTAGTTCAAATCTAGGGTTTATGCTCCTTTGAGCAGTCCGCCATACCACAAAGTTTCGTATTATAACAACTAGTCCTCAAATTGAAGGACAACGCGTTCAAGGGAAGGCACTGGAGGGCCTCTTGGGTAAGCTTTCGTATTCTTATTTCTTTGTTCATCCATGATGCCGACTTACTTGCATTGGAGGCCCTCAAAGACAGTTTCCCAGGCTAAGACGACTTGTGGTTACCTTTTGTCTATACCTCAAAGAAATCTCAAAGAATGGTGCAGAAAGTCTGTAAATTTCGGAGATTCACCATATCCCTGAAGATGTTGTTAATGCTACAAAGTGAGAAAAGAAACAGAAGAGGTTTAATTGATTCAATCCCATCGTAGGTGTTGGATGCTAAGTAATATAAACCTCAATTGAGTAATATTCGATAGAGTAATAATCTCGCTTAGATAATAAATTTTTTCGGTCCCGATATGGGTCAATGCACTAAAATAATATTCGATAAAGTAATACTGTAACCTCGTTAAATG
Organism: Lavandula angustifolia; assembly: GCA_028984105.1. Classification (NCBI taxonomy): domain Eukaryota; kingdom Viridiplantae; phylum Streptophyta; class Magnoliopsida; order Lamiales; family Lamiaceae; genus Lavandula; species Lavandula angustifolia. The sequence goes on along the minus strand of CM054823.1, from coordinate 7,127,318 downwards.
AATATTTTTTTTCGGCCCCAAAGTTATTACTTTATCGAGGTTTAACTGTATAATTTTCTTATTAAAAACAAATTATTCTACTTTTTTTATCATTATGGGGAAGGGGAAAGTTTCTTTGAAAATATAAAGTTTATAAAATATGAAGATATTTCCTTTTTAATAAGATAATAGGCTTAGAATTATTTATTGGAGAAATATTTTAGGAATTAATTTTTATAGAGTAACATTTAGGGAATTAATCTTTTTGAAAGTAATACTTTGGACCAATTAAAAGCCATATGATCGTTTCTTATACATTGAATGAGCTAGTTATATTATTTCCTTTTACTATAATATAATATGAGTTTTATATAAATAAAATTAAATGAGTATGACGACCGATAAAGGTCCAAGGTGAATTAATGTTCATTTAATTTTCTTCATGCAGAATTTTCACATGTTTTGTCAACGTGCGGCTACCAAATTGACTTTTCAATAAATTTAATATACTTTGAAATTTCTAATTTGAATGTACTGATTGTCTAATTCACATGAGTATAATTTAGTTGTGAGTTTATCCCATTATTAAAAAAAAAAAAAAAAAAAAAGTTACCAAGTTTAATTGAATAGAATAAAAAGCCAAGCCACGAATAAATCTCCTACGTACAACAATGTATTATTTAGATTAGACTTCTTGAATTTCATTCCTAAAAATTATATTGGTAATCTTAATTTACAAAACAAAACAAAAAAAATCGTATTCACTATCGGAAGTATAATGTTCGTAAAGGGTAAAGGGATTTCACGATACTACAAATTAGGTGAATGATGTGTACTATTAACTTACAAGCTTGACGTATCGTCTCCATGAAAAACAATGTCCACAAATATGATTAGATGTTTGCACATTAAAATTGGAAAATAAAAGGTTAATTATGAAAAGACAAACAAAACTAAAACTAAACCCTTTTTTTTATACTCTCTCTACCTCATCAATTGCTGTCATGGCAAGCAATACCAAGAGAACGAAAGGTGGGTGGTTTCTCTCTCCATGGATGAATGATTCATTGTGGGGTCTATCCTTCCAACCACTACAAAGTTTGGTGAATCAAGAGCCCCATATATACCCCTCTTTACCCCAATTCAAAACTCATCAAAAACCCTTTCACATTTGTTCCTATCAGTTACAAATTCTCACTTACAATTCGTCCAACATAATGGGCTCAACAACCCAAACCACGACAATCAGCTCCGATGAGGAAGAGAACTTCCTCTTCGCGATGCAGCTAGCCAGCGCCTCCGTACTGCCCATGGTGCTGAAATCGGCGATCGAGCTCGACTTGCTCGAGCTCATCAAGAAGTCCGGCGGATTCGTCTCGCCGGCGGAGCTCGCTGCGCAGATCCCCACCACCAACGCGCAGGCGCACGTTATGATTGATCGAATCCTCCGCCTCCTCACCAGCTACGCCATCCTCGAGTGCCGCCTGAAGACGCTCCCCGACGGCGGCGTCGAGCGGCTGTACGGCCTCGCTCCGGTGTGCAAGTTCTTGACCACGAACGAGGATGGAGTTTCCATGGCTCCGTTGGCGCTCATGAATCAAGATAAAGTGCTCATGGAAAGCTGGTGAGTTTAATTAATTGATTAATTTATTTAGGAAAAAAGGATTTTGAAATTCGATATTATGAGGTAGAGAATAAATTCATCATCAATAGTATTTTATTTAAAATCATGAAGAATTAATAGTGTTTTCACACCAAGAATTTGAAAGATACATGGGACCAATTTCTCCTGATTAGTAGTATTTCATTTCCCATTTTTTTATTATTAAATGATGTCTCTGATTACTTGAAAACATGAAATACCGTCAGTTCTCATGATTAATTAATTATGCATCAATAGGAACTCATGAAGTGAAGTGATTTAAGTCATTAAGGAAGGTTCCATTTTTACAGGATTAATTGACTCTTTAAAAGCGTGGTAATATTCTAATGTTGTCTTACCTACCATGCATACCATCTTTTTCATAATTAATACTTGAGCTTAAGTTAAGATGGATAATTAAGAGATTTTAGCCATTAGGTGAACAAATTTCTTTTGTTAGTTCAAGTGGTGGGCACCACAATTTATCATTATTTATATATTTTTGTGTCTATATATTGGGGTTGGTGAGCACTACCTTTTATCTTATCAACAACAACAATAATAATAGTAATGATGAAATATTTTATATTTCATTTCTAACTATTCTATATTTTCATTTCTTAAAACTTAAATACTTAAATATGAAATAAGAACTCGTGTTGGATTATAGGTACCATTTGAAAGATGCAGTTCTTGATGGAGGAATTCCCTTCAATAAAGCCTATGGGATGACTGCATTCGAGTACCACGGGACGGATTCAAGATTCAACAAAGTATTCAACAGAGGAATGTCCGATCACTCAACCATGACAATGAAGAAGATTCTAGAAACATACACTGGATTCAATGGTGTCAAGACTGTGGTGGATGTTGGTGGAGGAACTGGAGCCACACTCAACATGTTGGTGGAGATATGTTTGTGAGTGTGCCCAAAGGAGATGCCATCTTCATGAAGGCAAGCGAAATGACCAAAATACCCCTAATCCAATTTCCCACTAAAAAGGCTCACTGTTTAACCGAATTTTCTTGCAGTGGATTTGCCATGATTGGAGTGATGAGCATTGCCTGAAATTCTTGAAGAACTGCTATTCTGCACTTCCAGAGAATGGGAAAGTGATATTGGCCGAGTGTGTATTGCCAGAGGCTCCAGACACTGGGCTGGCCACCAAGAATGTTGTCCACATTGACGTCATCATGCTGGCCCACAACCCAGGTGGTAAGGAGAGGACAGAAAAGGAATTTCAGGCCTTGGCCAAAGCTGCTGGCTTCAAACAGTTCAACAAAGCCTGCTGTGCTTACAATTCTTGGATCATGGAGTTGCACAAATAAACAATTCTTGAGTTTGTATTCCCACTTTGTTACTATATAAAGTTTGTTTCCTTTTCTTTTCTCTGGGATTATTTTGTACTATTTCTTGGAATTATATAGTACTCCCTTTGTCCCGCTATTTCTGTCCTACTTGCCTAATCGGGCTATCCCGCTATTTCTGTCATATTTCCTAAAATAGTAAAAATTACTTTTAAACATAAAATAAAGTGGGTCCCCCTTACTCACTACTCAACCCCCATATTCTTATACTTTCTCTCTTCAAAAATCTATCTCTCGCACGATTATGTTCCGCTCCGAACTCAGAAAATTATGATTTTTATCTTTTTGAAAACTTTAGATTATTTCTTCAAATACAATATTAAAAAAATATAAAAAATAAAAATTGATTGTCTTTCACTACCCTTGCAAAAATTTGGATAATTTTCATTTCTTTCCACCAACCACTTCTCGAAAACTGTGTCATTTTCTTTATACAATTAAAACTCATAAAATACACACGAAATTAAAATTTCTTAATCTCCGTGCGAAAGTCAACTGAGACGTTTTTAGCGGGACGGAGGGAGTAGATGTTTGCATTAGCTTAAATTATTGAACTTATAGCTTAATTTCAGGAAAAGCTGTTTTTGGGTGTTTTCAACAGCTTAAATTCGGAAAAATTCTCTACATTTAAGTTGAATAAGTTATGATTTGACATTTCGGATAAGCTATGATTTGACATTTTACTTATAAATCACAAAATAAGCTACTACAGTATAAATTTTGCAAACACTATTTTTTCAACTTTTTCTTCTTTTAAACAGTTTTTGCAAACACACCCTAAATTCTCTAATAAGCCACTTTTACCAATTTCTCCTTAGTTTAAGCACTTAAAAAAAGTTTAAGCTATTGCAAACACCCCCATAGTCTCTCCATCCTACAAACTTCTTGCTTCAAGACTTTTCAGCACAGTTTTTAAGAAGAGAAGTTGGTTGTATGTAAAGACGTAAGCCCTCAAATAAAATATTTATAATAATTTACTATTTTTGGCAAAATGAAGCAACAAATGTGGAACATTCAAAAAAGAAAAGTGGAGCAACAATTGTGGAAATAATGAATTGTATATTTAGGGATGTTTCTACGTGTATCTCTGAAATTTAGGTTCGTGATCATTCACCCAAGAATTGAAATATACAATATCTATTGAGTATTAAGGTTAAGAAATAATTTTTTAGATATAATTTCAAAATTTTAATTCGAATAAACCAGATTTTGAAACCTCTTACTAAACTTCTTTACAATATGCTATATTTAATTTGATCATAAAATGTTAATGGGCTAAAAAGTTCAATACTGGGCCTTAAAATTAAGCTGAATTGGGCTAGTATTTAGTAAGCACATTAAATCAGTAAAACTGTAAAAGGGACTTTCTTCGATGTGGGTCCCGCCTCTGCTCAGCCGCCAGTCAAACTGAAGCCATTCCCTCGTACGACGTCGTCCTACCCCCCATTCCGCAAACTGAAGAACTGAAATAATTCAATCAAAAATCGGAATTAAAAGCTTAATCAATTTCAATTTCCGAAACCTAGATTCCAGTTGTCTATCAAATTCACCCAATTTGATGGAAAATCCGACTCACGAATTACACCCCGGCACCGAAAATGTTGTCACCTACGATTCGCCCTGCCCTATCTACGCCATGGCTCTCTCTACCGTCAATCGCCGCCGCGTCGCCGTCGGCAGCTTCGTCGAGGAGATGAAGAACCGGATTGACATTCTCACGTTTTCGGAAGATTCATCTTCTCTCAAGCCCGTTCCTTCTCTCTCCGTCGACCACCCTTACCCTCCGACGAAATTACTCTTCCACCCGTCCGCCTCCGCCCCTACGAACCTCCTCGCCTCCTCTGGCGACTTCCTCCGCCTCTGGGAGGTGAAGGACGCCTCAATCGGAGCCGTCTCCACGCTCAACAACAGCAAAACGAGCGAGTACTCAGCTCCGCTAACTTCCTTCGATTGGAACGAGGTCGAGCCGCGGCGGATCGGAACCTCGAGCATCGATACAACCTGCACGATTTGGGATATTGAAAAAGGCGTGGTGGAGACGCAACTGATCGCGCACGATAAGGAGGTCTACGACATCGCTTGGGGCGAGGCTGGGGTTTTTGCGTCGGTCTCCGCCGACGGATCGGTGAGGATCTTCGATCTGAGGGATAAGGAGCATTCAACGATTATATACGAAAGCCCTACGCCAGATACTCCGTTATTGCGATTGGCTTGGAACAAGCAGGATTTGAGGTACATTGCGACGATTCTGATGGATAGCAATAGGATTGTGATTTTGGATGTTAGGGCTCCTACTTTTCCGGTGGCGGAGATGGAGAGGCATAGTGCCAGTGTGAACGCCATCGCGTGGGCCCCGCAGAGCTGTAGGCATATTTGCTCTGCAGGGGATGATGGGCAGGCTTTGCTCTGGGATTTGCCCACGGTTGCTGGGCCGAATGGGATTGATCCGATGTCGGTTTACTCGGCTGGAGCGGAGATTAATCAGCTGCAGTGGTCTGCTGCTCAGCCGGATTGGATTGCAATTGCGTTTGGTAATAAGATGCAAATGTTGAAAGTGTGACTTACATGTTTTTGATTGTATGTTAAGTATTAACTTGCTCGTTACAGGCGAAAATTGAGGTTCTTGAGTGATTTGTTGAGTGGGAATTCAAGAACTTGGATATATCTCTTGCTTTGTTGTCTATGTGAAGAAACATGGTGTGCTCTATTTCTTGTTTTTTTTTCCTGTTTGTATTAAGGCGATGGTCGTGTAGTTGGAGCAAAGATTGTTGCTTTGTTCACCGAAGTTGGGATCTTGCAATATATATATGGAAAATTCTATGACCAAGCTGCTACTTGTTTATAGAGTAGTAGTATTTGTTCATTTTCTATTGGTATACTTTTTGCTTTCTGTATGATCAAGATACTTGTGAAGTTGTCTGGACTTGTTTGTTAATTTAATTACAAGATCTCTAACTTTATATTCAGTGGGTTTTTGGAATAGCTTATTGAAAACTGTTTTAAGCTGGTGTGGGGTGTTTAGACTAACAGCTTAAAATTAAGATTCTCTAAAATTAGGTTGAAAATAGAGAAGCAGTTGTTCCACTCCAATTTCTAGCTTTTAGCAAATTATGCTTAATAATTTTATTTAATTTCAAAAATATCCATAACTCTAATATTGTGAGAATTTCTTTTCTTCAACATACCATCAGGCGTCTCTTCCTCTCTCTCTCTATCAATTCTCACAATCTCCTCGTAAATATCAAAATATATTTATGTTGGTATGATTTTATTGTATATAGTATTTAGTTAGATTAATTTAATATTTATATTGAAATTATAAAGGGAAAAAATAAATATAGAATAAGAATAATTTCTGAATTTTATTTATTTATAAAAATTATAATTATTTAATAACATTAAGAGTAAAATAGACATTTCTTCCAAAAAGAAACAATAAACTACTTCTATAAGCTAGATTCTCAAGTACTATTTTCACCACTTTCAGCAGTTTTCAACACTTATTTTCGAACACTAACTGATTTTCAAATAAGTTATTTTTTAGCAGCTTTAAACAATTTTCACTATTTATCAATAAACTTCAGTTACTCCAAACATCACACGTCAAGAAGTTGCTTGTAAATGTTTGGTTTCTTGAACATCTTAATATGAGTATGTGGTAAGATGGTTCCTTGTGTGACCTTGTAAATCCTTTACTATGTGTGAATGAGGCCCACTAATGGTGGGGAAAGTAAGCCTGCAAAAGCCCAAGAAACATTACGATTTGTTTATTAAACAAAATTTGGACTAGTCATGATAAGTTAAGAGCCTCCGTAAATTCTGTGGCTCGTCTCATATCTATGAGAGGGTGGGCCGCAAAATTAACTCCTCGTTTCATAAATAGGGTTGTAATCGAATCAAGCTTCATTCGAATAGCTTGGGTTCGAACTCAATAAAGCTTGACTTGAATTTGAGTTTGATTTGACATTCATCAATTTACTCGAGCCGAGCTCGAGCTTGAGATTATTCGGCTTGAAAGTTCGCGAGCTTGGCTCGATTAAATTGTAATATAAAATGTTCACAAGTGAAATAAATTCAGTTAGGGTGACTCCAACCCTAAATCCATATCCCCAACTTTTTGCTCACCACTTCAGCTTTTCAAATTTACCAACTTTTTAACATTTTTCACTCCAATCACAAACCTATAAACCCAACTTTTTTATGGGTCCCACTAATAAATACACACAACTATTTATCTATATATCTATAGGGGTGAGTTCTTTGGTGAACACCACCTTAGGGAGTGAAAAATGAACAAATATGAACCACTAGATTAAGGAAATAGATGGTTAGGATTAGATTTTACTTAAATAAAATATAAGGCTTTTGATTAATTTTAATTGAGAAAAGGGTAAAATGGACATTTGTATTTCATCAAATTAAGAGATGGGCGGGCTTTTCACTTTCTTTCAATTGAATCAACAACTGAAAAGTCTCATCAGCGCAACTCTTCTTCTCCCTTTCTCACATAGCATCAAATCTCATCTACAAATCGCATCTTGTAATTGAAATTGTAATTTGTGCGATTGAGAGGGTCGAATTTCATACTGCTATGGTTCATCGATTGGTTTTGTAGGGTTAAGGTATGCATCTTTTATGTTTATTTGGTTCTATATTTTTTGGTATATGATTCAACTTTACCTTCAATCTCGTGCAAATATGTATGTATTGTGTCGCACTTAGGTTGAATCTAAATAGTGGTACAAATTCGAATGAATATAGTTGAAACCAGCTCTATTTTTTTTTTAGGTACATGGTGCACGTTTTTATGGTATATGATGTACATTTTCCTTCAATCTCATGCAAATATGTATGTATTGTGTAGCACTTAGGTTGAATCTGAATAGTGGTACAAATTCGAATGAATATAGCAGAATCTGCTCTATTTTATTTATTTATTTTTATTTTTTTGTACATGATGCACATTTTTATGGTATATGATGCACCTTTGCCTTCAATCTCGTGCAACTATGTATGTATTCTGTAGCACTTAGGTTGAATCTGAATAGTGGTACAAATTCGCTTAAATATAAGTAGAAATTTGCTCCGTTTTGGTTTCAAGTAGTCTTGGTGTTTCAAACTGACTGATAATACGCACTAGGTTTCTTTTCTCTCTTAAGTTTTTTGTAATATTAATATGAATACATACATGCTGATTATATGTTTATTTTACAATCATTAATGCCCAGTCGTGTAACTTTCTTATGCACTTACACCTTCTAAATGATGCACTTTGAGTATATTTTTGTATCACTCAACTATTAAATTATTTTTTAATGCAGATATGTCGTTAAAACGTAAATCTTCTGCTGTTAAGTCTGGAGCAGTTAAAGGAAAAGATTTTCCTCGCTTACAATGTCGTGCTAGCCCTGCTTGCCTATTTAGATCAATTCAACAAATGAACACATGGCAAAAGGATGTTGTAAGAGATCTAGGCTTTGGTCATTTGTTAGAACTGAAAATTTATGAGTTACCTTTGAAATTAACATCGTGGTTAGTAAATAGATTTGATTCTAGGAACTGTGGGATAAGACTATTACATGGATAGAGACTAAGCATTGTAAAGGAGGATGTACATAGGTTGTTTGGGTTCCCAAGGGGCACACGAACCATAGAAAAATTAGCAAAGGGTGAGACTAGTGCGCTCTTAGATGAATGGAGAGGGTTCTTTGGGAATAGTAGAAATATTTTGCCTTTGAGGTTGATGGAGGTTATGCTAGGTGAATATGATGGTGGTACATGGTTTAAGAGACATTTCGTAGTAATGGTTGTTGCGTGTTTGATTGAGAACACATCTAATGGTTACATCTTCCCTTCTATTATTGACTGTTTTGAAGATGTTAGTTCTGTAAAAGATTTGAATTGGGCAGATTATTTGGTGAAAAGCCTAATTGAAAATAGAATTAAATGGGAACCACGAAAGCCATTTGTTGGACCTGCTTTGTTTCTTATGGTATGTTAACTTACTAAGCATCGTGTATTTTTCTGCATATTGTTAATTAATTATACTGATCAAACTATTCTTCTTCTTTTTTTTACAGCTATTGTATGTTGATCGAGTCAAGGTGTTTAACGAGGACATTGACCGTGGATTTCCAGTTTTGTTGCACTGGCATATTGGTGAGCTGAAGAAACGGGAAAAAAAAGAGATAGAAGGGGGCGGATTTGGTGGTGGTTGTTTATTAGATGCTATAGAAATACCTGAAGAAGAGAGGGTTCAAGTTGAAACACAAACATCAAGCAATGCTGCAAATTACTCTAAGAGATTAATTTCAAAGGCCACCGTTGTTGCACAAAACGTGGTTGAATTATTGAAAGAGATTGAGGATGCTCCTATGTCTGTTAGTGCAAGTCTAACATTTAAGAAGACGGTGGCAGCGACTGCAAAGATAATAGGATACAAAACCACAAAAGAGTGTGAAAGTACAAATCATGACTTTGAAGATGAGACCTACTAGGGGGACGCGAAAGTGATGCGGCAAATTGAAGAGATTGAGAAGGCATAACAAGAGAGGGAGAGGTTCATTCACTCAATGGAAATGCCAAGTTTTAGCCTTGCTGAGTTTGACCTATAGATTCAGTAGTATACTCCTGCTGAGTTCAACTCTACTGATGGTTGACTCTGAGTTCAGTAAACTGCTCCTACTGAGTCCAGTTCTACTAACTCCTGAACACCTTTCGATATCTTTGCTCTCGCCGAGTCCAAAGACTACTAAATCTTCACTCCATGGTGCTGCGGCGGATAGTCTACTGAAGGACAGCAGACAAAACTTCTGAGCCGAAACCATGCTGAAGGCTAGTCTACTGAGTCTGAAACACTCAGAGACAAAGGTATTTAACTTTTACAAGGGAATGATTCATCAATCAATATAGGGTTTTGGGATCTGTCAAATCAACTACTGAATCACATCCCATCAGCTACCAACTAATATTCATCAATCTAAAATCAATAGGGTTACAATTATCAGTTTCAGAATGTAAACATCGAATTCAGCGTGAAAAATACGAGTTCAACTTGAAAATATGCAAAATAACCACGAAAACATATCAAATCAGTAATGAAAAATTGATTTCTAACCTAATTGATCTAGTTTTGGTTATTCGTAATGCAAATATAGGAATTCAGCATGAAAATCGATGAAGCACAATCAACAGTTTGAATGCGTAAAAATCTATGAATAAAAAGATCAAAATGAAAATTACCCGTGGAGGTTGAATTCACCATTGCAAATAGAAGGATCAATGGAAAAGAATCAAATAGACGAATTGCTGCAATTATTTTACGATGAAGATTGAAGAACGCCGCTCATTGCATGCATATTTTCAAGATTTGGGGAGAATGAAGATTTTGTTTATTTGATTTGAGAAGCAAAAGCGTGATTGGTAAGAAAATAAAAAAAATGTGACTATTATGCCCTTAATGAATTAAAATAAAGGATTAGTAAAAAATAAATTAGCATATTATCCTCACCATCTATTTTATTAATCTAGTGGCTCCTATTTGTTCATTTTTCACTCCCTAAGGGGGTGTACACAAGTGATCATTCCCATATATATATATATATATATATATATATATATATATATATACTCACTATTTTTTATTCATAATATTAATAATAATAATAATAATAATTTTTAATTCATATAAGATTTAATTATAATTTATTTTAAAAAAATAGAAATTATATAAATAAAATTAGAAAAACATGGTTTAACTCAAAATTACATAAATGAAGCTAAAAATTACTTCAGATTAAACATGGTTAAATATTTTTTTTAATTCATATAAGATTTTTTTAAATTTATTTTTAAAAATAAAATTACATAATTAAAATTCGAAAACACATGGTTAAGCTCGAAATTACATAAAAGAAACTAAGAACCACAATTAAATATGACAAAATACATAAAGAAACTACGTTGATGAGTATTGTTGCCAAATATGCTCCGTCAAGTCTGCTTGAAGGCGAAAATGAGCCGCCTTATCAGCAAATTATCATAATTTCGAATGTAATCCGCATACCCATTATTTGAACTCATGGTTATATCGGGCGGAGGAGGTGTATCTTCATCAGACCAAATGACTGCTGCTTCCGCCCCTTCATTCTCGATGATCATGTTGTGCATAATAATGCATGCATAAATTATTACGGTCGGATCTTCTTTGAAATGAGATCTCGCAGGACCTCTAATTATTGTCCATCAAGATTGAAGGACCCCAAACGCTCGTTCTACATCTTTTCTTGTAGATTCTTGTCTCTCCTTGAATTTCTTTCTTTTATCATCTAGTGGTACTGGAAAACTCTTCACGAATGTAGCCCATTCCGGATAAATTTCATCTGTCAAATAATACCCTTTGTCATACGTTGTTCCATTCACCGTGAAACGAACTTCTGGTGCGAATCCATATAGAACATAATTAAATAATGGTGATCCATGAAGAACGTTGATATCATTACTAGATCTCGCAACACCGAAAAAAGCATGTCATATCCACAAGTCTTGAGATGCCAATGCTTTTAAAACTATTGTGGGAACACCGTGATCGCCTCTTGTAAACATGCCTTTCCAAGCAACACGACAATTTCTCCATGTCCAATGCATACGGTCGAGGCTCCCCAATATTCCGAGGAAGCCATGTCTTTCTTCATGCATCTGAAGCAACCATTGAATATCCTCATTGGTTGGCATCCTCAATTATTGAGAACCAAAGACTTCGACAATGCCTCGCCCATTCGCTTGTATTCATCGAGCGAATCACCAGGAGCCGTATACGCCAGTTGACGTATAGCTGCGGTACATTTTTGAAATGGTGAAGCCCATAGCGACCACATGCGTCTTGTCTCTGTTGGAAATAGGTTGAGTGATTGCTCCATGCATCAACAATGTGTAGGAATAACTGTCGCTGCATCCGAAAACGATGACGAAATAAATGTTCACCATATATTGGAACATCAGCGAAATAATCACGAACGAGACAATCATGATCGCTTTCACGCTCTCGATTCACATATCTTGGGCGTGAACCTCTTCTTCTACGGGAGGATCCAGTGTCCTCTTCTGCATCAGCAAGGGCAATCATCTCTCTGTCAAAATCATCTTCTGTCGATTCTATAATCAAATCTCTCCACATTTGTCTATATTCATCATCACTCGGAAGATTAGACATTTTTTGCTAAAGTGTTTGTGATATCTTTTTCCGCAGATATTACCTTCAAATATACAACCTATCCTTCCTCCATTTAAGACTACATGGTGTTGCCAATAATAGAGTCTGCTATCACTGTTGATACATTTATGATCAACTTGTCTTGAAATGCTACAGGGTAGGGATGATCTAGGCATGACCTTGCAATAATTGAGGTGTCAATGCTCCATGAATAATAATGACAGTCCACTTGCCCAACTTGGAATAATAAAGCTACAACCACTTGCACATAATAATAATAGAGGTGTTGCTCAACTTGGAACAATAATGCTATAACCACTTGCCCATATGTCAGTCGGGTGTTGCAATAATGCTACTGCAATGAGATGACAAATTGTTGTCAATAATGCTACTGCAACATTACTTTCATTTTGTTAGACCACATTTTATTGTTCTTTGAAAAATAATATCAAGGCGGTATAAACAATTCGAATTACAAATAAAAAAGTTTTCGTAGATAAGAGGAAAATAACAATAATTGTTCCCTAAGCTATTACAACGAGATGGCATCGCAGAGAGCCTTCATTGAAAAACATAACAAGAGCAAGGAAAATAAATTAAAGTGTAGATAGTCATCCATGTCTAGATTACAACCGCCCGCGTCTTTGCTTGATCTCATTCGACATTTTGGCAAAGTTGAAAAGCATTGCATCATTGAAATTACTCGTATCTTGTTTGCAATAATCTCATTCTTGTAGTTGAAGTTCCATATCTTTTTGCTGCATTTCTTTATTTTTTTGTTCAATTTCCACATTTTTGTGCTTCATCTTCTCGTTGTGTATTTCTTATAATTGATCCCATTTGACTGGATCAACCTGACCTGCATGTGCTTTGACTTTGGCTTTGGCTTTGGCTTTAGCCTTCTGCTATCCCATAGGACGTGTTCGAGTTGACTGTGCATCGCCAGAGGTGTGACTACCCGAGTCGGATATTTTTGACTTCTTGCGAGCACTACTAGCCATTGCTTCAGGGTTCCATTTTTCTGCCAATGCCATTACCTTCCATACATGGAGGTACTTGAACTCTTTGTTCGAGTTCTGGTTGTGCCACTTAGTTTGAACAGCTTCTAAGACGTCTTCGTTGCTTTGCCCACTTGCCCGATGATTAAAGAAATTATTATATCATTGCGAAAATAAATTTACATCATGAATGACACGATAATAAGCCGATTTTACAGCTTTGAGTAGTCGGTTAGTAGTACCGGTCGGCCTATGATCGTTGTAATATGCCGCCACTTTTTCCTAAAATACCTTCGTTTTTTGTTGATTTCCAACTCTTGCATTACTGCTCAAGGTGCACCAATATGCCTACACATGTCTCCTCATCATGTGGCCAAAACGTCCTACCCTTTTTAGGGGGTGGAGTAATTTCCTGGATATGATCATCTTCATCTTCATCGACAAGGCTAGTATGTTCTACCCCCGCTTGTGAAGAATGTTGTGGAAATTGAGAACCCGAATATTGAAATGGTACTTGTTGCGAATAAAAAAAAAGCTTCCGAAATTCGGTGGCATTCAATATTGCGAAAATTGATGATATTGTGGTGGAAATTGAGAATTGTGTAAGTGGTGGAAATTGTGGAAATTGTGAAAATTGTGGATATTGAGGAAATTGTTGATACTATTGTGAGTTGGGACTATGGGACGAGTGAGATTTTGGAGAATCCGAATTTTGAGAATTGGAATTTTCGGTCATTTCTAGAGAGAGAATATTGAACTCTTAAATTTTTTGGGATGTAAAAATTGGAAATGTGTGATATGAACTTTTGCATTCAACAAAATATATATAGATTTTTTTTACCGTTATAATTTAAAACGTTATAATTTATAAACGTTAATGTGAAGAATTAATGCTAGTTGTCAGGTGCTATCAGAAAATTCGAAAAAATAATACTTATAACATCTACACGAATAATTAAAGAGACGCAATAATTAATTCGAATTAAAGCTTCAGATAATAGATTTTCCTCAACCGAGAGAGACACATACTTCAAGACTCACTATTGTTGGTGGTGTGCTTGCTCAACGGTGCAATTAATGCCGCAACTCACTCATGGGCGCGTGCAATGCACGCGCCAATTACGAAGCAGCGTGCGTGCACGCACCACGCGCCTCAGAGCCCAAAAAATGAAAAAACCAACTCTTTAAATAAAGAGTTGGCTTTGCCATGTCAGCCTTCTCACACCCACTCCAATGTTCATAAATTTCAAACCCAGCTTTTATTAATTTTCAAACCTCTCATTGGAGGTACCCTTATAATCAAAGCTTTCTAAAATTTTAAACTAAATTAACACGAATTCCTAATTATTATTATTAAGTAAATGGCAAATTCTGCAAAGAAGATATGGAAGAAGTCGCTTGTGTTATTCTCTCATTTTTCACATTTATTCGATGTAAGATAGTGGGAAGTGGATAAGTTAGAGTTGTGCACTTTTTTTGTTTTCACTTCAAAAATGTGTTGACATCCTACACTGAAAATGGATTGGAGTTGAAGACAGTATTTTCTATATAATCTCCTCCCTCTCCATTTATTTTCAGTGTGTCTACTAAGTGTACTGATGCAAGTTTTAAAATTGAATTTTGAATACCGATCTGGATCGGGTATGAATCCAAATCCATTAGTTATTTTACCAACCTTAATCATAATTATCGAGCTTTCGAGCCGAGCTCGAATACTATTACTTTATATCGAGCTCGAGCTCGAATCCGTTTTAAAAGCTTATATCGAGCTTGAGCCCGAGCAGTAAACTATTATTCGAGCCGAGCCTCTACAAAGCTTGGCTCGACTCGTCTCGGTTCGATAACTACCCTAATTGTGAACACTAAGGGGGTGTTTGGAGTAGCTGAAGCTTATTGGTAAGTGTTGAAAGCTGCTTAAAGCTGCTGAAAACAGCTTATTTGAAAATCAGTTAGTGTTTGGAAATAAGTGCTGAAAGCTGCTGAAAGTGGGGAAAATAGTGTTTGGAATACTGCTGATAGAAGTAGCTTATTGTTACTTTTTAAAAAAAATGTTTGTTTTGCCCTTAGTATTACTAATTATTATTTATAATAAATAATAAAATTCAGAAATAATTGATATTCAATATTTATTTTTTGCTTACAATTTCAATCTAATACTATAAAATACTAAATTAATCTAAATATTATATATATTATAAAATTGTATCATAATAAATATAGTATACAATTATATGTTAAATACTATTTATTTGTATAAATTCATCATACAAACAAAATACATAAAAATTCCTCCATAAATTCTAGTATGAAGAATTGAGAGAGCGGGAGAAAAGAAGAGACGCGGCGGATGTGATAAAAATGTATTCTTACAAAGTATTAGGGTTAGGGATAGTTCTAAAATTAGATAAAATTATTATGGGTAGTTTGGTCCGAAAAAAACATAAGCTATAAGCTGAAAGCTAGAAGCTGGGGTGGAGCAGCTTCAGCTGATTCTCTATTTTCGACCCAATTTTAGAGAATCTCAGCTTTAAGCTGGGAGTCCCAAACACCCCTACACCAGCTTAAAGCTGAAGCAGCTTACAAAAAGCTGTTTCAAACACCCACTAAAACGTTTATTGGAATTTGTAAGGTTCCAACGATTCATAATATTATAACTTTACATCTTCTCTCTCATACTCTATCATTATCACACTCATCTTTTCTTTTCTACTTTATTATCTACTATTCTCTCATACTTTATCACATATTTTCTTAATTAACGTGATAAAAATTAACTTCAAGGATGGTTTTACTATTCTTCGGGAGACATCAAGAATATAACATTTGCTGCTACAAACATTACGCTACTAATACTGGAGAAAGAGAAAAGATGAGATCTTAAATCAGTTTGTAAAATTGCTAATTGTATCATTAATAGGATAATAATGTTTTTTTCCTATAAAAAAATTGCTACTCTTTTCTCATAATGTTTTTTTTTCCTAGAAAAAATTAACTTCACAGTACAAAAAGAATATAAGAAAAAAAAAATCCTATAAAAAAATTAATATACATATATATTAAAGAAATTGACGTTGGGCCGGGCCCATTCACGTATAATCCTCATGGACTCTAGGGATGACTTCCAATTTCCCCTCCCAAAATCCGTATAAATCTGCACAAAACCCTAATCGAAACAATTCTCACGGCGTTGTTGAAACCTAGATTTCATTTCGTTCTCTTGCAGAAAAAGTATAGCAATGTCGGTCGGAGAGCTAGCTTGCACCTACGCTTCATTGATTCTCCACGACGATGGAATCGCCATCACTGTAATATCTCCTACTGATGATGATCTCCGTATATTTATGGATAGAAGTTGATTTGTACTGTGGTTTGTTCTCCGTTTGTTTAGGCTGAGAAGATTGCAACGCTGGTGAAGTCGGCTGATTTAGCGATTGAGCCCTACTGGCCGAGCCTATTCGCCAAGCTATGCGAGAAGAGGAACGTTGAGGATCTCGTTATGAACGTTGGATCCGGTGGTGGTGCCGCCGTCGCTGTGTCTGCTCCCGCCGGAGGCGCCTCTGGTGGTGCTGCTGCTGCTCCCGCAGCCGAGGAGAAGAAGGTACAAGTTTCAGTTCTCTTTATATGTATCTATTTATTTTTTGTTGTTTCGCAGTTAAGAATTGAATTTACGTATGAGTCTTGATTGAAACGACTAAATTTGATGATATAAACAATTGAAAAGAGGTCGTTTGTGACATGGGAGTTATGCTTTTTTTGTTTTTAGGTATTGATTTTTTATGATGGAAAAATGTTCATCTAATTCTTTAGATTTGACATAATAGTGTTAAATTATATTGTATGCTAATGTAATATAGTTTTCTAATCTAAGTCTTTATGTAATCTTTGTCTCAATGAATGTTGAATGCTGTAAAACTAGTTTGCTACTTTAGAATTGGCACATTGGGTTAAGTGAGGTAATTGATGGTTTCATTGATGTAACTTTTTCAGGAAGAGGCGAAAGAGGAGAGTGATGATGACATGGGATTCGGTTTGTTTGATTAGGTCTATCATGCATGTTATTGTTTCACTTCTAAAGTTGGATCTTGGACTAATTTGAATTACAATTAGCTCAATACGTAAGTTTTGTTTTATGTTTCGGATGACTGTTGTTTTACTTCTATGCAAATTTGCATCCCCGATTTCCAGTGATACAACTTATTAAATTTGAGATATTCAGTTCTTGCTATTTGCGACCTACCCTTTTCCAATGTGCAAGTGCTTGTATGATACTTGTATCTGGTTTGTTTCTCGTGTGTTCTTCTCCTATGTATCTGGTTTTTATGCCACCATACTTGATTCTTTTGATCTTTTTATTTTTTTTATAAAGATTGCATATATGGCTGAGCCTCTTAGACGTGCTCTGTTATCTGAGTGATTTATATTTTGTGATCTAATGTGAGCATGGTTTCCACGTCGAGTGCATCGATCTTGGATTGGTCACGGTCGTGATACATCCCCTGTTTGTCGGTCGGGGCTTGTTTCCGGCCGTGGAAACGATCCGTGGAGGTTGGAAAGAATGGTTTACTTGTTTAGGGAGGATTGCTCTATAGAGGAGCTCACCTTTGGAAACTTTTGAAATTCAAGGTCAATTATATTAAGAAGAGTTTAGTTGTGTGTATGGTTGTGGTACGTTCAAATGAATTGTTTATAATTATTTTATCAAAATAAGAAATCATACACTTTTTATGGAATACCCAAAAATAAATATTGACACATTGGATTAAGTGAGGTAATTGATTGTTTCATTTATGGAACTTCTTCATGAAAAGGCAAAAGTGGAGAGCGATGATGATAATGTGCATTTGTTTGGGTTTTAAGAGTCTTAAATAAGCTGTATATATAAATAGATTATGTTGCATAGACACGGGTCACGTGACACGTAATACGATATGATACAGACACGGAATATGGTATTTTGTAAAAGTTTAGAACACAACACGATAATGGACATGGTGTTTGGAGTGTAAAATCAATTAATTTTGTATTTTTCATTAGAATTAGGTGCAGTGTATACCTAAACATACAAGACACGACAATTAAAGCTTTGTATCGTGTTCGAGTGTTCGACCCGTGTTTGACACGATACATCAAGATTTTCTTTAATGTCCGTGCAACAGAGTAACATAATAGACATATTCTTTGTTGTTGATTTATATCTCATTGATAGTTTATTACAAGATGGAAGATAAAGTTGAGGATAGACTTTCATATTGAACCGGTGATTAGATTTAGGGCAACTTACCAGCTCCTACCACTATATGTTAATTGACTTTCGAAATACATTCGACAGAAGTTAAATGCCATAAAATGTCTTGTTTTCCCATTATATTAGATTCTTTCTGTTAACCTTGTTTGTTTAAACTTGTTATGCAGTATTGTATTTTGACAGTTCCGTACTTCATGAAATATCTAGACCAGCTTCCATTTGAATGTGATAGGAGGGCATATATATATATATCATCAAAGTCTTTGAAGAAAACCTAATAAATTGTATCTGCAAATAGTCAAAAGATAAAGTTATAATCTTATGAACAATTTTCTCCAGGTTAGATATTGTGGGCCAATAATATTTTTATATGTAACTTTTTATAGGAGTACTTGTTTGCTATGTGACGTGATTTTTTTCAAAGAAAGACATACATGTGGATCTCTTCTACATTTCACATGAAGCATTATATAAATCTCTCTCTCTCTCTCCAAAATCTTCATCTTCTCCTTCACAAATGGGATTTTCTTGCTACACTATCCCAATAGCAAATCACTCACCTCTAAAATCCCTTAGAAACTTCATCATCTCCACAAATCCCATGAGGCCAACTCTCACACACACTCCAAGCAACTTTGAAGAAGGCGAATTTCATCCATCTCCTTCACTAGTACAACTCCCACTTCATTTCATCAACAAATGCATCAAAGACCGTCTCCCACTAGTCCCATACTCTACGTACACTCAAGCCACGAGCACGAGCGAACGAGGAGGAAGAAGAAGATGATCAATGCACAATTTGTTTGAATGAAATAGAAGCATGGCATAAAGTGAGGAAACTTGGCCATTGCGATCATGGCTTCCATGTCGAATGCCTCGATTCTTGGATCGATCAAGGTCATGGAACGTGCCCCGTGTGTCGATCGGAGCTCTTTCCGGGCCATGGAGATCGGAAAGAATGGTTTACTTGTTTGGTGAAGATTGCTCTTTCAAGGAGCTTACCTTTGGAAACTTCTCTTGAAATTTGAGGTCAATCCTATGTACTATAATCAAAATTGTTAAAAATAAATAACTATAAAAAACCGTAGTTATATTTATATTATCCACAAAAATTCTAATTTCAGAAAAAATAATATGATCCTCCAAATGGTGCCTCAATTGCCAACCTCTTCGCAAATTTCAAAATCAAGAATCACAACATGAACCGCACATCACCACCGCCTCATTCCCGCCGACGTTCGCCACGCCGCAATCACTCTCCGATTAGCTCTCGCCGCCGAGTTGTTTGGATCGTGGGGCGTGAAGAGGCGGCGGTTTACCGCGCCGTGAAAGAGGAATTAGGGTTAGGTTCATTAGTAAAAATTGGGGCTTTAGGAAGTATCGGTCACGATTATCGCAATTGTAGTGGTGGGATTAAGGGAATTTTAAGAGTATTGCCGGAATCTTATGTGGAGACGACGGAGAAGCGCTCGACGGCGTCGTATTGCCGGCGCGTAATCTCCTGCAATCGGTTGTTGCCGAGGTAGAGGTGGATGAGTATGGCGATTTGGGTTAGAAGAGGTCAGTTTCTCTCTCCTGTTTGACTGAGTTTTGAATGAATATTTTGATGTTGTTGATACAGTGTGTGTATTTTGAATCTTGTGATTATGATTAAAATTACTGTTTCTACAGTATATTAATTACCTGTGCTTCAAGTCCTGAAAGCTTGAGGGCAAAAGTGGTGCAAATTTTAGTTCTTCGTGCTTTTTGACCAAGAAAATCAATTGCTTTTGTTGTTTTTCCAACCTCCACATGTATCTATTGTTCTTAACTGCATTTGGTGGGACATCATATAGCTTCATCATTTGCCAACTCAAAAAGGTTGAGAAATGAGAATATCTTCTTTCCAAACTGACTTTGTTCTTGCCACTAACAAAAAAAGACCAAGACTTTCTGCAGATCTTCACTCAAGAGGATACCTATCAGAGAGGTAATACCATGCTTATAAAATAGTATTATACCAATACCATCTCAAACCACTAATTAGGTAATTGACCTGAGGGGCCATGACTGTCTGCTAACAGAACCTCCATCTAGAACCAAATAGGCCATGCTTGTATGCACAATCCAGAAAGCAGCAAAACATGCATTCTCAATACTATTGTACTATATAATATGCATCTTACTATTTTGCAGTGATAATCTTCTTCACATAGTGGTGGAACACTTGGAGCCTTGTTTGCTACGTAATGGCGGCGAAGGGAAAGGTAAGGTACTCCAATGGGCATAATAGCAACACACTTCACAACAAATCTGTACCTTGTTGAAACCCAAGGTCCCACTTTCCACTTCAATTTCCCCATAGCTTTGAAGCTTAAGGCCAGCCTTCCGGCACCATGATCGCGCTGAACTTCATAGGCGAAAGACGGAGAAACCGGCTGCTGGGACCCGATCAACAAAGCGCTGACAAGGTTTGTTTCTTTTTCTCCTTGGTAGAAGGGTGAGATTGCAGTTTCGGAGGTGATTCTTTGGCCTTTTTAAGAGGCGTAGAGATTGAGTTGGTCGTCGTAGATTCTCACTCTCTTGCTTGGATTGTGGGATTGGAGGGTGACTTGGATTGAGGAGTTGAGGAGGGATGGAGTGGAGATGGTTAGCTGATTGAGGTCAGCTTCTTTGAGAGAGAAGTGTGGTTTTGAGGGGCCGAGGATGAACCACACAAGGATGGTGGAAGAGAGAGTAATAAGATGAGTATGGAGAGGCAGATTTTCTTGTTGAGTTTGCGGAAGGTGATTGATTTCTTGCTACCACAGTCTTCAGGCCGGTTATCATCATCATCTCCAGACATTTTGAGAGAGAGAGAGAATGGTAAAGACTTGAATGAAGGTTGGTTTTTATATAAAGGCTTTGGTTTGCTTAAGTGCTCGCCATAGAGTTATCAGAAAAGCATTATTTTGCCTTTATCTGCTTTCATCAAATTACCGCCGACTTTATTTATTTATTTATTTATTTCTGTTATCATTACACAAATAAATACGTTAATTCGGTAAATTTCAGATTTCCACATGACTTTCAAATGATAGATTAGATATAGGTTGTTTTAATTTATTAAAATTATAAACACGAAAATATAATCCTTAAATTCAGTCTATCGTGCAAGCTGGAATATCTTACAGGGGCAAGTCGGCCAACGATAATAACAACGTTGTTCACCGGAGTATCTATTTTTGCCAAAATAAGTGTTAATTAAATTGTAGAGGTTTTGTTGGTGTACAAATTTTGATGAATTGAATAATTATAAATTTATGTGATTTTTTCGAAAATTATGTTCAAACACTAATTCATTCAAAATTTATGTATTTATAAGTTAATAACTCTTTTTATCAAATTATTTTCATCAAATTACAACCGACTACTTGTCCAGCCAAGACCAAGATTCCAAAAGAAGCATAAGTATCAACAATGATTCATGAATATGCAAGCATTTTCCACTATTATGGTTTCAATGGGCTCTTTAAAGAGTTAATGGGAATAAAATCACTTTACCAAGCCATAAACCCAATTCAAATAGCATCTTTTCCGGATCATTATTATAGTTTACTAATTGAGTTAGAAAACCAACTAAAAAATCGATTATTACTCTCCAAAAACCTATCTAATTGTAATGATTGTAATTAGAACTCAGAAATTTATTATGAAGTTAAAAGCAAGAAATTTGGAATGTATACCATGATAGAACGACTTGAGTGTACTATATTCGTATATCTTAGGTATTGTGAAGTTAGAAAGCAAGAAATCTTGATAATTGGCTGCACAAATGGGCTCTTAATATGGAATTTTGACTATGACTGCGTAATAATTACGCTCATAGATCAAAATTTGTGGGTGCCCAAAATATAAGGACGGTCACTTTTTGTTTACAAAGATTTGGCTTCTTGTGTTTATATGGGTATGATAAAGTGAATCCAAAGTATCACCATTCTTGAATTAGAGCGGCTTATATGTATTACGTTCGTATTACGGGTACATACAAAAGTATTGATATGTACCATTTCTTACTAAAAAGAGTGGTTCACATTTACCACATATCATACAAATATAATACACTCAAACTTTTGTATTCTAAAACTACCCACCCTTTAGATTGTAAAGTTTGTTTCCTTAGCTATAAATCAAACCTAAAATCGTAAAGTTTTGTATTCTAAAACTACCAACCCTTTAGATCGTAAAGTTTGTTTCCTTAGCTATAATTCAAACCTAAAATCCTAAAAAAAATAATTTAAAAAAGAGAATTTTGCCATACCTTCTATAGTAAGCTACCATATACAACCACAAATGATGCTAAAAAAAGGGTAAAAATGAGAAAGAAAGTGGACTGTGGTTAGATGAGTCTCAGTTCAATTGTCTGATTCTGATTTTTGGTTAGGAGAGAGAAGGGTTGCAAAACATTCCTTCATTAATTCAGTGAGTTGAAAGAATAGCATTCAAAGAATCAGAAAAAGTATCATCAGTTATGAACTGGGTTGAACAATAGAAAGACTTCATGTTGCAACAGAAATTTGCATTTAAAATACTCGTTATGTCCCATTGAACTTGTCTTGTATTCTTTTTCAGACTGTTCCATCGAATTTATCTTCTTCTTAAATAAGGAAATGACTTTCATACATTTACCAACCCAAACTAACTCTAAAATACTTTATCCGTCCCCCTATTAATGTAACAATTCAATTCTCATAATAAAGAGGGCACGCAACTTCATACTTAACGTGCATACTTTAATCCTTTTAAAATATTTTCATAGTATATAACCATTGCAAAACTTAGATTATTTGCATACTCAGTGGAAGTCTTAAATAAAAATTAAATAAGTCTAACATTCCAAAAAGAACAACGAGAAGCTCATAAACTAAAAGAAATAATTTTAAATACGATAAATTCTCCTCGCGACCATCACCACCAATACCTTCTAAGCATCGGCTGAGCCATTTCCTAAGAAAATATTAAAATGATGGGGATGAGTAAGACTACTCAGTAGGAGATGTACACATTTACCAAAATTATTTATCACACCAATAAGATATGAAAATTAGGTCATGGAAACAGATACTCGGTCACACATACCATAAACTTTTCAAACAGTCCGATTCCGACCAATTTACATAGATGATCCAATTTCGATCCTACGACCCAACACTACAAGAAATTCACCGTACACCGACGGAAAATTCCGTCGGTAAACCGCGAAATTCCGTCGGTAAAAAAATTACCGACGGAATACCGACGGAATAAATGCGTCGGGTCAGGCTTTGTCGGTAAATATTACCGACGGAATATTCCGTCGGTAATATTTCTCTACGGATTGCCGACGGAAATAAACCGTCGGGAGATTGTCACCGGATATTCTGTCGAGGAGGAGGAAATTTAAAATAATTTTTAAATAATTTTTTTTCTTTACCGACGGAATTTTCCGTCGGTAAATTTAAAATAATTTTTAAATAAATTTTTTGTTTTTATTTACCGACGGAATTTTCCGTCGGTAATGTTAATATAATTTTTTAAATAAATTTTAAGTTTTTTTACCGACGGAAATATCCGTCGGTAAATTTAAAATAATTTTGTAATATTTTTTTTGGTTTATTTACCGACGGAAATATCCGTCGGTAAAACGTCGGTAGATTTTTTTTTAAGATATAAATTTTTTCGTTTTTTGTACCCAGTTATCGACAACCTGCAATTTTTAACCAACCAACACATCACATATATTTAACCAACCAACGCATCACATATAACGATTCAAATCAACTCAAAAAGCAAACCGAAATATAAATATATAAATCCTAAAATCCAAATATTCAGTATATATACATAAACCATAAATAAATAAATCATAAAGAGGTGGGAGGAGGGGATCGATCGTGTGCCGTCCGGAGGTCGTCGTCGGCTAGAGGAGCCCATCATCTCCATAAACCGGGTCATCTCGCGCATTCATATATGCGACCTGCGCCTCGAGGCTCCTCCTAGCCGCCGACTCCTCCTCCGGTCGGCGCATGATCTCGGCATTGCTGCGGGATGGCCCAAGTGAGGAAGTAGAAGAGCGGCCGGGCGGCGTTGATGTAGCCGCTCCCTTCCTCGCCGAAACCGTAGAGCCGCCGCTTCTTGTCCCGAACCCCTTCCAAACGCGGATAAATCGCGTTTTTATCCGCGTGGGGGCCTTCTTCAGCAAAGAATCCGCTCCACCTCCGCCTATTACAATATAAAAAAAGAAATTAGTCAAACTCGAATTGTAGAATAATATTCTATATTGTAATTGTGTGCTTACATGAAGTCTCGTCGCCTTCATGTTGGAGAAGTCTCCACCTTTGTAATGGAGACTCTGGAAAGTGTCAAAGGCGGTGGACTCTAAGGAGCATCCCCTCTGAGAAGCCTATTCATAACATGCATAAACAAAATTATGTCAAAAACAAAGACATAAGAAGCTAAAAAACATATAAAATGAGACTTACCGTAGACCGTGAGTACTGCATGGCTGACCGGGACCCTCCTTTGTGCTTGCTCATCCCGGCGCCCGGCTCGGGCTCTGACCTGCGGCACTGGGAAGCAGTCTCTGACTTCTGGAGCACCTCTGGCCGCATCCAGTACTCGTTGAGGGCCGCCCACCTCTCTGTGTTGATGTAGTCCGGTTTTTGAGGGCGGCCCATCTTCATTTCGTAGTGCCAGTCGCTGAACCTCTTGGATGCCCTCTTCTGCCACATGTGGTGGACTGCTCCCGGTCCTGGCGAAGAGCCGGCGGAAGTGCTTCGCAATTTACATGTTTATACATGTTAGATATATATAAATAAATGCTAAATTATAAGATTGTAAACTTGAAAGAAAAACTAACCTTAAATTCTTCAAAATACTGCTCCTTAATTTCAGGAGGAGTCAGCTTCCAAGTGAACCCAGTCGGGTTATTGATCTTTTTAAAACAATCAACGATTGTCGAGGCCAATCCAGATGGCTCAAGCAATCGCCTATTATTGAAAATTGGTTAATCCAAGTGAAATTTGATATATTTAAAATTAATAAAAGCAATTATTACATACCCCTCAGGTGAAATCTCGAAACATCGGCGGCTATCCACCGAGTAAGAGTCGGTAGAACCCTGATGGGGTCCACCCGACTCAGGGGGACTGCCCCCATAGCCAGATGTCGATGGGGGTGCTCCACGCCCGGCAGGAGCTGATACAGTCCTGCCACGACCTCTGGGAGGCGCCATGTACCTGAAAACAAAGAATAATCATTAATCGTTTTTGGCCAAAAAAATAAAATAAAATTCTTTTAAAACCTGTAAGGTGTACTAGTCATCACTAAATTCCTCACCTTCGGATGTCGAACATGTTCTTCTTCATCATCATCTCCTTCGTCAAAATCTTCCTCATCGAGTTCTATTGTTTGACGTGGATGAGATAATGTTATATCGGGTTCTACTTGTCGCGTGGTTACATACGGGTGGGTTTAGTATGTCATCTTCTTGAAATGCTTCGTCTAATGAAGATTTAGTTGGCAAATCTATCTTAAATCTCGGTTTAACTTTACATACTTCCAACCATGCCTTCCTAGATTTGTTCACACTAGGATATGAGCAGTAATACACTTGATGCGCTTGTGATGCAAGGACAAATGGTTCATAATTCTGCAGCGGTTTCGTTTGATCGATAGAAATCAACTTGTATTGTGGATGTATATAAGTCCCTCTAGGGGTCGGGTCAAACCATAAGCACTTGAACAACATAGTTCGTTTTATTGGTAAACCTGGGTACTCAACTTCACATATCTCCACCAATCGCCCATAATAATCAAGTGCATCGAACCATAATTCTCGCCTTGTATACACACTCCGCTATTCATAGTGGACTTTCCTACCCCATGTGATAAAGTATGAAACTTATATCCGTTCACAACGTAACCGTGGTACGTATAAACCGCTACTAATGGACCTTTTGCTAAATCCCGTATATACGGATTCATCTCATTGCAATAAGGGGAAGAAACCTAAAATCATAAGAAGCTAATTAAGAAAAGAAAATATTTTCGAATTTATTTAGAATGGATAAGCTCATCGTACATATGATTTGAACCAAGCTCCGAATTCCTGCTCCACCGATGTTTGGTAATCTTCATCTGATATATTTGGACATGCACATCGAATTTCTT
The DNA here is from genome assembly GCA_028984105.1 of Lavandula angustifolia. Taxonomy (NCBI): domain Eukaryota; kingdom Viridiplantae; phylum Streptophyta; class Magnoliopsida; order Lamiales; family Lamiaceae; genus Lavandula; species Lavandula angustifolia. The sequence goes on along the minus strand of CM054823.1, from coordinate 7,100,706 downwards.
CCTCAAATAGGCTTCATTAAAGTTGGTTGAAGTCGTTACGTATATTACATAAGTTAGAAAATAAGACAAGCGAATTATAGAGAAACTCACTTGTGATATTCTGTAACCTTGTCGCAGTTCAACAAGATGTATAAGTGGGCGGCATTATACTCCTTTTGATCAAGATATCTCATTGACTTCGCGCCAATTGGACGACCTTTTGGAAGAAATATAGAGGGGACATCTATGTTGTCGACCGTCTGGCCTTCTTGTTCCACTTCGGCGTGTCTTTGGTCTTTCCTGTCACATTAGGACAGTGTTGAACACATTATCAAACACGTTCTTCTCAATGTGCATGACATCGAGATTGTGTCGAAGCAACAAGAATTTCCAATAAGGAAGATCCCAGAATATGCTTCTTTTCTTCCATCCCGTAACATTTTCTTTAGAGACATATTTGTTAATACCATCGTAGTCTTCGGTGACTTTCACAAAACCATAAGCTTCAATTTGACTAAGTATATCTTCTCCTGTTCTAATGTCAGGGGGTGAACGTGCTACAACTTTATTTTTCAGGAAAGCCTTCTTATTTCGTCTGAAAGGATGACTTAGTGGTAGAAACTTTCTATGATTGTCAAACCACGACATCTTACCACTCTTCTCAAGATAAAATGCATCTGATTGTTCCGTGCACTGTGGGCATGCGAATTTCCCAGCTGTACTCCATCCAGACAACATTGAGTAGGCCGGAAAGTCAGATATGGTCCATAGCAAAGCAGCTCGCATATTGAAATTTTGCTTCTTGGAAACATCATACGCAGACACGCCATGTTCCCACAGGTTCAATAATTCGGCTATCAACGGCTGTAGAAAGACATCCAAGTTATCTTTTGGATTTCGAGGTCCAGGCACCAACACCGTGAGAAACATGAATTGATCTTTCATGCACATGCCAAAGCGGCGGTTGTAAGGAGTTAGAATAACGGCCACAAAGAGTATTGTTTTCCAAATTGAGTAAATGTTTGAAAACCGTCGGTAGAAAGACCTAATCTAACATTGCGAATCTCCGAGGCAAAATCGAAAACGTCGAATCCAAGTGCTTCCATGCTTGGAGAGTCTCGCAGGATGACGCATCACTCCATCGTCCACCGATGAAGCATGCCAACGCATATGAGAAGCGGCAGCATTAGATGCATACATCCGCCGGAGTCTAGGGGATACAGGAAAGTAGTACATTTTCTTAGCGGCCACTAATTTTTTCTTCCCTTTCCTACTAGATTTCGGAATGTAGTCTAAATATCGCGAGGTACCGCAAAACTTACAACTCTCCAGTTCATTATCTTCACGCCAATAGATCATGCACGAATTTGGACAACAGTGAATCTTCTCTACCGGCAACCCCATGCCACTAAGCAATCTCTTAAACTCGCTGAAGTTATTAGGAATCAAATTTCCTTGGGGAAGCATATCCTTAATCATTTGACTCATCCTGTCATAGCCCCTTTGCGACATATGATTCTCAGCCTTCAAGTTCATCATCTGAACTGCTGCAGACAATTGTGAGTAGGTCTCACAACCAGGCCACAACTCCGTGTCGACTGCCTGCAACATTTCATAGATCTTGTTTGCTTCATTATTTGGTGACTCCTTAATATCCGCATCATTATAATTTGGCCCAGCATGATCCATTACCATCCTTTGATAGGAGGTCGACGTGTCATTTTGTACATTTCTCGTAGCTTGTTCATTTAGGGTTACGTGTTTCTCCCCATGAGATGACCAAACTTTATAATTTTTAACGAATCCCTTCATATAAACGTGCTCTCTTACAACTTGTGTAGTCAAAAACACCTTATTCTTACAATTTTTACACGGACATCTAATTTTTTCCCCGTCCATATAATTTGTCTGGGTACTTGCCCAATCAATGAAAGCCTCAATGTCATTCACAAATTGAGGATTCAATGAACCGTCTATTGTCCACCGTGTATACATCCACGAACGACTCATTATTTCAAATCCAGATTGTACGAATGGAGAAACAAGTTGATTATCAAGAGAAGTTCGACCTTGGTATGTCTTTAGTGAGAAAAAATTGTCTGAAATTTGTTGTCATTTGACTCTTATAATCAATCAACTAATCAGTGCTATTTAAATAAGATTGTTTTCTTGAAATTTTTTTATGGATTGTCAAGTGTAGGAACTAACAGTTGATTTTTTATGTAAGAAGAAGAAATAGGACATTAAATTTCAATTCTTATATCTTTATGCAAAAGGGATCCAAAATTAAATAAGTAAGATGAAGGGTATTAGTTCTTAGGTTCTCATCATATCAATCTCCTGATTTAACATTCTTATACTTAAACAATCAAGACAAACAATCTGCGAAGCATAGTTAGAGAAGTTGAGCTACTGAAAAACACCAAAACAAGAGCTAGAACGTGAGTGTGCTAAAATGAAAAGTATACAAACCCCGTTCCCGAATATAGAAAGATCAAATAACATATAAAACACAAGCTTCAACATTGGCAACTCATTAACAAAAAATAACTCTTTTTCAGAAGATTGACAAATGATATCTGAATAAATCCAACCAACACAATTACCCTTTCTTGACAGAAAATGGGACTGACTAAAACACCAAACTCTCATTCTAAATATCCACCGTTCTTCAATTATTAATACTATTATTTCAAGAATCCCGACAACGTAACTTATCCTCTCTCTCTTTCTCAAATGTTTTTCATTGAGTTTACGTGAGTTCAAGCTTCGAAAAAAGTATTTGGTGTGATGTTATGATTTATTTTAATAACAAATGGTATGTTATGTTATACACTATACCTATGATCTACGATTTGTACATAAACGCTTGGATATATAAGTACTTGTTTTTAAGATTATTTTGAGGCACTATAAATCTTATTATATGAATCCCAACAAGGATCAAATATTTTTTACAATAAAAAAAGACCATGACAACAAGCCACATTATTAAACAAATTTCATTATTGTGCAACGTATTAAGCATTTTTGAACAAAGAATTAAGCATCACAAAAGTAGTAGGGTAACCTGGAGAGAGAGGGGGCTTCGGCGAGCTGCGCGGCGGCGGCGGCGGCGCGCGGCGAGCGGCGACGGCGATCTACGAGCGGCGCGGCTCGACCGCGGCGGCGAGATACTCGGCGGCGGCGAGCTACGGGCGGCGACCGAAGCTGCGCGGCGGCGGCGAGCGACGGACGGCGGCTCCACTGGCGGCGGCGACGAGCGAGCGGAAGAAGACAGCGTTGTATTCTGTTCTGTTCTGCGCCTCCGCCCGTAAATTAATCTAGGGTTTACCGACGGCTTTACCGACGGATTTATCCGTCGGTAAATTATAAAACATTTTTAATAAATTTAAATTAAAAATTCATTTAAAATAAATCAAAATAAATTTACCGACGGAATATTCCGTCGGTAAACATTTTTTAATTTAAAAAATGATTTTCTCAAAAAATAAATTATAGTTTCGATTTAAATAAATCAAAATATATATTTTACCGACGGAATATTCCGTCGGTAAATTTAATTAATGATTTTCTCAAAAAATAAATTATAGTTTCGATTTAAATAAATCAAAATATATATTTTACCGACGGAATATTCCGTCGGTAAATTTAATTAATGATTTTCTCAAAAAATAAATTATAGTTTCGATTTAAATAAATCAAAATATATATTTACCGACGGAATATTCCGTCGGTAAATTTAATTAATGATTTTCTCAAAAAATAAATTATAGTTTCGATTTAAATAAATCAAAATATATATTTACCGACGGAATATTCCGTCGGTACATTTAATTAATGATTTTCTCAAAAAATAAATTATAGTTTCGATTTAAATAAATCAAAACGATATATTTACCGACGGAATATTCCGTCGGTAATAAAATAAAAAAAATAATTGGCAAAATTGAAATTTGGCGACGGAATATTCCGTCGGTAGTCCGTCGGTAAGTTTAACAGTCATATTCCGTCGGTATTCCGTCGGTAAGCCGACCCGTGTTTCTTTTCCGTCGGTAAATTCGTCGGTAAATTTGATAATTTTTGTAGTGCAATTCCGACATATTTACATAGGGGATCCAATTTCATTCATACGGTCCAATTCCAACCGATTTTCATCGAGGATCCGATTTCGATCCTAGGACCTAATTTGGACGCTTCCTTACATGTCTGTCATAAACACATGAAATATCGAGCACAGTGTATAATAAAGGTAAATGGTAACATTCCTTACCTTGACCTTGACTTGAAGAAAATAATGGATATCAATGTTTAAGTCCTGCGCATCTGTCCTAAACATGAAAGTTTATCTTAATAACTCGTATATGGAATGTCATGCATTCATCACCAATTCAAATAATTCATAAATAGACATAGATCAGAGTAATAAAATAATGTATATCAAACATATTCTACTTATTAACATGCAAATTCAATGGTTTCACAAAGTAATAAAATTAAGTATATTAAACATAATAGTATTATTTTTATTGACAATTCATTCGTGCATTGAGTAATTCGGTCATTCATGAAATAAATTAATGAAATCATAAAAATTTTGTCCAAAAAATTATAGATATCGAACATAAATATAATACATATTCCATCACAATAAAAATTATCATGATCAAGAATTTATTTAATAGTAACATGAAAACTTTTATTTTTCAATATACATATACACGGTGGTAGAAAAATCTGGCACACCAAGAATCAAATTAAGAAAACCATAGTAACGATATTCTAAAAATTCTATATTTTCAACATGATTGATCTAACATATGACACACCCCCTTAAAATTTATCATGGTCGAAAAACAACGTAAGAACACCACGAAAATAACTTATTTTACAGACTCATGTACATGCTGACGAAAATTGATCGGTTACGAAGAACAATTTTGAACAAATACTTATCATACTTGTAAAATTCTACAAAAATAATATAATATACTAGACATACCTAGAAAGACTCTCCTAAAGTTTCACGATGCTATGATGTCGGGAAGATATATATTTAATTCTTGAAACAATTTCTAGTTTTGCTGGCAAGATTTTCAAAAATCTGTGTGAGATTGGATTATGGTCGACTTAGGGTATTTATAGGCCTAGAATAAATTATCTAAAGAACATTATCAAATGTAATTTATGCATAATTATTTTTGTACTTATATCATGTGGATAAAATTTAGTCTATCACTTATTCAATCATAAATATGTTCTAATATGGATAAACATAAGTAGATCTGATCTTAAATCATGTATATCACACATATACTATCTAATTCATTTATAAAACATAATTTTAAATTATCTCCTAATAATTTAATACAAACATAAAATATTCAATCATTTTATGAATCCTAACAGGTTTAGAAAATATGAAATAAATCTTATTCTTGACTTATAATTTTAACATGATTTGTATCTCAACTATAAACAATATAATCATAATATGAGATAAATAAACACTTCAAAAATCAAAATAAAGTTATATAACAAAAATAATTTAATAAAAATGATACATGCGTTATATTTTCTTTTTAATTTTTAAGGCTCGATTTACAGAACTAAAACACTTGATAAGATGTATGAGATAAATATGTTACATAATGAAAATTTCGAGATGTTACAATTAACATCATTTATTCCTTTTTAGCTTGTTCCGCTATTAATGTTCTTTTTCCTAAAATGATAAAAATCAACTCTTCGTCTTAAAATCAAGTGGCCCCCTCACTACTATCCACTCCCTCATCCTTATATTCTCTATTTTCAAAAGTCTGTCTTTCACACGATTTCGTTCTGCTCCAAATTCATAAAATTTATAATTTTTAACTTTTTGAAAACTTAAAATTGTTTCTTCAATTACAACATTAAAAAATCGAAAAAAAATCAATTATCTCAATTAAACCTTACAACATTAAAAAAATCGAAAAAAAAATCAATTATCTCAATTAAACCTTAATAAAATTTGGATAAATTCTCAGTCCCACAAATTATTCGTCGAAAACTGTATCAATTTCTTAATATAATTAAAACTCATAAAATATACACCTAAACAATTTTTTTTTGTTTCCATTGCTTAAAGAAATACTAGGACGTTAATAATGGAACTAAGGGAGTATTAATTAATTAAACATGCCCCACATATTTACCACACAAATTAATTCTAAATAATTTATTAATCACATGGATTCCACACCTTTAACAATCCAAACCAACTCTCCTAAATTAAGACAAATTCAACAAAACGGAGTACTATAAATATGATAATACATATAATACAAAAAAAAATCTTGATTTGTTTACATCAGAGATGAAGATACCAAAAGGAAGCTAATAGATTACATAGGTATGGCTACAATACCACAAATCTACATGAACATAACAGGGGAAAATCAAACCACAGCCAAAATATAAAAAAAGCCTAACCAGCTAACAAATTAGGCACAAAAAAAAAAGAAAAAATATATACAAAGAGCTTATGATGAAGACACCAGGCATATACCTTTGTTCTCTAGTAGATACATCAAAGTTAAAGAATTAAGTCATTTCAAACTCTTAACTGGTCAGCCTACTTGTTACTGCCAAAACTTGTTCAATTTTGTCCTGGTCGATTTTGAGTAGCTAACCAGTTGATGAGTTTCCAGGTTGAGGATCCGTAGGCACTTGCCGGACAAACTGTCCTTTTACGCGTGGGCGCTGCTCAGCTAGCTTTTTTCTGCTTTCGTATCGTACCTGTCATAGATCAAATGTTGGTAGGGAGATGATAAGGCTGTAAGAATTTCATCCAAAACTATAGTTTTGGTAGAATATTTTCCATTTTACAATTAAGCGTGTGAAGCTACTGTTCATAGTTATCAAGACTTGGGACATATGGTGTAGTATTAAGCATAAGAACAAAAGATGGTACACTTATTTCTCATTCCCCCATGAATTAGGCCAAAAAAAGCTTTACAGACAAGCAAATTTAGCAAAAACCAAACTCTCTTGAAATATATTGCAATATACCTTCTTCTCAAAGCATCTGTCTTTCCTCTTCATACGGAATTTTGTTAGAGCCGCCTCTCTTTGCATGGCTCGATGAGAGGGTCCGTCATGGAGATGGAAGCTCTCTTCATGGACACTCCCACATTCTGATGGGACCTTGACAACTGAAACTGTATTCATCATTCCATTGCATCCAGACCCTTGATCCTCAAATTCTTCCAAATTACTGCCTTGTTTGTTCTCTGCTTGATCAATAGAATTATTGTTTCTTTGATCCACAGAGCTATGCAATTGCTGAGTACTCAAAATTTGATGATCTAATGGATGGAAGTTATTTGATTGTTGGAAGGATTCTGAAGGGTGAGTTATGGTTGGAATAGGCTTTTCACAGTACGTAGATGGCGTCGCAGGACCATAAGAATTAACCACATTCCCAAATCTTACACCTCTAACCGGAATAGGGTGGGATATATCTCTATTTTGAGAGTAGGAAAATGCGAATTCAGACTGTCCCGTTTGGTTATCAGGCAAAGAGTCGTGTTTGGGCAAGTTTAGAATTGGACGGTGTGTATCAGAAGGTGGTTTCTCGGAGGTCGTCCTGTGGTCCTCTTGTTGATTACAAGTACTTGGAGATTTAGACTTACTGAGCTGCAGTGGCTTATTTATGTACCTGCAAAAGAGTTGTTTACTTCATCAGACAATCTATCAAGCAGTGCTTGATGAATTAAACTGCTTAAGAACTAGAAAAAACAACTACTTTGCAGAATTTAAGGCCTTGCAAAGATCAAATCGTGTTCCCTTCTTTCTTATATTCTCCATGCAATTTTGCTTCTACTATTTTGTAACCTTAGTTTCAAGAACTCACTAACAATAAATACTTTCAACATTCCAAGGGAAAGAAAAACAATAAAGGAGAATTTAGAGTATGTTAACTCACCTAGAAAATGCTGAAGCATCAGAGTGGTTTAACTTGGGCATTTCATCATTTACTTGATTAATAGAACTAATAGGCTGAGATCTTCTCAAAGACAGATCCAACATAGGCAAAATATCGAAATTGCTTGCACTACAAATCGAGGTAGGAGTCCAAATAGTCCCTTTGAGGTGATTATCAAAACCCCCAATTAAGTCAATGGCCTCTCGGAAAGAGTTTTCTGGTAAAGCATTATTTCCTATCCCCTGCTCATCATCATCACAGTTCTCGCCTTCTCGTGTTACTGCATTATAAAGTGGTTGCCTTTTCTCATTTTGTGGATGACATTCTTCATGAACACGTTCCACGCCTTCTTCTTCTTCAGTTGCTGATACTGGTTTTGTACACGAGCTCTGCAGTTCAAACACATGGCTTAATGAGTCTTGCATTGGTCAACCATTTCAAATGAACGATTCATTCACTGAAAGATAATCGAAATTTAGACCATATATAACAGAAAAAAGGCGGACTAAAGAAGCCAAAATACCTGATCATCACTCCCCTTCTCAATACCCTTCTTGTTTCTTTGTATGCATGAAATAAAACCACTAGAATGGTTACTAGTAGCATTGTTCTCAGCAGTGGCTTCGTCCTTTTCTTGACCCGAACTCTCATTAGGCGGTCCAAGCCCAGCTGGAATACTTGACTGACATAAACAAACACAGTAGAAACAAGATAAGTCTAAGACAACTATGGAACTTTTTACCATACAATCACCACAAGAAAAGAAGAAAACACCTAAATTGTTGGCCTTAAACTTACAGCTTGTTTCCTCCAAACATGCTGCCACAAATTCCTGAGCTCGTTCTTCCTAACCGGCTTAACAAGAAAGTCAGTTGCACCTCTCAACATGCATTTGTAAACCATACTGATTGAGTCTTGCCAAGACATCACTATTAACCAATAATTTGAAGTTAGACACCATATATACTGGAAATGGAAGATATAAAGAAGTTTCATGTAAGACATACTTATTACTGGGATGTTTTTGCAGGATTCATTCTCCATGATTAGAGAGAGAAGAGCATATCCAGAGATGGAAGGCAATTCAACTTCAGTCAAAATGAGGTCAATGTTAGAGGGTCTTCCTTTCAACACCTCCCATGCTTTTAAGCCATCACTAACTGCAGCAACTGTTTGAGGTAAAAGAGAGCTGAGTTTTTCAAACAATAACAAACACACAAAACATTATGATTCAAATATCATGATCCCAGAAAGGTAAATCTCTAATTTGTTAAGCTAAAATCTAGAAATCAACCGATTAACGACATAATTAGCAATCAACAGCCACAAAACTGAATCTTGGATCACAGAACAAAGGAATAAGTCCCATCATCCAAACAATCATATACCTTAATCCCAGATATCAAAATTCCAAACTTTATAAATCTAGCTCAAGAAATTACAGAAATAATCAAACTAAAAATAAAAAATCCAACCTTTATAGCTACATTTCTTTAGAAGTGCGGAAATAATCTGCCTAGTGGAATCATCAGCCTCTACTAAAAGCACTCTTAAAGCCATTTTTGGAAGGAACTTCTCCCACCTCACAGCAGCAGAAGTTACCGCCTCCGGCGTGGCGGCGCCTCCACCACCACCTTCAACTACAACCTTATTTTCACCTAATTTTGCCATCTCCATTTCCACTCCTTTTACCTTACCTAGCAACTCCATTCCATCCTCACCGCTCATACCAACATCTCCCATTTTTCGAGATTGGAATTGCGGAAATCAGTTTTCCCAAGTCGTGGTTAACTCGAAGCTTTTGTCTGTAAAAAACAACAATTTTCAACTCAAAATATCTGAAATTTGAGACCCCATTTCTTGAATTTTGATCCCATGGTGGCCTTACGTTCCTCGCTCTTTAACCGCCTCAAATCTGATGGCTCGCGTTTCTTGTAAATCTTCTGCACGTTTCGTCATTGGTTTTATTAGTTTGAGCACCACACATTCTCAATATTTTCTTTCTTACCCCATAAATCATGAAAATATATATTTCACACCCTAAAGTTGGATATCAAGATCAAATAGTCAATGTCGATTCCTACTTCTACTTTGTGTTTGTTCTTTCTCGTGTAATGGGACAATCGACCGTCTTTATCTTACAACTAAGAGTATATTATATTTTACATTCTCTTTTTTCCATCGTAACATATTTTCGATTAATTTTGTTATCAGTTACACAAATACATTATTGATAATTAATCGACAGAAAATAAGTATGTGAATGATCATTTCCATCTTAAGCATTTTTTCACATTACCTTACTAAAAACAAACACAATCACAGTGAGTGTAATATATAATTTATCTTACGAGACCATAATCATAATTTTCTCTAATATTTCGTATAGATATTTGTTGGGGATGTTTTTATAATTATCATAACTTTAGGGCATCTAGTGCTAATATAACTACCATTGACATTAGGGGTGTGCGCGGGCGGGTTCGGGCGGGTTTGGGCGTAAAAACTAACCAATCTACATGTGGGCGGTTTTACAAATATACAAACCATGGCGGGTTTTTATTTCTTCAAACCGTAGCGGTTCGGGTGAAGCGGTTAGCGGGCGGTTTGCGGGCGGTTTGCGGTTTAAATAATAAGAGATCACATTCTTTCGAGATGATAATATCGGAAGGTTACAACTCATTTGTTCATGAGACATACATAAACAAATAACAATATAAGTTAAGGAAACCAAATTGTACATATAAAACATAATTTCAAAATGCTTCTCGGGTTCTCGCTAGTCCCGTGAGGCCGTGAATAACATTTACACATTTCTTACTTTTTATTTTTCAATTTAATTTGCAATAACATTTATTAAATTATTTAAAATATTAATAAAATCAAATTTTAATATAATTTGTATTGGGCATATACAAATACTTTGTAAGTCACTAAATTATTTTGAAAGAGTGTACTACTTGCCCAATAGAATAGACAATATAGTTTACTAGTAAAATTAAAAATTTAAAAGCTAAAAAAATGATTTAAGGAGGCGGGCGGGTCGGTTAACCACCACCCGAAAACCGCCACCCACCCGCCTCGATGGCGGTTTGATAAAAATTGATCCGCGGTTAATTTCTCAAAAAAATAACTGGCGGATACGGTTTACGACGGGCGGGTCAAGCGGGCGGAGGCGGTTGGACGGGTTTCTTGCACACCCCTAATTGACATACAATAAATAAAGTAACACAAAATATCTAGTCTAGAATAATATAACGAATGGCTCAAATTAGCCACCTCCCAACGCAATCAAAAAGTCAGGGGCCATTGGATTTCACCCTTCTTTAATTTATAATAAAATATATACTGAGATTTTGGGAATATTAACTTTATATCCAGTAGGAATTAAATATACTTTCTTAAATCAAGATATTTATTGTGAGTTGGGAAATGTCGGGCCCCATGACAAGATATTTTCAAGTTTTATGGATAGGATCTTGACACGTGGATACAACCTTAGATACCTATGATTTGTGGTTTTGGAGTTGTCCAAATGTTTGCCTTTGAATTCTTTCTCTTTTATTCTTTGTTTTAAGGGAAAAAAGGATGAGTTGGGAGTTGGGTATTTGGAATTATTTTAATATAATTTGTGGAGTGATATGTCAAACACTAATGGTGGGATCAAGATTGAGATTTGCCACAAATTTGATGCTCCTGAATAAAAAATTAATCAAATAACACTATATTCAAGAATATAATTAAATAAGGATTCGTGTTAATTTATAGCACGCCATGCAGTAATATAATAATTGAGTAAATAGTCATTTAATTATTCTTGTAGTGCTTAAGAACTAAACGTGTCAAGGATTAGTTGGTTGGTCCATCTCCATAAATATTTGTACGACATAATTAATTGTTATTATAAACATAATATTGTCCATCTTAAATGCAATAAAAAATTATTTAAATCCCGAAAGTAGTACACGTGACGTGTACAAAGTTGGAATAATAAATATCCTTAAGATACTTTGTTCTATTATGTGGTTCAAATTTGATAGCATAATAGAGACAACATGTGTTAAGGTCGAGAGTTGTTCATGAATCTCTCTCCATCTCTTTCTTTCTCTCTCATATTTACTCTTCTCTATCCACCTCTAAATTGTCTTATACTACTACATACTGTCACGGTCTTGTTCTACGATCTTTTTGCGGAAATTTTATGTGTTTTCATCGTACAAACAATTTTTTCTTTTTTTACCTTTTATCCATTCTTTCTCTCTCTCCCTCTCAAACAATATAATCAACTGTCATTACTAAACTTAGATTAAATAAACTTTAGAATTGAAATTCCAATTGAAGTGTTCTAGAACTATAAAGACATAAAATCTTGATTTTGGTAAAGTAATGTAATAATATGTCAGTCTGTATCATGTAATGTGGTCGTGGTCGTTTTTTATCTTTATAAATTTTGAAAACGTCCATTTTTGTTATTCGACGGTGAATGTACTTCATGCGTCCCTTTTATGTCGTTTAATTCATCGACGATTTACAATATTAGACATATTGAACACGTGACTGTAAAAGAGACGACGTATGTGTTGACTATGGATGACAATTTTGCAGGTCGGAGCCGGGTCATTGGACCCGAAACCGCCCCGCGCCTTAAAAAAAGGACCCGGACCCGCAAATATTTTAAGTATTAATAAATATAAAATTATGTTTGCACAAGGATTCGAACCCAGATCATGCGAAAATTTACAAACACTCTTGACCACTAGACCAAAAACTTATTTGTTAAATTTAGATAAACACAATATATATATAATTTTAAAGTGTTATTTTATTAATTTTAATTTTAAATATAAATAAAAATGTAGTAATGTTATTCAAATATAACGATTGTAGTAAGCATGACTAATATTTCATGTGAAAAATAAAAATAAAACACAAAAACAAAATCATCTTTCAAATATATTTTATAGCTTTTATTCATCATATTTCTTTAATTTTTTTAAATATACTTCCATATGTTATGATTCTTATTAAAGTATGAATTTCTTATGTATATGTTATGATTCTTATGAACTTATGAATGAAGTTCATGAATAATAAGAGTGTAGTTTTTCATTTGTTATAAAAAAAAAACTCAATTGTAAATTTGTAATTTTTCATTAGTCATAAAGAATTTTAAATTGTGAATTTATAATTTTTCATTAGTTCATGAATACTTATTTTTAATATAGATAATGTTAATCTCATTTTCGAAATACATTTTCATGATTAGAAATTTGAATATAATATATTGAAATCTAGAAAGTTAATATTTATTATATTTTTGTTAAATGTATTTTCACTTGTTATAAAAAGTTTTCAATTGTAATTGTTCATTAATCATAATTGTATTTATACATATAATCCATTTCAATTAAAGAATAGAAAATAGAAATAAAAAATAGTTTTAAATTTAAATTTTGAAAATAATAATATTAATTTCATTTTCGAAATACATGCCCGTAATTATAATTTGAATATATTATATTGAAATCTAGAAAATTAATATTTATATTTTATAAGCTAATTTTTTGTTAGATGTATTAAATCTTTTTTGTTTTAGTATGTTATATTCTTATATATGACTATATACATGTAAAATATGAACAAATGTGAATATTAGCTCAAATTTGTAAGTACATGTAAAGAAATTATTGATGCGGATTCGAATCTCACAAATAACACTTTTACACTTCTAAATTCTAATTTGTATGGGGCGGGTCCATACGGGTCTCTACGGGGCTTCTAAATTCTAATTTGTTATGGGACGGGTCCATACGGGTCTCTACAGGACGGGGCGGGTCCATACGGGTCTCTACGGGGCTGGGCGGGTCCGCGGCATGAACCGGAACCGCCACACTCTGTCGAATGAAAAAAAAGGAATGATTGTCCGCATTATGAAAAAAAGCAACCACATTACAAAATAATAACGAACATAAACTACTTTACCGGATCAAAATCGGAATTTTCACCATAAATGATCAAGGCTTGGGAATTGAAACTAAAATCTTCATTGGCCATATATGCAAGACTTATCCATTTCAGAATAAGAGTGGGCCTTTCAATCTTGGCCCATATGACCGTAGCCGAAAATCGAATTCGCTCACGTGGCTCACACGTATCTCCCATCATCCGCATCTGGATAATAATTCAATCCATCTCTCTCTCAAATCATTGATACTGTTCTCGAAACAATTCCCCCATCCAATTTTCATGAAAAAAACACCATTTGCAGCTAGAAAAAGAGTAAATCGATACAGACCAGTTTTAAAATAGCTTCAAGAAATGGCTACGCTATTTGCAGCTCCAACTATACAGAAGAGTTCCACTTACAAACACCATGTTTCTTGCTCCACTTCGTCTACTTCGCCTTCTTCGTCGTTCAACTGTTCATACAATTCTCGCCCATTCTCGTTTCCTTCACAAAAATCGAGTTTTCTGGGCTCCAGCTTCAGAATCCAAGAAATCAAAAATGGAATTCACAAATCGTTTGGCGTCAAAATGTCGTGGGATGGCCCACTTTCCTCCGTGAAGTTAATCGTTCAAGGCAAAAACTTGGAGGTACCCTTTTCTTGCTCGTGCATAAAAATGTTGTCTTATCATTGTTTGCTCCTGAAAAAGGAAAAAAAAAAAGAAAAAGAAAACCATCATATGTTTATCTTGATTTTGTAACTGCTACTGAAAAAAAAAAGTGTATTTGAATAGGTCAAGATTCTCATATATGATAGATCTTTCTTATACTAGAGTTCAACTGTATATTTGGTCTTTGAATAGAAAGAAATGGCCATTTCTTGGTGAAGACATAAGGTTAAATTAGTGTTCAAGATCTAGTTAGCTATCATATTATAGAGCTGTTGGAAGTATATATATTGGTGTCTCAATAAATGACTATTGTTTAAGGAAATCTTGATGAAAAAGACTTTTGTCTGATATTGTAATGTATTACTCATCACTGATAATCAGTCAGTTTCTATATGTATGAAACATATTTTCTACTTATGGTTTGAAAACTAGAAACTAAGAAGTTAACTCATTGTGCAGTTGAGTCCCTCTGTGAAGAGCTATATCGAAGAGAAGTTAGGAAAAGCAGTTCAAAAGCACAGCCATTTAGTAAGGGAAGTAGATGTCCGGTTGTCCATCCGTGGTGGAGAGTTGGGGAAAGGTCCAAAACTGCGAAGATCTGAGGTGTGTCTAATAAGTAACAACCACACAATATTTAGTCTAAACAAATCATGTTGTGCTACTATGTTGTCTGATATAAGTTGTCATAACTTATAATGTAGGTTACTTTGTTCACTAAAAAACACAGAGTGGTTCGTGCTGAAGAGGAGGCAGAGTCCCTCTACGGTAGCATAGATCTGGTCTCTTCTATCATCCAACGAAAGTTGAGGAAGATCAAGGAGAAAGACTCGGACCATGGCCGCCATATGAAGAGCTTCGATAGGCTGAAGGTTAGGGACCCTGGTCAACTAGCAGTTGCTGAGGATATTGAAGAAGTACCCGAGGAGGATGCAGTGGAAGTACCCACGGAAGGAGATGAAGAAATCGCGATAAATGAGGTTTTATTTCCCCCTCTACTTTGTCTATATCTTGTTTTAATGCTTTGCTTATTTCCTATTTCTCGAGTCATGTTAGAAGGCCCTCTAACTAGCTTCGTACCGCCATTGATATTACTTCGATTTAGTTCCTCTCCCTGTCCTACTTAGATGGAGATTATGCAAATCTTGATCTATTTGAATTTGGACTCTATATATACAGATTGTTCGGACGAAGTACTTTGACATGCCACCTTTGACTGTAAGCGAGGCAGTTGAGCAGCTGGAGAATCTTGATCATGACTTCTACGCCTTCCGCAATGAAGAAACAGGTACAAACCCTTCTTTCTTTTCTCCCTCGTCCATCTTTACATAAAACATGGGCTCATCAATGTAGCCGGGCTTCATCTTGCAGGTGAGATCAGCATAGTCTACAAACGGAAGGCTGGAGGCTACGGTGTCATTATCCCTAAACCAAACGGCGAAACAGAGAAGCTCGAGCCCGTGTTCATCGAGTCTGCTGCTACTTAACTCTTGCTCAAATATGAAATGGGATTTTGTGGGGTGCAAGATAAGCTTAGGTATGTTGGAATCTTTGATATATCTTGCCAGCTTGAGTTAAGTTTATACTGAGTTTCCGTCCAGAATCTTGGAGAAATGCTAGTGGTTTTTCTTTTTCAAGCATTATAAAGTGCAGAATTTTATTCATCATCATGGAAAATACATATTTATACTTATTTTCTGCAAACTTATTTCTCCTAATTATCAAGCAGTGAAAACTTTTTCACTGAGATGGGAACCTTGACTTGATGAATCCCATCACTCCAAATCAAGCTTCCGAAGTACTCCCTCCGTTCCGTTATTTGTGGTTCAATTGGTTTCGGCACAAGAATTAAGAGAGTAGATGATAAAGTATGAGAGAGGGAGTAGATGATAAAGTATGAGAGAGAAGATGAGTAAGATAATGAGAGAGTATGAGAGAAATGATAATAAAGTAGGAGAGAGAATGTAATAAAGTAGGAGAGAAGATGATAGAGTAGAAGATATGATAATAATTTTTTACCAAATTAAGAAAGTGGTTACAAATAACGGGACACTCATTTCGGGAAAGTGAACCACAAATAGCGGGACGGAGGAAGTAGTACTCTATGTTAGTCTCGTGGAAGCTTGTTATCTTCACTGTACAGTTCAATTTCCTGATACGAGAATTAAACACCGAACGCTTCGGATTCACTTCCACTGTCATGCCAAGAGGCACGATGGTGGAGCTACGTAATTGGAGTTGGGCCTTCCAACATTACTAACAGTTTTTGTCAACACCACCGAGCCTTGCAGATTCTGTATTGTGATTGAAGGAAGGTTCAAATCAAGAACCGACAAACCCGGTTTCGGACAAGACTTCTTCCTCATTGCAAGCTGATTGATTTCCGATTTTGAGTAGTCCATACTGCATAAGTAGTTAACGTAATCTTGGGTCATCGACCTTCCGCTGTTGAAATCGTAACCGTTGGGAACTCCTGCGATTATGTCGACGCCTGGCGCAGCTATGTCGACGCCTGGCGCAGCTATGTCCGGCTATATCATCAACAACATGCTTTCAACTCATTCACTCCGTCAACTTATTAGTTACGTAACTAATTTTAAGAGGAGACACACTAGTCTATTTGTATTAAAAATAAAAATAAAAATAGAACCCTACTCTCTCTCTCTCTCATTCTCCTCTCACTCATCTGCTCTTTTTCTACCTCTCTCTCTCTTGCCTCTCCGTCTCCGCTCTCTCCGCATTCGCTGTCCGTCTCCGATCTCTCCGCCTATGCTCTCCCCACCTTCGCTGTCCGCCTTCGCTCTCCAAATTTTTTCAGTATTCAACTGTGAGACGTCACCGTCGGGGTAGTGATTCGCCAAATCGGTGCGTCTCTCTCTCTCTCTCTCACTCTCGCGTGCTCTCAGACACCACACGTAGATCTTCGCAAAGTGTGTGTATTAAATTAGAGTTCATTCGGTCAATTGAATTAAAATCGTTGTTGAAATTTGGGTGAATATTGCTTGTGCGTGACGGTGGTGATAGAATTAACAGATTCGTTATTAGTTTACAAGATTCCTCGGTAGAATTATATTTGTCCGTTATGAAGTGGTTCACCAAGCAGATTGCTTGTTAGTTTACAAGAATATTCTTTCACATATTTTCAACGAATTTCATTTAGGTAGATTATAGTTTCTCTTAATTGGTTTGTTTTTGTATCCATGTGTCCAAGAAATGACATTTTTATTCATACCAATTGACACTATGAGATAAATAACACATTTGTTCGTTGTCATTGACGCATTTATTCCTTGCAAATGACACTCTATAAGAATGTGTCACTCTCATATAAATGACACGTTTGTTAGTTGCAATTTACACATTTATTCATTACAAATGACACTCTATGAGAATGTGATAATCTCATCCGAAATAATTGACACTTTTTGTTTATTACGGTTTACACTTTCAGATAAATAACACGTCTATTCGTTGTAATTGACATATTTATCCATTACAAATGTTACTCTATAAGAATCTGACATTGTCCTCCGGTACAAATGACACTTTTGTTCAACGCAAATGACATTGTTGTTTGAAGCAAAGATACTCTACAATTGACATTTTTTTTTCAAAAAAAATGACACTTTTGTAAGAAAACAAATGATACTTTTATTCAATGCAAATGATACTTTTATTCGAAGCAAATTATACTCTACAAATAGTACTTCCGTAAGTGATGGTAGAAAGTGTTCAAACGAAAATAACATTTTTATTTCGAAACAAGTGATGCTTAATAAATGACAATCTTATTTACAACAATCACATGTCCATCCTTACAATAATTGAACAAAAATAAATAATATAAAAAATTAAAAAAAAGTGGAATACTGATGTTAGCATGATGTCATGCTGACGGCAGCAAGCGTGATTCGGTCAGGCAAGTAAATGGGCAGCAAAATGGATCTCAAATTGGGCCGAATGTAC
Organism: Lavandula angustifolia; assembly: GCA_028984105.1. Lineage (NCBI taxonomy): Eukaryota > Viridiplantae > Streptophyta > Magnoliopsida > Lamiales > Lamiaceae > Lavandula > Lavandula angustifolia. The sequence goes on along the minus strand of CM054823.1, from coordinate 7,082,183 downwards.
GGTACATCCGGCTCACACAAGTTTTTGTGTATTAAGAGTATTTGAGACATTAGAGATCAACAAGCATAGTTAAATTTAGGGGTGTGCACAGGCGGGTTCGGGCGGGTTCCGACATAAAAATTAATCGATCAACATATACGTGTTTCATGAATTTAAAAACGTGGCGGTTTCATTTTTTTCCTAACCGTTGCGGGTCGGGTAGGGCGGTTTGCGGATGATTGCGGGTGGTTTTGCGGGTTAAATAAATAGATATCCTAACAACTTAATTCTTTATTATCTATTGTGACTTTGACGAATTTTGTAAGTTGATTTAGTTAGAAGGAACAAAACATGCTATGGGAAGACTAGTATCTATTATTTATTTTAAACATGAAGTAAGAGGCAATACTTTAGTGTACCACAAAGAAAAAAAAAATCCAAATCAGACAATGTATATAACTTCAAATGAAATGAGTAATGATAATATACTCTAAGATTCACGGCACTATGACACATTTATATGAAAAATGAATTTTCGAAATGCCACTTTGTTGAGTCATGTTGTATCTATAATCTGACTTTAACTTAAAGCTTTTATTATAGAAATATTAAGACTAATATTAAAATAGAAAAAAAGTTAGGGCAGAGGGCATGTCAGTTAATAGCCGCCGGCAAACCACGACCCACCAGCTCAATGGCGGTTTGATGAAAAATTGAACTGCAGTTAATTTTGAGAAAAATTAACCGGCGGTTATAGTTTCCAATGGGCAGGTCAAGCGGGCGGAGGCGGTTGAACGGTTTTTATGCACACCCCTAGTTAAATTGGACGTATGTAATTTTTTTTTTACCATAAAATGGATTTATTCATTGTCACATAAATATATGGTATGACTCTTTGCCCTTTGTCCTACTTTTACTCACAAATATATCTTCAAGAAAGCTATTTTGGAGACAATAATTTTGGACCTACATTCATACCTTTAGGATTGATGGAGAGAGAGAATTAGGGCCTCGAGAGGAGAAAGAAGCAATGTAGGTGGTGGATTTTACGCCTACATAAGTCTTCGTCGGTTTGAGCCGCACCTTTGGATCCCTAGTTTTCCGACGAGTATATTAGAGAGAGAGGAATGTACCATGTTATATTGTTGTCTTACTTTGTAGAACGAATGTAATTTGAGTATTTGAGTCCCCTCTTGAAAAGACACATGGAGAAGAGGAAAGGGGTCTTGGAATATAAATACTTGGGCAGCTGTATTGGTGTATAGAGTTGCAATCATCCCCTTGCCCCTGGCGTTTACTACGGCCGCCGCCGCTCTAACAATGGCATTCTCGCCGGCATCAGTGAAACAAAGCACCACTTTTCCAGCCACCCATGTATCATTCGCCGTTAGATCCGCAAAAGACCTTCAAAATCAACGTGATATAATTTGAAGACCAAAAGGGGTTTGATTGATTAGTAGTAGTATGCTAGAGGAAAGGGAGGCTTCCGTTCTTGGAAGAACACCAAATCAACGACGTCGATGTCTTCTTCGACATACATCCCCTCTCCCTGCAAAAAAAATGATTTAGTAAAAATATGTAAAAGTTTGAAATCAAGGTAATTAAAAGTTAGCTCACAGCAAAAACGACGTTGTTTCCTAGTACAATGGGTTTTGGGTAGGAGCAGGTCAATGGTGCTCATCGTCACCGTGATGACCCACGGCGCCGCATTTAGGACCGTTTGATATAACACAAACGGTTACGATCACATGTTCAGCCGCATGGAACGTGTCGTAGTAGATAATATCCCGCTTATCAAACTCCGAATAGAGAGGCAAACGAAACCCGAATGACAGCGACAAGACTTCCAACCTGTCGTGTATGGCTTCGTTGAAAGCGTTAAGAATGTCGACTGCGGAGCCTATAACGCTTCCCTTAACTTCCCAAAACACCTTATACGCCGCGGGCGGTGCCTCGAGCGAGACCGTCCACGCTGACGTTGGCGACAGCTGCGCCGGCAGTGGTGTGAGTCGTGGTCGTGCTTGTCTCAGGGGGAAGCATAGTCGCCGGCGGCGGTTAAGATGAACGGCATTTCGTAGTTTTACGACAACTCGGCTTTGAGGCCGTCAAGGAAGAAACGTGCGCTGATGAGTTTTCTGTTGCAGTGGTTTGTTGTGAAGTTATCGCCCGGTTGGCATAAGCCCTTCCATGCGATGGGATCGGGCTTATGTTTTCGCCGTTGAATGAGTCGGATTACGGCCACACCCCCATGTCGATTATAGCATTGTCCCCGTGATTGGTCATGGAGGATATTGGCATAAAATATCTGTTGGGAATGAGATTCAGTATGATAAGATTTGAAGATCCAAAAACCTCTAGCTTAGTGATGAAACCTTATAGTGTAATAGTTTAGCTGAATTCAGCATGTTAAGAACTCAGTAGACTAGATAGTGTTCAGTAATTGATAGACTCAGTACATGTTATCTTCTCAGTCAATCGGACTCAGCATTGAAGACTCAGTATGGTTGCTCTGAACCAACTGACTAGCGAAGGAATCGATCAACAAGCTGATCATCTCAGAAGAATGTCAGTAGAGGACAACTCAGTATAAAGTGTCCGAGGAATCAGAGGAAGTCAACTCAGTATCTATTTCGGAGTTTGAACAAGTCTCACCTAACATTCAACCTCGACCAATGAGGAGCTGTCAGCACTATACTTGCACTGACACAAAGCTGCCCTCAAGGATGAAAAAGAGAGAATCTCTACAGTAACGTTTAAATTTGATATAACTGTTTTCCTTGTCGTGTTTTGACGAGTCACAACTATAAATAGAGATCGATCTTCAAGCGATGAAGACACTGAGAACTCAAAGCACTCAAGCATTCAAACTCTCTAGCGAAATTAAAGCTAACTCAAGCGAAGAACTTACAGCTCAGATTATTCACCCCTTAGTTCTTCTCTCTAGAGATCATCAAGTTCCCTTTCTCTATTCTAAGTTCACCCTTGTTAGATCAAATGCTTAGAAAATCCGAAGGAGTTCAGTATTTGTGAACTGTTCTTATTGTAAGAACTTCTTCCAGTTGGAGAAACTCAAACCTCGTATTTGAAACAATTGTAAAGTCAATACGACTATAAGTAGAGTATATGTCCTACTTACAGATCGACTGAGACTTTCTCAATATAAATTAAATCAAGACCTCTTGCCTTGTCCAGGACAGTGGGCGTAAGATCTTACGTATCCAAATCACTTTAAAAGTCGTTGTGCATTTACTGTTTTATTGCTAACTATTCATACGACATAAAACTGTTTACAAAGCATAACTCAGATTTTCAGTAAAATTGAATATACGCACAAGCACGAAAACAAAAACGTTTTTCAAACAAGGGACGATAAAATTGGGGCCTAAACTTTCGCACTTATTCGTATACTCAATTTTATGTAGATTGATTGAAGTTAGTAGGCAAGATTCGGTAGAGCGAATCACTTTGCCCACTCGATCAGAAAGTTAAATTGATCAGCTGAATTGTTCAACTAGCATACTAAGTAAAAGATTGACTTTCACGTTCGAGTTAAAACTTGTACTCAGGTGTATTCACCCCCTACACCTGAAGACTTGTCTCTGGACCAAGAGAATCCCAACTCCGAGTTGTATGAGGGTTGTACAAGTAGTTTGGGAGTACTCAACCACACCCGACAGTCTACATTAATAAAGGGCAAAAATATAATTTTACTAATGGAGTTAATACGTTTAGAATATATGAGGGATTTTTATGCAATACTATATTATTTAAGACCACGGTGTATTTTTTGCAAAAATACATTTTATACCTTGGATATATTTGGCATGAGACTCATTCATCTTGACTGGGAAACAGGAAAAGCCATGTTTGTAACTGTATACCATTGAGTCTATGGCTGCTTCGTTGCTGCATATAGAGAAAAGAGTTAAATGATAACAACCCATTTTGTAGGAATTAGAAATTTATCACAAGCATTTGATCAAGTCATTCTACGGTCCAGATCATTATTAGTTCACTTAAAAACGAGCGATGTACAAAATGTTATTTTTGCAATCTTGTATGTTATGTTGACAAGTTTCTCTCTCCTTTGTGCACATTCACAGTCGACATTTTTTCAGATTGCAGCTGCATAGTTTTGGTCGAAATCTTAAGTATTACATAAGATTCTTAGTTTCTCTAGTTTTAATGTTTGTTTCACATAATTAATTGGAATAAAAATATATTCATTAAAACTAATCTTGGAAACATAATACCTTAGAGAAACAGAGGCGAGCATTTCGTGGTGGGATTTGGTGATTTGATCGACATCAGTGTGCCCCATGTATAGGATATGCACCTTTGTTTCAGACAACATCATCAGAGAAGATTTGAGTAAGAGATACACAAACAAATAAGTACAAGGTTAATTGGTGTCATAAATTTCTTACTCTGTTTGGAGTTTCGGAGAATACGGTGTGCAGCAACACCGTAAAAATGAGAAGCCATGCAAGTGTAAGTACGAAACCGTACATGCTCTTGCCCTCATAAGTTTTTGCTTGACTAAGATTTGATCACTCCCAAATTTATAGTCACCATTCGCACCAATGAGATTAATGAAGTAAAATGTTACTGCAAGACTCCATTGGTTTGAATTGAAGTCCTTTGGAATTAGATTAATTGTGGATTTAAAACATGCTGAAAATTCTGGTCTTCACGTCTTCGATCGAATGATTTGAGACCAGCACATATATGCCAACTTGGGATTCACTAGGATTGATTGATAAGTGGTGACCTGGTGGGTGATTAGCTTCTGTGGAAAAATCTTAATAAATCAAGACTTGACGATTTGATTTTTTTAAGTTTATTTAATTTGATGGTTGTTAATTTATCTTCATAAGTTTCGATCTGTTAATTGTATGCTTAATCAAGCCCAAAATCTCCAAGCCCTCCAACCATTTTCATAGTGAGATAAATAACATCTACCGACAACATGTAGTGTAGTTGATATTCACACTTTTACTATTAATTTAAAGTTAATCTAGTGTTCAATCACGGTTATGATCGATCTAATAATAATAATAATATAAATAGCATCTAAAATCTCAATACTAAAACACAACCCAATTTAAACAATTACCTAGTTTTTTCGATTTTTCTCGAGGATTCGATTTTGACCCCTCCTTTTCTTGCATGTCATAAGAACATAATAAATGTCAATCACAACATTTAATAACAATACACCGTAAAATTTCTACCTCTATATTCATTTAATCTTAATGTGCTCATGCATGTAATGCCGTGTATGCATCGACGAATCTCATCATTTCACATTATCATCCATTTCATTTCACTAAATTCACTCATAACACAACAAATAATTCAAATTGTAAATTACTTCCTTCGTTTCATTATTCATGTCCACTTTCTCAAAATGGAAATAAATTAGCAGGAAGATTAAGTGTGAGGGCAAAATTAGTCATTAACACCGTCTTACACTGTTCATTCTCTAACCCTACATTTTCTACTTCGTTTATTCTGTTGATTCATTACACTCCTCACCATTCTCTCCATCTCCCTAACTCAAAAAACCTATCGGCGCCGCCCCCACACTGTGATGTCTCCTAGAAAACCAAATTTGTGTTCACCATGATTTCACTCTCCGACTATTCTTCAAGAAAATCGAGCTGATACTACAATACCTGAAGATCTGAGCAATGGGAAGGTGGCCGGAGTAGAGACCGGGGCTTCCTCGTCGTCGTGCGATGGCCACGCTAGTTTATGTGAGCCAGAATCGTGGGCTGAACGACATCGCCTTCTCGACGTTGAGTACCAGGGACAAAAAAAAGTTGTTGGCTGAGGCTCTACAAACGTGGGTTCGTAGAGAAGCGGAGATTAAAGGTGAGGATGGAGTATTTGCAAACTCCGATTGCATCAATGTTGGACCATCTACGATACAAAAACAGTAGATGCCCGAGATCTGTGAGGAGATGCTTCGCATATGGTTGTCTCGCTACTTTGATTTGGTGATTTTTGTACCCTATTTTATCTTAATGTCCTTTGTAACGTCGGTTTATGCTTGGGTTCGACACTTTGTGGATGTGAAATCAGTTATGTGGCTTAAATGATGAAATATTGCTCATTGTTAGATTATTAATTTGCGGATCTATGATCATTAAAGTGTGGATTTATGATTATTGATCATCTATGCATGATATTTATTCTGCCTTGTGAAATTGTGAGGTTAATGTTTGCTCGAAGCCCTAATTTGATAAGAAACTTGATAAGCTTAAGTTAGGGTTGAGCTTATAGTGTATGTATATACTTCATATAGTATGTAATCTGTACAAAGATAAGCTCTTACAACTCATACAAAGCTTAAACTTTGTGAAATCTTAGGGTGTAACTTCATCTCAAACCATCTCAATAGAAGCTTAAGCTGATTGCCTTACCTTGTATCCTTATGTCTGTTGGTCTGCATCTTTATTGACTTAGGAAATCTTGTATACTTGTATACTAATATTGACTTCTATCATTAAGCTTAAGCTTAGCTTAAACTACTCAATTGCTTTTATGAAATCTGCATCTATATTGACGTGTAGACTTATATTGACCTCAAACTAATAAGCTTAAGCTACTGAACTGCTTTCTGAAATATGCTTATCTGTTTGCTTATTTGCATTTTACATTTGTAGCAAAAATATCCTATATATATGCTTCTTACAAAACAGTTACAAAACAGAATCAATTCTTACTTACACTCCTACCCTATTTATATGCATCTTACAAAAGAGTTAGTACTTAAGGTTCCAAAAGTGATTGTAGCTTCCTCAACTCAACCCAAGCCTTGTTCTGAGATTTGACTCGTCGTGTACAACTCATTCTCGAATAAGTAGCTTAAGCATTCCATAACCAAATTAGAGGGCACTTCCAAATCAGTAGGTAATGCTTCTTGGCTAAGTAGTTGGTCCTTCTTCATGTGTGGGATTTTATAGGTGTTGTGTCCTTTTACCTTCATAATTTCAACCATGGAGCTTTGTAGACTTAGGAAAACCTTGTTAAGAGTCATAGGTGGCAAGTCTTCATATGAACTGAGAATGGCTGAAACCAATTGATCAACACTATAACAAGATGATTCTACTTGTATTGATTGGATGGCTCTGAACCATCCAAGATCATTTACATTTGTATCTGGTGAATTGGCTGGTTGATGAACTATTCTTATGTCAAATCCATTTGAACCAACAGCTGTTGAAATCTGGATCAATGTCCTTGATGTGGCTTGGCATTGTCTTGCTGAATGAGTTTGCTTGCATTTCTTTGCCAGTTTGCTTTAATTGCTGGAATGACATGAATAAATAAGAAAAATAAAGGTGTTATGAATTGCTCTGCTGTATTAGTTGTGACTAGAACCTTAAGCTGAAGTATTCTACTCTCTTAAATTGAACTGCTTTCTACACATCTCTGGATCATATGTTTGAACATAAGCTTATGCTTATGCTTTATGATAATTTACATTTGAATTTTTTTTGTAGACATAGATCATAAGCTTGTGATGTAGGATCATTTACTTTTGTATGCTAAATTACATAGATCATAAGTTTATGTTAGTTAATTTAATTATATCTCCTCACATACATAAAGAATATTAATTTGCAGAAGCTGGCTAATAATCTACAATGATATTTATGAAATGTAAGCATCTTCAAAGAGTGCATGAACTTTCCTGAACATAAGCAGTATTTTACATGCAACATAAGCTTTTTTCTTTTCTTCGAACAATTTAAAGTCCATATCTTTGTGATCAAGCACTCTTTGATAACCTCTTGGTGATAGATTTAATTGGCTTTGTCTCCAATGTGTCTGCTGGCCTGTCTTTTGACATTCTAATTGTAGCTACTTGTTGTGTAAATGGAAAGATTCCAATCTTTCTATCAAAAAAAAAAAATTGAACCATCCTCATTAAACAATGGCCTGCAAATTGCGCACATGAACATTACATTTGTAATGAACTTCTTATTATTGCATAACCTATGCAGTTCAGCTTTCCCTGGAGTCAAATAGAATCTATGTGTTGCCCTAGTTATATAAAATCATTTATCATCAATGTGGACCGTGTTATTCATGCTTTTGAACCATAGAGTATTAAGAATCGTATCAAATTCAAGGGCTTTGAGAGAAAACTTTAACATGAGCAATCGATTGAGGGCTGTCAGATTAGACTTTATCGCACTTAGTCCACCCTTGATCCATCTCCACACAGTGGTTGGGTTGCAGCTTATGCCTTTCGCAAGTCTTCTTATTGTTGATCTCTTGGCTAGGTCTATGCTTTGTATAAGCTCGATGTCGATAGTGACTCTTTTACTTCGCATGCGATTTGGTTTTCTGCTTGTTAAGTGAACTGCTTCACCATTTTCTTGTTGCTTTTGTACTGCAGCCCAAAGATGACTAACGGTGCGAGGGCATCACTCCCATTTTTGGCTTGCCTCGAGCATCTTTCCCTTAAAAGGCCTCCCTTTTTGGAGTCGATGAGTAAGAATTAAAAAATGACGTTCATCTCTTGCGTAATTAGATCTTTCCTCCTAGCCATCGCTTTTTCACTTTGCTTTAGAATGAAACTTTGGGATTATGTTGGAAATGAAGTTTGATTTTGGTAATATTTTACTTTTCCGATGTAAGCTTATATAGGAGTAAATGGGATTTGAATTCTTACATTTTGACATTGGCGGTATATTTTCTAATTTGGCGTTTTGAGTAAATTGCGGCTTTTACATTTTGGCATATTGTTTTTGCATCAAGTTAGTGGCCTTTTTATCAATAAAGTAATGGTTTGAGTTATTTTTGTAAATCGAAAATCATTTCATAAACAATAAACTTATCAATAAAATAAGATTAAAAAGTTTTATATCAAAGTTTCATTCAGGTAAATGGAAAGATTAAAAATTAATTCTATCAAAGTTTTAATTACCTAGTAATTAACTTAAGAAATAATCTCTAAACATATTTGGACCCACCACCATTTCACTTTACACCGACTACCTTAATCTTTGTGCCCAAATTCAAGTGGACATGAATAATGGAACGCAAAGAGTAAAACATAGTGCATAATGTGAGCAAGTAAATTTGCAGCCGATGTTGAAAGTATGGAATGTAAATTATTGTGCTTAAAAACCCTTCCAAAAAATTGGGCCTCATTCAAAGATAGAAAGTTTAAATCAATATTTGGGCTTTAATTTATAAATGGCTACTATAACAGACTTTGGGCTTCCCAAAGAGGCTTTTTAGTTTATGATCCAAAATAATGACATCAAACATATGCATTCATCATTAATGTTGCCAAAAATATATATTTGCCACTCAAATTGTATGAAGTTATTATTAAACTATTATTGTTATATTAAAATAATTCTATACAAAAGTGAAAAATAGAAACTAAACTACATAGCGTGGTTTGGAATATACAATATTTGACCTAAAGGTTATTAACTCTATTATTAGGCCATTCTCAAATTCGAAAGTCCCTTTTAAAATACATCAGCATTCTAGAAACAAATGATAATATTCATCAATTAGCCGTAGTTTATGGTTGACTTACTCTCTACTCTTTCGAAATTATTTAGCTATATATGCATAGAAGGTCGGTTTTTCGATTGAATTTTGTGAAAAGCTAGAGAAGAAAATTTATATTAGCTAGAATTAATGCATATGCCGTGACGCAAAGAAGGGTGCCTAGTATATGCAAACATCGTCCACCACCCTAGTTTTAGGTAGGATTCAGTTACTTTTTTTTAATTAATAATTGACCAAACTATCAGTTGTAATAACTTACCTATTATATCTACTAGTCAACCAAAATTTACAATTAATAAAACTTTGCAACCTATTAGCATGTTTACTCCATTATTCTCATAACCGGCCTTGTGATCGATTCGGAAATATAAATTTAATATTTTAACCGGTTGAATCGTTGGATCGATCCGAATACTATGTAATTGAAGAGTGGGTCGAATATTATAAGTAAATTTTGGTTTTCTAATAATAATAAAAGGAGTTTAGCTTAGTGGTCTCTGCATGCAGAAAAGTTGTAGAGGGGTGGGATTTGATTCTCAACTCTAACATTTTTAACATAATAATAATAATAAATAAAAAATCCTCTAAAATGAGCAAAATCGGACTGACCTGCCACTGAGTCCTAGTTGGACCGATTGACTCGCCAGATGAAACCGGGCCAATAAGAAAAATGGATTTGTGTTGGGCTCAGCCTGGTTCTCGATTGGATCGATCGAACAAGTTGAATCGAATCGGTTTTAACAACTCGTACTTACTGATTGAGGGATTAAAGATTGAGGGATTAAAGGTTAGATTATAATTGTATTAATGATTGAGGGATTAAAGGTTCTGTGTTAGAAATGGTTACTTTGATGCTGGGGGGTGAGCACTGCTCCTCCCTCCCCAGATTTTGCCACATCTGCTTCAATTACATCATCAAGACCCATATTTTTCACTTTTTTAACAATTCAATGCCACATGTCAGGATCTAGGGAGGGAGGTGCAGTGCTCACCCCCAGCATCAAACTTACCGTTAGAAATAATCATGCATCAAAATATGAAACTAAAGAAAAAGCCACTAATAGGAAGGGCATAACTTTTTGAGACGAGACAAAAAGTTCAAAAATATTAATAATAATAAAGTGAAAAGCATTTGAAGTGTCGTTTTCCCACTCGCCTCTATTTCATCTGCTTCGTAGCGAACAAGATAGTAAGGTTCCATTTCACACATTCATACGTGCTTTTCATCCCATATGGAATTGGATTCATCAATTTCAAGATGAGTACTCACAAATTTGATGTCCCACACAAGAGAGAGGCCAAGAATTACATATACACTTCACTACAAAAAATCTGTCTTTTACCGACGGAAAAATCCGTCGGTAAACATTAAAAAATCCGTCGAAAAACGGTTTACCGACGGATTACCGACGGAACATAATCCGTCGTTATAGAGCTTGTCGGTAAATTTTACCGACGGAATTGAGGTCCGTCGGTAATCCGTCGGTACACTTGTCGACTAATTTTTTGAAATTAAGCCGACAATTGACCCGCCGACTATCGGAGTTGGTAGTCGGCGGCGATCAGGTGGAGACACTGGCCGGCGGAGATCGGACGCTCACGGTGGCCGGTGGTGGAGGCCTGTGCGCGCGCGTGCGCACATGTATAGCAAGATTCTTAATAACTTAGGAAGTAGTTTGATATATAAAGATGGAAAAAGTTTGTCAAAAATTCGATGTGGGAAGCAGAATTTTAAGTGTACCGACGGATTACCGACGGAAAATTATGTTGGTAATCCGTCGGTAACAGATGAAATAGCGACGGAATTTTCCGTCGGTATTTAGCGACGGAAAATTCCGTCGGTAATCCGTCGGTACACTTAAATTTTGAATTTCCGTCGGTAAATGCCGACCCGTGTTTTGTCCGTCGGTAAATCCGTCGGTAATTAGCGAAAATTTTGTAGTGCTTGAAAAGAGTTTTATGAAGATATTAATTTATTAGTGATGTATCTTGTACCTATTAATTACATAATATGTATTAATGTAATGAAATATGAGAGAAAAGATAGCATAATATATAAAGATCTTGTTTTCAACACCTAGCATACTTGAAAATGAGAGGAAAAGCAGAGAGATTGATAATGAAGCATAGAAAATAATATGGTTCATTTGCATTAAGTAGAATAATCGCACTATTTATTAATTATTTACTTTTTCTCAAAGGTCTTTCGACTTTCATCAATTATTATTATTTAATTAGTATGTGATTTTCACTTTGTTAGGAGTTTATACATTTGTCTTGAAAAAGAGAGTCAATCAAACAACATTCATCACGTCATGAATTAATCAAACACAACTAAAAAAATGAATAATATATGTCAACAGAAATGTATACATTATAATTTATTTTATTTTATTTCACTGTAAAGAGTTTCCAAAATATTTATGTAAATTAATATTGGAAAATAATATAAGTTTTGATTGATTTCAAACTCTTATTTGATTGATGAATCAGTCTAATATAATTGTTAGATCCAATCAGTCCGTGTTAGTATAATCAGGCTGATACCTTTAATATTTTTCAGACTATGTCCAGTCTGAGTTTTGCTTTCAAGCTTATATCACTCAGGCTAAATCAACTCACAGACTGAGATCTTCATCAGACCACATGAAGATCCAAAATGAAATTCAAAACAAAGTACAAGGCGCAGTATTCGAAATAGATGGTCAACGAAGAAAATGACAACATTCAAATCAACATTGATCAATCTCAGGCCGCCATGTCTGCTCGGACATAACAGTACCTCATACAGAATCCGCAGAACCAAGCGGAACACGACACGTGTCCATGCATTCAATACATGAGACCGTTGTCATAACAGAGCCAATGGGAACTCGATCTTGTTCAACGGATCTATTTCCTAGCTCGACTATAAATAGCAGAAGACCTCTCACAATGAGACACAAAATTTTCAAGAAGCACAAGTCATATCAAAAGCAAAAGAACCAACAATCACCACTCACTATCAAGTTCTATTGCTAGAAGATTCCTTCCACTGTTCATACCCCAAGTGTTAAAAGCTTACATTCTAAGCTTGGAGTAAAGAGTTTTGTTATCTCTTGCTGTTGAACAAACTCTCAAAAACCATATTTTTACTAGATTGTTAAAATGAAACTGATAGTTTGATAGTTTGATTGGTAGATAGATAGATTGTTTGTATGTGTTGATCTGCACTCGTCAGTCTACGAGTAACCTAGTGGATTCTTGCTAAGGAAGCAGAAGAGTGGACGTAGAATCTTGTGAATTCGAACCACTATAAAATCTGAGTATTTTACTGTTACATTCATCACCTATCAGCTCACTGTTCACCATCACTCACATTCACAGTTGCATTGAAAAACCTATTTACGTTAAGGGCCTACTGTATATTCCATATCCATTATCTGACTGACTCACTATCAGTCAGCCTCTGATCTGAAATAACAAAATTTGACATCAGGTGTATTCCCCCCTCCCCTAAACTCTTATCGGGACGAACACTTACTACTAGTGAAGAAACAACCTTAGACATGCTTCATTGTTTAATTTAGTCACATTCATTTAAAATACTTGGGGGAGATGAACACTAGCCACCTACTTTAGATTCAAAGTCATATATATGTAAATAAAAAATAGCACCACATAAATTCATCAAGGTAACCGGTAATATTTTTAATACTATGTGTTTGAATTAATTTATCGGAATTTATATTTCGGAATTATATTTAAAAAGTCGGGATTTCTTGAACCCCTTATAACATGGTCACTATGGAATCAATCAATCTCAAATTCTAAGTGAATGATCCTAACAACTTAATTTTAAGTGTGAACCAAATGTGACTAATTAATTGTACACAAGAATTAATGATTTATATTATATAACATACGGAGCTCGTCATATATTAAAACAAGACAGGGCCCATTAATTGGTTAACCTAAAATCTCAACGATCATTTGCACTTGCATTATACAATAATCATATAAATCATACATATTTTAAAAATTATATCATCAATATACCCAAATAAAATAAACCAAAATAAGTTAGGGGCGTAGGCTTCAAAAGGAGAAAACAAAGGCATTTAAAGGGAAGAAGTGGAAATAATTGAGGAAGCAAAAGTGCAGAGTCAGAGAGCAAGAATAAAAGTAGAAATTGGTAGTGGAATATGGGATTGAATCTCTACATAAGAAAAGGTTTTGCTTTAGTATCTTAAACGGATGCACCATAAAAAGCTGAGAATCATATAGGACAAATTATTTGAACGCTTTTATTTAAAGATGGTCGGATCATCGGGAATCGAACTTATGTATTTTCCTGCCTAGTTAAAAGGGTTAATTTATCAAATCCAAATATTATTAGTAGTTTTCTTACATTTTACCCTTACCCCATAAATTATGAAAATGTGTATTTTAAATTTTAGATTATAAAAAATTACAATTTGCACAATGAACTATCTAATTGGTTAGTAAATTTTGACAAAAGCTTTTCTAATGGACGTGCAAAATTAGAGATAATATCATCTTGCAAAATTAATAGTAGTAGTTCATAAGGTAAACTGCACAAAACTAATAACCTAAGGTGGCATTACCCTAAATTTGCATGTATGATCAATTTTTGTTGAAACTTTACTCTTTTTTAACAACTTAGATAGTTTAGGAGATAAATTGCACATTTTTATAGTTCATGTGATAAAATGTACAATTCTAATAGCCCAAGAGGTAAATCGTACATTTTTATAATTAGGGGTAAAAATGTAAAAAACTAATAATGTAAGGGTTTAAATGTATTTAACTCTTAAAAATTGTGATCGAGAAACTTAATTTTCTGAGTTTTTTTTTTAAATAATAGCAGGAAGTACAACCCTTTAGGCACGACGTACAATCTCTTAAAGATTTCTTGTTTATATTATTGACTGTTCTTTATACGGCGTGCCGTCGTATAAATCCAACTATTTCAAATCAAACTTCAGTTATCATCTTGATCAAAAAAGTTAATTAAATTCAGTTATTGGCTGTTGCTCTCTCGCGCAATCTCCTTCCCTCCTCTTTCTCTCAAACCCCCCAACCCACACACACAAGGACACACGCACATGATATATATGTATCTAGAGAGAGAGAGAGCGCGATTTATCGTGAAAATATTCTTGTATCATATTCATAGTGTTGCTTAGACTGAAAGGGAAGAGAAGAAAGAGGAAAGAAATTAACATACACCAAGAAAACTGAAGAGATATCTTCACTTCATCGGAAATGCAGCCGGTGAATGTTGCGGTTGCGGCGGCGCTGCTCGTGGTGGTGTCGGTGGCAGTGGTCGGTGGCGTGACGTTGACTCTCGAGAGGGCGAATCACGAGGGAGTGGAGCTGAGTCGACTCAGAGAACTCGACCGCGCCAGACACGGCAGAATCTTGCAGCAACGCCCCGCCGGCGTCGTCGATTTCCCGGTTGAAGGCACATACGACCCTTATCTTGTAGGGTATATTTCTATATTCTCTTGATTGCCGTCTTTACTTTGCTTTTGTATTTTCCGTTTTTGTTCGATTATTTAGCATTTGATGGGGCATTATTGATTTGGGTTTATACTCTTTTGTTTGATCAGTTGTCTGGATTTCTAGTTTAATTATTTTTGAATATGATAATTATTCCCCTCAAAGGGATTGCTTATAGTCATAAGAAATTCATTGATCGCAATAGATTCAAGAATTTCTTGATTGTAGCCCACATACCAATTCTTGAATTTCATGGGGCATTATTAATCTGGGGTTAAAGTCTCTAGTTTGATCAGTGATTTCTAATTTAATCAATCTCGAGGTTTATTGATTGCAATAGATTCAAGAATTTCTTGAATATTTAGTCCGTATACAGTTCTACCAATTCTTGATGTTTAGTTTTCTATGGTTTTTATTTTTTATATTTTATTTTATAGGCTATATTTTACAAGAGTTAAATTGGGAAACCCTCCAAAAGAATTTTATGTACAGATAGATACCGGAAGTGATGTTCTTTGGGTAAGTTGCACACCTTGTTCTGGTTGCCCTACTTCCAGTGGCCTACAGGTAGATTATACATTCTTCTTTAGGGATTGGGCAGTTTTGGGAGTTTGAATGTGATAACACTTGTTATACTCAAACAGATACAGCTGGAGTTTTTCGATCCATCCAGCTCAACGACCGCGAAGCTCATATCATGTTCAGATCAAAGGTGTTCACTGGGAGAGGAATCCTCCGACTCTGTTTGTGCAAGTCAGAATCAGTGTGGATACAACTTCCAGTACGGCGATGGTAGTGGCGCATCGGGGTATTACGTATCGGACTACATGTTTCTCGATACTGTTGTTGGGAATTTGGTCACTAGTAATTCTTCAGCATCTGTTGTTTTTGGGTGAGCTATTCGTCCATTCATTGTTTAACTGATGTAGAGGAGTTTCTTATTTTTCTGTTTTCGACACAGATGTAGCACATCACAGACTGGGGATCTTACGAAGCCGGATAGGGCGGTTGATGGTATATTTGGTTTTGGCCAGCAAGGCTTGTCTGTGATTGCACAGCTTTATTCGCAGGGCATTACTCCAAACGCGTTTTCTCATTGCTTGAATGGAGGGAATGGCGGTGGAGGAATTTTGGTGCTTGGCCAGATCGTGGAGCCAAGTATGGTTTACACGCCTCTTGTCCCATCACAGTAAGACGAACCCTTCGATTTAGGAATCTTGAAACTCTGCTTTTATGTTTAACATCTTACAATTAGCAAGAGGGTTAAAAGTACAATACATATCCAAATTATAACTTGTTTATGTTTGCTTGATGAGCCTCATACTTGTGTTTGATTCATTCCTTTCCGCCTTTTATATTTCTAGGCCGCATTACAACGTAAATCTACAGAGCATCGCTGTGAATGGACAGACATTAGCCATCGACTCCTCTGTGTTTTCAACATCAGGCAACGGAGGAACCATAATCGATTCAGGAACAACGTTAGCATACCTCGCAGAAGAGGCTTACAATCCATTCATTAATGCAGTAAGTAGCTGGAGATAGTACTTATGTTTCTCAATTAATACTCACTCTCAATCCATTTATTTCCATAACATCAAATCTAAGTTGAACTGCAGATTATGCAAACCGTTTCACAATACGTCCGCCCTCTTTTCACCAAGGGGAGCCAGTGCTACTTAACCACCTCCAGGTTTTTAATTTTTTATCCCTACGCATATTCCATATATCTCATGTCTCATTTTTTGTATCTCCCATAATTTTGTGTCTAGTGTATCTGAGATTTTCCCTCAAGTTAGTTTGAACTTTGCTGGCGGTGTTTCAATGATACTGAGGCCCCAGGATTACCTTTTGCAGCAGAACTCTGTTGTAAGTCTACGTTTCGTATCATCTTAATTACGAAAAGTATGCACACACTATCTCTGGATCACAATGGAGTTATACGGTTTCATTTAATTAAGGCAATTCTATCAACTTAAGCTCTAGCTTATCCACGATGTTGGATGTTTTTCTTGTGTAGGGAGGTGCTGCTGTATGGTGCATTGGCTTCCAGAAAATTCAGAGTAAAGGAATAACAATTTTAGGAGGTATGAAACATATTACGAGATCTTAATTACACCTTCAAGTTTCAGCTGTCTGAAAATAAGTAATCCCTTCGATCCCCTTTGCAGACCTCGTCTTGAAAGATAAAATCGTTGTGTACGATTTGGCCGGCCAAAAACTCGGATGGGCAAACTATGACTGTAAGTTCCACATGAAACTACGAAAACACAATAATTTCTCATTCTGCTTGCTCTGTTTTTGTGCATCACACTCTTGTTTAGCTAATCATTTGTTGACTCGATATCGTCGTTAACTAAAAACCATATACTTTGATCCTCCTCCCTCTTTCCCTCATTATCATTCATAAATCCATGTTTTTAGGCTCTTCATCCGTGAACGTGTCTACGAGCAACACAGGCACGACAGAGTTTGTGAACGCGGGGCAAGTCGGCAGCAGTAACTCAGCGCGTTACGAGCCGTCCGATCTGTTGTTAATCCTACTGCAGATGACATTCCTTGCTGTTTGTTTTCCATTTTTATTATGCTAATTTTTTTGGTTTTTTTTCTTATTCCTTATCAGATAATATTATAGTTAGGTTATACAATGCACCTTCTGTCTTTACTCTTTAACATTGTTGTAAAAAAGAATTCATATAGGAATAAATGTTTTTTACACAGTGACTATGCTATTTATTTGTTGCATTTATTGCTTCACTAATCACATTTCGACCGGCACAAGATGCAATACAACATTCATAATTTAATATCCTATTTTATCAAAACCTCTTCCTCTCGCAAACATAATCATATAATTGCTCCCGAGGCTAAGGTAAATAAATGTCTTGATACTCAAATTATTGGTATTCTGTTATATAACTCACCTATTAGTTTCTCTTGCAAATCAAACATGTCACTACCAACATTTGTATATTATCTATGTTTTTTTACTTCTAATGTTTTATACATTGCCGTTGGGTTATACTCCCTCCGTCCCTATTTTATATGCCTATTTGATTTTACACACATATTAAAAAGACATTTTAAATGAGGTACTAGATAAAATATTCTTATTGGAATGTCAGCAAATGATTAAGAGCTTCACAATTAATTTGCACTGATACCAAGGCAAATGAATACTCTTAAAGGAGATACTAACAGGGACTGATTGCAAGAGGAGAATTACCAACATGTATTGAGCTTGACATTCAAGTTCTAAACGAGGTGAAAGAATTGCTTGCTCAACATGGAACTAGTTCATGATCAAAAGTAGTATTGTGTCTAGAGTCATTGCAGTATTACTGTCTTGGTTAGAGTACAAATTCAACTAATTTCAAATAAAGATTACTCCAGTACATCCATAGTAACAAAAAAGTTCAAATCGCATTAAACATTGTCCAAAAGAACTTGGGGAATTTTTTTTCAGAAATTGGATGAGGAGACTTTTCATATTACTACATTAAATTGAATATTTAATGTACCAAGAAAAAAGCTAAACTTATTAATGCATTGGAGTATAAAAATTTAGTTGGGCACAAAATACTTGCTAATAGACATATAAATTTAGGACAGTATAATAAGGAAATGAGGCATATATATTAGGGACGGAGGGAGTATGAATCTTATGAATGCATGATTAGGTTGTTATGATTGTTATTTTGTTACTTAGCATGTTCGTATCGTATCGTGTCTTGTGTACAATCTAGATAGCGTGCATGTGAACTTGATTAGAAGAGCATTGGCACTAACTATTGAGTGAGTCCATTAATATATAAAAAATTCGAATAGTTAGACTTTTGAGATTTTTTTTGAAATTACATTAGAAATCAAAGTTAACGCTAATAAATTCAAAATAATACGTTGTGGTCTATTAATTCATTTATAAATACATAATTGAGTTTGAATTAATTATATTCTAATTCTAATATCTAACCACTGCCACGTAAACCCTTATAATTCGTGGGATCCCATTAACTCTCCAGTTTAAATACTTCTTTTGAAAATTAATTTTCTTACAAATAAGTTTGTTTTTATTTATGTATGTATATTTGGTGTCGGTTCTATGATACATATTCATCGAACATTCCCATTCTATTCAACTTTTATTAATATACTTAGTCCTCCCTAACAATGAACATGAACTTGCTACATTTTTCCCGAATTATATTTTAATCCTTGAAAAAAGGGCACAAAATGTCAACCGACTTCTATATTTGAGTTTTGAGTATACTTTGATATTTGACATTCTTGATTTGCGGATAATTTATCTTAAACTTGAATGTGGGATTATTGTCTGACTTTATGATATTTTTGCTCGTTTTTATTTCGAGAAGAAACTAACTCCATGTTATAATTAAAAATTATTAAGTCAAGAGAAGCTTACCCAAACGTCCTCTATAAACTGCTCCCTCCGTCACACACTCCGTCACAAGTTGATATGCTTTTTTTTTTTCTGACCCAAATTAATATGCCTATTAAAAACAAATTTGAGCCTATTAAATATTTTACATTCATTTTAATAGATTTAATTAGTGTGATAATATGGAAAAGAGCATTTTATTCTAAATTTTTTAATAGAAACATAATCATGTCATATAACTTTTTATTATTTACTTTAATTTCCTTAAATTTCAATACCAAGCTAGGGGGAAAATGAACGTTTATATCTATTAAATATTTTATTAATTCATGTGAAAAATAGAATATATATATTAATTTGGGACGGAAGGAATATTTAATTACAAAATTTGGAGATTTTTATTGGTGCTGTGGAGTCCGTCTAATGTTTTATTCGTGTCTTTCATATGTGCTTCTGAAAAGTGGTGAAGCAGGAAATTAAAGAGTGTCCGAAAAAAAAAAAAAAAAGTGAATGGAATGATTGCTATCTTAAACTTTATTTTGTAAAAAATCATAATTCATAATTATAATTAGTTTGGTATATGTAAATCACCACTTGAAATTCCAAACATCAAACAACGGTGTATGCTTGTGCGACCCACATATACAAACAAAACGTAAAATTATTTTATCACCGCGTAGTTCACGCTTCAAGAAAAAAATTGTAAAACAAATTCCATAAAAATAATTTATCATTATACAGATAACTATATCACTTTCCTTGAACAAACTAGTAATTCAATTTGAGCAAAAAATCACGATCCATATTAAATTAATTAATATAAGAGATTAAAATACGATGATATATACAAATTTAGACACCAAACCTAATCCAACTCGAACAAAATATATAATTTGTTCTCTCTCTCCTTCACCTAATCTAATTGTCGCGTCCCAACACAGCCTCAATTGTTTAAGTCCATTATTTGCTCATAAGTCTAAAAAATATTTAAAAAATCCCAAAATTTATACCAAACTTGAAGAAACATCTCCTCACAAAGAACCAACATGCGATGACTTTTGTACAACTGTTGGTCTCTAAATTAATTACGATATTTTTTAAAAAAAAAGGTGACAGATCTCCAATCTTCCATGGGTAAATTACAATTAGGCAACATTAGTTGAAATTATTATTATTATTAATTATAAAACTAATTCAAATTGTTGGAGTATATTAACACCCTAATATGGCCTCTACGAAGCTCAAACCAAACTATACTATTCTCTCTCATTGCTTAATAATTTCCTAAAGTAACCATGAAAGTGAAGATAGGAAGCTCAAAGCTTGTTAAGCCTTTGTATGAAGGCAATCCTCCTTCAACTACAGACTACATCCCTTTATCCGTCTTCGATAAGGTAACCTATGATCAACACGTGGCGGTTGTATATGCGTATCGCCCTCCGACCCCGCCCAATGCAACGATTGAGAACGGACTAAGGAAGGCATTGGCTGTGTATCGTGGTTGGGCTGGGAGGCTCAGTGAGGACATCGCCCGGAACCCGGTCATTCTTCTAAATGACGAGGGTGTTAGGTTCGTGGAAGCATCCGTGGATCGTATTTTTGATCAGTCTGTGTCGTTCACGCCCTCAGTGTCGCTTTTGAGCATGCATCCTAGCTTGGAGGGCGTGGCTGAGCTCGTGCAAGTTCAAGTCACGCGATTCTTGTGTGGCTCGATGGTGGTGGGGTTCACGGCCCACCACCTCGTGGCGGATGGGCACGCCACGAGCAACTTCTTAGTTGCTTGGGGCCATGCTTCCCGAGGGTTTGAGATCGCACCAATGCCACTAATTGATTGTGCGATATTCCCCCCTCGGGATCCTCCTAGGTTCGAGTTCCAACATAGAGGGGTGGAGTACCTCACCCCAAACTTCAAGAAGGCGTACCCCTTGATCGATTACGACATCGAAGATATCGTGACTCACAAAATCCATTTCACTTCGGAATTCCTTTCGAAGATAAAAGCTAGGGCTTCTTTCGGTTCGAAGAAGCCCTACAGCACTTTCGAGAGCCTCTTGGCTCATCTTTGGAGGGCGATAACTAGAGCACGTGGACTCAAAGGAGGTGAAACAACCGAGCTCCGAATTTCGGTGGACGGCCGCGCGCGGCTAAACCCTAAAATCCCAAATGAGTATTTTGGGAATCTTGTTTTGTGGGCATTTGCAAAAGCTAGAGCAGATAAGCTCTTAAACGAGCTGCTCCCTTATGCGGCTAGGGTTTTGCACGATTCGGTAGTAAATGTGAACGACAACTACTTCAAATCGTTCATCGATTTTGCTAATCAAAAGGTGGAGGAGGAAGATCTTGTTCCAAATGCTGATACAAAGGAGTCCATTTTGTGGCCAAATTTGGAGGTTCATAGCTGGCTTAGGTTTCCATTTTATGACCTAGATTTTGGAAAAGGGAGCCCCTACATCTTCTTGCCCTCCTTCTCGCCAACGGAAGGGATGATATTTCTTCTCCCATCCTTCACCGGCGATGGGAGTATCGACGCTTTCGTTCCTCTATTTCAAGAAAATTACACCATTTTCAAAGACATTTGTTACTCCGTGTAGGGTTATGCACATTTGGAATGAGTTTTGATACTTGTTACTATTAATTTGTTGTTACACCAAATTACTATTATTTTAAGAAAGATTGATATAAAATAAGCTATTTTGTACACCCTCTTCTCCTAATTTGATTCTTTGCCGTTTCAATGCCAACTACTTGTAAGATGATACGTTGAATAAAATAGCCAAATAGGCCAAGTTTTGGAGGTTGTGGCCTCCATCTTGGGAAGTAAGATCTCGTGCATGCATGATCATGAAAGTTGTTAACATGTTTGGTTGGCCATCACGGCCTAAAACAAGTTAGGCATCATTGGCGGACCGATCCGGCACCCGAAATATTCGTGAAAAATTATTTTTTAGCCTTTGTAAATTTTGAAAAGTTAAGATTACACCCTTTGTAATTACAGATTTGTATCCTAAGATTTAAGATAACGCCCTTTTATTCGTATTTTAAATAGATATCATAATAATAGAGAGAGACACAAAAGTAGAAGAAAAAAAAGAAAGGATATTTGGAGGGGAATTTTAGGGATGGGATATGTTGGGTATATGCTTAATTAATCTTAATCACACTGAAAGCTCAGGTTAATTTATCCATGCAGTTCCATGATGATTAGCCCCCTCACTAAATAAATTAAAGGTTGATTAAGCGTGCTTTTTGGATGAACCTAGTCGGCATATTAGTACAAATTAAAGAGGTTGGTAAGAAACTTTTTTAATTTTTACAAAAAGGGCGGATAGTAGTTTCTAAACTGAAAATGTAAGACAAACTTAACTTATAGGACAAGCCATGCTTTGACCTAGTAACAAATTTTTTCAATGCCGAGATAGTGTTTGGAACAGTTTAAATAAGATGCTTATGAGCTTTTTACCGTATAAACACCCTTTTTAATGTCTGGAATGTAGGCTTCTACTTTTTTTTAGCTTAAAATAAGCTAGATTAAGCATAAACTATAAGCTAGTCAGGGGTGTTTTTTAAAAGCAAAAGCTTATGAGAGTATTTGGAATGTTGTTTTTCCTAAAATTAAACTAATTATTTTTTCTAATAATGCAAACACTAACAACTTTTGTTTAAAACAACTTTAAACATAAGTAGCTTTCCAAACACCGCCTTAAATGTGTTTCTATTATGTGTTCACATGTCTCACTTGTTTTGACGAATGAAACTCATAATTGCTATTTAAGATATATACTAATAAACTCATAAGTATCATGCAAACCACACATAAGAGACTAAAACGCATGATATTAGCTGTGAGATAGACTTTATTTTAAGATGTTTGTGAGATTTGAATATGTGAATTTCGCAAGACAGGCTCTTCAACTTTAACTAATTCATGTATACACTTTCGTGAAGATCAATGTATACCTTGGCGATTAGTTTTAACACATTTTTACTAAACTTAGTTTCCTTACAAAAAATTACAAGGAGACCAAAAGTTTAAATTATTATCTTCTAAATAATAATAATAATAATAATCTAAACCCACATTAGTAGATTCTTTTCAATCATCAATTTCAAAATCTGGCATAATTTATATCCACGATTTCTCGCACGAACTATATATAATCAAGTATAAGGCTAGCGTCATCTCTTACATCTTTTGAAAAAAAGTACAAATTTATAAGTCCCACTTGACCAAAAGTTACTCCTTAATTTGTCATTTGTTTTCCCATCATTATCTCAATATAAAAAGCACGCGAATGATTAATTAAATATTATTTATCGTCATAAAATGGCTTACTATAGTCTTTTACACCTAAGCAATGGCGTAAATATTTGGACAGTTTGCATTCGAGATCATGATATGGACAATGTGTTTGTTGTTATTTTTCTTATGCTAATTAATTAACTCTTATAAACTTATAAAAATAAAGAACTTCCTCATCACATAATTCAAGGAATCGGCATTTAATCTCAATAATATATATTTGGATATTTAACTTTATTTATCAATGATTAAGAGTATAACCTGTATTTTCCGCTGGCAGAATCTTCAATTATGAGCACGTAACTAGTGAGTCTGTGACAAATGCAAGTCCACCCTCATCTACCCGGTGCATTATTTTTCAATATATAGTGCTAATTAACTAGCTCGGGTAGTGTATATGCTCGTGAAAATGAAATCTTAATACGAGATGAAATATGATTTGTAAGAATTCATTCATAGTCGCGTATGAGAGATTATTAATCATTGCATGCAGTAGCCAACGGCATAACTTGAAACCTTATTTTCTATTGTTGTGTAGAAATATGGATAGTATCATATGCGTATGTTGCTATCCATGCCACAGATGATTAATTAGCAGTCTTAATTTGGGATTTCGACTGATCTGCTTTAGGTAGAAAAAGGAAAGAAGAAAGCTGAAAAGTCTGTAATTTCATCATGGGTCTGGAAAAAAATTAATATGGCATTGTAATATTGTATGTGAATTACGAGCGTCACTCGTGAAGTTCGATTTGGAGTCCACTTGTCAATGTTACATACATATTGTTCTTATCATTTTGATGGTGTTTTAATATAGCTTTTATAAGCAGCTTTTGGAATTTAATTGTGTTCAAAGTTATTTTAAGTTTCTCTTAAATAAAAGTTGTTAGTTATGTAATATTAGAAAAAAAAAAGTGCTTAATTTTATAAACATTTTATATTCTTTTGCTTATTCTAATTTATTTTAAATTCAAAAAACGTACAATTATACATTCAAACATTAAAAATAATGTTTATATGATAAAATAAGCCAACAAATAACTTATTTAAGCGGTTCCAAACATCTTCTTTTATCTCTCATTTAGTATACTAACAAATTATAGTCAGTACCCAGTACCCACTATATAAATTCAAGTATAGCATGAAAATAACTTCTTAGAGCATCTCCAACCATACTGCAAAAACTCATTTTGCAGTAGGGGAGTTGCTCCAATCATAACTCCATTTTGCACTACAAAACTAAAAAAGAATGAGTTTGTGTACAGTGTAAACTCATAAATGAGTTTCTACTGTGCAAATCTCAATGGACTATTTTGCAAATTTGTTTATTTGCTTTTCAATCCCTAGATTTATTACATGTGATTTTGTGGTTCACTTGGGAGAAGATGAAGAAATTGAGATGAAGAAGAAAGTATGATGAAGCTGCCAAACCTATTCCCAAAACATTCACTTAAGATTCCCAACTCATATTGCAGATTTTTGGATCGATATGTTGACCTAGTACTGCCAAACTCGGCGTCTCAAAGAAGAGAGAGCTCATATACCATGGCTGCTGAGCGTTGAAGAGGAGAGAGAGGCGAAGGCAGAAATGAAGACGCAACCGCAAATGGTTGAATTGGAACCATAGAAGAATTGAAATTGGGGTTTGTATGCAGTCATTTCAGGCCCAACAAAATCTCACAAGAACAAGGCCCATTATCGAAAATCATCTTAGGCCCTGTAAAGTATCACCAAAATAAGGCCCATTATCAACTCCAATATTACCGTAGTACACAAGAAGAGAAACTTTGTTATATTAATAAGTACTCCCTAATTACCGTAGTACAGAAGAAGAGAAAACACATGACTAACGAGGAAATTACCACAAGCAACGATAATTTGATCTAATATGGGGGTAAACCGGGATTATTAGCTCCCATATTATTAAAATATGTAGAAAATCCACCGCTTGTATAAGGATCCAGTTCACCACGTTCTTCAGCTCTTTGTTGAATAATACGTGCTTGTTCTGCTGCCACATGAGCACGAACAACGGGATCATCTATGGATCTCAAGTTGCGTAGTAAAATTTTATTTTCATCCCTCTTCTCCTTTAGCGCGCGATTCTTTTGTTGGCTCTCCAAATGGCGTTCCATAAATGAATTTGTTTTCTCCAAGTTAGCTTCAAGCTTATCAATTCTTTGTTGCATAGCTGCACGCTCAGATGATGAATCGACACCTTGGGCTTTTTTCTTGCCTTTCTTCACCCCAATCGGTCGAGGCGATGGAGAACCGGCAAACACATTGTCCTCATCATCGCCTAAGTCCATAGAAAATGACGAAAAACTTGTTGAGCCTTGTGAATCAGGAGAAGCGTATCCGCGATAGGGATGTTTGGAGCTCTTAGCACAATCCTGAAATTTTGGAAAATCTTTTATTATTCGCCAGACATGATCAAATTTCCAACCCGATTTATACTTTTCATCCTGAGTTAACAACACCTTGGCTTGTTGCATCTACATAAAAATCACAACAAATCAAAACTTGAAGCTGAAATACTTACAGTATTATAAACTTAATAATTTTGATACTTACAATATCTTCATTTGAAGCTCCACTTGGATGTCTACTTTCAATTGTTCTTAGACATCCATGAAGTTTCCTTGCAGCTTTTTCAATAACTTGGATTCTTGCTTGCATGGATCTTTTCAAATGAACCTCCCAATCCTCAGATTTTGATTGATTATAGCTCTCTTCTATACGAGACCAAAAACGATCACTTGATTGTTGAACCCCAATTTTTGGATCTTGAGATATTTCCATATAAACTTCGACTAAGAGGATATCTTCTGCATGGCTATAGCTTGAATAACGAATAGACATGTTTGCAACAAGTTAAAGACTACAAGAATATTTAATTGTGAATACAAATTGCAAAATCATGTCTATATTTATAGATAAAAGTGAACTACTCTACACTTGATGAAATCTTAAGTGAAAGTGACTATACTTGGTCATCACTTACAAGATTCTCACCACTTTCCAATGCTACTCTTGACCACTTTATTATCACATCAATAGTCTTTATTACAACATGACTATACAATGAACACAACTTTCTTTAAGGCTAATGTATGAAAATGACTATACAATGAACACAACTTTCTTTAAGGCTAGTGTATGAAAATGACTATGCAATGAACACAACTTTAAAGTTAATTATATAATCTAATCAAAATACTATGATGTTTCAGTAAAAATAAGTGAGACGACAGGATGGGCTCTGCATCACACACATAATAAATTAAGTTTAAGGTAATAGTCATTAAAAATTAATTATGTAGAAGTTTAGTGGAAGATAAAATAAAAAATCTTTAACAAAATCTTTGTTAAACGACTACACACTATTGTTAATCGAAATACTATGATTTTAGTGGAAGATAAAATCAACTTTAAAGATAGGCTTTGCCGCAGGAATTGCAACATTATTATCCCTATACTATGCTAGTGAAAATAACTACACACTATTATTAAGGACAACATCTTTAACACTTTCTCAAGACTAGTGTATGAAAATGACTATGCAATGCCATCAATTAATGACTATACATCTTTTCCACTTTCTCAAGACTAGCCTACACTACTATATATATAACATATAGTCACAAAATTACATACAAGTTCTTTCTCTTCTCTTTTTCAAGCATCTTTCATCTCAATATGAATACAAATTTTAGTAGCTCATCATCTTCCACATCTGATAATGATGAGACAAATGAAGAAATAACCCTTTTTCTTCTACAGAAACAACAAAATATGAGACGTGGTATCGCCGAACACAGAACAATGATCCAACATCTTGGCGAGGAAGAAAACCACCAAATACATGGTGGTTCAATTCCAGGGCATATCGTCATAAATCGCGATCGAGAGGTTGCTGATCATAGATTGTACAATGACTATTTTGCAGATAGTCCAATGTACAATGAAACTATGTTTCGAAGAAGATATCGCATGTCTCGCTCATTGTTCCTTCGCATTGCAGATGCAGTTAAAAAATATGATCAATACTTCCAACAACGAGTAGACGGTACTGGCAGGTATGGTCTATCAACTCTCCAAAAATTAACAGCAGTATTTCTCATGTTAGCATATGGTTTTCGAGCAGATGCTATGGATGAATATTGTAAAATAGGCGAGTCTACTGTGATTGAAAGCATGAAAATATTTTGTCGAGCAATAGTTGAGATATATAAACCACGTTATTTGAGATCACCTACAGCTAATGATATTGCTAGACTTCTCTATATTGGTGAACAACGTGGATTCCCAGGAATGTTAGGCAGTTTAGATTGCATGCATTGGAAATGGAAAAATTGTCCTACTGCGTAGGCCGGACAATATGCAGGTCGTAGTGGAAATCCTACAATTATCCTTGAAGCTGTAGCAGATTATGATCTTTGGATATGGCATGCTTATTTTGGTTTACCAAGCACTAATAATGATATCAATGTCTTAGAGTCATCTCATCTCTTCCATAATCTTACTAATGGTATTGCTCCTCAAGTTCATTATGTACTTAATGAAAAAGAATTTAGTATGGGGTATTACTTGGTTGATGACATATATCCTAAATGGTCTACCATTGTGCAAACGATTCAAAACCCCCGTTCCCGAAAGCATAAACATTTTGCTATGAAACAAGAAGTATGCAGAAAAGATGTAGAGCGTGCATTCGGTGTGCTCAAGCAACGGTTTGCAATTGTAGCAGGACCGGTTCGTTTTTAGAGAAAAGAAGTGTTACATGACATAATGAGTACATGCATAATTTTGCATAATATGATAGTTGAGGATGAGCGTGACCTTAGTTCTCCAATTGAAGTTGCAATAGAGACACCGTCACTGGATGTCGAAATGGCGACGAGTGAAACTGTGCGGTTTAAGAATTTTGTAGACCGATATAACACAATAAGAAATCGGGCTGCTCATGATGAGCTTCAAGATGGTAATAAAGCATCTGTGGAATGAACTAGCCAATTCTGTAACGCCCCAATTTTCATAACTTAACTAGGGACGCTACTTCATACTTAACATGCATATTTCAACTCTTTCAAAACATTTTCATTCAATAGAATCATTAAAAAAACTCAATTTATTTTCATACTCAGCGGAAGCCTTAAAATAAAAGCAAGTGCAACAATTAGTTTTAGAAAATTATATGCACAGTTCATGATAAAACTAGTTTAATGCAATAATAAGTTTCATAAATCTTTCCTCGTGTGACCATCACCACCGCCTCTACGCATCGGCCGAGCATTTCCTGAAAAATGTTAAAATAATGGGGTGAGTACGACTACTCAGTGGGAGATGTACACATTTACCAAAATTTTATATCACACCGATAAAACATGGAAAATTAGATCATGCAAAGATATACTCGGCCACACAGACCACATGAACTTCTCAAACAGTCCGATTTCGACTGACGGCCGGATTTTGACCGATTTTTCATAGAGGATCCGATTTCGATCCTAGGGCCCGATTTTGACCCTTGCCTTTCCTTTCAAGATCCGATTTCGATCCTAGGGCCCGATTTCGACCCTTCCTTTCATGCCTATCATAATCACATGAAATATCGAGCACAATGTATAATAAAGATAAACGGTAACATTCCCACCTTAACCTCGACTTGATGAAAAATAATGGATATCAGATGTTTAATTCTTGCGCGCCGATCCTAAACATGGAAATTAATAATTCTTAATGATTCATGAAAGTCATGTACGTATTTCACATATACAACAATACCTCATAGTCATTAGGTTACAAACAATATCATATATATATACATGTGCTCATTAGTGTAACTAGGTTTCAATGTTCTATATTAACTTGTGCAGAATACCTATTTTAAAAACATTCCACAGAACATGAATTCATTCCATAAATTTTAATTTTCCACATATAGATTCCTTAATGAGTCTCAAACATACCAGATTTTGTTTCATATCAAAATAATAAGTCATCTAAGAGTTATAACTAAAACAGTATCTACTGCGTCAACAAAGGCGGTTTATGACCTACTGACCTTTAACAATAAGCTTCGGGAACTAAACATATCTTAAAAATTCTAATATTTAACAAACATCTAGGAGACATACGTAGAAATATCATATCAAAATTTCAATCTGTATAGATAAGTAACGACTTCATAAAATACAGAATAGTTTCTACCAAAATCAGAATACGAAAATGCATGCTCCGACTGACTACCCGGACATTTGTATTAAACTGATTTCATACACATAAGTTAAAAATACTAAATAAATATTTCTACATATCACTACGTGTTTAGAGTATTTAGGAAAAAGAATCAAGTCAAAAACATTTTTGTGGAGTGAGATATAAATGTTTTCCTAAGCCCTATCCCTGATGCATGGTTTCACGGTAGTGTAAAAGTATAAATTCATTAAAAATATAAAGACTTATTTAAAAACTTCCAAAATTTACAGAAATCTTAAAGACATCCTAAAGTTTGTCTCTATAATTTTTATGGAATTTTAAAGTAACATAAGATCGTCCATTTGGCCTGGTACTCACGGCAGAAAAGGTAGAATTGCAGGACAGATTTCGGTTCTCATGAAACCTAAACATTTTAACAACCAAATAATTGACATAATAGAATCGGGCACATCAAGAAACAAATTAACAAATAAATAGTACACGTATCCTAAAAATTCTATATTTTTAATATGAATGACCTAACATGTATTATATCCCATTAAAATTAATCATGATCGAAAACAAGGTAAAAATAACACATGTAAAACAATTTCCTTTCAAGATCATGAACATGCTGTCAGAAATTGGCAGGTTACGAATAACAATTTTAAACAATTACTTATCATGATTGAAAACTTATACAAAAATAATTGAGTATACTAGACATACCTAGGAAGCTTCTCCTAAAATTTCACAATGCTATGATGCCGGGAAGGTACGTAAATAATTCTTGAAACAGTTCGCAAGGTATGCTGGCAGATTTTCGAAAAGTTTATGTGATGTTATATTATGAGCGACTAAGGGGTATTTATAGGCCTAGAAATCATTATCTAAATATCCCTAATCCTATAAGGTATCAAATATATTTTATCCATATTTATTTTCGTCCTTATATATTTTATATAATATTTATTCTATCACTTACCATATAAAACATTCAATCCTAGATAAATTAGGATATGGATAGGCACAATTAGATTTTATCCTAAAACATGAATATCATACATAAAATATCTATTATAATCATAAAATATAATATAAAATTATCTCCTAATAACTTAATACAATAATAAATATTATATCCTTTTATGAATCCTAGTTGGTTTAGGAAATCCAAAATAAATAAATAATATTCTTGCTTAATAATTCTAACATGATTTCTAAATAATTAAACACATTTAAAATTCAAAATAAATTTACATAACAAAAATGATTTAACGAAAAATAACATAAATGCTTTAATTTTCATTTCAATTTCTATGGCGCGACTTACAGAACTAAAACACTTCATAACATGCATGAATAGATATGCAATGCATTTTATATTAAAAATTTCGGGGCGTTACAAATTCCGAATCTTGAAATCGTCTCTACTATGTTGTTTTAAATCTATTTGTACTTTATTATTTTTAATTTTGTATGGTAATGAAATGAGTACTCTTTTTCCTCTATTAGAGGTTTAACGAGGCTCGACCCTTGATTTTTCAATTTGTGATTTCCAAGGGTTAATAAATTTCTTCTTCATTATAATAATATAACTCTATTTAAAAAAATAAAATTGACGTTTGGAAATTCATTATTATTTAATGAACTATTTAATTAATCAAAAAATTATTTATGAATTATCAAGTTATCTGATAAAATTATATTTTATATGAGATTTTATTAATGAGAAAGTTAAGGGGTCAATATATAAATTTAGAAAGATATGTAGGTGAAATTGAAATGGTGTATTCAAAAGAATATATAAAGAATATTCTTTTTGAGTTTGAGTTTAATGGTTGAAGTTAAATTACTGTTTGATGTGACGGATAGTGGAAAACGAATTTGAGTTTGATAGCATGGTTGGAGATGCCCTTAGGCAGGTTGTATCTTTAATTACCTCTTTACCCTACCCCAACACCCAAAATAATAGTAATAAATAATAATAATAATTTTAACTTAATTTTAATTTTAATTATAATTATTATTATTATTATTATTATTATTATTATTATTATTATTATTATTATTATTATTATTATTATTATTATTATTATTATTATGTTACCCTTACAGTCCACACAAACAATTGAGAGGATGTGACAATGTTAACACATATTACATGGTATGAGGTCCGTCAACAATACCAAAGCTTTAGACCAAACAACTGCTCAATACAACAGTGCTAAGCCTTAGATCGGCCAGAAACTCATAACCAAAACCTCTTTGGTGTTTTAAGACTGTAAAGATAAACACTTACCTTATCTTATTTGCATATAGCCTGGAAGGAATAATTAGTATGAACTTAGATATGATTTATCATACTTAAAGATTTAGCCTATCAGGCTAATCATAATTATCTAATAATTTAACTACTAAAACAAAGAAAGGAAAGTAATTTAACTATTAAAACAAAGAAAGGAAAGAAGACTTACAATAAATGTAGACCACCAATATTAAGCAAAGACTTTTATTATTATGGAATATTTTTACAAGAGAGAGAGAAGAGTAACGTTGGAGAGAGAGAGAAAGTTTTCTCCAAAAAACTTACTACAAATGAGAGACAAACTCCCTTTTATAGACAAAAGAAGGGAGAAAAAATAAAATACAAACATGACATCTATTTTCATAGTCAAAATGATATATAATAGCCTACTAAGTCTATTTTTTTCGTATTATGGTCAGAACAAATTTATCGTAATACAGTTGTCCATTTCAGCTGTCTTCTACTCCTTTTCTTCAAATACCATTAAATCTTTGGTTGATGAAGAGGATGATGCTCCTTTGTTGTTGTTGAATTTCTCCGCAATCATTTCTAATGTAGAAAGAAAATTTCCTTTTAAATTGTCTTCAAATTCTTGTGTCTGAGGTATAACTTTATCAGTCACATTTTCTAATTTAGAGACTCTATAATCTAAATTTTTGTTTTCTTTTCTTAATAATTTTATTTCTTCTTTAAGATTATTAATTTCAATAATTAAATCTTTTGTAGAAGTAGGATTTTCTTCTAATTTTTTCTGTCTCATCCGGTTTTAAACTTCAGACATCATATAAGGACCTTCTGGATTCTTAGGCTTCTCATATATCCTATCTTCCTCAGATATATCATACTGAGAAGTAATAGGTGTATTTTCTACCAGATCTATTATTTTAAATCTTAATTCTGGATCTTTAACTAATTTTAATAATTCCATAATATTATCATGATTTAAAACATTTATATTTAAATTTTGAAATTGTGAAAGAATATTATAAAATTCTTTACCTTCAATATCACTCTTTTGTTCATTGTTTTTTCTGATACAGGATTGTCCTAATTGACAAGGCAAACATTCTGACTCTGAATCCGACATTATGGACTCATTTTCTAGTGCATCTAATTCTATATTAGATTTTGTATCTGTACTAGTATCACTAGTATCTTCATATTCTGATTCTGAATTTAATAATATTTTTGAAAGAATATCTTTCATATTATTGTCTAAATTGAGATTATTAATCTTTCTTTTAGTCCAACAATTTCTAGCATAATAATGACCATATTTACCGTATTTCTTATAGATTATTTTCTGCATCTTTTCCCATTTATTTTGGGCTCTATTATACTTCTTTTGCATATTATCTTCATATTTCTTTTTAGAAAATTTTCTCTTCTTAGGTTATTATTATTATTATTATTATTATTATTATTATTATTATTATTATTATTATTATTATTATTATGTTATTTATAGTTAAATTTATATAATAAATTTCAGATGTCTGCCTCATGAATCAACCAAAGATAAGCACGAAAAGCACTTAATTAATAACTAGGATTAGTTGGACTCCTTCAGTATATTATTTTTATATATGTAATTGTGTGTGTGTGTGTGAGAACGACAAGCTTTACACCATAGTGAAAATTAAGAGAGAAATCATAAATATCTGAAATGGAATATATGGAATAAAAATCATATACGTTGAAATATATTAATCTCTAAATACATCAATTTTTTCACCCCTAAATACCATGACGTTCGCACTGTTGGATTCAATTTTGTGGGAATTTTTTTTTTATTAGTGTGTAATTTCTAACGAATTAAAAAATCATGTATTTAAATACGTTTTAAAAATCATGTATAAAATTAGATTTATTTTGAGGGTAATACAGCAATAATTTACAAATTGAACAGAATGAGGAGACTAATGGAGTAAAAATATTGAGGTTAAAAAAGGTAAATACGTTCTCCACTTGCCAAATCTTGTCATGTACATATTTTCCATTTTTGGAACCTTCACCAGTTACGTAACAATAAACAGTAAGTAGCAAAGTTTGATCTCTATATGTATGACTTGAAAGCCAACCAACTCTACAAACAGAGAATTGCAGGGAAGTATGGTGACTCTCAGGCTGATTGTTCATCACCATTTAATCGTAAATGCCAATAGCTTCCGATCAAAATTGCGTTAAGGAAAACAAGTTTTTGTTACCAGATAACATCGTTTAATTATCTAGCAAATACAATGCTTGACTATTCATTAAATGCTTATTAGTAGTACCTGTGAAAGTAGGAAAGAAAGAACATTATTAGATGGTTTTCTTAGGTGGGATTAATCAGGATTCCCTAATTTCGGATCTTAGTATCTCCTAATTATGGTTCATATTACTCTTCATAGTTAGCATTTCCTTGTACTATATTATGGTCTCATTGTACCATATGTAAAGATATAAAAAAGTGAATGAATTAAAAGAAACGTTTTCTTCTCTATTACTTTCAACATGGTATCAGAGCAGAGTTCCGATCCTCACAATTGAGTCGAAACTGTGCCTTCATCCCTTACCACGGACGAACAGACCGAACAAACCGACACCACACTCTTCCAAACTTCCGATCCCAATATTTCATACATACTCCAATATCTCTAGAAAACTACCATGAATCAGAATCCAACCATCGAAACTTCACCATTGATGGTGACCGTGAAGTTAAACGACAGAAATTACATCATCTGGTCAAAATTGATGGCCATGTTCAGCAAAGGAAGAGGACGGGGCAATCATATCACCGGAGCCTCCGACCCCTTCCAAAAGTGATCCCAATTAAATTTCACAATTGGGACACCATTGATAACACTGTAAAATGATGGATCATCAACTCCATCGAGCCAAATTTGGTGCCGAATTTCTTGCAGTATCCGACTGCCCAGACTCTATGGGAAGGTCTGGCAGCAACATACAACAGCGGGACCAATTACCTGCAAATCTTCGAGTTGATAACTCGAGCAAGCCAGACCAAACAAGGGAGTCAAACCCTCGAACAGTACTACAGTCAATTACAAGCCATATGGGCAGAAATCGATCAACGACAATCGAACAAATTTTTGGGAGAAGCCAATATTCAACTGTACAACAGATTTACCCTAGAAGGCAGATTATACCAATTCTTAGCCGGCATCAATGACAGATTCGATCCAATAAGGAGGGAAATTTTGAATCACGATCCCCTTCCCTCTCTCGCTGCAACCTATGCAACCATAAGGCGCGAATCACTCCGAATTAGAGTCATGTTGACAACCGACGAGCACAATAATTCAGGAGAAGCCCACGTCGCGAAGAGTTCCCAAGGGGGAAAGGGACGGTCAGAACCCTATGGGAAATCATCATCCCGTCTCGCCGACAAGGAGAAACTCCGGTGTACTCATTGCGGCGGAAACAAGCACACCAAGGACACTTGCTTCCAATTACCCGGCTACCCGGAGTGGGACGAAAATCGTCACAGACAGAGAAACTACGACGGAGGCGGCAGAGCAATAGGGTTCACACCCCACGACAACTCAAATCAGGTTACCAGCAGTGGCGGGACACCCACTCTGTCCTCAAACAGTGGCGTAGCCGCCCTTGCCTCTGGCGACAGCCACCAATTTGTATCAATCACAAGCGAGGAAGAAAGAGGAGCGATGGCGCAAGGTAAAATGGGTGAGGGGGAGGGTTTTGTATTTAATGATACAAAAATTCCGATTATACCCTCACCCACATCTTCATGTTTTACTAGTCATGCTAATCATGTGCCTTCTAAGACAAAGTCCGAGTGGAATTTTGATTATGGAGCGATCGATACCATGACATATGATCAAAGTGATATTATTGACCCCTCAATACCACACCACACTTCTATTAGAAATGCAAATGACGGAACTTTTCCTGTCCTTGGGGTCGGATCAGTTGAAATTTCTCCAAAAATTAAACTGGACAAGTGTCTCTATGTTCCTTCATTATCCTACAAACTGTTATCTGTCAGTCAAGTCACAAAACAGCTCAATTGTGTGGTTCTCTTATATCGCACCTTCTGTCTATTGTAGGATATTCGTTTGAGGGAGATAATTGGGCATGGTTCTGAAAAGGATGGACTGTACTATGTTGATGAAATATCTAAGGGAGGCACGACGTATTTGGCTCATGGATCTCAAAACAGACAACTATGGTTGTGGCATCGTAGGTTGGGACACCCATCTGATGATTATCTTAAACATCTTTTTCTGTCTTTAGTATCTAATAACTATAAGACTACTTGTGACACATGTCATTTTGCTAAAAGTCACCGTACTTCTTTTGCTCCTGTTACTAATTTAATAACAACCATGTGCCTTTTTCTCTTATCCATTCTGATATGTGGGGTCCGGCCCCAGAATCGATGCATACTAATTTTCATTGGTTTATATTATTTATTGATGATTGTACTCGTATGACATGGGTATATTTTCTAAAACAAAAATCGAAAGTTTGTAGCTGCTTCATGGATTTCTTCCACATGGTCAAAACCTAATTTCATAGCACTATTCAGATCTTACGATCCGACAATGGGGGGGAATATGTCAACCACGATCTTAAATCATTTCTCCGGACGAATGGAGTCATCCACCAAACGACTTGTCCCTATACACCTCAACAAAATGGAGTTGCAGAACAAAAGAATCGACATCTCTTGGAAACCACCAGAGCCCTTCTTCTCGAATCCAAGGTCCCTTCTAGGTTTTGGTTTGAAGTTGTGGCTTCCGTCGTGTATCTTCTTAATCGTCTTCCCACAAAAACATTACAAATGACTACTCCTCTACAAGCTTTGTCCAAGAAATTTCCCTTACCCTCCATCCTCATGTTACAACCCCGGATTTTTGGTTGCTCTGTCTTTGTTCACATCCAAAAGACACATAGAAACAAATTTGACCCTTGTGTTGTGAAATGTGTATTCCTTGGCTATGGCGTTCATCAAAAAGGTTACCATTGCTTTGATCCAATCACCCAGAAACTCTATGTCACTATGGATTGTCATTTTCTCGAGACTGAATATTATTATGGCACTCCGTCATCAAATGTTGGGGGGGGAGAATCAAAATCAACATTCCGACTACGAGTGGTTGTTCCATGACGATTGGGATCCAACACCTACTGAAGATTCTATTGAAGAAGTACAATTCATTCCAATGAACCCAAATCCCACATCTCTCTCATCGAATACTTCAGAGGTATAAGTTTCTAATACTAACTCTATTTGTGATTCTCCTAGTCATGTATCCTCCTCATCCCCCACTAACAATGCAGGTCACACTGAGTGGAATGAGCGGGTATACTCACTTCCCCCCAGACAGAACAGAGGCATTCCTCCTCAAAGATACAGTCCGGACTACAAGCCAAAACAATCAAAATACCCCATTGCAAATTTTGTATCATGTGGAACTGAGAAAATTCAAAAATCCAGAGATAAGCTGGCTACCGCGTGGATTCCCAGACAGAGGAAGCCAAAGAACATCAAGAATGGCGAGATGCAATTAGCACAAAAATGGCGGCACTTAGTAAATATGGAACATGGGATAAAAGCAGACTACCTCCGGGAAAAAAATCAGTTGGTTGTAGATGGGTATTCACCATTAAATACAACACAGATGGAGAAGTAGAAAGGTATAAAGCGTGTCTTGTGGCAAAAGGGTACACTCAAATTTATGGAATTGATTATGCTAAAACTTTCTCACCTATGGCAAAGTTAGATACTGTCAGAATTCTTCTGTCCATAGCACCCAATCATGATTGGCCTCTACACCAATTTGATATGAAGAATGTCTTTCTCCACTGAGATTTGTCTACAAAAATTTATATGGAGATACCACCAGGGTTTGAAGACGATTTTAAAGAAGGAGAAGTGTGTCGATTCAAACGATCTCTATATGGGCTAAAACAATCACCTCGAGCATGGTTTGGAAGATTTACATCCGCTATGAAGAAATATGGATATACTCAAAGCAACTCAGACCACACACTGTTCTTGAAGAAACAACATGGTAAGATTACATGTTTGATTATATATGTAGATGATATGATCATTACCGGAGATGACAATGAAGAGATTAAGTTGCTACAACAAAACTTATTCTCGGAATTTGAAATGAAGAACCTCGAAGGCTTAAAATATTTTCTCGGAATATAAGTGATGCGGTCAAAGGAGGGTATATTTCTATCTCAGAGGAAATATGTTCTGGATCTTCTTACTGAAGCAGGGCTTCTGGACTGTAAGCCAGCAGACATGCTAATGAATGTTCACCATGGTCTTAGAAGTGATTCAAGTGAGAATTTGGCCAATAAAGACCAATTACCAACGGATTGTTGGTAAACTCATCTACTTATCACATACAAGACTAGACATAGCATACGCAGTTGGTGTTATAAGTCAGTTTATGCATCAGCCATTGGAAGAACACATGAACGCGGCTATCAGAATCATACGATATTTAAAGTCCTCTCTTGGAAAAGGAATCTTCTTTCAGAAAAATAATCACTTAGAAGTTTGCGGGTATACTGATGTTGATTGGGCCGGGAATATAACAGACAGAAGATCTACTGCAGGGTACTTCACGTTTGTAGGAGGCAACCTTGTGACTTGGAGAAGTAAAAAGCAAAGTGTGGTCGCGCTCTCAAGTGCTGAAGCTGAGTTTAGGGGGATTGTGAAAGGAATAACCGAGTTGTTATGGATAAAGAAAGTGATGACCGAAATTGGTCTCTTAAAGACAGGAGATATCAAACTCTATTGTGACAATAAAGCAGTTGTGAGCATCTCACATAACCCAGTTCAACATGACAGAACCAAGCACGTAGAGATCGACAGACACTTTATCAAGGATAAGCTAGATAATGATCATATCTCTCTACCATTTGTTCGATCAGAAGATCAGCTTGCAGATATCCTTACAAAAGCTATATCCGGAAAAGCGTTTCATCAGATACTCGACAAGTTGGGTATGTCTGATCCTCTGCCTACCAACTGGAGGGGGAGTGTGAAAGTAGGAAAGAAAGAACATGATTAGATGGTTTCCTTAGGTGGGATAAATCAGGATCCCCTAATTTCGGATCTTAGTATCTCCTAATTATGGTTCATATTACTCTCCATAGTTAGCCTTTCCTTGTACTATATTATGGTCTCATTGTACCATATGTAAAGATATAAAAAAGTGAATGAATTAAAAGAAACGTTTTCTTCTCTATTACTTTCAACAGTACCAAGATGATGCCTGAAATTTGGATACCAATAGTTATAACTAATCATCATCGGCCATATACCTGCAACACAAAATAACAACAAATACAGTAAGAGTTTACATTGCAGAATACACACCATTTTAACCACAAATACAAGAACTAAGGGCTATTACGTAAGTGGATTAAGAATGAAGCCAAAACTGAGTTCAGAAAACAGTAGCCAATTAATTAAGTTTTACAATAGTAAGTGGTGTGTGTGATTCCCAGACAATTCATTTTCAGAAAAAACACCTTTCTCAGAAAGAAAAAGACAGGGATAAGATTCATAAGAAGCAGGTAGTATATACTATGTAACACCAAGAAGAGATCATTCT
This sequence comes from Lavandula angustifolia, assembly GCA_028984105.1. Classification (NCBI taxonomy): domain Eukaryota; kingdom Viridiplantae; phylum Streptophyta; class Magnoliopsida; order Lamiales; family Lamiaceae; genus Lavandula; species Lavandula angustifolia. Next base: position 7,042,335 of record CM054823.1, on the reverse strand, counting down.
TCGAATAATGGCTGGTAAAAGATTTTCTAGAAATGCTATCAACTTTGAGCGAATTGTGATATTGCACATGACTTTCAAAACGCTCGTATAAATACATGACCTTTCAATTTATCTAAATTTGCACACCAACAAAAACGTTAGAGGCCAAAATATCCAAAGTGGATGCTAGACTATCTTACGTTGTTTAGTACTTAAGTCATAAACGTCATTTTTTTATTGAAACAACATCATTTCCTTAATATCTCAATCGTCAAAGTTGTCGTCGGCGTGCAAATTTTAACAAATTGAAAGATCGTGTATTTACAAGAGCGTTTTGAAAGTCAAGTACATGTATTTACTGCTAATATCCCTTAAAATTAAACCCATATAGAGCTCTAAGTATAGAGCTTGACGGTACGAGACGTGAAAGTTAAGCTATTAGCTAAAAATATATGTAACTAACTTCAACCATCGAGTACGCGTGGCTTTCTTTCATTGTCATGTGGTCCCTCCTCTGCGTGGAAGAAGAGATGAGCTGGAGTTTGAATTATAACAAAAGAAGAAAAATCAAATATCTGAATAGTGTTTGTATTCTTAATCAGATTCTTAATCATGGATGCAGTGTATGCTTGAAGACGTTCTTAAAGAGGAATGAAGAAGATCGGTTGGTTAAGTTGGTTGGCAGCCCTTTTTCATTTCATAACCGTTGGATAGAGATGAACGACAGAGATGCCTATTTACATAGTCGTGTTTTACTTTGTTACGATTTCTAGTTTGTTACTTCTCTTATCAGTTTTGTTAACTATTGCCAGAGTTAGTTACAAAACTGAACTCATATTGTACTATAAGTAGAGCTACTCTACTGAATTCATTTAGAATGGAATAAAATCTTCATCCAAAATTCTTCTCTCTAGATCCAGATCTACAAGCATTTCAACAATTTACAACACTTCAACTGTTGGGATTTTGTATACTGGAAGCAAATTTTATGCTTGTATACAATGTGTTTTGTCCCTACCACTATTTTATTCTCCTATCTGATAAATATGTATATTTGCACATGTAATCATTTATCTTGTATAAGAGTTAGATTTGTGTGGTGTGTCGGTATCACAGAAGACAACACAAATTGGTTGAACTGACAAGATATAAACAGTTATCACAGCTGAGACAACTTAAGGATAAGTTGTCGGTTTAAGCTGCAGTTTAGATAAGAAGTGGCTTGTCTTAGCTGCTTGTCTTTACTGGAACACTTAAGGTGGTGTATTGATGGATCACAGTGAGATGTGTTCTCCTAACTGACCTTAGTGGAGAACTAAGATCTCGGTGACTTAGCTGGTCTTAAGCTTGGTAAGACTTCAGCTGAGTGCATTTGGTTATCTATCACTTTGACCTACTATGGTGAATGTCATCGCGACCGGATCTACGTATCTTGGGTGTTAGTAGTTATTTGTGGCTCATGCTGGTTGTCTGTATCTTGCATTCGTATCCTAGTAAAATGGGTTGATAATATCCCCTGAGGAACTCGAAAGGATTAGACCACTAAACCCGGCCGGTTGATTAACTTCAGGTGTGTTAATAAGGTTGAGTAGTACTACTCAGGAATATAAGATGTTAATTAATTTAAGCTGTCAGTGAGCTTAATTAATTAACGGATATTTCTATCTTAAATACGGAGATCGATTAAGTCTAAAATACAAGTCTTTGCTCAATTTAGGGATAAAGGGGTAAGTCAGCACGGATTCTCTAGTGGAATGAATCTGTATTTATTAATTAATTTTGCTCTGGACTGAGCATGGATAATTAATTAATTTGAGGCGCAGCTTTATTTCTTGTATTGAATCCCTGATCTGGCCCAATTAGTTGCCTAGTTATTTATTGTCTCTCATAAATCATTATTAATGGATTAATGTATTTTTTACATTATTTAATAATGTTATTTATCTGAAATTAATTGGTTGGGTCAATTAATTGATAAATATTAGTAGCTCAGTGGATTAATTAATTATGCTAATTATGTGGAAGCCCATTAGGAATATAATTAAATTAATGGGCTACAAATATATTAATATTATATTAGCTTTTGAAGCCTATATATATTAGTATTATGTTCAGAAACAGATTACACACATTCATAAAATTATTAACGCACGGCATTGATTGAGAGAGACAGTAATTTATTTTCTTCAGTTCTCTGACCACCCAGAGGAAGAAAAAGGTCGGGACACAGATCAGAAGATCTGACACATGAGCAACAATCAGAGCTGCAACAACATACGAAGGAGGAAGGTATCGTTTCTAACCCTCAATTATCCTTCATCAACATGGTATCAGAGCAGATTGAATCCATCTAGATCCTGCCATGCCGAAACAGAAGAGAGTTCCTTGGAAGGTGTTAGCTGACGAAGAAGGTGGTTCTTCGGGGAGGTCATTTCGCGATCTATTTCGCGAAGATTCCGCTTTGTCCAGTGGAAATTCCGGCATCCGACGATCGGAATCCACTTATTGGCTTAATTCCGCAACAAAACGTGGCAGCGCAAGGTGATTCCGCAATGCGACGGACATATGTGTACTATCTCAACCCTCATGATCATTCTGGACTCAAACTCGTGACCACAGTGCTTACTGGTTCTAATTACTACACCTGGAGCAAGGCGGTGTATCGTGCATTAGCAGGAAGGAACAAATTACCATTCATTGAAGGTACACTTCGACAACCTCCAATAAATCACAATAACTACAATGATTGGGTGCAATGTGATTATATGGTGTTCACATGGATTATGAACTGTATCTCGGAAAAATTGAGTCAATCATTCCAGTTGAAGGATAATGTTCATTTATTGTGGATGGAACTTAAACAGCGTTTTGATCAAAGCAACGGTCCAAAGACTTTTCGAATAAAAAAGGACTTATCTAGCTTTGTGCAAGGAAATCAGTCTGTTACTGCTTACTATAGTCAGTTGAGTGCATATTGGGATGAGTTAGCCCTATTATTGCCTCCTCCTAACTGTGTGTGTGTGTGTGTTGCGGATGAGACTACTCGTGGTATGTGTGAGAATGAAAAGTTAATGCAATTTCTCTTAGGGTTGAATGATATATATGACACGGTGAGAAGTCAGCTATTGATGTATGAACCACTTCCTACTGGCAGTCGTGCATATAATGTGGTCTGTCAAGACGAGGATCAACGGCATATTACTTCTTCTAAATCTATGCCAGCTGATCAGTCTGCTATGATAGCTGTGAATAATGTTGATGCCACAATCAGAACAAATGATTATGAATGTTAATCCGAAGAGTGGTTATCATCAATCTAACAAAGGACAAGGTGGTCCTTACAAACCTAGGTTAAGTAAGGAAGAAAGGAAACGATTAAAGTGCACTTATTGTGAAGGAAATGGACATTATGAAAGGAGAGAGTGCTTTAAGCTCAACGAAATTCCTGATTGGTATAAGAAACTTAAGGAGGATAAAGGAAGAGGCCACGTGCATTGTGTGACTCAAAACATATGTGAAGAGTACAAAAACCTTGTTCAACCATCTGTAGCACCTAGCCATGTTTCTCAGTATATTCAGCAAGAAGTTGAGTGAGCTCTTAACCAATTGAGGGGTACAGGAGGGCTTGGGAATTCAGGAAGTGTTAATAATGTCAGCACTCAACAGACTTACACTCCACTGAACTCGTTTGAAAGACACTATACCTTCAGTTTATTTGGTGATTTGAAAAGTGAACTGGTCTGGATCATGGATTCTGGTGCCAACAGCCACATTTGCTGTAATAAAATGTTGTTGACATACCTAAGGCCACTAATGTCTCCTCAAAGCATTTATTTACCTAATGGTGTTGTTCAGCTTATATATGAAACAGGGATTGTCCAACTTGCATCTAATATTGTGTTGACAGATGTATTGTTTGTGCCTGAATTCAATCACAACTTGGTATCCACTTACCAATTGACAAACACCTTAAAGGTTCGTTGTACTTTCTTTCCTTCTCATTACTTGATTCAGAATTTGGATAATGACCATGTTCTGTGCATGGGAAAAGCCTTTTGGAGACTTTATGTGACTGATTAGAGTACTTGTATGCACAAAGTGAATGTCACCACAGAGAAAGATTACCAGACGCTGCTAGATTGGCATGTTAAGCTCGGCCATACCTCATTTCAGTCTATGCAACATATCCCTGAGATTAAGAATCTCTGTAATTCATATGTTCAATCTCATCTTGTCACATGTGATGTATGTCATCGAGCTAAGCAATGTAGGAATCCATTTCCTACCCTTAACCGCAAAAGTGATGTTTTGTTTGAGCTTGTTCATGCTGATGTTTGGGGGCCTTATGGAGTAGAAAACATAGCAAATGTTTCTTATGTACTAACTCTGGTGGAAGACCATTCCAGATGTACATGGACATTTTTGATGAATTCCAAGAAACAAGTTGGATGAATTTCGCGGCATTACATCAATATGGTGAAGACTCAATATGGTTGTTCCATCCTGAAGTTTAAGACAGACAATAGTTCAGAGTTCCTTAATCACACAGTTTCTTCTCTGTTTGAGGAACATGGAATTGTTCATTTTGAAAAGTTGTCCTTATAGTCCTCAGCAAAATGGTACAGTTGAAAGGAAACATCGTTCTCTGTTGGAAGTTGCTCGGGCTCTTATGTTTCAGAGTCATCTTCCTGAGAAGTTCTGGCCATACTCTATCCTTACAGCTATATGGATCCTAAATCGATTGCCTAGCCGTCTTCTGCATTGGACTTCTCCTTATCAGATTCTCCTTGGGCTACTCTCATTTCTTGGCCAATATCACTGAACTTAAGGAACCTTCTTCCTATAAAGAAGCTAGTTATTATGAGGAATGGAGAGAAGCCATGTCTGCTGAACTGGCAGCACTTGAGTGGAACCAGACTTGGCATCTCACTGAGCTACCACCAGGTAAACAAGCCATTGGATCCAAATGGGTATATAAGATTAAGCTAGATTCTGATGGAACTATAGAACGTTTTAAGGCTAGACTTGTAGAAAAGGGCTACAAGCAGGAGCATGGAATCGATTATGAAGAGGTTTTCTCTCCAGTTGCTAAACCAGTCACTATTCGACTTCTTATTGCACTTGTTGCTACCATGATTGGTTTCTACACCAGGTGGATATTAACAATGCTTTTTTGCATGGTTATCTTTCAGATGAAATATACATGCTCCCTCCACAAGGCTATACCAAGGCTAAAAAGGGGCAAGTTTGTCGGTTGGTAAAGAGCCTCTACGGGCTCAAACAAGGCTCTCGTGAATGGAATGCTGAATTGAGTAAGGCCTTACTCTCTTATGGCTTTATGCAACTCTCTTATGGCTTTATGCAATCAACACATGATAACTGTTTGTTTACTCTTGGTTCTGGGTCTACTTTTCTTGCTTTGTTAGTGTATGTGGATGACATTTTATTGGTTAATCCTAACTTAGCTGAGATTGAGGCCTTGAAGACATTTCCGCACCAGAAATTCACCATTAAGGACCTTGGTCCTGCCAGATATTTTTTGGGTATGGAGCTGGCTAGGGGTGAGCTACTATACCTCAACCTTACTCGGCCAGATATCACTTATGCTACTCAACAACTCAGTCAGTACATTGCTACTCCACATGAACACCATTGGGATGCTGCTCTTCATGTTCTCATGTACTTGAAGGGTACTCCTTCTCTTGGTTTGTTTTTCCCTCGCCAAACCAACCTTAGTTTACAAGGTTATTCAGATGTTGATTGGGGTACTTGTCCTAGTATTAGGCGCTCTTTGACTGGGTATTGTATCTTTCTTGGTAGTGCATTGGTTTCTTGGCGCTGCAAGAAACAGTCTACTGTTTCAGTCTCTACTGCAGAGGCTGAATATTGAGCTCTTGGGAGCACTGTGCGCGAACTTCAATGGCTCTCTTATCTTCTTACTGATCTGCAGTCCCCTGTTGCCCTGCCCATTCCTTTGCACTGTGATAATAATGCGGCCATCCACATTACTAAAAACCAGGTATTCCATGAACGGACCAAATATCTTGATATGGATTGCCATGTTGTTCGCGATCAGTATAAGGGTGGTTTTCTTTTGCCTACTTATGTTCATACTTCGTTGCAACTAGCGAATATTTTCACTAAGATCTTACTGGGTCCACGTTTTTTATTTCTTCTCTCCAAGATGGGCCTTTCTGATTTGCATCAAGTCCATCTTGAGGGGGGGTAATTCGGATTCTTAATCATGGATGCAGTGTGTGCTTGAAGACGTTCTTGAAGAGGAATGAAGAAGGTTAAGTTGGTTGGCAACCCTTTTTCATTTCATAACCGTTGGATAGAGTTTTATCAGATGAACGGCTGAGATGCCTACTTACAAAGTCGTGCTTTACTTTGCTACGCTTTCTAGTTTGTTACGTCTCTTATCAGTTTTGTTAACGATTGTCAGAGTTAGTTACAAAACTGAACTCATACTCTACTGAATTCATTTAGAATGGAATAAAATATTCTTCCAAAATTCTTCTCTCTAGATCTAGATCTACAAACATTTCAACAATTTACAACACTTCAACAAATAGTGGCGATGGTAGAGCAGAAGAAATTACTAGATGCAAATAAAATGGATTCTTTCTTTCTGGGATTATTTCAATTAGTATCATTTTATGTAATCAAAATCTTGCCACAGAACAGTGTGAATGTGTGATGATTTATTAAAGCATTTTTTGTTGGCTTATTCTTACTTCAGCAGTATGAAATGCATAGTTCTAGTACTATTTAATTTATGTTTTTAGTTGCATATGATGCTCTAAGTATAAGGAATATACATATTCCTATTTAATTTATGTTTTTAGTTGCAAATGATGCTCTAAGTATAAGGAATATATATATTCCTACAACAATACTACTCCCGAATTTCAATTAAATCCAGGCATTTTTTGAATCGCCCAAAATTAAATATATGCGTTTCGAACTAGATTTAAGAAATTCTATTAACTTCAAACTCAAAACCAATGAATTACATGTACCATTTAGCTTTTGGAAATTTTAAAAAACAAAAATACAAAATGACGAAATAAAAAGAAAAAGAAAAACAGAAAACAAAAATGACCAAATAAAAAGACACACGCCCGGTGGGACTCGAACCCACAATCGCTTGATTAGAAGTCAAACGCCTTATCCATTAGGCCACGGGCGCTTCTTGTTAATTAATGAAGTAAATTTATTATTTGTAATTTAATAGATTCATGCTTAAACCAAAATATATTTGATTTCACATGCATAATCACTAATGCAGAGCACAGTTACACTTCGGATCTGAGTTCCTCTCGTCATATAATATTTTATATACAATTAATATTAATTAGAATAATCGAAATACTCTAATGCTTAATATCATAACTTATTTACATTTAACATTTAAGAAACTTCAAACAAATTATATACAATTAGTAATTTAATAAATATAATTATAAATGAAAATATCTCTAATGCTTAATATCATAACTTATTTACATTTATCATTTAAGAAACTTCAAACAAATTATATACAATTAGTAATTTAATAAATATAATTATAAATGAAAATATCGACATACATTTAATAATTTTCTCTTTTTGTTTGTTTATAAGACCTGGATTGTAGAGATGGCAATTTGCGGGTCGGGGCTGGGTAGTATAGTACCCGGACCCGCCCCGCAAGTTCGACTAAGAGACCCAGATCCAGACCCAGACCTGTACGGGTTCAGAAACTAAGAACCAACCCTGGACCCGCACGGGGCGGATCTACCCGGCCCCAGACCCGTTGGTGCCGTTTCAATTGCTAATTTTAAATTATCTTATTTTTTAATTATTAACTTTCGTTGGTGGAAGCCTTTTTATTTGGATTTTCTTATTATAGTTGTCAGTTATTAGTACCTAAGAGTATGAACTGAAGAACAAAAAAATTCAAATAACATAAAGTAAGATAACATAATAAAATTAATAATGCGGATCTAAAACGGGGCTGGGTGGGGCGGGGCGGGTAGATAAATTGGACCCGAACCCGTTCCGGACCCACACGGGTTGGGTCCAGGCCTGCCCCGTACTTCTACGGGTCTGGGTATTACCCGCCCCATCACGGGACGGGGCAGGTCGGGTCCGGCGGGTCCAGTTCCAATTGTCATCTCTACTGGATTGCATGCTAGGCAGTTTGGTGTTCACAACCCTCGTCGGTATTTTTACCCATAGCAGGAAGGATGCCTTCAATTTGTTCTCACTAAAAGTCTAGAAAGTGAAGGAAATTTAAGTTGAAGGTACTTGATGTTTCTATGTAGCACGGAAGCAGATATAAAAACATTTTAAAAACGTCACATACAACTACATCATACCTCTTAAATCAAATTAATCTCAGTCAATCATTTTTTAGATCGGTGACTATATAAAGAAAGCATTGAGAAGCACCACTATATAACATGGTTAAAATTGATTGGAACAGATGAGGCATAGAGTTGGTGAACTAGAAGAAGAGATTATTAAAATCAAGAAAAATACTAGATAAATATTCTGAATTCATTCAAATCAATTTAAAGAATGTTTTATCATATACCTTCATTTTCTAAAAAAAATTGCAATTTCAATACACAAGTATAAATATTGTTACTGCAAGGGCCAAGTTGGAATAGAAAGATCTAACTCCATTCGCGGCAGCTACCACACCTCCAGTCATCTTCTTGGCATGACCATTCAAACCAAGGCGAGCAAGTTTTATGAATCCTTAAACTACAAATCTGACAACAAAGATCTGTTCTGGGATTTAAACAGAACTTACAAGGCAATAACTCATCATGGGATGTTCCGTTTCTTGAAACTAAAGGCAAAGTTTCCCTATTTTTGGTTACACTTTCTGGTGGCTCCTCCCCATTCACATGGCCACCAGCAATGGATTGAAGATTAAAGCAATCTCTAGAAGTAACCTGTTGCTCTAAAAAGGGTGATAAATTTTGCATAGAGATTGCAGCATTTGTTGTTGTTGGGTTGGTTGTTTCCCTAAAAGTATTGGTTTTTAATGTGGTCTCTTGCCTTGCAATTATCTCCTCAAAAGGTGAAGATGCTTCAAATTGAAATAGACCTTCTTGATTGTCATTTGCATTTTTCCCTGCACAATTTCCTCCTCGCTTGTCTGCAGTAGATTGCTTAGCTTCGTATGTAGCAGGAGTTCTAATTGTTGCTGGTACATGAATAACTTCATCCTTTCTGGCTGTTGGAATCTTCAGCTTTGAAGCATGTAGGTGCTGCTCTAGTTTCTCCTTCAATACATTCTTTTTCTCCGAGAAAGGGCAAACAGGAGATTTGATTCTCCGGCACCTACAACACTTGAACCCCACCACGGAAAAGAGCTTTGATTCGTCTAGCTCTACAGAAACAGCATGATACCAATCTGCAATGGACACAAAACCAAAACATTAAACTCTTTGGAGAAACAATAACAAAATATTTAAAAGGAGTCTTAAATGAAGGTTTTAGTAATCTTACGTTTGCATGTTTCACAATGAATATACATTAGATCAGCATTGTATGGCTGATCACAAAGATGGCAATGAGGTTTTATCGAGTCCCTATTTGTGTTACCCTTCAGAAGAATGTTTCTTAACCTGAAGTCGAAGCCAGTATCTTCACAATTCTTCTTCCTCCATAAGAGACCCCAATTTGAGTTTCTGTTCTTTTTTGTAACTGCAGAACTAGTGATTGATTTCACTTTGGAAGAATTGTCCAAAGCTCCAAAAGGTGTTGATGAATCTTTACAGAATACTAAGTTTTCATCCTTAGTAATGGCTGAATTAGGGGTATCTAGTCCTTCAAGGAGCAAAGGATTCGTCAGAGATCCATTCATACTGTCAAATTGAGTAGCTGTCTGAGTTTCACAGCATTGCTTGCAGATGACTAAAAAGTCAATTCCCTCACTCATGTTAACTGTTGAAGCAGTAGCACATTCCTGATGACAAAATCCTGCAAAGAAATAAGCACATTTAAGCGTTTCATGAGTTATACCTACATACAACAAGACCACATTTTTGTCATATAAAAAAAAATAATGATTTATCATTGAATACCTTGACATGCATGGCACTTTGCAGCATTCCTGAAAATCAAACATCCAAATGATTCTGATTAACAAAATTTTAAAATAAGGGTGAGAAGAAAAGAAAACTTTGAAAAACAAGTGAAGCAAAATACCTATGGAATACATCTTGATGGCACGAACAACAATTCCTAGCCGTGTTTCTTTGCTTCCACAAGAGACTAGAGAAAATATTTTCACGAGAAGCCTTCAACTGTCTTCTCTGTAGTTTAGACAACACATTCACAGACTTGTTTTTCTCCATCCTTTGTTCATATTCTCTAATTAGATAGAGAGGGGTGAAGGTCTCAGAAAACCAGTATCTTTCCTTCTCATAATCCTTCTCTATTTCTTTTATGTTTTTCATAACACGTAATGGCAGGTGTTTCCGACTACCAAAACCAACACGGTATCTAACTTCTTGTTCCTCTACTTTCCTACCATAAATAAAAGCATTTCTGAAGGCAGAAGCTTCTGCCTCGGAACTTTTTGCATCACTGGGCATCTGCTTCGGATGACCAAGATCGCCCCACCTCACATGTGAATCAAGGTATCTGACCTGATGCAAGTGTTTATAAATTTGTCTTACGAAAATAGAAGTATTGCAAAGCATGATGAATGCTGAAAGGAAAATTCTCTCATAGAGAAACAAATTATAAAAGAACTATACAAGTTCAAAATGTCAGAATAAAATGGTACCTGAAGTGCAAGATGTGCCACGGTCCTACTTGTTTCGACTGCAGAACGCCAGAGTAGCTGTCTGCTAATTTTGGGGATTTCATTTCCTTCAACGTAACATACACCAGGTATTCTTTTTTTACCACCTGTTATGTTATAACTAGTCATCAGACTATTCTGAATTTACGAAATAATTGATAGACAAAAAAGCATCACGACCTATGTCATGCAAAGAAAACAGTAAGCATTGGGTCTTTTATAACCATGAAGAGGTGGACTGCAAATGTTACCTTGACGGCCTAGCTTTTTTATAATTGAGCTTGGAAGAATCCCTTCTTGGAACATAATCTTCGAAACTATACCTCCTCGCCACCAGGTAATGTTAGTTAGCCTTTTCTTGAAACCATCAGCTACAACTTCAGCTATATTGGATTGTTTCTTGCGTCGCCTGCCTGGCCTACATTTCTGAGTTGACCCTGGTGCAATCTCAGAAGTGGAAGCTTGAGTAGAAAAACCTTTGACAAGCTTCGTCCAATCTCCAGAAAAAGCAATGGAGCGGATATTCTCCTCAAGCTGCAAACATAAACATGATTATGCAACTAGGAGCATAAGGTTTGAAACAAAGAAAAGAAATGACCAGAAAATGCAGCAAGCACCACTTGAAAGAAAAATTAAAGATCATCAATAACGGTAACATAAAAACAGTAATCACCACTTGAAAGGAAATTAACATGCAGAAAAGTAACATGCCCAACCCGACAAGCCAAAAAAGGGGGGAAGACTTGTAAATTAATAATGCAACTACAAATCATTTAAAAAAAAACAGATTCAACATCACAGACTGCTAAAAAACTAACTATTAAGACCTATAAGTAATGAACTTTCAGGAACAGAAACGAACACAACCATATACAAAAAAGTTAAATGCTTACTTCAAGCAAAAGGGTCTTTATTTCACTGCAAGTCGTGGCCTGTTGAAGTTGTCTGTGCCAGTGTTTCCTGAAAGTGTCGTTTAGGAAGGGACCGACAAGTAGGCCACTTAAGTTCTCTTTCATAAACATAATGTAAGTTCTGATGCCATAGAGTCTTTCATCCCCACCTTTCTTTACAGGTCTAACGCCAGCATGTACCTTCATGGCCCCTCTGATGGCATTTGAAGCAGCAACATTTAACAAGCAGCCTCGTTTGCTTGCTAAAGGAGCCGTACAAGAAAAACACCAGCTACATCTTTCCCTAGGGACTTCAGCAAGTCCCTTTTCCAAATTGGGCCAGAAAAATCGCACAGCAACTGAAGAGAAAGCCTTCACCTGAAGGGCAATGCTGCATATAACCTTTTGATGATTGTCTGAAGAGTAAGACTCTGGAACTTGATTTTCCTCATTTGAAAGAATGGCCAAATTAGCAGCTGCAGATGCAGAGAAGTCTCCATGCAGATAGTAATTTATGTAACCAGTTCTCTTGAAGGAAGAGCCCATGTACGAGCACCAACTAGATAGACCTCCACAAGCATTTCCTTCTCTATTATTAAGTTCCTGGCTAACAAGAGACCCTTTGGCTTCTAATGTAGTATCATTGACAGAACTAATATTGCTGCTTCTTGTGGAAAGAGCAATCATATTTGAGTTGCTTTGTTGGCTTGAAGCACAAGGATTATTAGCATGCTGATCAATTAAACTACTAGATGAAGCAGGTTCACTAATCGCGGTTTTCAAACTTTCAGACTGCCGTATTTTGGTATCTACATGACGATCAGATACAGTCACGGTATCAAAAAAATTGTCAAAAATAGGTCGGTGAACACAGTTTCTAAGCCAAGAAAAAGCTATTTCAGCAGAAGTACAAGTGGCAAACGTACCATGATTATCAACCTCAGTCAGCTCAGGAACTTTGTCCGGCATATTAACCAATTGGGTAATGCACTGACTATTTCCCTCCTTGTTCGCTAATTGTAAGCCAACTGCAGATTTCTTCTGGGAAGGTAAGATATCTGCAGATAATCCCCAATATTGCATTATCCCCCTGCATATTTCTGCATACACAATAGCATACTCTGGCTTTGCATAAAGAGAATTGAGGACTTCGGGAATATTGTGCCTATTGTAGTATCTTGTACAACTTCCAGAGTTAATCGATGTCTTCACTCTGAAAAAATACAAGACACACTAATATTAATAAAGGCAATAAAGGAAAGAACAGAGAGCATGACATGTAAGCTATAAGAAGCAGGAAATTAAGTACATACACAAGTAAATGGTCAAAAGAAGCAATGAAAACTTGTTTATATGGATCAACACCGAAAACTTCCCCTCCCCTCAAAGCTGTCCGCTGCAAAGATTTAGTGTTAGTTGCATCAACTTTACACTCAGGACAGTACCATGAACCATTGGGCGTCTTGTTTAGTCCTAAGCATCTTGAATGGTAAACTGACGGACACCCATCACAACAAACCAGAACTCCATCCATGCCACAAAGGTGGCATTCATCACCATTACCATACTCAACAGATGTACCAACTTGAGACTCCGTACAGTTATTATCAAGAGAATTTTGATGCTTTTCGACTCTTTGTGTATCTTCTGTGTCCATGCAGTCAGAAGATTTGGAATATCTAGGAACTCTTGCAGATTCGCATGAGTCCAACATTGTGCTTGTATCTCTGTCCATTCCAACTTCTAATTCCTCACGTATATCAATTTCTGCTCTTAGCTCCTCAGAATCCAGAACATTGTCACATAAAATCTGCAAAATGATTAACTTTTTACCCACAGATAAAGCATAATAATCTCTGTCCATGCAATGTGCATATAACTCTTTCCAGTCATCTCTGTTTGTATAACCTATCGCCATTAGATAGTGGACCAAGTAAATTGGCCAAGTTAATGTATCGAGCAAGCTCCATTCCAGGCGACTGCACGTAGCAACAGCGAAAAAAATAGATTTACCACAAAGTTAATTGAATGTGGCAGCACAACAGTAAAAAAAGACTTGAACAAAAGACAATCAGATATCACCATCTTTCATCCAATAAGATTGATACAATAATGGCACCAACATCAATGTACACGGTACTAACCTAACATGTTCCAAGAATCTATAAATGTTCAAGGAAAGAAGAAGCTACCTTGTAAGAGAAAAGGCAGAAAACAAGTCAAATGACTCGAAGATTATTAAGAGCATAAAAAAGATTGCATGAATAATTCATTTCAAATGAAAGAAGAGGCAAAATTCTCCCACCCTAAAGATTGACCAAAGAGTGTAACTAGAATCAAGAAAGTTGAAGTTACATAACTGTGTAAAACAAATTAAGAATAGCAAAATGTTCAAAAAGTACCTGAGTAGTTTTGATTCATGCTTGGAACCATCTGATAGGACCTTCTCAAATTGGCGCTTGATGAAACAAAGAAGAGCAACATGAACAGAGTCCAGCAATGTGTTTGCAACAGAGCAATTGAGCGCCCCCACAAAATCATCCAACTCAAAGGGGTATAGAAAGAGACGCACACTGAATGAACGCAAGAAACTATATACCGAAAGAAGATGGGGAACATACCGCTCCCGAACACCAATATTCCCCAAAGAAGGAGGCAACTCTGGTGGTGGCACAAGTGACACTTCCTCATCCCGTTTGGTCTCCCCCCCTCCAGCACCTTCACACGAATCACTCGAAGAATCAGCATCAACACCATCATTTCCATCATCTTGAACTTTGACTACTCCATCAATAGTACAAGAATTGGTCCCTCCACTCAATGATGGAGAATCAATGGGAGACTGCTGATCAACATCTTTACTAGACAATAATTCATTCAGTATCTCTTTTCTCTTTTGCCATTCGCCAGTTAAATCACCATCTTTAACCAGAACTGCCTTGACTTTACTATTGATCAAATCCTCACAGCGCCCATCCTCATAGTTTATCCTATACAAACCTGACTCGTGATTAGTAATCCTTCCTAGAAGAACTCCACTCCCCTTAAACCCTTTCTGTACATATCTTCCAACCAATTCGGATGACCTTGTTTGCACCACCCTCCTTTTGCCAGCAACGCCTACCGTTGGATCCTGAACATTATCCATCTTCCTTTTTCTTCCTCGGCGTCTCTCCGCCCCAATCGCCACCCTCTCCATTCCCACACTAATAGTAAATCCGCACCCTGGAAGAAAAAAAAATCACCTTAATCAAATCCACATTCCTTCTCCTGAATACATATCATCAATGTACATAAGTATCCCTCATCAAAGTAATGAATATGAATCGATACAATCATAAAAAACAAGTAAAAAGGCAGAGAGATAACAATAGCCATAGGAAATTTTAGTCAACACAAAGATGGTAGAGCAAAATATTAAGTAAATGTATTGAATTTAAGAACAGAGAACTTTTAGCAGACAAAGTTGCTAATATAAGCTAAATAACAAAGCATAAATAGATACAATTATCATAAAACTACCCTTGTCGAGACGATAAACAGATGGGCCAGGGGTGTAAAGTCATTACTATTAAACTTAGGATCCAAGAGACTAAAATTCATCCAATTACAATATACAGCAGTATCTCAGATTTTTTATTCTTTCAAAAGGTGGTTTAATATATGATAATTCTAGTTGAGAAACTGATAAGATATTCAATTACAAAAGAACCCAAAAATACCCACAACAAAAACATGGGAAGCTGTACATTACTTACAAAAAGGACAGGGACAAACGATGCCAAAAAAAATAAGTAAATCAACATTATGATGTACAACAAAATTGGCAGAAAGGTTGTGTTACTAATAACCGACACATTTAAGCTATGCAGAAGCTAATTAACGAGCAGTGTCATTGCTTAACCTTTCTCTTATTCACCAAATGGCAAGCAAAGCCAAACCGCATAAAATATATAAAGTTTAGCAACATCTAAAGAATTCAAGATCCCATACAGAAGCATTGAATCCAAAAACCCTTGAAGCAAGATTAAGCCAACTCTGAAGCACCAATAAAACCCCAAATAAAAATTAAAAACTCAGTTTCTTCCTACATAACAATAAATAAGAAAATCAAGAAAACCTTATAACACAAAGTAAAGTAGGAGCCAAAATCACCATAAAAACTTCCCGAAATTAGAAAACCCACCAAAATCAGTTTCACCAATTCATCACTAGAAAGCTCACTCTCCGAATCTAAACCATAAACAAAATTGCAATGCGTTTAGTACACATCCTATTTTTGACAGCCATGTATATGAGGTGAGATGGTATGAAAACCTGAATCACTTTTCTCATCAGAAACAGATTCTCCTGTCGCTTCCGCAACAGATTCACTAGACTCCTCTGGAGCTTCGACAGCCGATTCAGTAGACTCCTTATTTTCCTTTTCATTTCCGGACTGAGCTGTAGTCTCCTTTTCGTTGGCCTTAGAAGATGCCGATGATGCGAATCCCAACCACTGAAATGCTGATGAGTTCATTACTGACTGATGTAGTGGAGAAACCTGAAGAGGTAACACCTGTAATGGAAAAAGAGTACAATCCTTATTCTTCTAAAGTTCATACAAAGTATAGGAAAACTCCATCATACTAGATTTTAGAAAGAAGTTGAGCTGAAAAGGCAAATCAGCAGCCATCAACAAGACTTTACAAATTACAATTACAAGCCACTAATACTAACTTTTTTGTCCCTGCTAATTCTTGGGAAAATTGGTTAGTGTTAATCTTTAGAACTCAAAATCATAGTCAAATAACCAACTAAAAAACAGATAACTATGGAATTCCATTAGCATCAATAAGATTAAACCACAACTTGCGAAAAGTGAAATAAAACTAACGGTAGCATAAGAATCGAGAATCAAATTCACCTTTAATATCTATCCTAAGCCCAAAGGTACAATCTTTCTCAACAAAAAGAGGAAAAAACAGAGTTTTGATAGAAAAGAAACAACCCTTAACCAGAAATCAATCAATCAGACGCTAATAGGAAGGAAAAGAATCTTACCATATCATTAACCCTACGTGAAGAAATTAAGTATTTGGGCGAAGATTGGAAGTGCTTGCTTCCATGGCGGCCGGATAGAGGCACCCAGTTGCGGGAATGAGTCAAAAATGTTCTAGAGACGAACTTTACACAAATTTAAGTAGAAAAAAACAACAAAATTCATGAAAATTAAGAAAAAATACCGCAAATCTTGATGGGTGCTTCAAGTTCGAGAAGATTGGGCTGATTAAAGAAGATTTCGCGAGACTCAACACAAAGCTGCTTAATCTCAGATTTCGTAAGCTGCACTAGTTTGCCCGGCTTTGAGGATCGGACTTCAATCAGCTTCTCAATGATCCTGTTCAAAACTGCAGGGGCTAAGGAGG
This sequence comes from Lavandula angustifolia, assembly GCA_028984105.1. Taxonomy (NCBI): domain Eukaryota; kingdom Viridiplantae; phylum Streptophyta; class Magnoliopsida; order Lamiales; family Lamiaceae; genus Lavandula; species Lavandula angustifolia. The sequence goes on along the minus strand of CM054823.1, from coordinate 7,025,248 downwards.
CGGTTCAGCGAGGTGGTAAGGAAAGAGTGGAGAGGTCGGTGATGGCGGGCGTTGTAGAAAAGGGTTATTAAGATTTTGCAAAATTTACGACGCTGACACAGTAGTTTAATTGTCAATATGTGGGAAAGTAGGGACAGTCTCGAAATTTCACGAGAAGCAAGTAGGAGATCTTGGAACTTAGTGACAATAAAAAAATGTCACGTGTAAGAAATTGATATTTCTCTTGTAGCAAAATATTTTACTTGCAAAACGAAATGATTTTCAGAAAATCAAACTAAACTCAATAAACCAACTGGATCAATCGGTCAATCTTTCTACTTTATTTGATATTTTATTATTTATTAACTGGTCATCTCATTTAAAAATTTATATTAGTATAAAAATGCTATTATAATTTTATTTTTACATTCTTAACACATAAAGTCTTAGATATGCTTTCACAATGAGTGTTTAGAGTAGCTGAAGCTTATTGATAAGTGTTGAAAACTGTTGAAAGCGGCTGAAAGCTGCTGATTAGAGAATTTGTAGGTGTTTGAAATAAGTGCTGAAAACTGCTGAAAGAAGAGAAAATAGTGTTTGAAAATATGTGCTGAAAGCTGTTGAAAGTGAAGAAAATAGTGTTTGAAAAACTGCTGATATCTGTAGTTTATTTTAAGTTTTAAATAAAATATTTGTTTTAGCCTCAATATTATTAATATAATTTATAATAAATAAATAAATATTAAATTAATTTAATTTTTATATTATGTAAATTTATAATATATCATATTAGCATACACATATCATACTATTATATTTTAAATATTATTTATTTACTTAAATTTATATAATAATATTTTTATATAATTTTAATAATTATGTAGCTAAGAAATAATTACTATTAAATGAAAATATAAAAAAAATTAATTTAAAATTCAAACTTTTCAGAACTCACTATTTAATCGATATTTAACTATTTTTAATTTAATAATTATTATTTCATTAAACTTGAAGAATTTATAAATAATAAATATAAAATATTTTTATCAAATTACTAACTAATATATTAAAATATAATTATAATTACATTTGCAACTAAGAAAAATATTAATTTTAAAATTAATGATTTTTTGAGAATTATAGAAATATTTAAAAGATAAAATAGTCCAATAAATTAGATAAGTTGTAAGTTGTAGATGAAAACTGGATCATAGCAGCTTAAGCAACTTATCTATCTTGACTATATTTAGTAAGGAATTTCTGCTTAAAGCTGGGTGTTCTAAACACTCCAGCTGCAGATGAAAGCTATAAGTTGCAGCTGAAAGTTGTTCCAAACACCACCTTAATATCAAATACAACAATACGACGTGCAATCCAAATAAATAAATAAATAAAATACTCCACTCTGTAAGACTGTAACATGATGTTATATTATTATATACTATATTTGAGTATTGGAATATTTACGTGGATCAAAAGCAACTTGTTACATTAAACATTGGCTAATAATCCGGATTTTAATGTGAAAGTTATTAATCGAACAGAATGTATGCCAAGGATTTTTCTCGCCCGGTTTTGATCTCTCATTCTATAATTCATCAATAGAATGATACATATGTATATCATTTAAGGTACACAAGAAAAAAACAGAAAAAAAATCTTTATTCATGAATTAACAAATCTCAACTAAAGTATAATATAATAGTAGTAAAACATACTTATATATATGTTGAGATTTTGTATACTGAAAGCAAGTTTTATGCTTGCATATAATGTGTTTTTGTCCTTAACACTATTTTATTCTCTTATTTGATAAATATATGTATTTGCACATGTAATCATTTATCTTGTATAAGTTAGATTTGTGTAGTGTGTCGTGTATCAAATAAGACTACACAAATTGGTTGAACTGACAAGATATAAACAGTTATCAAAGCTAAGACAACTTAAGGATAAGTTGTCGTTTTAAGCTGCAATTTAGATAAGAAGTGGCTTGTCTTGGCTGCTTGTCTTTACTGGTACACTTAAGGTGATGTATTTATGGATCACAGTGAGATGTGTTCTCCTGACTGACCTTAGAGGAGAACCAAGATCTCGGTGACTTAGCAGGTGTTGGGATGAGATCATTTGATAAGATTTGAAGATCCCAAAACCCCTAGCTGAATGATGAACATTCGATATTGTAATAGCTTAGTTTGAATTCAGCTGTTAGAACTCACTAGGCTAGAGTTCAGTAGTTGTGAAGTCAGTAGAAGATCTCGCACTCAGCTGAAGGACTCAGTATCGAAGAACTCAGTTGGTCTGTCTATCAGCAACTGAATCTGCAAAGGAATTCGTGCCAAACGACTAAATTGCTCAGACGAATGTTGATAGAGGAGAATCAGGCGACGGTCCGAGGATTCAGAGGAAGTCAACTCAGTATACTTTGAGTTTGGACAAGCCTCACCAACTCTCATGTACCTTGACCAATAAGGAGCCGACAACACCTTACCTGCTCTGCCATAAAGCTGCTCCTAGCCGAAAAAAGAGGAAATCTCTACAGTGCCTCTACTCAACGTTCAAATTTCATATGACTGTTTTTCTTGTCTTATTCGACACGTGGCTAGACCCTCTCCAACGGATCTATTCACAAATCGAAGACTACAAATAGATAAGGTCTTCAAGCAGAAGAAGATACGGGAACCCAAGCGAACAAGCTCAAGAACTCTAGCAAACTTTCAAGCAACATACAAATGAAAAACTTGCCCTTAGATTAGATATCTTTTAGTTCTTATTTCTAGAGAATTTATGTTCCCTTTCTCTATCGAAGCGAGCCTATTGTAAAATCTATAGCTTAGAAACCTCGAAAGAGTTCATATCTTTTGAACAATTCTTTCTTGTAAAAACTCCTTCACAGTTGTAGAAAACCTTCTAACCTTAAACGGTTAAGAGTTGTAAAGTCACTACGACTATAAGTAGGATCTGTTCTGTGTACACACAACTAAGACTTGCTCAGTATAAGCAAACAAGTTTGTATTTGTCTTGTGAATAGATCACTGAGACTTGCTCAGTATAAATAATATAAGTTCTCCTGCTTGTGTCAGGACAGTGGACGTAGGACCCATCGTGTCCGAACCACTTTAAAAATTGTTGAGTCATTTTTTATTATAACTGTTGCATTGACTTACCGTTCATTCAGCATCCTGCTGAGGTTTTAATCAAACTTGCACGAATCAGGTTTTCATAAAAGACGCATATTTAAAAAGGGCCTACACTTCCTCACATAACTCTTAGACTGAACTACTATTCACTGACATAAGTCAGTAGGACTGTACTCAGTAGGAGAACTTTCTGCCCACGCGATCGAGAAAGTATTTCTGGCCCACGGACTCGTTCAGTAGCATTCTTCAGCTAAAGCTGACTTTCACGTTCAGAATTTGAATTTGCATTCAGGTGTATTCACCCCCCCCTCTACACCTGAACCGCGTCTTTAGGACCAACAGCTAGTCTTAAGCTTGATACAACTTCAGCTGAGTGCATTTGATTATCTATCACTCTGACCTACTATGGTGAACGTCATCGCGATCAGATCTACGTATCTTGGGTGTTAGTAGTTATTTGTGGCTCAGACTACTTGTCTGTATTTTACAACCGTATCCTAGTAAAATGGGTTGATAATAACCCTAAGGAACTCATAAGGATTAGCACACTAAACCCGACCGATTGATTAAGTCAAGTGTGTTAATGAGGTCGAGTGGTACTACTCAGGAATATAATAAGATGATAATTAATTTAAGCTGTCAGTGAGCTTAATTAATTAACGGATATTTCTATCTTAAATACGGGGATCGATTAAGTCTAACATACAAGTCTTGCTCAATTTGGGATAAAGGGGTAAGCCAACACGGATTCTCTAGTGGAATGAATCTGTGTTTTATTAATTAATTTTGCTCTGGGCTGAGCATAGATGATTAATTTATTTGAGGCCCAACTTTGTTTCTTATATTAGATCTCTGATCTGGCCCAATTAGTTGCATATTTATTTATTGTCTCTCAGAAATTATTATTAATAGATTAATGTATTTTATATTATATAATAATATTATTTATCTGGTCAATTAATTGATAATATTAGTAGCCCAATAAATTAATTAATTATATTATAGGGTAATTATATAGAAGCTCATTGGGGATATAATTAAATTAATGGGCTACAAATATTAATATTATATTGGCTCTTGAAGCTTATATATATTAGTATTAGTTTCATAATCAGAACACACACATTCATAACTCATACGCGCACACGCGAGTTTGAGAGAGACAAATTTTTTTTTCTTTAGTTCTCTGACCACCCGGAGGAAGAAAATGGTCGGGACACAGATCAAAAGATCTGAACAGGAGCAACAATCAGAGCTGCAACAACATATGTGGAGGAAGGTACAACTTCTTCCTCTCCTATTATTCCTTCAATATAATTATAAAATATACTTTTATCCGGAATTGTTAATGTTGGGATGAGTATATATGATAAGATTTGAAGATCCCACCCTAGCTGAATGATGGGCCTTCGATATTGTAATAGCTTAGATGAGTTCAACTGTTAGAACTCAGTAGGCTAGAGTTCAGTAGTTGTGGATTCAGTAGAATATTTTGCACTCAGCTGAAGGACTCAATATAGGAAGTCAGTTGGTATGTCAACCACCAACTGAATCTACAAAGGAAATCTAGCCAGCGACTGAATCGTTCAGACGGATGTCGATAGAGGACAATCAGGTGAATGTTCGAGGATTCAGAGGAAGTCAACTCATCGTACTTTGAGTTTGAATGAGCCTCACCAACTCTCATAGACCTCGATCAATAAGGAGCCGACATCGCCTTACCTGCTCTGCCATAAAGCTGCTCATAGCCGAAAAAAGAGGAAATCTCTACAGTGCCTCTACTTAACGTTCAAATTATTGTGGCCGTTTTTCTTGTCTTATTAGACACGTGTCTAAACTCCCTCCAACGGATCTATTCACAAATCGAATACTATAAATAGAGAAGGGTCTTCATTCAGAAAGATCACGTGCCGGGAACCAAAGCGATCAAAGCTCAAACACTCTAGCGAACTTACAAGCAACATTCAAGCGAATAACTTGCTCTTAGACTTAACATCTTTTTAGTTCTTCTCTCTAGAGAATTATTGTTCCCTTTTCTCTATCTAAGCGTGCTCATTGTAAAATCAATAGCTTAGAACCTTGAAGGAGTTCATATCTTTTGAACTGTTCTTATTTGTAAGAACTCCTTCTTAGTTGGAGAAAATTTAATCTTAAACGGTTAAGATCTGTACAGTCACTACGACTATAAGTAGATATCTGTCATGCGTACAGATTGACGGAGGCTTGCTCAGTATAAGCAAACAAGTTACAATATGTCCTGTGAACAGATCAACTGAGACTTGCTCAGTATAATTAATACAAGAACATCTACTTCGTGTGTCCGAACCACTTTAAAAATTATTGTGTTGATTTTAACAGTTGCATTGATTTAATTGTTCATTCAGCATCTAACTGAATTTTAATCAAACTTGCATAAAACGGGTTTTCAACTGTGACGTTTATTTTAAGGGCCTACACTTTTGCACACAACTCTTGTACTGAACTACTGTTTACTGATATAAGTCAGTAGGACTATACTCACTATGAGAACTTTCAGCCCACGTGATCGATAAAACATATCTGGTCAACTGACAAAGTTCAGTAGCTTTTCGTTCTGAGTTTGAATTTATATTCAGGTATATTCCCCCTCCCCCCCCCCCCCCCACCCCACCCCCCTGAAGCACATCTCTGAACCAAAGTTAATCCTTTGTACAAGAATTTTTTTACGAATTAACTTAAAGTATATATATATATATATATATATATATATATATATATATATATATATATATATATATATATGGGAGGATTCTATAAGGAACACCTCCTTAACGAAGGAACTAAGAACACATCTCCTCCTTTCATTTAAAAGTTGTGTGGTCCAGATTGAAGGAGATGCTTTTAACTTTAAATCCCTTATTTGACTCCATTAAGGGTATATAAGTCATTTGATTTCTTTTTTCTTATTCTATTCAGTTTTTTCATTTTAATAATTTGTAGGGTGAATCATCTAAATCATTAATTTTATTTGAATAGATATAAAATGGCTTTCTGTTCTTTTTCTTCATCTCCCCGTTCCTCCGAAGAAGCTCTCATTCCATACCGAATTATTTATGCACTTACTCGTAATTATTATGCACTTAATTCGTAATCTTTATGCACTTTATTCGTAATCTTTATGCACTTTATTTGTATTTTTTATGCACTTAATTCGTAATTTTTATGCACTTTATTCGTAATTTTTATACACTTAATTCACAATCTTTATGCACTTAATTCGTAATTTTTATGCACTTTATTCATATTTTTTATGCAATTAATTTGACAAACCTAAATCTTAGACTGCAATATACTTCTAATAAGCTAAATAACAATCAATTGCATATTACAATATCCAGTAAAATCAAATCTCCTAGAAAAATCAATTCCAGAATTGAATCAATGAACACATAAGTAACAGTAAAAATCAAATCTCCGAGAACACCCAAATTTCTTTATAATCAAATCTCCATAAACATGCAAATCAATCATCAATGCCTTTAATTTCTGAAATTTGTGAAATTTCTCTTCAGCCATAAGCATAGAAAAAAAAATTAGGAGAACAAATGACAGAGAATGAATAGAAAATTCAAAAAAAATCTCCTCCCTACCATATGCCTTTAATTTTCGCATAATCAATCTCCAGTGAACATTCTAAATTTCCATGAATATGTCCACAAATCTCTATGTGAGGGAAGAGTGAAGAACAACGAAGTGTTCTGATCAGCGATTTCCTTCAAGCCAAAATCGAGGGAGGAACGGAGTATGGCGGCGGCGTGGTGTCGTCGTTGTCGGTTGAGGGGCGGCGCGGCACCATATTGCTGTCGATGGAGGGGCACAAATATGAGTTTCAATTATCTGCTCCCAAATTTGTCGCAGGTGTCGTCTCTGGACGAGAAGAAAGGAAAAATAGAGGGAGAACAGTGTATGGCGGCGGCGTTGTCGTCGATTGAAGGGCGGCGCGACGCGGTGTTGGTGTTAATTGAGGGACGGCGGCGCAAATTTGATTTTCTGGTTTAATGTGAGAGAGAAATGAGATAAGAGTGGGAGAATGGAAAGAAAGGTTGGGAGCGAGAGATATTTGTGGAGAGAATGATTCTAAATTTAATTTTTGACTTTATTGCCCTTATGTTACCACAAACATTATTAATCTATATCATATAAGATTAGATCTTAGCCTTTGATTATACAAAATAAATGGATGGATCTCGTTCCTAATTCCTTCAATAAGGAGGTGTTCCTTAAAGATCCATCTCATAAATATATATATATATATATATATATATATATATATATATATGAACATTTCATTGATTGACCATAGAATGACATGAAAAATAGGTAATAAAATCCTCCTCCGAATGTATTGCTTCCCTAAATATGATAGTTTATTTTAAAGATAAAAATGTTGCAATTTTTCTTTATTAAAACTAAAAGTTTGTAGTGAACATTGCTAAATTCTTCAGATTTCCTTCTGAACATGGAGAAAATAATAATAATAATAATAATTTATATAATCATATTGCGCCCATATTATATAATCTCTATGGAAAATATGGTAGTTTAACATGTATTTACGCTAACTATAAATGTAATATCCTAAACACATAAAATACGTATTAATACACATAAATACGACATTATGGGCGATAAAAAGCATATTTACCTAATATTTATAGAAAAATTAAGAACAAAATCTGAGGCAACACAACTCCAATGCTGACTATAAAACAGTCCTCACTTCTCTCTCTCTCTCTCTGACTCAAAATTCTCTCTCTCCACTTTCCCCACAAACCACAATGCCGCAATACTTCCTCTTTGAAGCATTGTTCGGCTAAAACTTCAATTAGAGAGATAAACAGAGCATTCCCCTGTTTCAACTGAAAACAAAAACAGAGCACTCCTCTCCTCGGTTACCCAAAAATGGCTGAAATATCCGCAAAGAGTTTTCTACCGGAATCCTTCCCGCGATATTCTTCGGACATCTCGGGGCAAATCAGTCTTTTGTGGGAGCTGATCAAGGCGCCGTTGATTGTCCCTCTGCTGACGGTTTGTGTCTACATTTGTCTGGCCATGTCCATCATGGTTTTCCTGGAACGCCTTTACATGGGCGTCGTCATCGTTCTCGTGAAGCTATTCTGGAAAAAGCCGGAAAAGAGATACAAATGGGAGCCCATGGAAGATGACGTGGAGATTGGCAACGCCGCTTACCCTATGGTCCTTGTCCAGATCCCCATGTTCAACGAACGAGAGGTCCCGGTGAAATATGTCGAATTTATTTTTCTCGATTTTTTTTTTATCAAAAGGTTTTTTTTTTCTTAATGGGCAGGTTTACAAGATCTCAATTGGTGCAGCGTGTAATCTTTCATGGCCTTCCGATAGGCTAGTGATTCAAGTTCTTGATGATTCCACAGACTTTTTAATCAAGGTATTAATTTGTTTCTAAACAGAAATTACCAAATTCTGGGTTATGATTTAGTAATTAATCACACGATAATTGATAATTGACGCCATAACTTTGTAGATTAAGGGCGTTTAATGACGTATTACTTTGTAGGACATGGTGGAAAAGGAATGTTTAAGATGGGCAAGCAAAGGGGTGAAGATTATTTACCAAATTAGAGAGTCGAGAGGAGGCTACAAGGCTGGGGCGCTAAAGGAAGGACTCAAGCGCGACTACGTCAAGGAATGCGAATACGTTGTTATTTTTGACGCGGATTTCCGACCGGAACCTGATTTTCTCCGACAATCGGTCCCTTTTCTTATTCACAACCCGAATATCGCCCTAGTACAAGCTCGTTGGAGGTTTGGTAAGAACTAAAACCTCACATTTTTTACTAATACTATCCGTCTCAACATTTTTGACCGGCTTACTAAATCACACACACTTTAAAGTATATTATTATTATTCCCAATTAGCGTAAAATTCTTTACATGTAAAATAAATGGTCATGTGGAGTTAGTTTGGATTTTTCTGTCGTTATTACTCCCTCCGTCCCATTATTTGTGGCTTAATTGGTTTCGGCACGAAAATTAAGAGAGTAGATGATAAAGTATGAGAGAGTGGTAGATGATAAAATATGAGAGAGAAGATGAGTAAGATAGTGAGAGAGTAGGAGAGAGAATGTAATAAAGTAGGAGAGAGAAGATAGAGTAGAAGATATGATAATTATTTTTTACCAAATTAGGAAAGTGGCACAAATAATGGGACACCCCTCGGGAAAGTGAGCCACAAATAGCGGGATGGAGGGAGTACTTCTTTGGAGATATTTATTGCATGCTTTGCGGTACGGTGGGGCCCATTATCTTCTTTTTATTATTTCTTAATATTATTTGATTATTTTCCCCTTCATTTTAGGTAATTATCTTTTTTGACTTTTTAAAAAAAAAATAATGTACACGTCAATCTTCTTTTACTGCGAATAATCGAGTGACGAAACTGTCCTGGCTATTGTTCTGGAAGTATATGTAAAACCCGGATCAGTCGCCGGAGAATTGCTAGATATGCGGGGTAGGTTTGTCTTTTTGTTTGGGAGCTGACGGTCATCAGCCGAAGTCTTATCAGTTCACTCTTTTTTTCGTCGAGGGCAGATATGTCATTTGAGCTGTCAATGTGGAACAGGGTGAACTCCCCACCGACACTGAAATTACAATCTTAATAAAATATTCACTCTGTTGTTATTTGCAGTTCATTTTTTCCCGCATTATTTTTTTTTAAAATAAGCTCTAAATAGCGGGACGAAATAAATAAATATTAAGAATATAATCGATTTTGAACTTAGTTTTGCTGTCACGTGTAATTATCAGAGAATTGCACACATTTTTCATGCTCACATGGCCCTAATCAGACACCCATTTTTAGTGTTGGTAATACGCCTAAATGTACAATGTAACCGTATATGTACGTATTTATTCTGAATTCATGTTTTCTTTCTTCTTCTGCTTTAAATTGCAGTGAATTCGGATGAGTGCTTGCTGACCAGAATGCAAGAAATGTCATTGGACTATCATTTCACAGTTGAACAAGAAGTGGGTTCAGCCACTCATGCATTTTTTGGCTTCAATGGTAAGAATCCAATGTATTTTTAAAATTCGCAATTTCACCCTACTTCTAAATCATGCATCCGCCCTGGTAGGAACGGGAGGAATTTGGAGGATTGCTGCAATAGAGGAGGCCGGAGGATGGAAAGACAGAACCACAGTAGAAGACATGGATCTTGCAGTTCGTGCTGGCCTCAAAGGCTGGAAATTTCTCTACCTTGGTCATCTCCAGGTGAAACTTTCACACCCTAAAATCAATAAATCTTGCTCGAGCTGATGTTGTTGTTGTCGTTGTAGGTTAAAAGCGAACTTCCAAGTACTTTCAAAGCCTTTAGATTTCAACAGCACAGATGGTCATGTGGTCCGGCCAATCTCTTCAGAAAAATGATGATGGACATTGTCAGAAACAAGGTACTCACATACTAAAAGCTATTTATAGGGAGATAATCACTAAGATTTCGATGTGGGATGATACTCTAATGTTTTTTCAATGTTGGACATGCTTTATAAGAAGTTTTATAGTGAGGGCACCTGTCAATTAATGGGGAGTAAATACATTAAGATAATCACACTATGTCTTCGATGTGTGATTACATTTTGATTGAATCATGAATGTGGGACATGAGTTTTAAAGATTTTCTCACTTGTGACAGAGAGTAACGTTGTACAAGAAGTTGTACGTGATCTACAGCTTCTTCTTCGTCCGAAAGATCATCGCCCACATGTTCACCTTCTTCTTCTACTGCGTCGTCCTCCCCCTAACAATCCTCGTCCCAGAAGTGTACGTCCCGAAATGGGGATCCATCTACCTCCCCTGCATCATCACCACCCTCAACTCAGTCGGCACTCCACGATCCTTCCACCTCCTCTTCTACTGGGTCCTCTTCGAGAATGTGATGTCGTTCCACCGCACCAAGGCAACAATCATCGGCCTACTCGAAGCCAAGAGGGTCAACGAGTGGGTAGTCACTGAGAAACTCGGAGACATTCTCAAGAAGAAAGGCGGGAAGTCAAGCGGGCCGAGGAAATCGCTGTCGAGACTACTCGGAGATCGGATACAGGTGCAGGAGCTCGGATTCGCGGTGTTTCTTTTCGTGTGCGGGTGGTATGATTTCTTGTATGGGAAGAACAACTACTTCATATACTTGTTTTTACAAGTCTTCACCTTCACCATTGCTGGGTTTGGATACATTGGAACTATTGTTCCGTCTTCTTAGCCATATAGAAAGAGTTTAGGGATACAAACTTTGCAATTGTTTTCTTTTTATGTAGTCTATTGTGATGGAGTATAACGGTTTTGTTTAGGTTATATGCTGCTAGGTTTTGGATTGTATGTGATTGTTTGAGTTTGTTTGAAATGATATCAAATTTTAGAAATAGTACTCCCTCCGTCCCATTAATACTGTCATGTATATTATATCGTGTTGTTTCAATAATATTGTCTCCTTTCCGAAAATAGAAATAATAAGAGAAATGTTAATCTTGATTATGCCTCATTACTTAAGCTAATTATCTTATCTATTTTTTTAAGGAATACGGGGTCTTCCTCTCTCTCTATTCTACCATAATCTCACTCTCATCTCTCTCCTCTTTGAGAACAGAAATCCGCCGCCGCCCCCCCTCTCTCAAAACCTAGATCTAAGCTTCCCAAATTCGCGATGATGAATAAGGGGCTGAAAATATCCGCCTCCCTTCGACTACCATCTTCTACCCTCTTGTCGATTCATTCTTGTCCGAAATCACGACTACTGACGAAGATGGCGAAGTTGCCAATGGTAGTTCTTCCTCCTTCAGTGACTCTCAAACAATCGACAATGGAGATGAAGTGGTTGAAGAAACCATTTTGAGCGACCACGTCCCCAGATCCACTGATTTCCGATGTTCCCTCGATTCCTCCATCTACGACTCGGAGATAGTCGAAGAAGGCGATGAATTGGTAGAAGAAATCATCATGAGCGACCATCCGTGTGTCGCCGATGGTTCCATCTCCGACCTTGTTCATGACGCCGGAAAATTCGTACGGGTCTCTATTCTGAGCGGTGAGAAGTCGATGGTAAGTGAAAATGGGGGCCGAATCTATGCCGTTGAGGAAGATTTCCATTCCTTGAAAAGAAAGAGACTTGATTTGGAAAGGGAGCGTATGAAGGAAGCAATTGATCTGGCTTCCTTCTTACTTTAATTCGGTGAGATCTTATCCTTTTGTGCTGGACTTCCATATTGTTTCTGTTAAGGTTGCATTGGTGTTGAGACTTGAGTATTTTGTGTTGTGACTTCAGTTTAAGGCTTCTTAATACAGGTTATTCAGGGTTGATGCTCCTGCATATGCAGCTTTACTTTTTTTATTGTATTCATTAAGTTCAGTACAGTTTAATGTAGAGGCTGCTGCATATGAGATTTGCATCATAAATAACCTATTTAGAGTTAAATCTATGTACACTTTTATTCTACCTGCTGCATAAACATAACTTTCCATCTTCTACATTACAAAACTTCTTTGAAATTCCTTGCTTTCTTTTCTTGTGACTTGGACATCTTCAAAAGATAAATTGCCTTACCTACATTACATAATACAGTCCGCATTATCTACATTACAAAATAGGCTGCATTATCTACATTACAAAATACTCCTTACATAGCTTACAACACAGGTTAATTGCACTATCTATACAAAATAGGCTGCCTTAGAAACTTTTCAAAGTAAAGATCATCATCAAAAGCCCTTCCTTTACATTCTTGTCCAGTCTTCCACTATTAGTCCTAACCTGTTCTGAAGTTGAGTTAGTTCCAGTGTTGTGTCATTCTCAAGCATGTAATGAATGCATTCTCTTACTAAATCTTAGCTGACTTCCAAGTCTGTAGGAAGTGCCTCTTATCTGGTGAGGGCATCCTTCTTCATATGGGGGGTTTTATAATTGTTTGTCCCCTTAACTCGCATTATCTCCTTCATGCATGATTGTAAATTGAGGAACATCTTATTAAGAGTCATAGGAGATAATTCTTCATAAGAAGAGATAACTGCATTTACTAGTTCATCCACATTTAGGCATCTAGATGTGACTTGAATGCTTTGAATGGCCCTGAACCATCCCAAGTCATTCACATTTGTGTCTGGGGAATTTGGAGGTTGGTTTACCAACCTTATGTCAAAGCCATCTTGGCTGGCAGCCTTCCTGAAATCATCATCACTATCTTTAATATGAGGTCTCACATTGTCTTGTTGAATAAAGATAAGTTTACTTTCTGATGAGGGCCATTTTGCCTTGATGGCTGGGATTATCTGATTCAACATGGATAAATATGAACTTAGAATTCTTGTTGTATCAGCATAGAGTTGATGTTGTATGAACTTAGAATTCTTGCTATATTTAAAAACACATGCTGAAAAACATAGGAACATGAAACAGAAATAGAAACTTAGGAAACATGAAACTGAAAAATGTTACATAGTGTACATGAAACAGAACTTAGGAAACATTAAACATAAATTGACCCATTCTAATCTAAGGAACAAAGCTCAATTGCATATAAGCTATTATTGCAATGTGTAGATAAAGCATTCCATCTCCATACCTGGTTTATCAAGCATGCTTTTACCACAACTTTTGTGATAGATTGAATTGGTTTAGTCTCTATGGTGCCTTTGGGTCTGTTTTTGCTTCCTCTTAAGGCTGGAACTTGTTGTGTGAATGGGAATATACCAATTTTGCCATCAAACACCACACCTCCATTTGCATCGAAGATTGGCATGCACACGGCACACATAAATATCAACTTCGTGATGAATTTCTTGCTTTTACATGTTCAGCGTGGTTCTGCATCAGCAGGAGTAAGGTAAAATCTATGTGAAGATTTGGTAATATAGAACCATTTCTCATCTATGTGAATTGTGTTATGCATGCTCTTAAATTTCAAGATATTCAAAACTCTATCAAACTCTAGAGCTTCAATTGAAAATCTAAGTCGTAGAATTTTATTAGGAGCAGTTAGACTAAGACAGATGGCACTAGTATGGGTTTTGATCAAGCCTTCATTTGCCCACCTACCCACCGTGCTCCTGCTTGCATTAATACCATCTGCTAACTGTCTGATTGTGCCTCTTTTGTGCAATGCTAGACTTTGAATCAGCTCCAAGTCGATGTGAACTCTCTTTTGCCTTGTTCTATCTACTTTTGCGCTCTTAAGTCGGATGACTTGCCCCTCTCTTTGCTGTTTTTTTGCAGCAGCCCATAGACGACTAACAGTACGAGGCAAGACGGAATAAAGGACGGCAGCTTCGGTGAACTTCCCTTTCAATGGCTTTCCATTTTTGAAATTGCGTAGAAGAAACTGGACGATGTCGTTCATCTCCTCAGCGGATAGATTTTTTTTCCCCGTCACTCTCATTTTGTTCTTCTTTCTAAACTGATTTTTGGTTGAACTGAAGAGTGAGAGTAGTGTTTAAATATATATAGATATGTAGTGGAGGGATATTTGAATTTGAACGCTTTTGGTCAATTTTTTCATTTGGATGTGAATAGAAAAATTGAAATGATATTTGGAGGGAATTGAAATTTTTCGTATATGAATTGCAACTCCTTATCATTATTTTTGTTAGTTGATTTTCTTTAGATCCCACTTGTTTTTTTATTTTTTAAAATCTGCATTCTTTAGTTGTTAAAAAAATCAAAGACCATAAATAATTTAAAATCAACAAATTACTGTTCATCAATATTTGGTTCGATAAATTGTGTAGCCAAAACAATCATAAGTGTTTGGAATAGTGTATCAATTTAGATTAGTAGTAAAAATAATTTAAAAACTAAAAGAATAATGTGGACCAACTTAATTAACAATTCAAATCCCACTTTTTTAAACTCCATTTCCTAGTTGATAGTATTAAAGGGATGAAGGGAGTACAATAATATTACCCCACGTGATTTTGCAAGTAAGCATTAGAAATTAGGAACAACATTTCAGTTCTACAAGCTCTTGTGTCAGGCATATTTGATTTTTATCCGAAAATCTTCAATTATTTTGATAGGGCAAATTGGCAAATTTAGTCCCCAATATTTGCTAATTTGGATGAATTGGTCCCTAATCTTTTTTTTTTTTAGTTTATTGGTCCTCAATGTTTGCTAATTTGGATAAATTGATCATTCTGTCAAATTTTAAGTTAATTAAGTGATAATCATAGGGGTATTTATGGAATAAAAGTTTCAGGGACCAATTCATCCAATTTTTAAATAAAACTTTAATTTTTTTTTAAATTATGATTTTTTTGGGAAAAAAAATTAATTTTTCAAATAATTTTTTATTTTAAAAATTACTTTTTTTCCAACTAATTTTTTTTCTTTTTTTTTTCAAATAATTTTTTTGGTAAACGAAAAAAATTAATTAATAATAATTTTAGGGACCAATTCATCTAAATAATTTTTTGAATTAACTTTTTTTCAAATTTTTTTATTTAAATAAAAATTAAGTAAATTTAGATTAACTAATAATTTTGCATTTCACGGTGAAGGAGGGGAGCGGGTCAACACAACGGTTGGAGAATGTGTTATGTTCTTCGAGGAGAGGAGCAGCTGGACGACCCGCTCCTATTCGTCCAGTTATGGCCTCCCACCTCCTAGTCGTCCAACTGCTCTTCTCCTCGAAGAACATAACACATTCCCCAATCGTTGTGTTGACCCGCTCCCCTCCTTCACCGTGAAATGCAAAATTATTAGTTAATTTAAATTTATTTTATTTTTATTTAAATAAAAAAATTTAAAAAAATAAATTCAAAAAATTATTTAGATGAATTGGTCCCTAA
The DNA here is from genome assembly GCA_028984105.1 of Lavandula angustifolia. Taxonomy (NCBI): domain Eukaryota; kingdom Viridiplantae; phylum Streptophyta; class Magnoliopsida; order Lamiales; family Lamiaceae; genus Lavandula; species Lavandula angustifolia. The sequence goes on along the minus strand of CM054823.1, from coordinate 7,009,279 downwards.
AATTATTATTAATTAATTTTTTTCGTTTACCAAAAAAAAATTTGAAAAAAAAAAAAAAAAAATTAGTTGAAAAAAAGTAATTTTTAAAATAAAAAATTATTTGAAAAATTAATTTTTTTCCGAAAAAAATCATAATTTAAAAAAAAATTAAAATTTTATTTAAAAATTAGATTAATTGGTCCCTGAAACTTTTATTCCATAAATACCCCTATAATTAAAACTTAATTAATTTAAAATTTGACAGAATGACCAATTTATCCAAATTAGCAAACATTGGGGACCAATAAACTAAAAAAAAAAAAAATAGGGACCAATTCATCCAAAGTGGCAAACATTGGGGACCAAATTTGCCAATTTGATAGTGAACCTTTTGACCTGTAAAATACTCCCTCCGTCCCATTTGAAACGACCCGTTTCAAATGGGTACGGGAATTAAGAAAGTTGAAGATAAAGTATGAGAGATGAGTAGATGATAAAGTAAGAGAGAAGATGAGTGTGATAGTGAGAAAATAGATAAAATATGAGGAAGTTGCTTCCTTTTTAGGAAACGGGTCGTTTCAAATGCGACGTCCCGAAAAGAAAAATAGGTCATTTCAAATGGGACGGATGGAATACTAAATTGTGCTCCCCTAGTAATTTTATTACATTATCTCTCATCAAATATTCCCTTTAATTTGATGTCCCTCTTTAAATATAATGTCGTCCTTGGTAGATTGGTAGCTTAAAAGATCTTTTATTCCATATTCTCGTGTTTTATTATTATTTTTAATTATAAATATTTAAGTGTTTATAATATAAATTTTAGGATTGTCGTAAATATTTATGTATCTACCATTGAAATTTAGTGGAATTTTAGTGGAATACGAGATTGTAGGACAAATGATCCGAACTGGATTGATAGTAAACAAATTACTGTATGAGGATTTTTTTAAAAATTTAAACGGGGGATTGAATTGAGATATTACAAGAAATTGAAAACAACAACAATTAAAGTATAGTTATAATACAAATTTATTTTTAATTATAATAATCATATATCCAATTTGGATACTTATGTCGGAAAGTGAGACGAAATTTTAAAATTTAACATCATTTAGAAAAGAAAAAACAAAATTAATTTTATTGCAGAATAGAAGACTCCAGAGAATTTAGCTTTTGAATGAAAATAATGCACCCCCCGCCATCTCCCGCATTCTGAAACCCTAACCGCAGGATCTCCATTCTCCAATCAGCAACCAAGAAAAAGCTTGGTGTTCTTGTTGAATCTTGCCATGGCAGAGCATTTGGCGTCAATTTTCGGTACAGAGAAGGACAGGGTTAACTGCCCGTTCTATTTCAAGATCGGCGCGTGCAGGCATGGCGACCGCTGTTCCCGCCTTCATACGAAGCCGAGCATTAGTCCCACGATCCTGCTCTCTAACATGTACCAGCGGCCGGACATGATTACTCCCGGCGTCGACTCTCAGGGACAGCCCATCGACCCGAAGAAGATGCAGGAACACTTTGAGGTTTTCATTATTTTCCTTCTATTTCTTCTATCATTTTCGTATTTGGGATTGTTTAATTTGGTTACGGGCTGTGTTGAATCGAAGAGCGCAATTACCTATTAACAAGTTTGTGGATCTGGTTGCTCATTTTCCTTGAAAATGTATCTGCAGCAAAGTGTCATATTAATCTGATTCAGTGAGACTTTGTTTATTTTGGTTGATTTATAATTAGGTAGATAGATTATTTCAGGGTATATAAGGTTGGATATGATAAACTATTTAACGTATTCTATGTTTACTTTGATGCATTAGAGACTGCTGGATTGCTATAAATATTTTCCCTTTAATAACGTCAAACAATTAGTCAAGGGCCTTTGGGAAATATTTTCTCTAATATCAAAGAAAAGTAAACATATGATATAATTTGGTTTGGATAGTGTTCACTAATCAACCTTTATCCATCGAATTCGATAAGGCTCTTTTTCTTTGGTGGATTATTATAATTATTGTTCATAGATATGCTTTTTAGCATAATATTTTTTTTTGCCAGGTTGCCTGAAATTAGTAGCTCTATGAATTTCAAGTATTTACTAGTCGTGCATGTTATGTAGAAGACTAGAAACATTTTCGATACAAGCATCTTAACAATTGTATTTGTTAAAGGACACTCTGTCAGCCTCTTTCTCAATGTTCTGCAATTTTATGCTTTCTTCTTGGTTGATTTATTTTTTCATTGTCACCTGCATGAAGGATTTTAATGTGTTACCTGGATAGTTAATGATTGATTTGTTTAACTGAGACCTTGTTATTTTGGTTGATTTATAATTAGGTAGGTAGATTGTTTTAGGGTTAAGGTTGGATTTGATAAAATAATTAACGTATTCTATGTTTAGTTTGATGCGTTAGGGAGTGATGAATAAGTCATATACACATTCTCCATTTAATCACTTCAAACAATTAATCAAGGGCATTGGAAATCCTTTCTTTAGTATCAAAGAAAACTTTAGTTTGGATAGTGTTCACTAATGAACACTTATCTATCAAAATCGATAAGGCCGTTTTGCTTTGGTGGATTGGTATAATTATTGTTCGCACAGATGCTATTTTAGCATATTTGTTTTTTTTGTTTTTTGTTTTCGCCTTGGGCTGCCTAAAATCAGCAGTTCTATGAATTTCAAGTATTTCTTAGTCATGCTTGTAGCATGTTATCTAGAAACATCAGAATATAAGCTTTTTAACAATTGTTTTTGTTAAAGGATGCTCTATCAGCATCTTTCTCAATGTTGTGCAATTTTCTGATTTCTTCTTGGTTTATATAATACTCCGCATGAAGGTTTTTAATGTGTTACCTGGATAGTTATTGGTTCCTTTGAATCCGGTGCTGTAGGACTTCTACGAAGACCTGTTTGAGGAGCTGAACAAATATGGGGATATCGAAAGCTTGAATATTTGCGACAACCTGGCTGATCATATGGTAAATTTTTCCAACATGTTAGTCAACTTTGTATCATTTTAAGTTGGTCTTTCAGGCATAACATAATTATTTTCGGGCAGGTTGGCAATGTTTATGTCCAGTTTAGGGAGGAAGAGCATGCTGCCAACGCTCTGAATAACTTGACTGGACGTTTTTATGCAGGTAATGCGTTGTCCTTGTTGTTGTACTTTTTAAATATATTTCATTTGTCTACGCATTGAGCTCTTTTTAAAGTGAAGGACTGCTTTCTATTATGAGTTGCATTACATGAAGAAGATTGTTTTATGTGTAAATATTTGTTTGTGCAGGACGCCCTATTATTGTTGATTTCTCTCCAGTGACTGATTTTCGCGAAGCCACTTGTAGGCAGTATGAGGAGGATGCATGTAACCGTGGAGGTTATTGTAACTTCATGCATCTGAAGAGGATTAGCAGGTTAAACTTGTTTGTCCTGTAGCAAGTGTCTTCATGCTTAATTCTAGGTTTTGGTCTGAATTATAACTAAGTGTTTCCTTATTGCAATCTAGGGAGTTGAGGCACCAATTGTTTGGGAAACGCAAGAGCTCACATAGAAGCAGGAGCAGAAGTCCTCACAGACACCGTAGCCATGATGATCGCCCACATGGGAGTCGAAGTCACAGCAGAAGATATGATGACCGTGATCACCATGAAAGTCGAAGCAGGAGACGTAGGAGTACAAGTCCAAGAAGTAGGAGGGGTAGAAGCAGAAGCCCAGGTGGCCGGAGGGATCGCAGTCCAGTTAGGGAAGGAAGTGAAGAGAGGCGTGCTAAAATTGCGCAGTGGAATAGGGAAAAGGAAGAAGCACAAAATGCTATCAAGGCAAATGCAGGTGGCGAGGATCATAGAGCTGAAAATGACCATGGTAATGTGGACAATGGGAGAAACTAGGAACGGACACTGAATAATGGATATGGGTATTGATAATTTAGAACTGGTTTGTTCTCTCTCCCTATCTTCATCTGTTCTGATTTGTTCACAGTGAAAGTTATTTTAGATGACCTGTCTTACTGCGCATTTTCCACTGTGCAGGAGGTGTGCAGGTTTTTCAATTCTGTTATATGGAACATGATAATTTTTATCTACTTTGTGTCTTAGTAACATCTCTCGTATATGCTTGTTTCTTGCTTGCATGTGTTGCATGGATCTGGGAGCCTATTAGATATCATCTAAAGCCCTAAATTGGTAGAAGTCCAAAGCTGTTCTTCTCATTTGATTGTCACTTCCTGCGTTGTCTCGTTAAGTCTAGCTGTTGGGCTTAACTCCATTTTGTTACACATATTATCTGTTCAAGAAATTATTTTACCTCTGCAACTCCTCTTTAACACTAGCTTTTGGGTTCGGCTGTCTCCTTAAGTCTAGCTGTTGGGCTTAACTCTGTTTTGTTACACGCATATTATCTGTTCAAGAATTTTTTTTACCTCTGCAACTCCTACTCAAGTCTAGCTTTTGTGTTCGGCTCCCATTTGTTAAATCACATCATCACATGTTATCTGCCCTATAAATTCTTGTGTTGAAAATGTTCATCTTTGTCAGCTCCTGATAGTTTTTACTAAAATTATCCCATACTCCCTTTTGATCATAACCATGTCTAATATAAACATCAGTATATTGTATTTTCTCCAAAAGAGGGTGATTCTGTAGTCCTAATGTTCTTAACCATTGTAGTTTTTCCCGAAACTTGCATATGCAAGCTAAATTCTTTATTTCCTTGTTTAAGAATACCTGTAACATGAGATTTTATTTCTATGGTACTTACATGTAGATGTAGATATGCATGTCAATAGTTTATAATATTTGTTTAGTTGCTTGTGTATTTGGTGTTATCTTACACTTTCGCCTCTCAAGACATCCCATTAGCATTCGTGCATGTTTTCGTGTGCAGTCAGGTTTCCTAGCAAAACAAATTTTCGTTGTATGATATTCGTTTCCATATATTAGCATTTGTGTATGTGTGTTTTTCGTGTGCAGTCAGGTTTCCTGTACCCATAAAACAAGAGGCTAGTGAGTTTTCACAAAAAATCCAATTTTGTTGTTCTTTTGCAAGATTTGAATAGTTGCAGATCTCACCAATGTGTTAAGTTTTGCAGGTCCAGGTTCCCTGCATAGAAAGAAATTGAGCACAGATTTTAATTAGAGCTTACCATGGATATTGTACAGGTATTTTGCTTGCAGAGTGGAAGCGGTGGGCTCGACAAGTAATTGCAGGTCGACTTCTGGTTGAGGCTCCAATGGAGATAGAATCTACACTTATTAATAGTCATGTTTGTTCTCTTTCATGGACTTGCAGCAGCTAGTTCGGTCTTGCTGGTTTTTTGTTTGAGGGGGTATGATTTGATACAACAACTATTGCACTTTTGAATCTGGTTACGTTATAATCAAAGTCTTGGTGTATTTCAGCATGTTTTGATAGATTTTCATTGTTGACGAAGAAAAAGATGAATAGTAATCAAGACAAACATGACCCCGGTCATTAATAAACGGTAATAATGCTTGTTTTTTTATTTATTTATTGTATACTCTATTTGGACTTATTAAACATATGGATAAAGCTTTTAATCGATATCTGTTATTATTCTATTGGTGGATATAGAATAGGACACAGGAAGTGGGATTGAGAATTTTAATGGATTGTTTGATGGAGGAGGATCTGGTGATAGAGATTTTTTTTTGTAGTAAATAGCTAAATTGGTCTTTTATTTTTTCATATCATTCACATTTTAATGAATTCATTTATAAGTTTAAAGATCTCAATTTTATACACCACATTCATTCTTTCGTCATTTCTATAATATTCAAATTGATGATCTATTTTCTAAATATTATAATTACACCCAACATATTTGTCTTCTCATTAACGGTTTTGCTCAGTTTTTAAATCATACATCGGTCATAATTTTTTACTCGATGGAAGAAATTAATCAAATAGACGTACGTATTTGATGTTGTAGTATAGTTAATGCTACGAGGGAGTTATGTCAGTCGAGATAGAAGGTGAGATGAAGTGGAGGATGAATATGATGCACAAAATTAACAGGTTTAGATTTATATGATTCAACTCAAATATGAAGCACCAATATAACTAAAAGGTGGAGTACTAATATGACTTTTATTTTTTTTTCGAAAAATCAATTCAAAGACAAATAAAAAAAAAAAAAAATCATTCAACGCACAATTTTCAATCCTCGTAACCGTTATTATGCCTAGTGATAGTGAAAATCGGTCAACGGGTTGATAGATGAAACTGAAATTGATTTACTAAATATGAAGCAAAAAAAAAAAAAAAATCGGCCAGTTATTATTGAAATGATCGTCTTATTATGGTTGGTCATCCTACATCATCATCGGACACGCGCAACATATAGTAATATTAGAATATGCCCACCGCTTTTGCGCGGTACCCTACAAAATACGTATTGCGTCGTTTTATGATTTAATTCTTATAATTCTAATCTTTTAGGTTTAAGAGTATTGAGTTTTTGTGTTGATTGTGTAACTGAAAAAGAACAATAAATACATTAGCATGAGTTTAATCTTATTGAGCGATTTCAGTATTGTACAAACTAAAATACATATGTAGATACATAAAACTAATGCTTTGATCATAGTTGTTGCTTCTGAAGTAGCACAATTGATATTCCTGACCACGCAACCTCGAGCAACAAAAGGTCTAAGACATCTTGGATGTCATCGATGTGGCATGAATGAGCATTGGTCGCGTGCATGTCGTACGACGAAGCATCTTGTTGATATGTATCAGAGTTCGATCAAGGGAACAGTAAAGAATGAGACCAATGTCCTTGACTATGACGGTTCGACTGATACTCCAAGTCACTTAGATGTCTCTGATTTCTTTAGTGACCCAAACGACAACATTGATGACTTGATTGGTGGTGGTGTGTTAGAAGATGATTAATGCATTTTTTGCATATTTAGCTTTTATTATTTATCGTTGTTAGGAAGTTCATTTGCTTACAAAATTCTAGTATTTCACAACTTTTTTTTTACCATTGTTGATTGTTTTTAACTGATTATAAATTTATTTTCTTGAAAACCAATATCTCAGAAAATGCAAATGAATTCTTGTGATATCTGTTTAGCTGATAGTGCCACCACACACATCATTCTCCAAAATAAAAAGTATTCTCAAACATTAACATTAGCTAAAGATAATGTTATCACTATATCTGGTGCATCGAACATCATTGAAGGCTCCGGAAGAGCTTGTATCATTATGCCAAATGACACTAAATTAACAATTGAGCATGTTCTTTACTCTAGTAAGGCCAGAAGAAACTTACTAAGTTTTAGGAATATTCGCTGCAATGGCTACCACATTGAGACGATGTCAGATGGTAGTAACGAATATCTATGCATAAATTCTTTTGTATCTGGCCAGAAGCAGATCAAAGAAAAGTTATCGACACTGACATCCGGAATGTATTACACATTCATAAAAGCAATTGAGACAAACCATGTCATGAACCCGAAGATAGGTTTGGACATCCGAGAGCAACTATGATGCGCCACATTATTGAAAACTCATGTGGGCACAATATACAGAACCAGAAGATTCTAGTAACAAAGGAATTCCCATGTGATACTTGTGCGTAAGACAAGTTAGTCATTAAACCATCCTACACAAAGGTCAATATAGAATCTTCATCTTTCTTTGAAAGAATTCAAGGAGATATTTGTAGACCTATATATCCACCATGTGGATCATTTCGATATTTTATGGTATTGATTGATGTTTCTTCTAGATGGTCCCATGTATGTCTGCTTTCTAGTAGAAATGTAGCTTTTGATAGACTATTTGTTCAAATAATAAAATTGAGAGCTCAATTCCCAGACAATCCAATTAAGAGGATTCGCCTTGATAATGCTAGTGAGTTTCAATCTCAAGCATTTAATAGTTATTGTATGGCTATTTGGATTGAGATTGAACATTCGGTTGCTCATTTTCATACACAAAATGGTTTAGCAGAAACGTTTATTAAATGTCTTCAACTTAATTATTGCTAGACCATTACTTATGAAATCAAAACTCCCAATTTCGGCTTGGTGACATGCCATATTGCATGCTGCATCATTAGTTCGGATTCGGCCAATAGCCAACCAACAACACTCCCCAATGCATATTGTTTTTGGTAGAGAACCTGATGTTTCTCACTTACGAACTTTGGTCGTGTTGTCCAAGTCCCAATTGCACCCCCACAACATACGAAAATGGGTCCCCAATGAAGGCTTGGGATATATGTTGGATTTGATTCGCCCTCGATTATAAGATATCTTGAACCTTTAACGGACGATTTATTTACTGCGCGTTTTGTAGATTGTCATTTTGATGAAATGACATTTCCAACATTTGGTGGAACAAACCTACATCCAGAAAAGCAAAAGGAAATATCTTGGAATGAAAAAACCTTGTCACATTTTGATTTCAGAAGTAATCAATGTGAACAAGAAGTTGAAAAAATAATTCATTTGCAACAGCTTGCAAATCAAATTCCTGATGCTTTCATAGATACAAGAAAAGTGACACTATCTTACATACTAGCTGCCAATACACCTGCTAAGATTAGTGTCCCTGAAGGACAAACATCAATGGTAGCAAATGAATCTAAACTCCGTAAAAAATGTAGTCGATCAAATGGTTCCAAAGATTATGTGCCTAGAAAGAGAAAGGCACAAGACACGAACCAATTAATGACGGAAATTATTGATCAAAATAATGTAGTTACTGAAGAACCACAAGTGTCTGAAAATCATGAGATCTCAATAAATTACTTATCTTTTAATAAGATATTGGAGAGAGAAAATATCGCCGTGGACGATAAATTCACCTTTAAAATGCCTCTTGAAATTCTAAATGAGGATCCTAAATCGCGGTCTATTAAAGACTGTCAAACTAGACATGATTGGCCAAAGTGGAAAGAAGTCATACAAGGTGAACTAAATTCCCTTGAAAGCCGAAAAATATTTGGACATGTAGTTCAACTATGGAAAATGTTATCCATGTAGGATACAAATGGGTCTTTGTTCGAAAGAGAAACGAAAACCATGAAATTACGAGATACAAAGCTAGACTCGTAGCACAAGGTTTCTCTCAAAGACCGGGAATTGATTATGAAGAAACATACTCTCCGATAATGGACGCGATTATATTTAGATTTTTGATGAGTATAGTTGTGTCAGAATGACTTGATATGCGCCTAATGGATGTAGTAATTGCATATATGTATGGTTCACTAGATAGTAATATATACATGAAAATCCCAGAAGGATTTAAATTGCCTGAAGCGTATAAGTCAAAACCCAAAAGCATGTTTTTAATTAAACTGCAAAAGTCGTTGTGTGGGTTGAACCAGTCTGGCCGTATGTGGTATAATAGACTCAGCGAGTATCTCTTGAAAGAAGGGTACAAAAATGATGATGTTTGCCCTTGTGTTTTCATTAAGAAAATAGACAATGGATTTGCAATCATAGCAGTTTATGTAGATGATTTGAATTTAATTGGGACTCCTGAAGAGCTCAATAAAACTGCTGAATATTTGAAAAATGAATTTGAGATGAAGGATTTAGGAAAGACAAAATTCTGTCTTGGTTTGCAGATTGAACATGTCCTTGAAGGACTATTTGTTCATCAATCCTCATATACAGAAAAAGTCTTAAAGCGGTTTTATATGGATAAAGCGTATCCATTATCATCACCAATGGTCGTTAGAACACTTGATGTGCATAAAGATCCATTTCGACCTATTGAAGATGGTGAAATTATACTTGGTCCTGAAGTACCATATCTCAGTGCAATGGGAGCATTGACTTATTTAGCTAATTGCACAAGACCGGGTATAGTTTTTTCTGTAAATCTTCTCACAAGATATAGCTCTGCACCCCCTTTAAGACATTGGAATGGTGTTAAGCACATTCTACGTTATCTTAAGGGTACCATTGACCTTGGTTTGTACTACTCAAAAGGTTCTGATTATTCTCTAGAAGGGTATGCAAATGCTGGTTATTTATCGGATCCACATAAAGCCAAGTCACAAACTGGCTATGTTTTTACACGTGGAGGAACTGCTATATCTTGGAAGTCCGTTAAGCAAACCTTGACTGCAACATCCTCAAATCATTCTGAAATAATTGCAATTCATGAAGCAAGTCGAGAATGTGTGTGGTTACGAAATATGACAAGTCATATCCAAGAGTCGTGCGGATTGACTTCTTCAAAGGATTTTATATGAAGACAATGCTGCTTGTATCATGCAATTGAAGGGAGGTTAATATATAATTTTTAATATTTTTCATATGTAGTTGTCATTCTACCATTTTATATTAGGACTGATTTTAGAATGATTTCATAATGACAATTAGATATGAAAAATATTAAAAATTATATAATATTAGGGTTTCATGAAGAAGGTTGCATATGTAATTTAACATATAGTATAACTTTATTCAATTGATAAATTATGATTATGTTCTTTTTTTCAATACTTATTGCTCAATTGAATAAATTCTTAAATCTCCCCGATCACATATAGACCTATCAAAATAGGGTGTTAAATTTCAATGGATAGTTAGATGAATAATATAATATCCCTAAATATAGCTAAGTAGTAAGTATAGTTAGACCTAAAAACAAACGCCCCCTAAAAAAGTTTTCTCGGGGGCTCAGCCCCCGAACCCCCGTATAACATCTTTCATGCCCTTATAAATTCTCGTCCCCCCTAACTCGAAATCCTGAATCCGCCCCAGGAATCAGTATTCTCCATTTATTTCAACATCACGCAAAAGAATAATACCACGATGGATGTCAAATTCCTCATCATGCCCAATCGAACTTAAAATATTTTTACATATTTATTTTTTACAAAATAAGATAAAACAAAAAGTTCTGAATCTCGAATTCATAAATAATTTATCAAGTACAGTTCAAACTTCAAAATGAATGTTTTATACAGTAATAATCTTATTTAAATTTATTTTAACCCTAATTTAAATTAATTTATTAAATAATGTTTGATAAAATAATAACTTCGCTAACAGATTTTTTTTTCATAACTAAAGTTATTAGTATTGATTCTACTGAATTCGATAACCTTGTTTTTATATAGCAACAAGAGGGCCCACGTTTTTTGATAGGATGTATGTCCAGAATTCAATCTAGAAATTTCACGTTAGTGATTATTACTATTTGTATTCGATTCATCTTGTCTCACTTTTCTAATCGAAGTTCTCATTCATTTTATCTCATCTCTTATGTGGTAGTTTTTTACTTCTTAATTTAACGACTAAATCAATAGGACTCACACGTCACACTTTTACTGACCAAATTTACTTTGCCTAAATAGCAGAGTCGAAAAGAATGAATTGTAGAAACTGAACATGGAATTTGTAGGGAGGAAAGTTTTATTCAAAATCTCATCAAAACAAACAGAGCCTCGCACCAGATATATATACAACTGGGCGGAAGCTTCGAGACGATGACGGTTATAACCGTCTACAACTACCTATCCAACTAAAACGTGCTACAGTAGTGAGAACACGCTAACAACTCTATAAGTACAAATCGTGACCGTCCATCTACGAACTAGATCAAACGACTCTTATTGAAACAAACTAAAGAAGCGCACACACGCTTTTATTATGAAGAAAACAACACTCTAACAGACTTCTCTTGAACAGCTTGTGAACTGCATGCCTTATGCTCACTCAAAGACAAGAACACCAAGAACACCAACACCATGAATGTCAACACCCCCCCGCAAGATGGAGGCGATGAACATCACAAAGCCCCATCTTGGCAAGAAGGAACCGAAAACGAGGCCCGGACAAATTCTTGGTAAAGATATCAGCAAGCTGTAAAGAAGTATGAATGCCTTGCGGCAGCACAAAACCAAGCTTGTATTGATCGCGCACAACGTGGCAATCCATCTCCAGATGCTTGGTACGTTCATGAAACACCTGGTTTTTGCAGAGATGAACCGCAGCAGAGTTGTCACAATGTAGGGCGATAGGCAAAGAACATGGAAGTCCAACATCACGGAGGAGGTAAGAGATCCAAAGCAATTCTCGCACAGTAGAGCCAAGTGCTCTGTACTCAGCCTCGGCTGTGGACACAGACACTGTGGCTTGTTTCTTGCAACGCCAAGACACCAAAGACCCTCCGAGAAAGACACAAAAACCGGTCAAAGAGCGCCGAGTAAGAGCACAGGTGCCCCAATCGGCATCGGCATAGGCACTAATTGTAATATTAGAACCAGAACTGGAAAAAAATAATCCCAAAGAGGGACAGCCCTTGAGATATTTCAAAACATGATGCGCAGCCTGCAAATGATGAACCCTGGGAAAAGCCATGTACTGACTGAGTTGTTGTGTAGCATGGCTTAAATCCGGCCTAGTAAGATTGAGATATAGAAGCTGCCCAACCAAACGTCTGTAGCACTCTGGATCAGATAACAAGTCACTAGAGTCAGCACTTAACACAATCCCTTGAGGTAGAGGAGTAGAAGTAGGATGGCTTTCAAGCAAACCTGCCCGTTCAACCAAATCAAGAACATACTTCCGCTGATTTAAAGAAATACCCTGCTCACCCCGGGCTATTTCTATGCCAAGGAAATATTTGGCCTCACCCAAATCTTTGATAGTAAACTGTCTATGCAAGAAACTTTTCAGCTGATCTATAAGAGATAAACTGGGTCCAAATAGCAAGATATCATCAACATAAACAATCAAGCCAACAAAATCATCATCCCTGCCCATAGTAAAAAAGCAGTTATCATGACAAGACTGTTTCAGTCCAAAAAATAACAAGGCTTTGCACAACTCAGTGTTCCACTCACGAGACGCCTGTTTCAAACCATAAAGACTCTTAGTCAGTCGACATACTTGCCCAGGTGCAGCTTTATCATAACCCTGTGGAGGAGCCATGTAAATCGTGTCTGATAAAGTTCCATGCAAGAAAGCGTTGTTAATATCAACCTGATGTAAATACCACCCTTTCAAAGCGGCTAAAGCAATCAACAATCGAATGGTAACATGTTTAGCCACTGGAGAAAAAACCTCCTCATAATCAACACCATATTCTTGCTTGTAACCCTTGGCTACAAGTCTAGCCTTAAATCTTTCCACACTTCCATCAGACTTTAATTTTGTCTTGAAAACCCATTTTGAACCAATAACATTTTTACCATCTGGAGCAGTCACTAGCTCCCAAGTCTCATTATTTTCTAATGCAGTGAGCTCATCCTGCATAGCCTGCACCCATTGAGGATGCTTACTTGCCTCTGAATATGAAGAAGGCTCAGGAACACAAGTAATGTTGGCCAGGAAGGACAAATAATCTGGGGTAAAGAGAGGAGAATTAACAAAGGATAGGTAGGAGGTGTGGAAGAAGTGGACACATCAAGATCAGAACAAGCAAGATTAGTATTACTAACAAAATCCTTTAACCAGCCGGGCTTAATCACAGCCCGCTTAGGCCTCAGTTCAGAAACTTCAAGAAGAGAATTAGGAACAGGTGAGGCATCAGAAGCACAACCATCACAAGAATTTGAAGAAGAACCACCATCAGACGAGGAAGAAGGATCAATAGGTTTACCAAGTAAGTGTGAGGAAGAAGGGACAGATGTAGGGGAATAGTCTGCTTCAAGTTCCTCAAGGTGAACAAAGGTAGAAGGTCCAGAACCATCTGAACTAGAATGAGATGGGGAAGACTGTAGAGTATGATAAGGAAAAACACTTGTGAAAAATTTGACATCCCTCGAGATAAAAATATCTGAAGAATCCAAACTATAAAAAACATATCCTTTATGATCAACTGAAACGCATAGCAGAACACTCTTCACACTTCTACTGTCAAACTTCTGCTTATGTGGATTCACATTAGTGGCATACACCAAGCAACCAAATGGCTTAATCATAGATAAATCCACTGACTTACCAGTTAAAACTGTATAAGGCACATTCCAATCTAGAATAGCTGATGGTAGCCTATTCAACAACCATGTGGCTTGGAGAATAGAGTATGTCCAAAAATTTTCAGGTAATTTGCTTTGAAACATCAAGGCTCTAGCTACTTCAAGCAAAGACCTATGTTTCCTTTCCACAGTACCATTTTGCTGTGGACTATATACACAGCTTTTAATGTGCAAAATCCCTCTTTCCCCAAACAGACGCCTAACATCTTGATTAAGAAATTCACTGCCATTATCTGTTTTAAACTTCTTAATTTTGAATCCAAACTGAACCTGCACCATGTCAACAAATTCCTTCAGAATACTAGATACTTGATGTTTAGAGGTCATCAAATAAGTCCATGTGTTCCTGCTATGATCTTCAACTAGGGTCAAAATAAAGGGAGTGTTTGTAATACTCTCCACATGATAGGGACCCCATACATCCGCATGAACTAATTCAAATAGGATCTCACTCCTATGATTCAAAACAGGAAATGGATTCCTACATTGTTTTGCCCTATGACAGACTTCACAAGATTCAATTTCTAACTTATGAGGATTAGTCCATAATCCCTTTAACTCTGTTATATGCTTCATAGCAGTCAAAGAAGCATGTCCTAATTTCACATGCCAATCATACAAATTATCAGTACTAGGAGGAGATAAATTGTGCACCTGGTCAAGCTTCTGATCAGCATCCATGATATAAAGTCTTCCCATCGCCTGTCCCCTGCTTAGCAAACAATCATCTGATAAACGCTGTACTAAGCAGTATGTATGATAAAACACACATTTCACCTGCAAGTCATTTGCCAAGTGAAAGGTAGAAATCAAGTTATGAGTGAATTCTGGAACAAGCAATACCCTGTCCAGCACTATTTCCGGTGTTAACCTCATTTTCCCAATTTTATGGATAAGTTGCATAGATCCATTAGGTAAATATACTCCTTGAGGACTGCTCAATCTTTCAACATCAGTCAGTAATTGAGCATTGCAGCATATATGACTGCTAGCTCCAGAATCCATAATCCACACATTAACAGTTTTCATATCCCCAAAAAGACTAAAAGAGTAATGCCTCTCTACCACATCCAATGGAGTATAAGACTGTACAGAGTTCACTGAAGAAGGCATTCCCAGCCCCTTCAACTTATTCAAAGTTCTCTCAACTTCTGAAATCAACTGGCTCATACCTCCATGAGTGTCTCCTGTTCCATTGACTCCAACTGTCTGTGAAGAAATGTCAGAGTTTTCCCGAACACAATTCACTTGCCCTCTGTCCTTTTCATCCTTTAATTTCTTAAACCAGTCCGGTACTCCATTCAATTTAAAACAATCAGTCCTTTCATGACCTGATTTTTCACAATATGTGCATTTTAGCCTCCTTTTCTCCTCTTTACTCAACCGAGGTTTAAAATTGTTTCCTCGCTCTCTCTGCGCATTAAAATTTCCTCCTCTATAATTCACATTCATAGCCAGATTATCACATTCAGACTGATCCATAGGTTCCTTAATCTGATTAACATTCATAATCATCTGTTCAGAAGGAGGTGGATTGTTTGAGGTCACCTTTTTTTGATCTTCAGTTTGGACTATTTGAGCATAGGCTTCACTAACAGTAGACAACGGATCAGAAAGTAAGATTTGAGTTCTAGCAGTATCATATACATCACTCAATCCTAACAGAAATTGCATCAGTTTTTCATTTTCATAGCTATCATTAACCTTTCCAGCTGCTGCGCATATACATACAAGTGTAGGCACCAAAAGTCTCATCTCATCCCAAAGCAAATTAAGATTGGAGTAATAAACTGTGACAGATTGTGTACCTTGTGTGAATCCAGCTAGATCCTTTTTGATCCGAAAGATCTTAGGTCCATTCTTCTGGTCATACCTTTGTTTGAGCTCCATCCACAGCTGGTATGAAGTTTCCATTAGCAAGTAGGAACCTACCAGTTTTTCAGAAATACAATTTGTGATCCAGGACATCACCATGAAATCCGCCTGAATCCACAAATTGTAATTAGGATCCTCCTCATTCGAAGGTTGCGGAACCTTTCCTTCAATAAACCCTAGCTTGTTCCGTCCACCAAGAGCTCTTCTAACTGCGCGACTCCAAGCGTAATGATTTGATCCATTGAACATAGCATTTACTAGCTTCAATCCACTGTGATCGTGTGGATTAAGATAGAAAACATCATTTGCCTTCGATACGTATGAATTCCGAGAAGTATCACCAGTATCATGAGTTTCAGAACTCGAATCTACTCGATTTTGTTGCGGAGTACGATTTCCATTATTATCACGCGCCATATCTCTCCAATTGAATTTGTGTGGTCGAACCATGAACAAACTCACAAGCAATCCTGCTCTGATACCATGTAGAAACTGAACATGGAATTTGTAGGGAGGAAAGTTTTATTCAAAATCTCATCAAAACAAACAGAGCCTCGCACCAGATATATATACAACTGGGCGGAAGCTTCGAGACGATGACGGTTATAACCGTCTACAACTACCTATCCAACTAAAACGTGCTACAGTAGTGAGAACACGCTAACAACTCTATAAGTACAAATCGTGACCGTCCATCTACGAACTAGATCAAACGACTCTTATTGAAACAAACTAAAGAAGCGCACACACGCTTTTATTATGAAGAAAACAACACTCTAACAGACTTCTCTTGAACAGCTTGTGAACTGCATGCCTTATGCTCACTCAAAGACAAGAACACCAAGAACACCAACACCATGAATGTCAACATGAATCAAAATTCAATGGAACAAAGGAAGTACTAGCCTAAATTAATAATGTTCATAAGATGATACATGGACAATTCACAATTGGACACCAATTCTTTAAATGATTTTTCCTTTGAGATATATATTCTTTAGAAAAATTCATTGCCAGGAGAAGGAATTGGATAATCAAGAATTGTGATGACCCTTTAAAAAGACTAACTATAAGATAGAATGGTGTTCTTGATATTTTTTCAAATCCAATACGTATTTTCAATATTCTACAGTTTATTTATTTATTTTCTTGAAACAAGTGGATCGGCGGCAGAGCTCAGAGCATGCATATATCCCAATCAATTCAGTCCTATTGTCAATTTGTGAAGACGAAGTTTCCAGGAAACTGCATTGCTCAAATTAAGGCCAAAAGGTGACATTCTAATATTACTAAGAAATATTTGTTTGTTTTCTTAAATAAAATAAGGAAAAAAAGAATATATATATTATTTCCCTGTGTATCTATCTATATACATACTTGTTAATACTCTCTCAATCCCACTACAGAGTTAATGAAAGTGGATGGATGTATGTTAAAGTGGGTGGAAGTGTGTTAAAGTGGTGAGATTCAATATTTAGATTGATTGTGATTCACAAATTCTCTTTTTCGAATGAAGACAAGAATAATGAGACAATCGAAAAAAAAACTAAAACAACATTAGCTACGGACGGAGTATTTGAAAGTAAATCTTATAGTCATACTAAACTATATCGAGTTATCACGATTGAATTCTAGTATCAGGCCCAAAATAATCGGGCCCGAGTTTAATGCGTGTAACAAGGTCCCATCAACGGTCCAAAGGGTTAATTACGAATTAAGAAAGTTTGGGGGCGTGGAGATCAATTGCAATTTAATAACCGTGCGATCAAGCTTTTTCAGTTTTGGAAATCCGAAACCCTAATTCTACATGGATCGCCCGCACTTTCTCTGTAGCCGGATCTCGAATTCCGGCGAGCAACTGAATAAACCTCTCCGTCGTCGTGGCTGAAAAAAAGGTAAATTTGTTATTTTCCATTGAAATTTGTTATCTTGCGTGTTTTCCCTTCTTTGCTGTCTTTTTCTGGAGATTTTGGTTATTGTCTCTTTCCTCTGCTGCATTTGGAAAATGCCAGAAAAGAGTTGTCCTGCTTTTCTTTTTTATTTTGGTTTTATTTGCTAAGACCGATCGCATAGCGAAGGTGGATATCGCGTTAGACTCCGAATCTAAAGGTCGTGGGTTCAAATCCCACTGCGATCGAATTTTCGTTCTTATGTAATGTTTTTTTTAATTATGTATGAAGTAGGAATGGTATGGTGGAAGTAGTGATGACATTGGAAAAAAATATTGCCTAATTTGTTTTTATATCTTGAGAGAGGAAAATGGTGAATTTGCGATTTAAATTTTAATGAAACGAAATAAAAATCGTCTGCTTTATTCATTTTATTTACATTTAAAGAGTAGGAAGACTTCAACCATTTTATTTTCATACCCTAAAGTAGAGACAATTAAGTGTTCTTCACTATGATATACTTAGCTCTTTAGTTTAAGACTTGTGCTTAAAAGTGATCCATTTTTCGCTAAATCTGTTTAAGGTATGCGTTTCTGAGTGTAGATGTAATCCAGATGAGCCTCTATAACAGCCCTCCTCATCAAGCACTCTCCATCTCCATTTCCACACTCCTCCAACCCCATCAGCTTCTGCCATGAATTATATGTCACTTCATAATTCATTAATTTTAGATTAATGAGAAAAACTTACATCAAAAGAATCTAAGTTTGCACTCTTCGCATTTGACCCTTTGTTGTTGGTGTAGTTTATCTGTTTATCTACTCCTCCTGCATAGAAACAATGTTAGCTTAAGCTTAGAATACATGTAGCTTGGAGGAAAGCGGACAAATCGAGTAGGGTACCTTTTTCGGAGGCTAATTTTCTTGCAGAGGAAGGAGATGTGGTTATAATGAAAGAAAGAAGGAAAATGAGTAGAAGTAACTGGAAATTGGAGTTCATGGTTGAATTGTAGGAGAGTTGAGGTTGAAGAAATGTGTGTGAATTTATGGGGTAGTGAGGATAGAAGGTTATTGTTGGGAGGTGGGAGGTGGAAGAGGGGATATAAATAAGTGCATGCATGATACATATGTAGTGGACTCTTACCTTTACCTTTTCAGAATGGACTCCCCATGTATGGGATAATTGTTGCATCATTCTTCTTTTAAGTGTTTTTTTTCCCACTTCAAATCTTTTAATTTGTGTATTTGGAGGTTCAAAATCATACTCCCTCCGTCCCGTTTGATTTGTCTCATTTTTTTTAATTATTTTTCATTTTAAGAAACATGTCAAGTCAAAGCGATAAAACCCGAAAAGAAAAACTGAGATCTATCGAACGGACGGATGAAGTATTAATAATTTTGTGGATAAGTTATTCTAAAGCTGTCGTGGAATTTAATAAGCTTGTTCTTACTTCAATGTACACGTTTTACTTTAGTCTCTATAGTGGTCCAACTATAAGTCCACCAACACTAAATAAATGTGCAATTAATAGCATACGTTTTGATTGCTTTTAGGAAGAAGAAAAAAAGTCAACCTTGGATATTTTTCCTGATCATTGATCCCAAGTGCTCACCAATTATATTAATTTAGAAAATATGATTTTCTATTCTAGTTTTTTTTAAATAAAATAAAAATTAAGGCATTGACAATATTGCATGGAATTGGTGTGGTTGACCCATGCATGCAGCATTTACACAATAGTGGCAACTCCACCAACTTAAGTGAAATCTTAGTATATACTTGAGATAACTATACATTAATTTAAGGGGTGTTTGGTGTCGTACCCAATTAGTAAAGTAAAACATATTTACCTAACTCTTATATTTTACTGCATTATCTACCCAATATAATCAAAATATCCTTACTTTGAGAATTTTCTGTGCAAATAAATAATTGATTTTTGAAAAAAATATATATTTTCGAAATATTATAATTCGACCACGTGCCCGATTAATGCCCTACCGATCGGCACAAGTCCGACCACACACCCTATCATGCCTAATCGTGTACCCTGTCGATTGATAGGGCACGAACACTATCATGTGCTCGATCGGTTAAGTATATTTTCTCCTAAATTAATGCATTAATATGTCATATCACCTTTTTTGCATTGTGTCATATCGCGTGTCCGCTCTATAATGAAAAGGTAAGGGTATTTTAGATATTTTGATTATATTGTGAATAGTTTTTATAAGATTGGGTAATTTTGTACTCCTTCCGTCCCACATTTCTTGTTTCTAAACTTTTCGGCACGGGATTTAAAGAGAATTGTTGGTTGTGAATAAAGATGGTGGAATCTTAAAAGAAATTTGTGATAATTTACTATTTTAGGAAAGAGAACAATAATTGTGGAACGTCCCGAAAAGGAAAAAGTGGAACGGAGGGAGTATTTGTTATATTAGATTTGGTTAGATTTGTATAATACCACTTAATTTAATTTAATGTTCAATGGTCAACCTTCCTTTTGTTAATTATGTTAATCTCATATTTAGTTTGACCTTTCTTGGAAGTATACTTTTTTTATTCTTGGGCAAGGACATGCACATGCTAAGTAAGTGGGAGATTGCTGATGGATTTGTAATCTATCCGTTAGAACTAGATGCCTTACAAATCCGTTTGTATATTCGTTGAAATTAGTGTTGAAACGTAGTACGAATGTTATTTGTTCAATTATCTATGTACATAATATAATTAACATAGTCAAATCTCAAATCTTTAACCTTTCTGATAAGAGTAAGTCTAAGGAATAAACACTCGCAATAAGTCTGCAAATCATGAATTTGAACTCCGTCAACTTCATTTGTGTCCTAATATTTTAATCGCCACTTTCGCAATCCATGTAAGATCAGATTATTTTTAAATAAACAATTTTATATGATTAGAATCTAGTTATGCTTTCCACACCAAATGACACTATTACAATAACCTTCTAAAGTTAGTAGATTAACATATCTCGGTTTCCACGACCAAGTCTAGTAATTGGTTTGTAATGGGATCAACTAGTGGAGTATACCTCAACTCATATCTCGGTTCTAGTGGAATAAATTTATATTCCTTCCATCTCATTATATATATCATTGGAATTGAACACAAAAATTAAGATTGTTTGTGTAAAGATATAAATAAAGTAGTGATGTAAAGATATAAAGTTGTAGGTCTACTTATTTGATGATTGTAGTCCATTCATTTGTACCTACTTTTGGAATGAGACATGACTAGTAAGAGAGTCCGAAATAGCAAATGATACATTAATAATTAGATGGAGGAAGTACTTGATTTGTATTTTCATTTTGTGTTAAAATATGTACTTCAGTCAATAACAGTTACACTTTCCATTCTGCTATATTTGGCTCATATATTTTCAGTACGAAAAATCAAAAAAATTACGTAAATTGTTTGATTTCTAGGTAATAAAATCTAGTCCACAATTTTAAATTTTTTTTTTTCAATAAGTAAAGCCTATAACTATTCAAATACAATTCGTGGGGTGCGCCGGGCGTCCGCAGTAGTCCAACACAAAGACGACGCTCAAAGATTCAAGTAGTAGAGCCATTAATTGACCCACATGTTAGTATTATTTTAATTGATAAGAACAGATAATGCACTTGATCTTAGCCTGCCAAAAGGCCGATTTGGCCGAGAAAGGTATGAATTCTATAATATTAGGCGACCTTATTTAATATTTATATGGCATCGTTTCAGCTAGCTTCTACTTATTATATAGGATGTGGGATAGAAAATTCAATCCATTTATATTATTTTGCACTTAATCCAAATTCTTTTTCTTTTTTTTTTTTTAACATGGCAGCAGTCGTCAGCAATTTATGTAATATATCCATTAATTGAATTTTCTGTATCAACTTAAGAGGATATTACATTGTCAAGCTTTCCAAATACCAATAAATTAGGCGTTCCCTACTAAGCAAAAGTTCTTTTTTTTTTTCTAGAAAATATCATTCATTGTCTTCATTACCCCAGAATCTAAGATTTCCTGAATAAATAACAGATAATAATTATAATTATCTTCTTTTCGCATCTCTATATTATCATATGACATCAAATTTAATGATATTATTTTCCTAATTCAATATTGCTCGACCAAAGTTGGTTGCATAAATCTGCCAAAAAATCTAGGTAGATTCCATGAATTTTTCCAGTTGGTAAAATCTTGAAAACACCCGCAAACAAATTATTAATAGCGAAGACCAATTTTATCACCATGAGGATGCAAACTAGGGGAAAAAAACAACAGCCATGCTTTTATCTGTATATTTTTTCCTTGGTGCCTCAGTCCTCATGAAGATTGTCTTATTTTTCGCTGCTCAATCTCGGCTCGTATTCGGGCCAAAGGATGCAGATAAATACGTACAAAACGATGTCGAGTTAGGATCAGAGCTGGAGGCATTGCAGAAGCAATCTGAAAAAACTATGCATGATGAAGTTGGGTTGGATAAGAAAGGGTGGAGAGAAGGTTTGTTTTGTGGCAAAGTTTGTAGGACTGGTTCAGAAGATCGATGTGGGTTTCGTGAAGAAACAAGATTTTGCTATGCAGAGTTGAGTGATATGAATGTAATATCGATTAATGATATTACCACGCCAGACAAAATGTGAAGAAATTGTTCATGTAAGTCGTTGGTTCTTGATGCTGCGGAGATAATCATTTATTAATTTATTTATATACTCCACTTGTTAGTTATTTTTGGGTTTTCGTGTTGGACTATTTTAATTATGCTTTTACAGGATTTTGTTTTTGTTATAATTTATGTCTTTTATGATTTTAGAGCAATATTCATACCTAATGATTTTCCATAGAGTGGTAATGAAACGTATTAACTTACAAATCTTTCCAATTCCAAGTCATACTGAAGAAAATTGATTTGTTGATGGAATCAAATATATGCAGTATTTATAGACGAAAGTATTCAGTTATTATAAAAAATTAATATACTTGTAATCAAGATCAATTAGGACAGAAATAAAGAATTGGGTTGAATTCTTCTGTGATAAAGTAATAATTTCGATTAAGGGGGACAAAATTTACCACTTTACAAGAAGAAAAAAATCCGGAAAGAAGGTATATATATATAGTATATATAAGGCTACATGTGATGGATTAGTCCTGAAATTCACAATTTTACGAGTCGTCTTCGGGATCTTTGTTAGGTAGGCAGTACATACGTAACACTTTCAGTCTTGCAAACTTCAACTACATCTAATTAAAAATCTTCCTGCAATCATAATTTCTTCAACTCCAAAAAAAAGTCACTGCATTTTATGGGACTCGAAGCTTCTCCGCATCAGCAGAAGCTGCCACGTGGCAATGCAGGAGGGGGAGCTTCTGAAATTGGGTTGGAGCAGTTGAAGAGAATGAAGGAGTTGGGCGTGGAGGGGAGAGGATGATGATGTCGATTGAATGGATTTGGAAGAGGCCGATTGTCGTTCTCTTGAATCTTGATATTCCCACAATAACTCACTCGGATTTCTTCAGATAATGAAGGTATACTAAACAAGATACTCATAACAAGGAGAATGTTTCTTCAAGCACTTCATTTCTGTGTGTGTTGAAGAGATGGAAATGGAGAGTAGTACAGAGAGACTCCTGTCTGCTTTTTTCTTTAGTTTATGCTTATTCTTTGTGATCAACAAAAGGGATCTTAGCTCTCCTCTTCAAAATCCTAAGATTGACCTCTTTTTTCACAGATTCTTGGATGGTTATGCAGTTTTCCACTATGAAACTGCACTCTAGAATTCAATTTTTTTTCCCAAGTGGCAGACATATTCGTTAGCCTGTGATGATTATGGTGAATGGTCTCCCAAATTATGTTTTAATGGAGCAAGGAAGTTAGGAAAAGAAATTCCAACCTTCTGTAAAACAGAGAATTTGTCAAATTCAGAATCTGTAAAACATAAGCAAGTACTGAATACACTGGATGCATAATGATTTTGTAAAATTGAGAGAAAAGATACAAAGCTATACAGCACAAGAAAAACAGAGAGACTGCATGTCTCCTACACAGCCTATACAGATTCTGAAAGTCCTCCAAGAGAAACCTCATCTCCTTTGGAAGTTGAGGTACTTGATACCGTAGGCGAACACAAAGAAGAAGAGGAGAACCCAACCGATATGGGCGAAAACAACAGGAATAAGGAAATCATGATCATAGCCCAAGCTGTCTTTAAGGAAAGCTTTCACGGTTGTTTGTGCAATGTTGCCTGGGAGCTCCAGCTGCGTTGTCCGGTCACCTACCAGAGATGCGAAAATTCCGTAGATAGTCCAGGCGACCGGAGATGCCCAGTAGTACCACCTCCACCAGATTGGGATAAGCTGCATTACAAACACATTTTAACAGTTAAGTCTTGGATTTCCTTGGATGCATAAATCTTGGAGTGTTTGAAGAAGAAATTCACACCGGACGTGGGACGAGGAAGCCGGAGAACAAGTTCCAGAAGCTAAGGAAGAAGGACATGACAATGGCGGCGATTTGGAAGCCGGGAGTCAATGCAACAACCATCATGCCGTACATTGAGAAGTAAGTGAAGCACATGAATATGAAGTAGTAGAAGTAGATGAATTTCTCTGCACTCCAAGGGAATCCAATCATGCTAAAGAGGATTAGAGAGTAAACGAATGTCTGAACTGCCACGTACAAGGTCTCTATTGCAACCTAAACAAAAACACAAACAGTTTAGAATTATTTCTTTGTCTTACTTCGATGTGGGATATGACTATTTCCTTAAAACTCCAATCTCCCAATCAAACTCATTAAGCAAGTTCTTTTCAATTACCTGAGCAAATGCATAAGGCAACTCTGAGTACATCCCTGCAGCCCTTTCGCGGTAGAAAACAGTTCTCTCAATCGCCACAACAGACTGAACCGCAGACGCATTGGTAGCTCCAAGGAAAAGCACAGCAGCATAAGTAGCACCGAGCAAGTTGAGCAAGTCTTGTTGCCTATGTCTGTTTCACACACACACAACTTCTTGTCAGTAAAGAAATAATTTCAAGATTGACTGAAGGTGAAGAAATGTGGCATACATTTGGTCCCCTTTCCCATAAAAGATAACACCAAACATAACACCAATGACAATTGTTGAGAAAAATCGAATAGCATTGAACTCTGAGTTCCTCCAGTACGACCAGTTTTGCTTCCAGAAGCAAGCCTTGCATTGAGTTAAGAAGGATTGTGAGTATTGTGTAGGGAAGTAGAGGTCCTTCGACCCCGGTGCTGGACTGCTTAGTTCCTTTATTAGTTCTTGATTCCTCCTGAAATTGTAAAAAATCAAGAAAAGATTTACAAAGTTAGTACTAAGTTGCTTCAAATCAATGCAAGGTTGCAAATATTAGCAGCATGAGAGGCAAAGGATGTTCATGTCATCTATTACTTACTGATAAAGATCAGAATTTGCATAAACTTCTGCAAAATCTACACTAAGTTGTCCTTCAGCAGCAGAAGAGGTGACCTCCAACATCCAAGTAGCTGGATTATAACCATCTTTAATCTTTGGAACTCCGGGCACAGCCTGCAGAAGCGAATTATATATACATACATTGCCTTCAAAATATCAAATGCTAGCCTAAGAGAAGCAGAAAAAGTATGAGCATGAAGAAAACCTCACCTCAAAATATTCAACTAGTTTGTGTGACTGGCGACCGAGAGGTCCGGTGTAGATAACTTGTCCTCCTCTCTTCATCAATAATAGCTGCAAGAAGAATCACCATAACTATAAGCCTATTTGCAGCAATAATAAGATATATAGTACTAGATTGTTTCAAGTATGTTATTGTACCTCATCAAAAGCTTCAAAAATGTCAATACTAGGTTGATGGATAGTACAAACAACTGTCCGGCCTGTATCCACCGTGTTCCTCACTGTGCGCATGACAATGGCAGCAGCTCTTGCATCAAGTCCAGATGTGGGCTCATCCATAAAGATTATAGAAGGATTAGCAACTAATTCCACAGCAATAGTAAGCCTCTTTCTCCTTTCAGTTGAAAGGCCATCCACTCCCGGAAGTCCGACAAGAGCGTTCCTCAAGGGATTCAGCTCGACTAAGTCCATAACCTCATCCACAAACATCTGAAACATAAAAAAAAAAATTATTCTCTTAGACAAGATTGATTGTGTTTTGCTTAATAGCCTTGTGAAACTATGTGACATGTATGCTTGTAACTTGCCTTTCTTGTTTCTTTCTTCACGTCTTGAGAAAGACGTAACCAAGCAGAGTAAAGAAGTGATTCGTATACTGTAACATAAGGAGAATGGATGTCATTCTGTTCACAGTATCCGCTGACGCGAGCAAATGTTTCTTGGTTCTTTGGGTAGCCTGAAATGTTTATGCTCCCTTCAATGTATCCTCCGGTCTTTCTACCGGCTAACACATCCATTAACGTTGTCTTTCCGGCTCCACTGACACCTACTAATGCTGTTAAGACACCGGGCCTGAAAGCGCCACTAACATCTCGCAGCAACTGAAGTCTGTCTTCATCAACACCTTGAGTTTTCATTTCCTGAATAGAGTAGTTTCTTGAGTTAGTCATTAGTACACCTTATAGAGGACAAACCAAGTGGTTTGGAGACAAGCTTACTGCTGGCATATCCACATAGTAGTTCACATGATTGAAGGAAAGGGAGAGGGGCTCAAATGGCAAAACCATCCCTCTTTTTGGTTCACTACTTGCTGCTCCGGTGGCGCTTGCATCACTGTTTCTAATAGCCATTTGAACACCTGAAATCATCACCACCCTTAATCATCAGTTTACGAAAATGAAGATCCCTTTTTTTATTGTTCCAACAAACAACATAATCTATGATTTATATTCGAATATTGATTTATGTATCATAACAAGCAGCATATACCTTCAGCATTTGTAGTTTGATGCTTTTTACCATTCTTGTTCTCATCTGATATGACACCCTTATTGTCAACCGAAGCTGAGATAGAGCAAGAACGATGTTAATAGGTGAACTCTCTCATAAGTAACTCAAGATCATAAAAAGTAGAAAATCACTTACGTTTTAAGTATGTCAAAGCGAGGATAAAGAAAATGTTGAATATGAGAGAGAAACCAAAAAGAGCCATGATGCATATCCAGTACCAAGACTCAGTACTATATAAACCTCTGTCCTTCAGAAGGGTCTTTCCAACAGTGGTACCATTGATAGGCTGAAACAAAAAGTTATGGTTATATCAATATTGGTATATCTTAGAAAATTAATTTATAACAAATAGTACTATTTAACATATTTGAAACTTACTGCGCTCCATCTATCAGCAAGAAACTCATTGATAGCAATAGCGTTTTGTCCATACATCATAGGAGAAACATAGTATCCCCATATCATATAATCTTTAATATCATCTGAAAAAAATCAAAAGCAGAGCACATTTGTCATCACATTTATTGATCGAATAGCTTATAAGTTCCAATATTTGAAAACAAATAACTTCATGTGAAGATGTCTACCTTTAGCAACGATGAAGCCTCCCAGCACGAAAACCAAAAGCAAAACAAAAGATCCCATAACATTGGCAACAACCATGGTTCTTCCAGCTGCTGCAATGAAACGAAACAAAGAGAGAGCCATTTGGTGCACCCCAATGAATGCCAAGAGTTGTTTGAAAAACCTGCAGGTGTGTGTGAAGTATTAAGCATTAGCCAACATATCACTAAATCATACTTCTAAAATCTTTGAAATACATGATTCATCTTACCTAGCAGCAGAAGGTGCAAAGCCAACAGTGTAGTACGTAAGAGCAACCCATAGTCCAGACTCCACCACAGAGATAGGAATTCTAAGCACCCAAAAGGGCAAAGCAAACGCCCAAGCAGGATAAAACAGAGAGTCCCTCTGTTTATAAAACACGGGAAGCCTAAAAACGGTCATAGCAAGCTCTTGCATTCCATTAAACATGATGTTAATAAGACTGAAAAACAATGCACCCCAAAACTTAGCAGCATCTTCAATTCTACCAGACTTCATCTCAGTTCTCAAGAAAACTGTCATAGCAATACCGGCCATTATTACTATCTGTGTTGTCTTAAAGATGTACACAAACGAGCTGCGCTTCATCAAGAGCCACTCCCTAGAGAAGCAAGCTCTAAAAAGCTCCCAGTTGGAGATACCATATTTTTGTTTCACCAATGCTGCGGGATGCATTAACAACTTATCATACGGCACCTTAAGTTGTGCTGCTAGTTGTTGGCCAATATGGAAATTATTATAGCCCTCTGCAAACTCGGGTACAGATACATAATGGTAAGGCTGATCCTTTCTACACCAATACTGCTCTTGATCCTTTTTTGAAGTAACTTCTTGCAGAAAGTCTGCAACTCCCTTCCTTTCAGGACATTTAAATCCCATATACTCAAAGAATTCAAGAACATTCTCGCGTGGACCTTGATAAACGATCTGACCATCTGAAAGAAGAATGACATCATCAAAAAGATCAAACGTCTCAGGAGCGGGCTGCAAGAGAGAGATGACCATGGTTACATCCATGATATGCACCATTTGCCTCATATATTTGACAATCTGGAATGTGGTGGAACTATCTAGTCCAGTTGATATCTCATCCATGAAGAATGCTTTTGCTGGTCCTACCAACATTTCCCCTGCATTAGCAAAAACAAAATTTCAGAGAAGAATTAGTATTGTTTGAAAAGAAGAAGAAACTGTGAACTTTGGTCGATAATATACTAATGTTTGCATACCAGTAGTGACACGCTTCTTTTGTCCACCAGAAATGCCCCTTCTCATATCATCTCCAACCATAATATCCGCGCAGATGTCCAATCCAAGAATCTGAAAAATCCATATTCATGTTAGGCTGGTTGTTTTGAGGTCAGAATTTTATAGGTGCAATGGAAAGGAAGGAACCTTGAGGACGTAATCGGTGATCAAGCTCGTTTCTAGGCCAACAACAGCAGTGGCTTTCATGAATGCGTCTATCTCAGGATCAGGTTTGATACATGCTTCTTTCTCTCTTCTTGACAACTCAGCCAGCAGATCATACCTTGTCCCAACTCCCAAGCATCTACCTGAGAAATCCAATGTCTCACGAACTGTCATTTCACCATAGTGGAGATCGTGCTGACTGATATAAGCACAAGTTCTTTGGGGAACAAATTCGTGAAACTCATGGCCACAGTAGGTTATTTTCCCGGTCACCTGTTCACAACATGATCAGCCGAAGCACCTTTTAGAAAAGTTAAAACCAACACAGTACATAATAGGTATAGAAAAGGAATGAGAAACAAGTAAATAATGTTAAATATGCAGTTTATAATAAAATCTTAAAGAACTCGGTTATAGGATGAAGTAAAAGTATACCCTCATATCATCATCAGCTTTTCCTGTTAGAGCTTTTAGCAATGTAGTTTTCCCTGAACTTGGTGGACCAAGAAGCAATGCCATCCTGAAAACAAGCATCGGTATATTTAGGAAAATTACACAAAAGATGTTGTAAAATCAAGGCCAGTTTCAGCTAGTGCTGGGAAATGGATAAGGTACAGAGAGATAGATCAGCTCAATGCAAGCATACCTCGATGGCTTTACAACTCCACTAACATCTTGAAGTATCTTGACAACCCTTTTCTTCGATGGAGAGAGCCCGATCTTTCCTAGAGCAGCCTATTCAATCAATAATCCAAATTCATTACCAACTTTACTACGGGATGACAGATAAAGCACAAAGTAGGATAAAAAAATATATAGTTTACGTATTATCTATATATCTTGTTTTATATTGTCTATACTTTTCCACATTAAAATCTGAATTCTTTTGTTTTCTTTCAGAAATATTCTAGCTTGGACCTTACTGTTGCACTAGTTCAGAAAGAAGCAGCAAGAAATCGAATTCTTGAATGTATCGTTCAGTTTTAACATCCAATAAATTTACATGTTTTCGAAGAAATTTAACCATACCTCTATAGTATTAAGCGTTGAGTTGAGCAGAGTTGGAAGTGCTCTTGTTCCAACATATGCATCTCCCTCAATACTCAGATTCTGGAATCTCACCTCGATCTTCGGAATCTCAATTCCCACCCTGTTACAACCAATAGCAACTTTAAGCAATACTTGTCGAAAACATTTAAAGTTTAAACACTCAGATTTCAGGTTTCAAAATAGAAAGAGGGAGGGAGGGACCTGTCAGTCCTATTTCTGAGCCGCTCGAGAAACCTCTCGTTATCATCCTCCACAACCTTGAGAATGCTGTCCATCAACTGCTTCTTGTCCTGCTGACCGAGGTTGGTGACGTCGACCTCTGACTGAACCACCCTCCCATTGCTGAGCACCTGCTGCATCATCCCCATCCTCAGCCGGTCGTACGTCGGCAGCCTCTCGATGGCCGCCCATCGCAGCTCCGCCTCGTCGTCCACCTCCTGCCGCCGCGTGCTGTTCCTCGTGAACACATCCGGCGGCCCCTGCCACACCTCCTTTATGCTCTGCGACCTCCAGCTCCGCCGGCTGCTCGAAGACACCGCCAGCTCATCCCTCCCCAACGGAGACGCCATTGACCGATTTACCCCTCACTGACTACTCAAACTCTCTCCCGCCACCTTGTCGTTGACGCTTTGCATGCACAGCTGTAGAAAGCAAGTTAAGCGACTCGGTACAGAAGAATTATAGAGGCGTAGATGTTCTTCAGCTTCTCTCTCACTTAACCTCGTTGTAGAGCGAGAGAAATGGAAACGGAGAGCGGCAGATATTCTTCTGATTGCGAGGTCTTCTCATTTTGAATATATCTGCGCTTCCACTCTCAAGTCTGGTCAGAATTGGACGACAACTATATTATTGTTGGTGTGAAAGGGCTGTGATCCTCTACATCGCAAACGGCTCGACTTAGGTGATTTTTAGTGGATTAGTGATGACGTGGAGATATTTCATTGGGTGCAGATTGCTTGACTTATTCCTGATAGCTCAGGTGAACTTCTACTACCACGTCGTCGTATTATTATTTAATGTTGACGCTGGCAGTTTTGTTCCGAAGCGCATAAATCTGTACTATCTTCTGATTTCTAATGTGTGTTTCTCAGCCTGCCACTTTATAATTATTCCAACAAAAATAACTATACCTCAAAAATATCCAAAACACTTGGCTCTAAACAATCAATTTTAAACATCCTTCCCTCTATTTCTATCTTTTTTTTATGGCCATAGAGATTATAAATTTTATTTAATTATTTATTTTATAATTTTTAATGCATATTAAGAAGAACACAGTTTTTGAGTAATGGTTAATGAAAATGAACGAGAATTCATCCAAATTCTAATAATGCATAGTTCCGGCAATTTTTTTTTATTTAAGTAAATAATCTAAAGTTTTCAAAAAGTTAAGAAATATAAATTTCTAAATTCGGAACTGGTATCATATGAGAGGGAATTTTGGAAAGAGAATAAAAATGTGGAGTGAGTAGTGAGTAAGGAGTTACTCACTTTATTTTAGAATTATGAGTTTTTTTTTTACAACCCGATTAAAAAAAATAACGAAACAAATGGAGTATTTGAAAGCAAGTCATGAACTTGTTTTGGTTTCTCGTAACTCAAAATAGTTAATTTATATTACTACTATTAAAGATAATACTCGAACGGATACACAACATTTTATTATTGATATTTCCACATGCATTAACATTATTATTATTCGTTCTTTGTGATATTTTTCAATCAACTTGATTGATAAATAAACAGTATATATTCTTGGGCGGACATAATGTTCTAACAACTATGAATAATTGATCTGGTTATCATTCACGATCACGTCCGGAGTAGAAAGAAAAAGTACAACTGTAGGTGTGAGGAAAAACAAATTAAAAGTATATTTTTTTTTCGATTCGTCCAAATCTGTTGAGAGTAATAAAGAGTCAATAATTGTTACCTACCTTACTACACACTTATTTGATATCATGTTTAAAACGTGCTGAGATGTATTTTAAAATATTAAGCGTGCCAACGAATTTGATATGTTTTAATATAAACATGATAAGCGTCTAAAATAATGTAAGGTTTAGCTTAAACAGTCAAATAAATCACTAATAGTAGATTTAAGAGATGATATTCCCAGATTTTGTGCTTCTTAATGAGATATAAATATTTATCTGTGTTTAGACATTCTAGAAGGACATATTGGCTCACGGAATGCATCGTTGGACTTGGACGTGGATGTCTGCTTTTGGAAGCTTAACGGCACAAAATAATAATGATTGATTAACTCAGAATGCACATGTTACAAATATACTAATCGATTGATCGGAAATAGATCATGTAGAAAGATTCATTAAAATAAGAATAAAAAACAATTTGTACTCTTTTAGATCATGTAGAAAGATTCATTAAAATAAGAATAAGAAGTAATTTGTACTCTTTATCTCATGATTTGATAAATTTGAATTGAATATACTCCATAATATTTGTTATAAGGTTAAAAGTATAAAAGTTACAAAATTTATAAAAGTATAAAATTATGTACAAAAAATATAAGAAATATGTACATTTTTTATTTTCTACTCCAACAAAATCCGTACATCTACTCCAACCAAATATGTACATATTTGCATCTCTACTCTAACCAAATATGTACATATTTCTTATATTTTTTCTAAATAATTCTAAATTCTTTTATGTATAAATTTTGTACTCTAACCAAATCCGTACATCTACTCCAACCAAATATACACATATTTAGTTAGAGTAGATATATATATAGGGGCAGAGGCGGAACCAAAGGGGGTCAGGTGGGTCGATCGCCCCTCCGGCCGCCATGACTTTGCTCGATTAGGGTATAGAATTTGTGTTACTATATATTAATTTTAGTGGTAAATTAAACTAACTGTGCCTTGTAGTTTAGTTGGCTAGTGGCTCTGTCCGTGAATGAAGAGGTCAAGGGTTTGACTTTCCTTGCTCCTTGCTGGATCCTGTAGTATTTTTTTCTCTTTTATATTTCTCTTTAGTTTAATTACAACTATAATTAATTCATTTATTTCATTATTTTAATCACAATTTTTTCCTATACTTCCTTTCAAGCTTATTATTAGTTATTATTGTATCGATCTATCACATGTTATAAGTACATTTTTCTCTTTTTTTTTTTAATACTTAAATAAATACCTTTCTCAATAAAACAAATACAACAAATAACTTTGGCTTGATAGAGTTAGCATACATATCTTTTATAGTGTGTTTGTATTCAAACCATTTAAAACTATATTTAGCAACCCTCGATTTTTTCTCTGCCTTCGGCCACCGCTATATTTAGCAACCCTCGATTTTTTCTCTGCCTTCGGCCACCGTTGTTCCTCTACTTTGACCCCCCGATCTGAAAGTTCGGGTTCCGCTATTGTATAGGGGAGATCATATGAGAACACCCCTTAGAGTGAGAAATATGAACAGTTTATAACCGTTTGATCAAGTAATTCGACGCTCCAGATCGTATTTTCATTTAAGTTGCCCTTTTTCACAATTAAAGAAAATAATTTGCACAAAGGTCTTTTTAGTAAATTTCTAATTCTATTTTATATTATAACCTCTTCTATAATTTGTAATTCGTTTTCTCATTCATCATTATCGTACGGCGCATAACTTTAGGGAGTCAGAAATTTTCTTTCTTCAATTTTGATCTTCATCATTCTATGATAA
This sequence comes from Lavandula angustifolia, assembly GCA_028984105.1. Lineage (NCBI taxonomy): Eukaryota > Viridiplantae > Streptophyta > Magnoliopsida > Lamiales > Lamiaceae > Lavandula > Lavandula angustifolia. Next base: position 6,975,873 of record CM054823.1, on the reverse strand, counting down.
TATCTACACAAGGTTTGTTGTTTATTTGCATGTTTTCCATATAATTCTTATTTTCTTCGTATACAAGTATCAATAGAAATTTGTATTCGATTTCTACATCCTTTCTTTTCTTAATTTCTTCGTATATGTGTATCAAATCTTGTTATAGGGTTATACGATTTTTTGATTATTTTTCTTAGGTTAGATTATTCAATTCGAAACCTATTTTGTTATTTTCATAATTTCGAAAGTAATCAAGAATATTTGATTCAATCGTCTATCACTTTTATTCTTTTTCGTTTTAGGTTTCTTTCACTTTTACAATTTATGTTTGTTTTCTTTTATTTCATTTCTTTCCCCATTTTTATTTTAGTGTTAATTTATGCACAACATACACAGTTTTTATGCACTTATATAGTTCATTTTGTGCTTATTTACGCAGTTCTTGATTTATTAGTTTTTACATGTTTCAGATGATGAAATCATATTTAGTAAATCTCGCACGACAACGGAAAACAACCAAAATTTCATTCCATAATGTCCAAACGATATTAAGCCGTTTGTAGGAAATGACATTTGCATCATTGGATGATGGAGTGCTTTTTTTATAGGAAATATGGTGGTTTTTGTGGCTTCGATATCCGTCTCAAAACTGATCGTAAGAGGGGTTTAATTACATTGCATAAATATGTCTTATGTAATCGTGAGGGGGAAAAGGTTGATGAGGCATATTCATCTGAAAATGAAGCTAATGGAGTTGGATTAAGGAAAAAGAGGCGAACAATGTCATTTAGGGCATCATGCATGGCTCGCATTGTGTTGAAGTTTAATGCTGGTGTTGGATATGTCATTACGAAGTTTAATGAGTCTCACACACATTTATTTTAAAAAGTGCAAATTTAAACATAGTAAATGTGCATTTTGTAAGACTTAATTGTTCAAAATATTATGTAATAAAAAAAAATTAAATTATGCATTTATTTTACTTTTATGAAATGCACGTTTATGATGTATTAAAATGCACCCTTTCATAAATTAGTGTACACCATTAGGAAAAAATACCGTTAAAATAAAATAAACATATGGTACATGAAACGTGTCTGTATCGTTCAAAAGTATAAAATTCTAAACACATATCCAGATTATCCTAGCAGAAAATGATCCACATTTGTTTTACTTGGTGAGAAAACTTCTTTTAAATAGCGGTCTGCATTCAGACCGATTAATGCTGGTTTAGAAATCGTTGTTTTTCTTATACGATTTATTTTCCTCGTACAGTACAGTTTTTTAATTTATTTTCCTTGTACTGTACAATTTTTTACTCCCTTTATATTCATCAATTTTAGTAGTAATTATATTTTAGACTACTTTTATTGTGCACTCGTGGTTTTTTAAGCTAGTACAAACCTTGAAAGTTCTATTCGATTTATTACTTCGAATGCATTCAAGTCTTGCAACCAGGCACCTATTTTAATGTTTATTTTAAAAAGTGCAAATTTTAACATAGTAGATGTGCATTTTGTAATACTTAATTGTTCGAAATATTATGTAAGAAAAAAAATTAAATCATGCATTTATTTTACTTTAATGTAATGCACATTTATGTTGTTTTAAAATGCACCATTTCATAATTTATTGTACACCATTTGGAAAAAAATACCGTTAAAATAAAATAAACATATATTACATGAAACGTGTCTGTATCGTTCAAAAGTATAAAATTCTAAACACAAATCTAGATTATCTTAGTAGAAAACGATCTACATTTGTTTTACTTGGAGAGAAAACTTCTTTAAAATAGCGGTCTGCATTCAGAGCAACCTCATCCTTAAGCAAGTTTAGATTACTTTGAAGAATCTCTGCACAATATTTAATCCTCAACATATATAGATAACTGCTTCTTTGCATTCTTTCGCAATCCTATGTCCCAAGAGTTTGCCAATTCATCTTTGAAAGTTTTCATATGTCGCATAAGGTAAACTCCACTATCAACTCATTTTCTTTGTCTCCCCACTTAATGCAGACCACGCTAGGATGTCAGAATAACACACAAAAAAAAAACATATAAATCTAGGATGTTGCTGTTTTTTAATGGTACAAATAAAAAATCATAAACGTGCAAATAAAAATAAAAAATGTGCATAAAATAATTCATAAGTGTGCAAATTTCAGAGATGTGCATAAAATAGCAACATATTTACAAATATGGGAAAAGTTCAAACTTTATTCTCTAAATTGTGTTCTATGTAATACTTAATTGTGCAATTCATATTACAATAACAAAAATGATGAAAACAAAAGGGAGTTTGTTGGTCCCGAGATAAACATTCAGGTGTAGAGGGGGGGGGGGTGAATACACCTGAAATTGTTGACTGGGAATTTATTGTATAAGGATTCATAGGGGGAAATTGTTGTTAGAATTCTGTATAGGTTCTGATATTTCTCTCCTGTATCCCTCAATAGTTTAGAACTTGATGAAAAACTCCATTGATTCTACTTGTAATATTTGTAAGGAGTTTGTTTCTGACAGTTTGTAGTGTTAGGTTTTGACATCATCAAATAGGGGGAAATTGTTGGGAGATGATTAAGTAGCATAGTGCTAGTAGATTTGAATGATCCTAAAACCCTAATTTGATTGGTGAACCATTGAGTTGTAATTGTATTGCATGTCTCTGAGAGTTTCAGACTCAGTTAACATTCCTTCAGCATGGTTCAGACGCTCAGTTCTGTCTGTTGACTCTTCAGTAGACTATCAGTCTTAGTACCATGGAGTGAAGACTCAGCAGTGCTGGACTCACCAGGAGCAGCATACTAAAAGGAGTCAGTGGAGCCCGGACTCGGCGGGGAGCGATTCCATCGAACTCGAGTTGACCTTTAGTAGAGTTGAACTCAGCAGGAGTATACTACTGAATTAAGGTCAGACTCAGCAACGGCCAGATTCGAGAATAAAAAAAATTAAAAAGGAATTTAGGCCATCAATTTTCATGATCTAAAGAATGATAATTGTTCTTATTTATCACTCTAAGGGGTGTTCCTATTTAAACATCCCATATATATATATATAACTCTGTCTTCCAACCAAATCCGTACATCTCTACTAATCTATTCCATATTTTCTAGCGTGGACAATTGTTGCTGCCCTCATCATTGAAGGTCATATAACACAGTTTAAACTTTAAATTCAGATTCCAATCAGTCATTAAATATCTATTCTAGTCGTGATCAACTTTAGAACTTTTGTCGTATTAATTACTTCTATCATTAAAATTAAATCCAACCAATTAAGTCATTTTGTTAAATGAGAACCTACTTTTTGAAAGTATTATTTTCACATGTATTAAGATTATGTTTGAGAAAACAAATTATAGGAGTCAAGGTGGATCTCTATATAAATTTCTTTTATAAGTTATAAATATTAATTTATAAAAATAATAAGTTAAAAGTAATTTATAATGAAGAATTAGTTGTTTCGATAAGTTCTTTCAATCCCATATAAAATAATTTATTATTTAGAATAAGTTAAAATAATATGTTTTTAAGCTCTTCCATACGGGATCTAAGTATTATGGTTGTATTCCGATATAGTATAAATCTCATGATTTGTAGTATATATATATTAAGTATTTAAGATTCAAGACTTTTTTCATAAAAATTTATCTGTAGTTTTTTATGAATTTTGTCCAAAACACATACTTCCTCCATTCCATTACACTTGTCCAGTATTATATTTCGGGTTGTCCTATTTCATTTATCCACTTTCTTAATAAGGAAATGAGACTCACACCTTTACCCACTCTCATCAACTCTATACAATTAAATATTTATATAGGTCTCACACCATTACCACATAAATGAATTCTAACAATTAATTAATTATATGAGTCCCACACTTTTATGATATAAAACCAATTTGCCTAAATAACAGCGCCGGAAAAAAAAAGTGGACAAGTGAGATAAGGCGGGAGGAGTATATGATTCTCATTCCAAATCTTTGGAAATGACTCGAAACCAATTCCAAATTGTAAACTAAGGCCTTTATCCTTGTATGGTAAATGTTTTGATAATGAAACGAACAAAGTTGCTAGTTAATTTGTAAATTGCATGCTTTGAAAAAATAAAATGACATGTTAGTTCGAGCATTCTTATTAATTTCACTCTCCGGCTGCTTCACCTCGCACTGCCCGTGAAATAATGGAAGATTTGATTTGGAGCATTACTTTGAGTAGAATAATCCCTAGTTGACCGTGTTTCAATATTTTTTTTACTAATTGCATGTGAGGATAAATTGGATTATTAGGCCAACTCGTTGTCTTTATACATTTTTTATTTAATTAATACATTACCATCCAAAAATTGGATAAAAAATATTTAATTCATTTTAGGGATAATTGGATTTAGTGATGAAACTTGAAGAAATATTTATGTGCTTATGATGTAAATATTCTTCGGATATCCACTAGATTAAATAGTTGATGAAGATGACAATCGACCAAATAAAATAAATAAGTACAAAGTATAACAACAACAATAATAATAAAATAATCAATTTAGAAATTTGAATTTTTATCATAATTTGGACGAAATACTAATAGTTTACATTGCAGAAGAATAAGAAAACGCTTTGGTTGTTCCCGTGGGATGATGGAGCGGTTAACGTGTTTGCTTGTGTGACTTTTTGTGAGCTAATTTTCTTTTCCTTTTAGGAAATAAAGTATTTGTATGGGATTATCCAAAATAGAATACATGACATTTTTATTGGGACATGAAGTATAATTTTGCATTTGATATAGTTTTTAGTGGAAATATACACTGTTAACCAAATTCAAAAAACAAAAAACATATTTAGCCATCCTGTAAACAAAAACACAAATCTAGCCAATTTGTTTTCTTGTGGGCTGAGGGCCGATGAGGGCCGATCTTCATTTCTGAGGGCCGATTGGGGCCGATCTAATTTGTACTGAGGGCCGATCGTGATCGGCCGACCTATCGGCCCCCACTCGGCCCTATTTTAGAAAAGCGAAATAATTGAAGGGCCGATGGTGATCGACCTCTCTTGAGCCAAGACATCGGCCCTCGGAAAATAATAAACGTAAATAATAAACATTTTTTTTAATAATTATTAAAAAAAAAAATTTGTTAAAGAGGTTAAAAAAAATGAGGGCCGATGTACATCGGCCCCTAATCGGCCGAGCCATCGGCCCTGATCCTTAAGAAGCCGTTACTTGTAACGGCCGAAATTTACCGAGGGCCGAACTATTTTTAACCGTTTATTAACCGAGGGCCGATACACATCGGCCCCACCATCGGCCCTACCATCGGCCCTGCGTCGCAATAATGGAGGGCCGATTCAATATTACCGTTGGCCGACAGAAATATTACCATTTTACTGAAAGCGAAAAAAAATTGAAATCGGTCGCTGCCGCCGCCACTTGAGTCGCCGAAATCGTTGTGTTCGCCGCCGCCGAAACAGTTCCGACAGTGCCGCCGATCCCCTTTGAAACGCCATGTCTTCCGACGAAATTGAGGTTCGTACTCTTCGTAATTTATGCCATGAATTGTGATTGTATTTCATTCATAGACGAAATTTCTGTTGAAATTGGGTTGGGTTTACATTGAAATGTCCATGTATTGATGAAATTGTGGAGAATTTGGAGAGGATTCGAGTGTTGAATTTGTGGAAATTTATGAAACTGGGGCCGATGAGAGGGCCGATTGCAGAGCCGATGAAGATACACTCCATCGGCCCTGACTCGGCCGAACCCAATTCAATAGGCCGTCGGCCCCGGCTGGCCTTATAGGCTTCGGCCCCGGCTGGCCGAAGAGAATTCGGCCCTGGCTGGCCAAAAATATCTTCGGCCCCGGCTGGCCTTCGAGGCTTCGACCCCCGGCTGGCCTTCGAGCCATCGGCCCCGGCCTTAGAGAAATCGGCCCTACCATCGGCCCTAAAATAGGCCCTCGTTCGGCCCTTAGTTATTCGGTTTTGATAATTAATTCGGCCCTTCGTATATCTTGCAGCCCACTTATATCCGACTACCGGTTAGACAGAAGACCCCAAAAGTCACGACATATTGGAGAGATGGTTTACCCGAATTATTAAAAAGCAGTCTTGCTAGATGGGGGGGGGTAGTGACCTAGTTCGTCGCTTTAGAGACGGACAATTTGGACATTTGCTGAGTTGGAGGAAGGGCAAGAGTTCGATCATAGCTTTGCATCAGTTGATGTGCTATGAGGTGCAGGCACCGCCCGGGGAGGCCCGTTTTCACATATCGGGACGGGAGATTAGATTTTTGCAGTACGAGTATGCACTCGTAACTGGCTTATTTTTCGGCGCTTCTACTTTCGATACGACGACAGCTCGTGCCCCTGTAGAGTCTGGAGTATACATGAGAGTCACAAACGGGAATCCAGTAATAGGAGGCGAGCTGTTAAATTTATGGAAAAATGACAAGCTCGGCAACCTCTCAGAAGACGATTATTTGAAGGTGGCCAATGTGTTGGCCCTGATGTGTTTTTTCTTCGCACCTGCCGACACGAAGAAGGTCGAGACCTGGATGTGGGTTCTTGCTGACGATGTTGACGGGTGGAATGATTTTCCATGGGGAGCATACACGTACAATGCCCTCCTGCACTACATGAGCTTTGTACCGAAGCAAGTCGAAGCAGTAAAATCGAAGTATAATATTTATGGGCCAGTTTGGGCTCTTCAGGTACAATTTTTTAATTTTATAATGAATTTTTTTTAATTTATATTTTATAATTGTACTGATCTTCAATCGTATTGTAGATGTGGGCATATGAGGCGATACCAGATTTGGCCGGTCTGTGTGTACGCCTTATCAATGACGGTGGTATGTCCCGATGTGTCAAATGGGTATTTGTCACGCCACCAGACACGGAATGGATTACTTTATTTGCCTTGCCGGTAAGTAACATTTTAAATATTTATGAACAGATACGGAACGGATTATAACCTGTTTTTTAAACTTTTCGAACAGATGGAGACACCGCCCCATGAGAGTCTTACGCCCACTCCCAAGGAGCAGCTATCAGAATACTGGAGACGGGTGATTGAAGATAATCCGATCGGTGTGGAGTTTCCTAGACCGACCCCCGTACATCGCAGACGAGTTGATGAAGAGGGCAGTGTACGGGATCCTCCGCTGGCAGCACAGAAGAAAAAATCGAAGAAGAAACGTGCACCGGTGGAGGGTCAGTCATCTGGGCCTCGGAGGGAAGAAGATTGGACTTTGCCCACTTATGACACAATGATCCGGTCTATAGATGAACGGTTCCAGCAGCGCGAGACTGAGTTGTTAGAAAAAGTGGACAAGCGCTGGAAGGAGAACGAGGATCGGTTCTTCAAAAAAGTGGGGAATTTGTTAAAAAATGTGTTCGGAGCCGGTAAGGACAAGGGCAAGGGTACAGGGATATGATCCAGTTCTACGTGGGACGTGGAGCAACTTCTGAATGACTCGTCCGAGGAGTCATCTATACCATATGAGCCACCACGGGGGAGGTTTGTGACTGTACATGAGTGGCCCAGTTGGAATCAAGATGCCGAACAGCCACGGGCAGATGTGGAAGATACGACGAGTGTCGATGCAGATCCCTCGGCTGTGGCTGCTAGAAGGGCTACTCGGGGCTATGAATAGGGGCGGCATAGCATGTACGAGGAAAGAGATGTCTGGGTCCCGAAACGTTGGGAGCCACTCCCTTATACGGCTCCACGGTCCCCACCACCTGTACAGGTACCATTAATATTCAAATTAATTTTTTTTTCAGCATGAATTTTACCATGAGTTTTTGTCCAAATGCAGCAACATGAGTCGGTCGTGATGGACTTATTTGATACGCAACGTGTATCTCGGCTGTATGATAGCCAACCGCCGGAGCAGCAAATTGTACAAAGCACTGAGGTACAAACATAATTTTTTTTATATATTTGATCCCATTATTTTAATACATGTTATTTGCAGCCCATAGTAAGCCGACGACCCAATCCTACAGGAGCTCCACACATGTTTGATCCCGCGGACGCATTGCGAAGAAATTTTGAGAATTTCATGAAAATGGAAATTTCTGCCAATGTGGCGGTTTCGCAGCATAAGCTCTCTCACGGATTTTTCAAGAACCTTTTGGATACAAAGTTCGACATGGGCCACACAATGATTGATTTGTACTTATGCTACCTCCGGCAGAGGCTTCAAGCGCCTGACCGTGACGTGTTGTCTACACCCGATGCACGTTATACCGTCATAGCGGCTTCGTCATTGTTCGTAAGTATATATTTTTATTTTTTTAAGATATAATGTGTTTGTTTTTACTAATTCTCCTGCTAATGTGTATATTTTATGATAGACGGCTTTATCCGGAGCTTGGACTTAGAAAATTTTTGAACCCGATAACGAGTTCCATGAACGGTACGAGTTGAACTATACTGAATGGATCCCTGTAAAGGGTTTAATGGATGCCGTTTTTGGAGACGATACGGGAATTGACGTCGCGAAGATTCCGTGGTTCGATGCCAAATTCGTAAGTTATAGTAATTTGCTAATTATTATTTTTTACTAATTTGCATTATTAATATTATTTTTTTGACGAATTTATCTTTTTAATTAATAGATCATTTTCCTAGTGTTGGCCGCCTCCCATTGGGTGACAGTTAGATTGTGTATCGAGTCATGGAAGTTGGAGTTGTATGACTCACTGAACGGCCGTGGAAACAAGGATATATTTGAGTTGACGAATTTATCTTTTTAATTAATAGATCATTTCCCCATAGGCCGCCATCGGCCCCCTTCGGCCCCCATCGGCCCCGCCATCGGCCCTTATTAACGCGCATGTGCATGTCATATCCGACTAGTCATTTCATCAGATAAAGCTGATTTAAAACTGTACCTCCAACATGCCTTGGATCAGCCCTCCATCGGCCCCCATCGGCCCTCTATCGGCCCTACGGCATGTTTGCAGGAAAAGCCTTACAGTGTCTTGTCCAATCACGTCTAGAAGGAAGGGCTTAGGGCTGATCAAGGGCCGATGGATACCCACCATCGGCCCTATTTCGGCCTTCACATCCTTTTTTTTAGCCGACTATACGGGATCGACTTATTGGATGTTCGACCATCGGCTTTTATTATCGGCCGATGGCGAGTAGGGCCGATGGACACCACCAATTCGGCCCCCATCGGCCCTTAGAGCCTCTAATTTTAAAAAACCAGGTTAACTGGCTCGGCCGATGGGGGGGTTCGATTTTTTTCCCTCAAGGCCGATGGAGGGCCGATGGACTCGCCAATCGGCCCCGCCATCGGCCCAGCGCCGTATAAAGACAAAATGACTATATTTGTGTTTTGTTTTAGTTGTGAGCTATATTTGTGTTTCGTTCGGCACTGTTCGGCCACTGCTGCAAAAGCCTCTAGTTTTTATCTAAGATTTGTAGTAATAAGATTTAAAACAAAACAAAAAAGCGAATGTTTTTCGGTCATTTTTCTTTTGGTCCAGTCCATAAAATTGGGCCCACTCAGCAACTAATTACAAACCCGAATAATGCTTATCGGATCGGATCCGAGATCCAATTAGCATGCGCTTGGAAAATTCTTCCTTCAAACAAGAGAGAATTTTCATTTCTCGACCTTGCCCTTGTATAGTTCGATATCGCGCAATCTATTCGATCTTCTTGCTGTTTTTCTGGTTCAATCTCTGCAATTCAGGTTGGTCTCGCTCTATTTCAATTTTTTTTAATGAATTCCAGTGATTTGAATTTATTTCATCTAGGGTTTGATGCATTCGTCGTGTTTGATTTGCGATTTTTTTTGCTGATGAATCTGGGTCCTTGGAATTTAAGTTAGTCATAGATCTAATCTGTTATTGGTTTGTATATAATTTGGTCTGGTGATGTTTGTGTTATTGTTATCGTCCCGCCGGTTTACTCACTTCCTACATTGATCTACGCACTGGTTTAGTAAAGGTGATAACTTAACAGTCTAATTAGACCGGCTTTAGATTTCTATAAATTTTCTGGACGCTCGAATTTTTATGGTATTATTTATTGGTTTTAGCCTTTAGGTGTAAATTTGAGACTTTTTGGTGGCTTTTAGTACCTTCTGTTGCCATTGATTTGCAATCTATTGATGTTTAAACATGAGCATTCGTGCAGTTTGATAGTGTAGCGCTGGTGGCAATGATATTGGCTATCGAAATGCAGTGGCATCCATTACTTTCTCATGTTATCATTTAGGCCTCTACTGTATTCTGTCAAATTATGACTATGTTTCTCCTTAGATATATGTTTGATGATTATTTTGAAGAATTGTGGGTTCCCAAATACTAACATTTCGATGATAAAGATTAACGAATTTACTTTTAGAGGAAGGAACATATAGTAGCATTTTTGTTCACTAGTTTTCTGCAATAAAAGAGATTAGGTTAATATAGTAATGTAATCATGCAGCATGTCTGAGGCACATGAAGCACCCTTTAGGGCGAGAGAGAAGCTCTTGGAGAAGCAACAGATCTTTCAGAGCATTCATAAACATACATATTTGAAGGGACGTATGGATAAGCTCACTTCGGTTGCCATTCCTTTGGCTTTGGCTGGCACCTCTTTGTTTCTCATTGTGAGTCCATTTCTCCTCAATTTCCATCTCTATATCCTTATATATATATATTTGTAATGGTCATCTGTGACTGACTATTTTCCAATATTCTAGGGAAGAGGGATCTATAACATGTCTCATGGGATTGGAAAGAAGGAATGATATATCTTCCCACAAATTGTACCTTTCAAGCTTATGCTCTGGAAATTTTCTCTCTTTCAATTATAATAATTTCTGAATGCAGAACATTTGACTACGGGATACCCTTTCTTTGTCATCGAACGATACTATTCCATTTTCAGGTGGTTTTATTTTTCCGGGGAATGATGGAAACTTTTGCTTTAGTGGAAAAAAGAATTGGTTTCTTGATAGCATTATTAAGTTAGTCCTATCCTACTTTACTTTCATGAGAGATTAGTTGTTTGTTTAACTGATCCTCAACTTTTCAGGTAATTTATTACGCATTTCAGCTCTCTATGTTAAGTACTCCCTCCGTTTCATTTATTTTGTTTCACTTTTCTTTTTGGATTGTTCTATTTATTTTGTCTCATTTCAAAAAGTATTCATGATTAATAACCCTCTTTGTGTGAAATTCACTCACTTACTCACAATTAACAATTTTATTTAATAACTGTGGCATAAAAAAGAAAGTCAACCAATATTAAGTGACAATTAGTTTCAACCAATTGAACCATCAACGAGTTGAAACCAATTAAACCATCAAAGAGTTTTGATACCAATTTAACCATAAAAGATTAAACCATCAAGAGTTTTGATACCAATTAAACCATCAAAGATTAAACCATCAAAGAGTTACTGATTTATATAACATGTTATCAGTTATCACCATCAAATTAGGCATTTTCAGTTGAGAATAACCCTGGCAAATCTTTCGAGTTTATATAGACAATGTATACAACTTTTTCCTCTTATGCATAATTGTACTTTCTTTGTCTCACTATTATTATCTTAGCATTGTTTGGTGTCGGAATTCAAGAAAGTGGATAAAGATGTATTAAAGTGGATGGAAATTTGTGTTGCCTATGGCATGGATATTTTTTAGTAAATGTAAATTATTAAATGTTGAAAACCAAAAGAAGGCAGAATTTATTTTACGATTTGTTTAGATGATTAAACGTAGAAAAGGTTATAAAGAAGAGAAATCAGATAGTACGCGGCAAAAACATTGTTGATGTCGAAGTTTTGATCTTTCATCCGTTTTAATTGGGGAAGATATACAAGTGGATACTAAATTGCTTGAAAGAACTGGTAAGAAACGGAGCATCGGTTGAGAATTAGGGAGAGAGAATGCGAGAAGGGGGAGTTGCTGCAATTTCTTTGTAGGTCTCGAGTTCCAAAACCCTAATCGGTTTTGGTCTTACTTCTCGCCGGTGGAATTGGGACAAATCTTACGTTTCTTGAAGAAATAGCCTCAATTGTTCATCTTCTCATCCCTTCACCCATCTCTACAATGCGGAGCAAGGACAGGATTTCGTATTTCTATGACGGTTCCTTTTCTAACTCTTGAGTTTTTCTGCTTTCAATCGGAACTGTGCTGACTTGAGGAAAGGAACTGCAGGTGACGTGGGGAACGTTTACTTCGGGCCAAATCATCCAATGAAACCACACCGGTTGTGCATGACCCATCATCTGGTTCTCGCTTACGAGCTTCATAATAAGATGGAAGTTTATGTTCGTATCCTGAGCTCACTTTAACTGTTACTCCTTTCTCTTGTTATAGTTTCTGGTTTAGATTAGCGCCTTTTTGTCGCTAATGATTTTTTCCTGAAAAATCAGAGGCCTCATAAGGCCTACCCTGCGGAGCTAGCGCAGTTCCATTCTCCGGATTATGTGGAGTTTCTACAGCGAATCACTCCCGACAAGCAAGATCTTTTCGCTATTGATATGGCCAAATGTATGTGATTTTCGTATTTCTGTTCAATTTATGGTTGAGATACTAGCAAATTACAGTCTTATGTTTGAAATTACGCTGTAGTTTTATGATATGCAAATAAGCAGTTTTGTAATCTATTTAATGATTTTTTTTTATCATTACAATTCCAAAATCATGCACCAACCTATATGGTTGATTTCTAGATAAGCATTCTTAGCCATCTGCTGGTGCTATTGTTGCAATACAAGACTTTGTAATTGAAATTTGGTTTTCACACCACTTTGATGAAATGCAGTTTTACATATATTATTTCTTGCAGATAATCTCGGAGAAGATTGTCCGGTCTTCGAGAATCTGTTCGAGTTCTGTCAAATTTATGCTGGTGGTACTCTAGGTTGGTTCATTTTACACAGATGATGGCTCTACCAAGTCTTGTTTGCACAAGCTTCACTGAGCCAGGCTGGTTTTCTTGCAGATGCTGCACGGAGATTGAATAACCGGCTATGTGATATTGCCATAAATTGGGCTGGTGGATTACATCATGCAAAGAAGTGTGAGGCATCTGGATTCTGTTACATCAATGACCTTGTGCTGGGAATTCTAGAGCTTTTGAAGTATCATGCTAGAGTGCTCTATATTGACATTGATGTGCATCATGGTGATGGGGTCGAAGAAGCCTTTTTTTTCACTGATAGGTACTAAATTAATTTTATATCCTTTGCCGAAGACGTTAATGAGTGGTTTTCGTAAAACACTTGATCATTCTTATTTCATTTATGTGAGAATGGTGATGCCTTTTGTGGCACCGCCATACCTGTGCAGCTAGATGTATGATCATTGCATCTGAAGATGTCTTAAGAAATGTGGGAGGATATGCTAATGCACAATTTTCGGTAGTATCATGATTTTGCTCCTAACTTTGTCACCTAGACATTGAGAACTAGTTTTATTATTTTGGCAAGATTTTTACCAGCCTTTTATTTTTCTTATGTCATGTATTTTGAATTTCTACTGAATGCATGCCAAAGATACCAAACTTTCCAGAACTAGTTGAATTAATTATTATGTAGTATAAGTAAACCAAATTTAGAACGGAGAATGGAGATAGTTTGATAATAAACATTGCTTATAATTTCTTCTTGTTTTCACTGTGAATTTATCTTGATCTGCATACATAAGCTCCAGATGTATATGGGGGTATAGTATATCAACGAATTAGGTAACCAAATGATGTGATAAATAAAAAGGCTTCTATGTTTGTGTGTTTGTTCCATGTGAGTTTTCTTCTCTTAAAAATGTTGTGAAGGGCTTTGAGCTCACATGCTTTTGCATAATTACCTGAAGTATCGATCCATGCAAGAATTTTATTTGTCTAAAAACCCTTAGACTGGTATTTGATGAACATAGAATTTTTAGGCGATTATGCTGCAAGATTATGTGTCGACCATTACTCTTGAAAAGTTTCAGCATTTGACTTACTCATTTTCGGTATTTTAAATTAAATGGTAATTTGTTACGTGGCAGGGTGATGACAGTTAGTTTTCACAAGTATGGTGACTTGTTCTTTCCTGGAACAGGTGATGTCAAGGTGCTTCCTTTACTTCTGTGTTATGTAATATTGTCTATCACACTGGTTGAAAATATGATGATACTCCAGAAGATATGCATCCTTTTCTCTTGGTCGATTTGCTTGAATTGCATATTTAAGTTCATCTAATTTGGTGGATCTTCCACCTTATGCAATGATTCATATTTACATTCTGCATTTATCAAATTTGTACCAACACATCCTAGATATCATGTATTTAGCTCTTCCGTTGTGTCTCAGAATATTTTATACAAATCGAATTCATGATATGGACTTGTTACATCTTTTAGTCCTAGTGTCTGTAAATTTTGAATATAGCATGTTTCTCTTTAAGCTTGACTGCCTATGGTTTTATGGTACCTTAAAACTGTCTCATTAAAAAGATTGTGGCCTTTTAAGCTTCAAGTGAGAACAGTATTAGAGAGAATAGTTTTATATTGCTTCATTTAGCAAATTTGGGCTCTATAAGTGGTACATGGAAGTCCGTTTAGGAACTATTTGAAGTTAGAATTTCTCTGTGGGCATGATATTTCTTAGATTAATATTTAAGTCATCATCATGAGAAAGTACACTGCTTTTAGACCTCTTGTATTATTGTTGAAGGAGTCTATTTTTGTGTTTGTCTAATTCTCAAGGATGTTGGAGAACGAGAAGGGAAATTTTATGCCATAAATGTTCCTCTCAGGGATGGAATAGATGATGGGAGCTTCTTACGTCTGTTCAAAACGGTAAAATTTATGTCAACTCCGGTTATTACTCTTTTTGTTAAGGGGTGGATATTTTTACATGTTCGTTCTATAGATCATTCTGAAGGTTGTCGAGTGCTATGCTCCTGGAGCTATTGTACTCCAATGTGGAGCAGATTCACTTGCTGGAGACAGATTGGGATGTTTCAACCTTTCTATTGATGGTAATAAGCATGTAATTTTATCAGTCCCAATTCCTATTCTGTTCCACTCTCATATGTACTCTATTGTATATTATATGTTTTTAATAGAGTCAACAGTACTTACGCTAAGAGAAGAATGAATTAATATGAAAATAATACGACGTACTTGTACTGAAAGGTTCAATCAATGATGATTGCCTAACTATTAAATACTATGTAATGCCTATGGGCTTAGGGACAATCCAATTTTTACTGGTCTATAAATGGTTTCTAAATAACATTTAAGTAAATATAATAACTCAGTAGCACAGTGCTCATCACTTGCGAGCATCATTCTGGGTTTTGTCTTATCGTTTACCGTGTACTTGTTTTGTTGAGCTTTCCTTCAGGGCATGCAGCTTGTGTGAAGTTTGTTAAGCAACTCAATCTGCCTTTGCTGGTATGCCTTTGAATAGAATATGTTTAGCAGTTTCATTCTGCAAATATAGTTCTAGTATTTAATACCAGAAAGAGTTTTTGCTTGTAGGTAACTGGAGGTGGGGGATATACCAAAGAGAATGTGGCTAGATGTTGGACTGTGGAGACAGGAGCACTTCTGGGTGTAGAGCTCCCTAATGGTATGCTTATGTACTTAGAGTTGCCATTTTATTACTTTTATGTTTATGAGACCTGTTATACAGCACTTCCATAAACTCTATTGACTATTTCGACTAGAAAACCTGTTCACATTAGCTACATAGTAGTGTTCATCTATCTGTGAGTCAATTTCTAATACATCTTATTTGAAATGGACTTCATGTTTATGCAAGTCATGTTCTTATAATCTGTTATTCGTACTGGAGTTCATGTATCTGCGAGTCAAATCTAATACTCCCTCCGTCCCGCTATTACTGCCCCCTTTGGTTTCGGCACAGAGATTAAGAAACTTTGTTTGTATTAAGAAATGAACACAATTTTCAAGGAGTGGTTGGTGGAAGAAATGAGAATTTATCCAAATTTTTGCAAGGCTTAGTTGAGGCAATCGATTTTTTTTTTCATATTGTATTTTAAGAAATAATCTTAAGTTTTCAACAAGTTAAAATCATAAATTTCCGAGTAAGGAGTGGAACGGAAATCGTGTGAGAGATAGATTTTTGGAGAGAGGAAGTATAATAATGTGCGGATGAGTATTAAGTAGGACGGGCCCACTTCATTTTTGTTTAAGAGTAGTTTTTGCTATTTTAGGAAAGAGGACACTAATAGCGGGACAACCCGATTAGGAAAGTAGGACAGTAATAGCGGGACGGAGGGAGTATGTGTTATTTGTATTGGAGTTTGATGGAT
The DNA here is from genome assembly GCA_028984105.1 of Lavandula angustifolia. NCBI lineage: Eukaryota > Viridiplantae > Streptophyta > Magnoliopsida > Lamiales > Lamiaceae > Lavandula > Lavandula angustifolia. The sequence goes on along the minus strand of CM054823.1, from coordinate 6,959,608 downwards.
TAAACATTAACTTTTTTTTGGCTGTTTTGCACTAAATGTGTCATTGGTTTTCTTTATGGGACATACTAATGTTGTTGTCCTTTATTTTATGCTCATATCATGCTCATAAATATAATTGGCGAACGTATTCATTTGTCCCACAATACTATCTATTAATCCTGCATCCTGTCTGTTAGCTTCTGAGTTATATAGTTGATGTTACCATTTATTGGAAGCTTTTTTGCTTTAACTCTTATGTTATCTTTGGTCTTTTCTCTATGCCAACGTCTTTTTGGTCCCTTCTGTAATAGGATATATTTTACAATCTTCAGTTATATGCTGTCTAACTACACAGTGCTGAGCATGTGCATGGTACAAGTTCATGGAGGCGATCTATAACGTCTTGTATCATGCAAAATGAAACTACCTTATCTGCCATTCTTAATCAATATACTTGTTTTTTTTTCTGCAGAGATACCCGATAATGAATACATCAAATATTTTGCTCCAGATAACTCCTTGAAATGTCCAAGCGGGCACATGGTATGCGAACTGTACAGAAAGATCATGCACCCCTGTTTCCCCTTGGGGTTGCTATAGGACTAGGAATCTATGATCAATTAATAATATTAGCTTACTTGTGTGCTCGTCTAGTATAATAAGTTCTGGTTATGTCTGTACATAACCAGGTTGAAGTTATCCTGTCTGATTCTTTATTATGGTGGAACATATAGTTTGAATAAGCAGCAGCTACTTTGAAGCTCCACATTTTGTTTATCTGGCAGGAGAATTTGAATAGCAAATCATACCTTAACAACATCAGACAGCAAGTCTGCGAAAATCTTAGCGCCATCCAACATGCTCCTGGTGTACAAATGCAAGAGGTAAACATACTATTCAACTTCTTCCAAGTCCTAATTTATATTTCATAGAACACAAGATGCTATAGTTTGGATAGGTTGAGATATAAATTATTATTTACGCATCAAAGAACTTGATTTGTTATTGTTCTAATGATGATGCTACTAACGACTTTGTATTATTCGTTTATCTTGTTGAAAAGAACATCATGTATATTCCTTGGCTATTTTGTGCTTAATTAACCTAAATCTGGCTTTTGGGAGTAGATTTTGAATGCCTGGTTGCAGTTGTCAAAACATATCATGTTGGAGTATTTATTATACAGAATCATGACATGTCTGCCTGACATGAATGTGTTATGTGTAGGTGCCTCCGGATTTTTATATCCCTGATTTTGATGAAGATGAGCAGAATCGTGATCAACGTGTTAATCGTAAGTAAAAGTTGTTCTCATGGGCAGATAGCACACAATCTCCTAATTGAAACAAAATATTTCTTCTGTTTATACTAAGTACCAACTATTTCTTACTGAAATTCTCTTCCAGGACACATGCAAGACAAGCAACTCCAGCGCGATGATGAATATTACGACGGTGATAATGACAATGATCAGAATATGGATGATTCTTGATGCCTAAAGATGGTATTACGAATTTTGATTTAATTTGATTTGATTCTGTACCACCTCTCTGTGAATATGTAGCAACTATACCTTAACTACCATGTGTATGGATTTTGTCTGCTGCTAGAAGCAATAAACTCTCAGCATTTTTTTGTCTAATCATATAACATCGGTTATTTTATCCAAATTTAGTGCAAGTATTTGTATTAGATTCCTTATTCGAACTTTTAAATGATTTTCACAAAAATAACTAGAAATTTAATAAATTTAAAAAGAATCATTTACATACTTGGGTTTTCGGCCTTTACATCCTATTGGTACACACTGGCCAACATCATCAACACTATCAATGCTCTCGTCCTCATTACACTCTTCTTAGTTATCACAATCCGTATTATTATTATTTTTTGATATGATACATGGGTGTTTTCTTTTTATATTGAGGAACCACATATGGTCGGTGAGATTTAAATTCATAATTTCTGCCCACACACCATAACAAGTATGTCATTATATGTAAACCACAATCTGTATTATTACAACATCATGAACACGTCTCACACATAATTAATCTAGATTGACGATTTTATTATTATTCATTAATTATTATTATTATTATTATTTTGTACTTCAATATTTTTTAGTTGGAATTTGGAAATCAATGTTAAGTGGGCTTAGCAAATACTCCCTCCGTTTCTTTATTAATGTCTAGTTGAGAATCGGCACGGAGATTAAGGTAGTGGGTGTATTAATGAGTTTAAATTGTATTAATAAATTGGCACGGTTTTCGATGAATGATTGGTGTGAATTTATCTAAATGTTATTAAGGCATAGTTTAAGCATTTGATTTATTTTTTTTATTATTTTTTTTATGTTGTAATAAAAGAAATACTCTAAAGTTTTCAAAAAGTTAAAAATCAAAATTTTCTACGTTCGGAGCGGAGCGGAATCGTGCAAAAGAGAAACTTTTGGAGAGAGAAAGTGTATAAAAAAATGAGATGGATAATAAATAATGAGGAGCCACCTCATATTGGGTTGATAGTGAGAATTTGCCATTTTAGGAAAGTAGACATTAATAATGAAACAGCCTAAAATGGTAAGGTAGACATCGATAAAGAAACGGAGGGTGTACTATACAACCACGTCCCACTAAAAAGCCGTACGCATCACGGAAATCTTGTACACCTTCGACTCCCTCTCCTGTTTGGCCGTGTCAAGTGTCAACACTCCATCTTGCGGCGTCACCGTGGAGGAAAGCTTCTCCATTAAAAAAATATCCAGAATTCAAGTAAGATCAAATCTTTTACAAAACCGAGATCCTCAACTTCTCTCTCAAGAAAATCAGTTTCTTTCTTCATCTTGTATTGTGTGACTTGGAAGTCTATAGATATAGGTATTTGGTGTCTTGAATTCCTTCGTGAAGTGGGAATTAAAACGATAATTGGATAAGAAGTAAATTGCATGATTTGCAAATTGTGGGAATCTTTTTTGCCATTTTGCTATAACTGTATTATTCAGTGTTCGTTAGGGTTTAGGATGCACGTGTAGGTCGATTTCACAATTCTCCCAAGATTTGCAGGTATTGAGAAACAAATCGAAGGGAAAGAAATGAAAAAAACAAGGCCTTTTTTTTTTAACGTAGGAACTAGGAAATTAAGGTTTCAGTATTATTCTCTACATATATTTCTTCTATTTTGGTCAGCTGGGAGTTGCTTATGTGATCAGCTTCAACTGCTACCAACCTTCTATTTATTCAAATTGCTGCAACATCCCCTTCTGTTTTCTCAACTAATTCACGTCCTTATCAGTTTATCAGTTTGCTTGGATTGGGCCATCAAAGGGGGGCGGGGAAAAGGAAAAGCGGAACGAATTGGCAAAACATGATAGGTTTTACTACAAAACATTGGTCTATGCTGAATCATACTTAGTTTAGAAGTTTCAGTGGTGCTGCATATCGATGTTTGTAATAACTTGATATGTTATATGTATGCTATCAATGGTTTGAATTTCATTTTTATGCATTTCTGTAGGAATATTGAAGCTGAGGCGATTACAAAATAGTTTCTTCGCAGTTTCTATGGCTGCCTCAGAAGCATCCCTGCGGGTTATGTCTGGGGTTGCGCCATATCAGGTTTCTAGAAATTTGAGATCACCGCCGCTGCTATCATTGAAGTATGGTAGCCAAAATTATAGACATTATAGCTCCATGTCGAAGGACCAAGGCGTATCTCATAAATATGTGGGAAGCCATGGGGTTAGAAGTGCTGATCGTATTTTTGGGGAAGAGCGTGGCAATAGGTTAAGTTCTTTGCGTTGTGCTGGGGCAGAAAGTGCTCGGGAGACTTCCCGAGAGGATGCAAGTACGAGATTTGTTAAGGATGTTGCCAAGGATCTTGATGATCAAAAGCTTGAACCAGCGCAGCATTTAAAGCACGAAAAGGAAGGTTTTCGATATAATGAATTGGAGTCAGATACATCAATTGGCAAGACTTTTAGTAGAATGAACGCAAATTCTTTAGAGGATGAAGCATGGGATCTGTTACGAGCATCAATGGTGTACTATTGTGGCAATCCTATTGGAACGATTGCTGCTAACGATCCAAACGACTCAAATCTTCTCAACTATGATCAAGTTTTTATACGGGATTTTGTACCTTCCGGGATTGCTTTCCTGTTGAAGGGAGAATATGAAATTGTTAGGAACTTCATCCTTCACACGCTTCAGTTGCAGGTATCTTAATGCCCATAAGTCCTATTAGCCATTTTGAGTATGCCTCATGCCCACGACTAGAACTAGTGATTGGTCGTCCTAAATATCATACGTTTATCCTAAATAGATGGATTATCCAATTCATCAAGTAGGTTGTTTTTGGTGGAGGCATATCATCTTCCAATGTTTTGAAAGAAAATCAGAAGCTGGTTTTCCCTACCCATCCTTGTGGGGAGAACATTGACTAATGCAGTCTAAGTAGTAAATACTCATAAATACATCAAACTATCATAAATTTCATGTCTTTCTACTTTGTGGTTCTATTCTGTGTGGTTCATTGGTTTCTGTATTTGCATTTACTATTCACGAGTTTTACATCATATTACACGCTGTAATAACACTAATCAATTTTACATGGATCCAAAACAAAGCAGATTTTTCTTTTTGTTCTCCTTATAGCTGATCTGTTGCATTTAACGGAACGTTTCTTTTTCTTGAACAGAGTTGGGAGAAAACTATAGACTGCCATAGTCCTGGACAAGGACTAATGCCAGCAAGTTTTAAAGTGCGTGTTGTGCCACTAGATGGTGATGACTCCGCAACTGAAGAGGTTTTAGATCCCGACTTCGGAGAGGCTGCAATTGGCCGGGTGGCACCAGTTGATTCTGGTTAGTAAATCCTTATTTCATTCTGGCAGTTTTCTGGCGATGCCTAACATTGTTTGCTGCTCAGGTCTATGGTGGATCATATTGCTACGTGCTTATGGTAAAAGCTCCGGAGACCTTTCTGTCCAGCAAAGGATTGATGTACAGACTGGCATTAAGATGATTTTGAAGCTTTGTCTATCAGATGGTTTTGATATGTTTCCGACATTATTAGTAACAGATGGATCATGCATGATAGATCGCCGAATGGGTATCCATGGTCACCCACTCGAAATTCAGGTTTTCTTGCATTCTTTTTATATTTTGTACCATTAATTGGCTGTCGGATTATCTCATTCTAGTTCCTCCGTTTTCACCTCTCCTCTCCTTCCCTCTTCCAGACTGTTTTCTATTTAGTTTGTGGGATTTTGGCCTGTCCAATTTGAAAAAACATTCATAGGATATCACAAGATTTTACTTCAATTAATCATAATCAAGAGCTTCCTTTTGGTGGAAACCGATGTTTATTCTCTTCAATAGAGCTTTTATGCCACGTGTTTTTTTAGCCAAAGAAAATGCTACATGTTAACTGTCTTCTATGAAGTATAAAGCTAGCAGCCTAGCAGCTATAAAGATGATGAATTATTGCATGTAGAAAGGGATGCTATGAAAGATAACATGCTTTTCGTATAAATGATGGATACTTCAAAATTTATATTGCCTGTTCTTGCAGTCCTTGTTCTATTCAGCACTGCTCTGCGCACGTGAGATGCTTGCTCCAGAGGACGCTTCTGCAGACCTCATGAGGGCTTTGAACAACCGGTTAGTGGCTTTGTCAATTCACATCAGGGAGTACTACTGGATTGATTTGAAGAAACTGAATGAAATTTATCGGTACAAGACAGAGGAGTACTCGTTCGATGCAGTAAACAAGTTCAATATATACCCAGACCAAATCCCTCCCTGGCTTGTGGAGTGGATGCCCCACAGAGGAGGCTATCTTATTGGAAATCTACAGCCGGCCCACATGGACTTCCGTTTCTTCTCACTCGGAAACTTATGGGCTATAGTCTGCAGCCTTGCTACCACAGAGCAATCACATGCTATATTGGATCTTGTCGAAGCCAAATGGTCTGATCTTGTTGGCAAAATGCCGCTGAAAATCTGTTACCCTGCTTTAGAGGGTGAGGAATGGCGAATAATCACAGGAAGTGATCCTAAGAACACGTAAGTAACGTTCCTTCTTTTTACATTAGGGTCTCGTTTGAGAAAGCTTATCAATGGTTTATTTGAGTTTATGCTAAAAAAAAGTGCTTTTCATAGAGCTTATCGAAATAACTTATAAGCCCTTCATAAGTTCTTTCTTGACGTATTTTTATAAGCCGATAGTAACAATTTAAGTTGTTGATACATGCTTATTTAAGTTGTTTATCCAAACGGGACCTAGTTATACTTGGTTGTTTGACAGATTGAAATATTCTACTTCTGTTTTTGTGCAGACCTTGGTCTTACCACAACGGAGGTTCTTGGCCTACATTGCTATGGCAGGTGAAGTCATCTTTTATTCCTACTTATTCATACTATCCTATTCTCTCTCTCTGATAATGTATATCTGTGTTCTTTCAGCTAACTGCAGCATGCTTAAAAATGAATAGACCAGAGATTGCTGAGAATGCAATCAAGGTTGCTGAAAAGCGTCTAGCGCAGGACAAGTGGGCGGAGTACTACGACACGAAAGGAGCAAGATTCATCGGGAAGCAAGCGCGACTGTACCAGACGTGGTCTATCGCAGGTTATCTGGTGGCGAAACTCCTCATGGAAAACCCAAGCGGTACAAACATTTTAGCTAATTTTGAAGATGCAGAGCTTCTGAACGTCTTCTCTTATACTCTAAGCGCTAATCCGAGGGGGAAACGCCGAAAACGACCCAAACAGAGCTTCATCATATGAATTGAGTCCTCAATTGCAACTCAAAACCAGAAACAAGACCAGATGCTAGATTTTTGCTTACTCTAGTCTTTGTATACCCTTTTGAGTTTATTATTTCTCAACATTTGATGTAGGCTTATGAGAAGCAATTATAAACATACTAATATAGATACAAGTGTTTAATAGAGGAGAGCAAATTTCTACATCTTCTGTCAGTGTATTACAAATGGGAGTTGTGATTGAACTGAAAATACTCTCTGGTCAGTTGAAAAACATATTCCATCTAACAAGAAATTTAGCCAAGACTTTTGGTGCCAATAATGTTATCCAATAGTGACTGGCAAGCATCTTCTAGTAAATCCAGAACCTACAACAAAACAGGACGGAAAGTTCAGTTTATCAATCTCAATGCATTCTGTGGAGCTTAACAAAGAAGTAAATTTGCCACAGTGATCAAAGTTAACCTCAGCCTATTAGATAGGGAGGAGTTAAATTCATTAAGAGCAACTGACTCAAAGAGTTTCTGTCGTATCGAAACACGAAAAGACCGAGTTTCATGACAGTCTTACAGTGAAGAAAGGCATCAAGAATCCATTAGACTACACATTTTACTAGTATCATGAGCAAACTTTTTGTCCAAGCCAACTTGCTAGAGTGTGTCAACTCACCAATGTAGTTATAGAATCACTGAGAACCGAATTAAACTACCGGAGGAATGTATCACTCAACAGATTCTCAATCATATTTACTAAACTGATCTTAGGTAAGCAAGTTTTTTGGCCAGATGATGAAAATGTAGTTTTACATGTCGAAACACAAACTCAATGAGCCGTGGCAGTTCTTTATATATAAGGAATTGCGAGCTTCTCTCAATCAGCTCATGATGTGGTTCTTCTATCTAGATTTCAATGACAAGAGGATAGCATAGTCATAGAAGATGATACAAACTCAGCACCCACTCAGGGGGGAAGTAAGAAACGGGGGAACCCATACACCGGGGAAAGACAGGGGGGACAGTTAGTAAAAGGGGAGTACCCCTCGAGGGAGGGTTAAGTAAAGAGCCGGGGGTGGAAGGTGTACACTCGTCGGGGGATAAGGAAGACAACAGGAAGTTAAAGGGGGGAAGTCACCTCCCCCCTAAGGAGAAGCCAGTAATTACACCATCTAAGATTGGTGTATAAATAAGAGGTGCTCCTCTTGCAAATGGACACCCATAGTTCTCTCAAAAGTTTAAGTGTTAAGCTTAGGCTACTTGATCAATTCTATATGAATCTAGTGTGCATTGCTTCTCTCTCTCTTAGCTTTATAATCACTTTCCTCCACTCTCATTTTCCCTCTCTCTACTCGACTACGACGAAGCCTAACATTGGCGCAGTGAACGTGGTACGGGGAAAAGGAGGAAACAACCATGGTGCACACATGTACAATAGGCGGAGAAGCTCGGCTCACGATTGTGGAAACCAACGTCGCCATAATCACCTCATCTGTAGAAGAGCTGAAGGCAGAACAGTTGCTGAACAGAGAGAGGTTCATCCGCATCCAACAAGGGCTCCAAGACATTCAAGCCTCACTTGCAGAAAGGGGGGAATCAAGTAACCCCACCAGCCCCGAAGAACCAACAGCACTGGGACAAACCCCCAATCCTAATGTCCCACCAACAACGGCGACCTCCGACCCAAAGACGGTGGAGCAAGGGATCCAGTCTCCAGTAAAAGATCCATCCAACCCCACCAACCCAAGCAACTTGGGGGGGGGGGACGACGCACCATGGCAGAAACAACGTCACCTCCCCTACCTTTCTTCAATGGAAAGGAGTCGCTGGATTGGATCCCTCGCGTAGAGCAGTACTTCGACCTTTATCTATGGAGCATAACCAAAAGATTGCTCTAGCCATGGTAGCCATGGAGGGACCAACGCTTATATGGTTCCGATGGTTCAAGTGGAAAAGACCCCGTTTCGAATGAGATGAATTCATCCAGGCGCTCCTTAGCCAGTTCGACGATCAGGGGGAAGGGAATGCCTAGCTGCTGTCCGACAAACCAATACCGTGGGGCGGTATATCCATGAGTTTACCCAGATCGCCAACCAACTGCCCACATTGGAAGAAGACAACCTGTTTGGGCAGTTCATGCACGAGCTGAAGGATAAAATCAGGGCTCAAGTCTGCATGCTCAACCAGCAAATCTGGACACAACCATGAGTACAGCTCGAACGGCGGAAGTGGTCATCAAGGGACCTCAGCCGGAGTTTAGGACAGGGGGAGCCGTCAACCGAATGTACCAGGGATTACCACGTAGCCCAGGAGGCAACCCCTGGTTTACGGCCACTTCCAGCTCCTCAGGTACTGTTCAAAAGAGCAACCCCTCGAGCCGTCTCTCTGGAAACAACACAAGGGCCCCCTACCGCCGAATGACGGACTTAGAATAAGACAATATGAAGAGAAGAGGGCTCTGCTTTCGTTGCAAGACCCCTTACCATCCCACTAATCATGAATGCTCCCAACGCAGTCTCCAAGTTCTACTTGTCAACGATGGTGAAGAGGAAGAGGGGGAACTAGATTAGCTCACCCTCATTCCTGAAGGAGGCACAGACACCCCCCCCCAAAAAAAAAAAAAAAAAAAAAAACAAAGCCATCGAAACAAATGAGGCCTCCCTCTCCATCTGTTGAATCGTCGGCATATCCGGACCCCGTACCCTCAGGCTGGTCGGGCGGCTCAACAAGAGGCCAATGAAGGTGCTCGTAGATAGCGAAGCTACCCACAACTTCATAGCAAGTACGCTGGCCCGGGAACTATCCCTTCCTCGGGATAGTAACGATCGATTCTGGGTACGCTTGGGGGACGGACGTCGCGTGGAAACACAAGAATTCTGCCAAGCTCTGAACCTGTCCTTTGGGACTACAACCATCAGAACCGATTATTACGAGTTTCCCCTCGAGGGAATAGACGTAATCCTCGGCGTAGCTTGGTTAGCCACTCTGGGGCTTAACTCGTAGCTTATTAACAACTAGGTATTAAGTCAGAAAAGTAGGTCCGAATGACTTAATTGCAATTGTTGAGGATGGCTCTCTCTCCCGATATCGCTACTAAGTGTATGGATGCCCTAGATTACAAAGATATACGAGGGGTCTCGGTAATATTAGAAGTTTGCCTCACCCTCTCTTTGGGATTGGCTATGGGGGACACAAAACTTTAGATTCACAGGAAGAATCTTTCGTTATGGGCCCCCCTCCCTTCTTAGTTTTGTCCGCCTTCTTTATAATAAGAATATGGCAACCCGCGGCTGAGCCGAGTAGAGTTGTTTTGTTGGTTGGAAAGATTGAGGAAGCGCTCTGAACATAACTAGAGTTTGCACATCTAATGAAGAAGGTGTAGCTGGAAGTATTATCACGTCTTTCCCCTCTAAGTCGATGTAGCGAACCGAGAAGCCAAGTCGCTTCAAGTATAGCATATTCCTTATTTGAACTCAAATTCTAGTCAATTCAGCTTCGGAAGTCAAGATTAATTGGGAAAGGATGTACATACGGTTGGACTGCAATGGCAACCCAATCCACCGTATGGGAGATCATTCTGCATATCGAGGGGAGGCAACGCTCTGAGCCCAACTAGGTTGCCTGGACGTGGAAATGACTGCTATCGGGAATGTTGGAAAATGACTCTCGAGGAAGGGATGCCCCACACAGCCGAGATACAATCACTTCTCAACTTATACGCCCACCTCTTTGAAGAAGCAGCTAAGCTCCCACCGAAACGGCCGGCTGACCACCAAATCAATCTCTCCAATGAGGCCACGCTAGTTTCGGTATGACCATATCGCTATAGTCATCGCCAGAAGGACGAAATTGAGAAGTTGGTAGTCGATATGCTAGCCGGGATAATTCAACCTAGCATCAGTCCCTTCTCCAGCCCAGTATTGCTCGTCAAAAAGAAGGCGGACGCTGGAGATTCTGTGTGGACTATCGAGAGCTCAACAAGGCCACCATCCCAGATAAATATACAATCCCAATCATACAATACATGCAAGATAAACTAGTCGGAGCCAGATATTTCTCAAAGATCGATCTACGCTCCGGTTACCACCAAATCCGAGTCCAAGAGGGAAGCATCGCAAAAACGGTGTTCTAGACACCTAACGTGCATTACGAGTTCTTGGTAATGTCTTTTGGGCTGACAAATGCACCCGCCACTTTCCAGTCTGTTATGAATGATCTGTTCCACCCCCACCTACGAAAATTCGTACTAGTCTTTTTCGACGACATCCTCGTCTACAGTCCAAATTGGGCAGACCACCTGGAACATTTGAAGGTGACCCTTGAGATCCTGGGCACAAGCAATTTCCACGCCAATCGAAAGCAAAGCGCCATGGGAAGTACCCGAGTCAAGTACTTAGACCACATCATCTTTGCAGAAGGGATCACAATAGATCCCGCTCAAGTACAGGCAGTGGCCGACTAGCCCCAGCCCCAAAACATCAAGGTTGTCCAAGGGTTCCTGGGCTTACCGGTTACTACCGACGCTTCATTTGCGCAACGGAGCACTAGCCCGCCCCTTAAAGTAGCTGCTGAAAAAGAAGGCTGCTCTCAAGTTCACATGGCCCTCGACCGCCGAAGATGCATTCCAAAGACTCAAGGAGGCCCTAACTCGAGGACCCGTCCTCAGAATGCCCGACTTTACCAAGTCATTCGTCATAGAATGCGACGCATCCGGACATGGCATAGGCGCGGTCCTCATACAAGACAAACAACTTGTAGCCTACTTTAGCAAGGCATTTAATGACAACAACCTAGCAAAATCCGCATACGAGCGGGAGCTCATGGGCTCGTTCTCTCCATCCAATATTGGAGGCCCTATCTCCTTGGGTGACACTTTTAGCACCGACCACAACAGTTTGAGACACCTCCAACAGAAAATTGAAACCCCCGCCCAGCAAAACTGGGTCGCCAAACTCTTGGGCTACGATTTTGAGATACGTTATAAGGCGGGAAAAGCAAATCAAGCGTCCGACTCCCTATCTCGACGGATGGAGGGAGAAGGACAACCCCACGACCCCTCTAAGAACAAACAAGAAGAAGGGGGCTGCATGGTTATAAGCACACTCTTTTGGGAAGACACGGGGGAGGTATTAGAGGAGCAAAAGAAAGACTAGTTCATCTGTGATACCACAGAGGCCCTAAAAAGTGATCATTCGAGCAAGGCAGGCTATCAACTCATCAACGATAAGCTCTACAATAGGCGCCTCATGCTAGCATCGAACTCCCCGTGATCCCCAAACTCCTCCACGAGTTCCATGACACTCCTACCAGTGGCCATGCCGGGGCCCTACGCACCTATAGGCGTCTAGCATCTAGTGTCCACTGGAGGGGGATGTTGCGGGATGTTCGGAATTACGTCCTTTAATGTTTGACGTGCCTGAAATCAAAGTACGAAACCCAGAAGCCAGCAGGGCTGCTAACTATTGCCGGTTCCTGACAAGATCTAGGACGACATTTTCATGGATTTCATCACAAGCCTACCTCCGTCTATGGGTTTCACATGCATTCTAGTGGTGGTTGACCGTCTATCCAAATATGGACATTTCCTCCCTCTTCGCTCTCCACTAACAGCCCGACGGGGTAGCCGAATAGTTCATTTCCCAGATAGTCAAACTCCATGGGTTACCCCAAACCATTGTCAGCAACCGCAATCCGACATTTCTCAGCACCTTTTAGCAGGAGCTACTCAAATCCAGGGGACCATGCTTAAGTTCAGCACCGCATATCACCCGGGTCAGACCGAGGTCCTCAACCGCACTCTCAAAGTCAAAACTTACCTCCGCTGCTTCACATCCACACAACCAAAAAAATATGTCGGAAGGTTAAGTTGGGTTGAATATTGGTACAACACTTCGTACCATGGGCCCATCCAAGTAACGCCTTTCGAGATAGTTTATGGGAGACCGCCGTCGTCGCTACAACGGCACTTCCCAGAGGAATGCCGCGTCGCGGCAGTGAGCGAGATGCTCACCCACTGAGATGATCTCCTTCGGCGATTGAAGGAAAACTTGAGTGAGGCCCACAGCCGAATGAAAAATACTGCCGATAAACATCGCCGCCACGTAGAGTCTCCGTGGGAGATCGGGTCTTTCTAAAAAATCGCCCCTATCGGCTTAATTCTATGAGCACTCAAGGCTACACCAAACTGACGGCAAAATATTACGGCCCTTTTCCAATCACTAAGAAGATCGGCGACGTAGCCTACCAACTACATCTACCTGCCCAGAGTCGGATACACCCGATATTCCATGTCAATTAACTAAAAAGGGTTATTGGTAACCACACCGTGGACCAAGTCCTGCCCGATTCCCGCGTCCTCCACGACTCCAGCCGTTTCGAGCCTGAGGCCATCCTCAGCCGACGAACACGCCCCCTACTCGAGGAGGAAGCCATCGAAGTTGTAACGCCCCAATTTTCATAACTTAATAAGGGACGCTACTTCATACTTAACATGCATATTTCAGTTCTTTCAAAATATTTCCATGGAAAAGAATCATTGAAAAACTCAATTTATTTTCATACTCAGCGGAAGTCTTAAATAAAAATTTACTAAGTCTAACATTTCAAAAAGAAACCACGAAAATTTCATAAACTAAAAGCAATAATTTAAATACGATAAATCATCATCTTGACCATCACCACCAACACCTCTACGCATCAGCCGAGCCATTTCCTGAAAAATGTTAAAATGATAGGGATGAGTACGACTACTCAGTGGGGAAATGCATTTATCCAGATTATAAACGATACCGAATTTAAACATGATAACATAGACATGGTAACATAGCATGGTTGGTCCAAAGACCCATAGACATAGCAGCCCGTAGGCTTGACCCGAAGGTCCCTCGTTGATATAGGCCCGTCGACCTTATATCCCTTGTTCATAGTTTCATTGATCATGTACTATAGTCACATGAAAAACTCAAGTAAAGGATACAATAAGGATAAACATCAAGAATTCCCACCTTAACTTTGACTTGAAGAAAATAATGGATATCAATGTTTAAGTCCTGCGCGCTGATCCTATACATGAAAATTTATCTTAACGACTCTACATGGAATGTCATGCATGCACCAACAATTTCAATAATTCGTAAATACAAATAGATCATAATAATCAAACAATGTATATTATACATAATCTACTTAGTAACATGCAACTTTAATGGTTTCATCTAGTAATAAAACTAGGTATATTAAACATACTCTTATTTCTATTGACAATTCATTCGTGCATTGAGTAATTCGGCAATTAATGAAATAAATTACTGAAATCTTAAAGCTTTGTCCTAAAAATTATAGACCTCTAACATGAACAACATAATACATATTCCATCACAATAAAACTTATCATAATTAAGAATTCATTTAATTTTAACATGAAACCTTTTTTTTTCAATCTACATGCATGTTGACAAAAGATTCTGACACATCAAGAAATACATTAACAAATAAATAGTAAACGTATCCTAAAAATTCTATATTTTTAACATGAATGACCTAACATATGTTATATCCTATTAATATTCAGCATGGTCGAAAAAAACTCAAAGAAAACATGAAAAACAATTTTCCTATCAAGCTCATGGACATGCTGTCAAAAACTGGCAGGTTATGAATAACAATTTTTAAAAAATATTTATCATACTTGGAAAATTCTACAAAAATAATAGAGTATACTATACATACCTAGTATGATGACCATAAATTTTCAAGATGATATGACGACGGAAAGATGTTTAAATAATTATTGAAATAGTTCGCAGATATGCTGACAGATTTTCGAAAATTTTATGGGATGCTATATTATGAACAACTAACGGGTATTTATAATCCTTTCAATAATTATATAAAGATTCCTAATCATATAAGGTATCAAATATATTTTATCTATATTTATTTTCGTACTTATATAATTTATATATAATTTAGTCTATCACTTACCATATAAAGAGATTCAATCATAAATTAGGATAAATTAGGATATGGATAAACACAACTAGATTTTATCCTAAAACATGAATATCACACATAAAATATCTTTTTTAATCTTAAAACATAATATAAAATTTTCTCCTAATAACTTAATACAATATAAAATATTATTTCCTTTCATGAATCGGTTTAGAAAATCCTAAGTAAATAAATATTATTTTGCCTCCTAATTCTAACATTATTTCTATCTCAATAATAATCAATATAATCATAATATGATACAAATAAACACATTCAAAGTTCAAAATAAATTTACATAACTAAAATGATGATTTAATGACAAATAAGATAAATGCTTTAATTTTCATTTAAACTTCTAGGGCGCGACTTACAGAAGTAAAACACTTGATAACATGTATGAATAGATATGCAATACATTTTATATCAAAAATTTCGGGGCGTTACAGAAGTTCTTGCTTCGTGGCAAGGAAAATCAGCCGACGAAGCAACGTGGGTCGATGAAGATGAGCTCGCCCAATAGTTCCCCATGTTCAGCCTTGTGGACAAGGTTGTTTTTAAAGACCCCGGGGGGACAGTTAGTTAGGGGGGGGCAAGTAATAAGTTTGATGATGATATTGTCTTGTCATTTTCAACATGTGAGATTGTATGCATTCCAAAATATTTTTGTCCACTTTTGAACAACAATAATTTTCCCATGTGAAGTGGATAGTAATAATTTTCCGGTGTGAAGTGGATAACAATAATTTTCCCACTTTTGAACACCAATAATTCGTACATGTATATGCATAGGATTCTATAAAGTGGATAGCAATAAATAAGCTTTTGGGGTGGTATATTGTTTCACTTTGTTCTTATTGTGTTTCAATTTCAGTTTGATCTTTATGTATTAGAATGTAAAATTGGCATATAATATTAATAATTAATATAATAAATGAGTATATATTGATAGATACAACTAATATATAATAGTGAAATTAGTTTATTTCTTGAAGTATGAATTCGTACTTCCGATGTATTCATCACCTTTTGTAATTATCACCACCCTTGTCTTGTCATTTTCAACATGTGAGATTGTATGCATTCCAAAATATTTTTGTCCACTTTTGAACAACAATAATTTTCCCATATGAAGTAGATAGCAATAATTTTCCCATGTGAAGTGGATAACAATAATTTTCCCACTTTTGAACACCAATAATTCGTACATGTATATGCATAGGATTCTCATGTGAAGTGGATATCAATAATTTTTTTCCTTTATTCTCATTGAATTTTCTAGGCATTAATAAGCTTTTTATTTCATTAATGTGTTTTCTAATTCTAACATAATAAATTAGATTACAAATAATAAACTAGATACACTTAAATATATTAGATGCCATAGAAATAAACTAGATTACATTGAAATAGACTAGATTACATGGAAATAGACTAGATTACAATAAACATAACAAATACATAAAACTAAACATAAATAAAACTTACATAAGAAAACATATTCATTTTCCAAATACAATTGCTCGTAGTTCAAGTTTTATCTCTTCTTCTTCAGGAGATAAATTGTCTCTTGCCATCAGTGCAAGCAACATCTTTTCTTTTCTATTCATATCTTGATGTTTCATCTTCTTATTCATCATTTCCATTTTCTTACTCTCAACCAGCTCGAGTTGAGCATTCGACACATCTCTAATGCATGCAGTCTCATTGTCTTTAGAGACTATGAGAGCACGAAGTTGTTCAGCAAATTCATTACTACAATCAGATTGAGATGCCTTACCTTTTGCTTTCTTCTTCGTCTTATCTCTTCCGTCGGGACGGGGAATTGTTGATGATCTCGTATTGGAAGTATCAGGGTTGGAAGGGACAGAATACCCCCATCTTCGGAAGTCTTAGATCATTTCGAGCTTCCACCACTTTCTCGATCCTCAGCGACTTGACTTTCAGGATAGTCATATGGTGCACCAAGAGTTAAATATAAATCCCACTTGGGACATTTACACATAACTTTATTGAATACAACCAAATCCTGGAACTTGCTGCCACCTGCTGCATAAAATACATGAGCTTCTTTCTCAACATCTTTTTGGGCTCATTCCACTTCTTTTACGAGCATATGCTCAACCCACTTGTTTGCATTTTCATTAAGTCCTTTCCAACGACCTTTCATTGCGTCAATGTTTCTTACGCTGAGTTCATCTGGATTGTTTGCTTGCTTCTCCTTGTACATTTGATGAACACGTTTCCATAAGGTGACTCCTCTTTGATGTTTACCTTGCTTAGCATATTTGCTAATGAAAACCCAACTTGACATAAGAGCTACATCTTCTTTCACACACCAAACATTTTTTTGGGCCCCTTGGATTTTTATTTGGACGTTGTTCATCGGGAAACAAACTGCGAGAAATATTTTATGAAGAAGACATGAAATGAGAGGCCGGAACTTGGTTCAGATTTGGAGAGAATTGAGAATTTGGATAATATTGGGAGTTTTGTTGATACTCGAATTGGAAAATTGGTTTAACCATGGAAAATTTGGTTGATTTGGATCCATAATGTGTGAAGAAAAAATGGATATTTGATTGTTGTTGAAAGGGTAAAAGAAAAGAGAGGTTTTTTTCTTGGTGAAAACATAGAAAAATTAGGTTCTATTTATAAAGGAAATATAATTATGAATTTTCATATAATTTGTATTTAATTTTATAAATAATTAATTAAAGATATTACTAAAATAAATTTAATTAAACATAAAAAACGTGGCACCAACCGAGTGGTGCCACGTGGCGATTTCACAACCAATTAATGATAGTCAGCAGTGTCACAATTTTGAGGCGGCAGACAGCCCGAGGCTGGTCTTACCGCCTCATTTCTTCTTCTTTTTTTTTATTATTTTTGTCCTTTGTGAGAGGGTCAGTAGAAAATCATCGATGGTAGTAGTCTAAGGGTGCCTCCAACCTTAACTCTTAAAACCAACTTTTTATTCGCCACGTCAGCTTTTGAAACGTCACATCAACTTTTAAAACCCACTACATCTTTATCTCTAGCCCTATACCTATAAATCCAACTTTTTTATGGGTTCCACTAATACATACACACAACTATATTTATATAGTTAAATATCCTCACTATTTTGTATTCATAATATTATTAATATATCATGATAATTTTAAATTAATATAAATTTTAATTTTAATATATTTTTAATTCATATAAGATTTAATTTTTTTTTTGGAAATAGAAATTACATAATTAAAATTAGAAAGTACATAATTAAGCTTGAAATTACGTTAACGAAACTAAAAAAACACAATAAATATGCATAATACATAAAGAAACTACATTCATGTGTATTGTTGCCAAATATGCTCCGTCAAGTCAACTTGAAGGCAAAAATGAGCTGCCTTATCAGTCAAATTATCGTTAAAAAAAATTAGCCGTTTGATATATACGTTAAAAGATATAGCCATTAAAAGATATATACGTTTGTGGGTGGTTGAGATATACACATATATATAGTGAAACAATTATTACAACAAGAATTTTGATATTCACAAAGATATATACGTTTGTGGGTTGAGATATTCATGAAAAGCTGACGTTACCCACTTGTGGGCCATTTACCAACCAACACAATTGACATAGTCTTCAATACAGTCAGCGCGTGTTCCGAACGTCCAACCACATTAACTAATGAAGTACACCTCCACGCGCCAATGAAAGTTATTTTTACAAGAAGCCAACTTCCTGCTATGAAAGTTGCAGAGTAATTTCCAGCTTCTAAAAAATTACTTCAAATGTTATGAGCTTTTTTCTCCAACTCCTAAAAACTTAAGGAGTTACATTGGAGTTACTCTAAGTATCAAATTAGCATAAAGTTTATACACACAATAAGGCTCCCACCATAACCTATAATGACTCCTAATGATTGAGACGCCGTCAAAAAGTCAAATTCCATTATGTTAAAACATTATTTTCTTAATTCTCATACCGAGTAATCTTGAGCAGCTATAACTTTTTATAAAAGTAGTATATGAACAAATACAAGTATATTATTTGTTTTGAGGGTTGTTTATATTTTCAATCTTGACCTTTTATGTCATTGTTAATGTGATGCCAACTTCCAAAATACATACATTTACACTATACAATACAGATATCAGTTACAGCAAAGATGAAATCTTTAGTGGCAAAGTAAACAAAACTAACCTAACTAATTGAGTATTTCTTCCCTAGAACATTTCGAATTCCATTAATTCAGTGGGGTGCTTGCTTTCTTTACTTTGAGAGACTCCATCAAACAACGTAGGCAGCTCCGGTGGCGTTTCACATCTTATCAAAGCCCAGTTGAGGCCTTCAAAGAAGGGATGTTGCTTGATTTCTGCAGCTCCCTTTGCAGACCCCAGCCTATCCTCCGGCTCCTTCTTCAGCAGCCTTCTCATTAAGTCTCGTGCGTGAGAACTAACCATCGGATGGGGCGGAAACTCGAGGCATTTAGACACCAGGTTCGATATAGTTTCATCGTTGGTGGATCCTTTGAAGGGCGTCGTACCATATAAAAGCTCGTAGAAGAAGACTCCGAACGTCCACCAATCCACCGCACTTCCATGGCCTTCCCCTTTGATGATCTCAGGAGCAATGTATTCATGTGTCCCCACGAAGGAGTTGGACCGAGCAGTTGTAGGCTCGACTACGAGCTGTGGCTGAGCGGCTACTTCAGATTTTACTCTCCGGGTTTTTACTGCTGTTAGGAACCGCGGTGTTAACCAAGCAAGTTGCCATGATGGTTGGAGGCAGAAAGGGTGTATGCAGGTGGTATCCGAGCACGGGCTCGACATCTTCTTAGGCGTTTCAGTAACAGGAGACGAAGATTTTAGTAGTGTAGAATTTGCATTACATCTGAGGGACAAGTCGAAATCCGAGAGCATTATGTGGCCATCTTCGCGTACCAAAATATTTTCGGGTTTCAAGTCTCGGTATACCACTCCAAGCATGTGAAGATACTCCAGTGCAAGAAGTATTTCAGCAGCATAGAATCTACACATTTTGATATAGATTGCCAAGTATAACTGTATAAGATAAACTTTTTCTCAAGAAACTCAGCGTTTTTTCAAACTTAATATTTGTAAGCAGAGATGAATTATTTACCTGGCTGCCTTTTCTGGGAAGCTCTTACTGAGCTGCTTTTGGCGAAGCACGTGGAGATCACCGCCGGGGCAGTATTCCATAACTAAACATGAATACTTATTAGTTGTAAAATGGGCAAAAAGTGTAGGAAGAAAAGGGTGATCAAGAATTTCCAGTATCTCCTTTTCAGTTTGAGCCCTCTGTATTTTCTTTCTGCTACTTAAGTATTCATTATCTATAACTTTCACAGCGAAGAGGCAGCTCGTTCCGATCAGCTCAGCAAGGTAAACTGTGCCGATATCCCCACCACCTATTTTTCTCAACAACTTGAAATGTGTCATCCCCAGTCTACCGCGATGCTTCTGAACAGAGCTTATGGCTTCCCATCTCAAGTCCTTCGACACATGAGGCCGATAGCCACTTCTATTAGACATGCTGAGATGGCTATCGTCGCTATAGCTTGTTGTACTGCTGTATTCTCCTATGCTACTTTTTGAACTTTGAGAGAACTCCCCCTTTTCCCTTGATCTTTCATCACCTTTCATCACATCAATCTTCGGTTTGTGAAAGATATGCGGAGCATGAAAATGCTTGCTAGCACTCGAGTCCAGAGAATTTGAACTGGCTGCAAGGTCTGCATTACTGCTCGATGATGGAGATGGTTTCTCCAATTCCTCACATCCCTTTTCCAAGAAAGGGTCTGGTGTTCGATAGACGATTTTGCTAGTCTCTCCTTCACTATGTTGACTGTGATTCTTGGTAGGGAAGATTCTCTTTGCTACAATCTTCTTCTTGGCAATATTATGGGTTTTTAAACTCTGTTCACAACCTCTGCTGGGACTTCTCATTCGCTCAGTTTTCACATTATGTGATGATAACGACGCAGATCTTAACTTAT
This sequence comes from Lavandula angustifolia, assembly GCA_028984105.1. Lineage (NCBI taxonomy): Eukaryota > Viridiplantae > Streptophyta > Magnoliopsida > Lamiales > Lamiaceae > Lavandula > Lavandula angustifolia. Next base: position 6,938,857 of record CM054823.1, on the reverse strand, counting down.
CCGCATGCTTCTTGTCCAGCGTAGACGAATATGGCAATTCAAGAGTCTCTGTGCATCCTTCATCAGTTATAGGAGGTAAGTCTTCTGAAAGAACAGAAGACTGCCCCTTTATCCGTGACGCTTCGGGTACAGATACATTTCCACATTCAAGAGCCTTGTGTGAAATGTTCGACAAGCTTCCTTCAGATACAAATGATATCTCCATAAAACTCCCATTAACTTCATTAAGAGGTTGACCTTCACCTGCCTCAACCACTACATCTGTGTTCAACTTTTTGATAGCTCGTACCTCAGAGACCCCGGGTGAAGCTAATGGTCTTGCCATGCGCTTCTTCACTGCAGCCATCTCCGACGCCTGAGAGATGCACAACCCTCTCAAGGCCTGTTTCAAACTCACTGGTTCAGAGATTCCAATACCTGAAGCATGAGAAGGGCTAACTCGCATTGGTCTTTTCATGGCACGCTTGCGTGATGCATCTTTAATCTCAATTGCTTCAAAAAAATTGTTAATGTCATCCTCAAAACTATGCTTCTTCAAAGACTTACCCAAACGCTTCTTTCCAATGTCTCCACTAACTTCAGATTCAAGATTGTAGTCTTCTGTCAACTCTATTATTTCATGAGTATGATGCAATGTGCTCATGATCATGGAGAACAAGTGTTATAAACTGGAATTGGATGGACCCGAAAAAGGTTATGTTTAGCTCATCTCAGACAGTACAATTACAAATCAGTTCCTTAAGACCCAATCTAGAGAGACGTGGAAGGCCGCGTACATCAGAAGGACATCAAAATTGCAGGTGACTCTGGAATTATGCCTCTGCACTCCAAATTGCCTCGAGTTTACCCAACAGAGATGGCATCAGCTATAATTCCAAGAAATTACCAGCCAGTATCAGTTTAAATACCATAAAGATGCATCAAATATTCACACTGCTATATATAGCTCTCTTCAATGTTCTTTTCTCAACACATTTTGTTGAAATGGCGAGGGCAGAAGCAACCACACAACCTACACATCTAAGGCTTTGCCACGGAAATTCACTCGTTCAATTTACACCAGATTTTGACTTGCAGTTTCCAGTCCAGTTCTAAGTTTTATGTGTTCGTGATGAAAGACTAGTCCCTCAAACTTTTTATAACTTAAGGCAACAAGAAAAACAAAGAAAAGTTCACCTTCTTCCGTATATTGGATTGTCTTCAGAAATATATTATCTTAAATCTGGGAATCTTTTCACACTAAAACACCTAGAAATACTTTCAGTCATGAACAGGACTTAATATTTGCATGTGCTAGTTCAAGAAAATAAAACTATACATTGAAAAGTAAAAGAAATTAACACAACATATTTAATTTCTTGTTCATGAAATAAAGCCAGCTTGATTAAATTGGATGAGGAAGGATGAAAGAAACTGATCATAATCTCATTTATTACATGTTGTCTATCTCAATTCAGACTAATAACAAGCATATGTCAACAAGCTGGACAACTTATCAATCATCATACCACTACAATCTAACAAGAACTGCAAATAAATTAGAAGCCAATATAGTAAAATTAAGAAACATTAGCATACACCAAAGTTGAAGAAAATGAAGAGAAACAGAAGAAAGAAGGTACCTGTTTCAGCAGCAAGATCAGGGCAAAAACAGAGACCCTTTTACTCTCTCTTCCTCCCTCCCTCTCTCCGGCTTCTTAAAACTTCAAAATGGAAACATAAAAAGAGCCTTAAGGAATACTAAGCAGAAAAAAGAAAAGAGAAACAACAAAAGAATTGTATTTGCAGAAATTTATGAAGGATCAACAAATTCAATTTCTTCCTTTTATTTGTTCCCTCGTAAGAACAACACGAGAAAGCGAGGCTAGGCGTAATTGCAAAATTGAATTGCCGGAGTGCGAGGAGCCAGCATAAAAGTGAAAACTTTAAAGCAGAGAGAGAGAGAGAGAGAGAGAGAGAGAGAGAGAGAGAGAGAGGGAGAGGGAGAGGGAGCGGGGAATTCTTTATCGAGATCACGAGAAGAAGCAGTGATTTTCTCTCTCGCTATACTTCTGAATACTATTACTTTCCCTTGGTACTAAAATGGCGGAACAAAAAGGGGAGAGTGGAAGAAAACTGGTTTATTACGAGGAGGTCCCATGTATAAATTCAAGAATTTTGTCATTTAAACTATAAAGAACAAAAGGGCCCACCCTTAAGAGTTGCTGTGTAGGTGGAAGATTTTAATCAACGCCATTGATGTGGAGGAAATTCTTTCTGCAACCTACCTCTTAAATTTTGTTTCAATTTTCGACCAACTGGAATTGCTCTTTTGATCGGCTAATTATAATCCACAAGCATCTGTTGCAATCATCTTACATGTTCCACATACAAAAATTCAAATACATGTACCCTGCGTCCCAAAAAACTTTATTTAAGTGCTTACTTAATGAATTTTAATTTGTACTACAAAATGGACATTATTTTTTAGAATTATTGTTTTAAAATTAGTAAGTAAAGAAATGTCTACTTCATTCTAAAGTTAAGAGTTAATTTTTACTAATTTGTAGAGTATGATAATAATAATGAGATAATTCAATTAGAAAAGCAGTGCACTAATAACGGAAATTGGGGAATATTTACTTATTTTTCATGAGGGTAAAATGAGCTCTAGAAAAATGGTAAAGTAAATTCAAATTACTGTGAGGTAGAAGATTTTTTTGAACTTTTGACGGCGGGTGTTTACCGGAAAGTGAAGTTAAAGACACCTTCCCATCATTACAATTGATTACTATCATTAGAAATATAAATAAGATGCAAATATACTATTTGAATTTAAAAATACTCTTAAAAAAATCCTTGAACTTTATATTAATTTATATTTTTTTGGCATAAAAATATACTCACTTTATCACATTATTATTTATGTGAGTTGATTTGAGATGGTAAATGAATGAGATTCATATGATTAATTAATCATTTAAAATTAGTTTGTGTAGTAAGTATGTGAGACTTATGTAATTATTTAATTGTTTAGAGTTTGGTTGAATTGATAAATGTGTGCGATTTATTTTTTTATTTAAAAGAAAACAAGTGTAATGTGATAGCTTGTGAAAAAATATAAGACTAATGTAATAGGCCAGATAACCGATATAATAATTTTAGTTTAACTAGTGAAAATATACCATTAACTCAATAAATAAACTCTAATTGATATTTAGTCATATTTTCTTTAAAAGTAAGCACATTGAATAGAACAAATCATTTTTCATTAAACCAAGAAATGCATGTGTTTTAAAATATCTAAGATTTGATTTTGTAATGTTTTGATATTTTATTTTCATTCTTATAGTTTCCATGTGAACTTTTAAAATTGTGTTTAAACTTATTTAATAGTTACGACTTCAAAATTTTCTTTATAGCTTTTGAATTTATTCACTCCTTAAAAATGTTGTTAGTAAAGAAACATAAATTAATAGTATAACTCATATTTACAATTTAAAAGCTTTATTTTTAGATAATTCAACAAATTACGTTTTTAATCAAACTATCAAGTAACTATAAATAGTGGTAGTTTTTTAACTAAATCGATTTAGTGGACCATAGTATATATATATATATATATATATATATATATATATATATATATATATATATATATATATATATATATGGGCCCTTTGGTGTTCTACCCAAAGGGGTAAAGTCAAACACAAATATACTCATCTCTTATATATAACTACACTATATACCCAACATTACTAAAATGCCCCTACTTTTTCAATAAATATAATTTCTTTTCAATGATTGTCAACTGTTTTTATAATTTTCCGTGCAATAAATGATTGATTTTTGTTAAAAAAATAAGTATCTCGAAAATAGCAAAGGGTCCGATCAAGGTCCGACCGAAGGGTCCGACCACAGTCCGACCGATCGGACACAGCAAGATCATGATCGGACACATCCTATGAAGTGTCCGATCACTTGAAAAAAGTGCAACGGTCCTATCGATCGGACCTGTCCGACCGGTCGGCACATATCGGTCGGACACATCCAGGAAGGTCCGACCAATCGGACCACTTTATTGAGAAAATTAATGTGTCAGTGTCGTATCATCTAGTGTGCCCTATCACGTGTCCGACTGATATGGCACACTGTGTCATGAATAAATACATACAAGTGTCCTATCACCTTTTTGCATGTGCCGATAGGGCAATATCACAGTGTGCCTATCACCTTTTTACCCCTATCATGTGTCCGACAGATAGGGCACTCGTGAATAAATTCATCAGTGTGCCCTATCACCTTTTGACAGTATGCCCTATCACATGTCCGACCGATAGGGCACACTTTCACGTGAATAAATTACACAGTTTGACCGATATGGTACAGTTTCTCGTCAATAAATTCATTAGAATTCGTCTCATCACTTCTTCATTTTTCTCATCACTTCTTCATTTTTCTCACCACTTCTCTATTGCTACCATCGTCCTTCATTTCCACCACCAAAGCAAGAAAAAAATATGGAGAATGATTGGAAACAATTTGTTGTCAATTTTAATGGAGTTTTCGATAGTGAATCGAAATATGTTGGCGGCCAAGAGACAATGGTTTGGATTTCGGCAAACAATATTTGTCTTGCAGTACTACGACAATATATTCAATACGCTCTCGATGCATATTCAGTTCCGCCCGACTACCACATCTATTATACTGCAGAGTCTCGTAAAAGTCATAGAACGATCAAGGCCGTTATCGGGAGTGATCTTGATCTACAACGTATTTGTATTCTAGACGTAGAGCCTGCAGTATATTTGGTGCACCCCAATAATACCGGCGTAGTAAATCGTGAAGCTCGAAACTCAACATTCGTTGAGTCTTATCAATTCGGAGGTGATAACCAGTTTTCGGAGGTGATAACCAGTTTGAAGGGCCTGACAGTGGAAGCAACCCAGGTGGGAGTCGAAGCAACCCCGGTGGAAGTGGTCAGAAAGAGGAGACCCATGTCGAAACAGATGAAGATGAAGAAGCTTATCTCGACACTTCATCTGAGGATGAAGATGAAGGTATTCCTGAAGCATTGATCAATTGTTCGCTTGGTGACTTTGCTGCATGGATCCGACGAGAGGGCGGTGTCAACCAACTCATGTCAATGCTTCTTCCAATCACTCGTCCAAATACCGATGATGAAATATTATACAGCAACATGGAAGCAGCAAGTAATTGGATCATTCCAATTATACCTCTCGATACATCTGACCCACCATTCACAACGAGCTTGCCTCTTATATTGGATGGTGACTTGCGGCAATGAGCTGTTTTCTAGGAGAAAGATGAATTATATGCTATGGTCGCACTGTGGCATATGGAACATGGAGTGGATTTCATGTGCCGACGTTCGTGCACAAAACGACTCGAATACATATGCAAGCGTAATGAGACGTGTCCATATTTTCTTCGTGTTGCTTGTAGGGCCACGAAAATTTGGGAGGTGACCGTATACAACCCCGAGCACACCTGCAACCGCGATCTATCTGGCATAGGATCGAGAAATGTGCGGGCAAAGGCCGTAGCCGCCTATATTGCGCAGAGAATGCACCGCCAGAGCAAGATACTGAAACCCGCCGATATTCAAGCTAATCTTTTGGATAGGTTTGGAATCCAAGCGAGTTATAGTGTGGCGCTGCGAGCACGTAATGCTGCGATATCAATGATTTACGGTGGCCATGCAGAGTCATATACAAATCTTCCGAAGTATTTGCATTTGCTCCGTATGCAAAATTCAGGCTCTTTGACCGATCTAGATGTTGGTCCTGATGGTGATTTCCGACATCTATTTTTTATGCTTGGTGTTTGCCGAAGTCCTTGGTTATTCCAGCTTAGAAACGTGATTGCGGTTGACGGAACACACCTGAAGGGGAGGAATAAGGGAATACTATTTGTCGCTATTGGTATTGATGCTAACGAACAAATATTTCCACTTGCTTTTGGAGTTGGTCCGATTGAAAATGATATTTCTTGGAAGTGGTTTCTAACTCGGCTCCGAGCAGCACTCTCCTCCACTAGTGATCTAGTAATTGTATCAGATCAACACAAAAGTATAGCCAACGCGGTAAGAGATGTTTATCCGGAAGCACACCACGGTCTTTGCTACTACCACATCGCAAATAAGATTGTTCGATATGGTAAGTGGACCGTGCAGATGTTTCACGAGGCTGCATACGCATATCGAACATCAGTCTTCAACCGCGCGTTGAACGCGATACGAGAGACACAACCCACAGCGTACGAGAAGTTGATGGATATCGGTCCCGAGAAGTGGGCCAGATCACAATGTCCTACCCGACGTTACAGTATGTTAACATCCAACCTGGTTGAGTCTATTAACTCTCGACTTCTGGCTGCAAGACGTCTTCCAATATGTGCTATGATCGAGGCAATCCGACATCTGCTTGAAAAGTGGTTTGATGCTCGTAGACAAAAGGCTCATGCGAGGACTGATATTTTGACTGAAGCTGCAGATATGAGAATGAGAAATGAAAGAGATGCAGCACTCAGGTATGTTGTTACATCCGTGACTGCTGACTCATTTAAGGTGGACACTGGAAAAAGATAGTGGAGAGTTGATCTGAGCAGTCATTCATGTGAATGTGGAGTATGGCAACTGGACGAGATCCCCTGTAAGCATGCAATTGCAGTTTTATACAACCGCCGTGAGAATTTATATGATCACATAAATTACTACTATCGGACGGAAACATGGAGGGAGATATATGCGGGTGTGGTGAATCCTTTACCTCCACGGGGCGAGTGGGGTGTCCCAACAGAGATTGATGCAATGGTGGTACTACGACAATTATCACGCGTCAAGCAGGACGGCCGAGGAATAGCCGACGAACATCCGCTCTAGAGGCTGGTACCTCTAGCAGCAGACCTCGTGCGCCAAAGAAGTGTAGCATTTGCGGGGAACAAGGTCACACAAGGCGTAAGTGTCCGGCGCCATCAAATAATGAATAATCTAGTCTAGTGTTAATAATTATGTACGTTATATTTCATATCATATGGTCTATTATTTTCGTACTCTATATAATCTCATGAAAATCGAGGGAAAAAAAAAGGGCCGACCGATCGGACAGCTCTACCGAGAGAGGTCCGACCGGTCGGACCGTGCCGACCGGTAGGACATTCTATCGAGAACTGTCCTACTGGTCGGACCGATTTAATTTTACAATATTAAAATGCAACAGGAACCGTGCCTGAACCTTAAAAACCCTAAATCTAAACCTCAAAAACTATTCATCTAAACCCTAAAAACCCTTAATCAAAACCCCAAATACTATTCATGTAAACCCCAAAACGTCGGATTCGAGTGACGAAAAGTGATATACGAAGGGGATATCGAGAATATCATGAATAACTTTGAAATATAATAATAGAGACATAATATTAAAATAAAAAAAAATTACGACCTCTTCACCTATTTCGGAAAATGAGTTTGTTTTTCATAAAGAGTGATAAGTACTTCCATGATTCAAGAATGATTCATATTTAATTTTGCTAATGTATAGTTATATTATAAAGTCTTATTAGACCATTTCATAATATTACCCTCAAATATTTATTATAAATTTTTTATTTTAAAGTTTATAATTTTTATAGACTCTATTTGAATTATATTGATTTTCATTCTTATTTCAAACAAATATAGGTCTTATTAGACCATTTCATGAATTATATCATGAATTATATTGATTTTAATTCTTATTTCATGAATTATATCATGAATTATATTGATTTCAATTCTTATATCATGAATTATATTGATTTTAATTCTTATTTTGAAAATAGTCCTATTGGTCGAACCCTTTACAAAAAAAAAAAAAAAAAAAAAAATCGGAATTGTTGGTCCGATCGGTACCGAACAGACCAACATAAAAAAAACAAAATTTAAAACAAAATTAATTAATGGTCCGTTCGATCGGGATTGTCCGATCGGTCCGACCAAAAGTAAATAAAAAAACAAAATTTAAACCAAAATTAATTAATGGTCCGATCGATCGGGCTTGTCCGATCGGTCGAACCAAAAGTAAATAAAAAAAATTTTTAAAAAAAATTAATTAATGGTCCGATCGGTCGGGCTTGTCCGATCGGTCGGACCAAAAGTAAATTAAAAAAACAAAAATTAAAAAAATTAATTAATGGTCCGATCGATCGGGCTTGTCCGATCGGTCGGACCAAAAGTAAATTAAAAAAAATTAAATTAAAAAAAATTAATTAATGGTCCGATCGATCGGACTTGTCCGATCGGTCGGACCAAAAGTAAATTAAAAAAAAATTAAATCTAAGTGTGCCGATCGAAACCAGAGAACCAAGTCCGAGACATTTCATTTCATAACAATAATCAACCGATACATAAGTTCAAATTAAATCACACATTTCAAAATATTTTACAGTCGTCCAAGTCCGATACTTACTAATATTAGCCTCATCATTACCCCATGCCTGACTCGGGAAACCGGTGAGGAGACGCTCTATGGTCATGCATGTAAATGCCCCACAACTATGCGAATCCAATTGCGTGTACTGCTCTTCATCATCCATAAGCACAACCGAGGGCCTCTGTCCTCCTGGGAATTGATAACCATATGCATTACACGCCCAATAATTCCCATGCCATAAGAACCGCGCTATAAATTTCCGGAAAGCTCTAATGCATTTGACGCGCCAATTGAATATATTTGCCTCTCTAAATTGATTTTTCGAGTCATACATCTCGAGTCTCCAATCTGAAACGCATAACCGCAACACGAACCAATGTTGTCTTTGCCAAGATTGGAAATATGATCTACAATAGACACAAATATACAATTTAGAACCTTAGGATTATTAAATCTAAAATATATGAATAGTACTCACATATTTGGCGGAGTACCAATCGCTTATCCCAAGTTCTGGAATCCCCTTCACGCACTGCACATCGTCCTCTTGAGGAACCCATTTATAATCCTCATCATTCTCGTATCTGTTACTTTGTGGATCTTTAGAAAACTTGAGCCACTCAGTCATAATAACCATCTGGTAATGGATTATTCAACGATAAAATTAAACCAAAGAAATAAAATATTTTCCATAAAATACTCAGATATGAAATGTACTTACAAAGACTGTAGAGTCCGCTATGACTGTGTGTCGGGCATCTGGAGTCACGGGTAGGTTGCCTTGAACTAGCCTACCCCGCAGTGACTGGATGTAGCAGTTTACCATCTCACAATCCATATTATAATCCGGAATTTTAAAATTCTTGAACCATTCTCGTTCAAGAGGAAAAGCATCTGGACGTCGAAAGGCCAAGCTTTCACTCAACAAATACTGCTAAAAACTCTCAGCCAACGAGTAACTCGGCTCAAACATATCCTACAAAATTTAATTATTAAATTAGGAAAAGAAATTAAATTAATTGAAGAATTCTCTTACCAACTCGCCGCGAGTCAAACCCAGATCTAAGTTGTAGTTGTTTGCTTCTACATCCATAGCCTCAACCTCCTGATTTTGAGTTGATGGATTCCTCTCCCATACATCAAAGGTCTGTGGTGCGGGCTCGTCCCACCGGGGCCACTGCGTAGCCTGAGCGTGCCAGCTATATCCAGACTGAAATGGCCTAGGCTCCTCCTCGTAATCAGAATATGATGAATACTGTCTTGACCTACTACTTCTATCCAGCAGCTCCTCACACCTACTCACTAGCTCCTGACTCAAGGTCCGATGATAATCATCAATTCTATTCATCATAGCTTGCTCGCACCTTTCAAAATTCTCTTGAATAGATCGACTGATCATGGCCTCTATTCTTGGGTCCAGAAAACTAGATGTCTCACCAACTGCTAATAATTATCAAAGAAGGGGACGATTATTAAAGGAGGAATTGACCAGAAAATTTTCACTTAGAATTTTAAGTTTATTACCAGATGCGTCTCTCGCTGGTGATGAAGATGCTTGTGTACGGCAGGCCCGCCTCTGAACTCTCCTACTATCTATGGCTGTGTGCTCCTCCTCCTCTTGCTCTCCCTGCTCCTCTTGCTCCTCCTCCTCACCGACAACTCCTCTGCTCGTACTACGTCTGCTACATGTTACCTCGGTGTGCCTGATCAAGATACGCTGTCCATCTTGATCATACTGCGTCGGCTGTAGGAGGTTCAAGGGCACAGGAAAGTGTATCCCAAATGGACTACTACCGACTGCACTCTGCCAATATTGACACCTCTCCTCATGCTCGTTCGGTTCTAACACTTCAAACACTACCGAGTCTCTCATCTGAAATACATAATATTTGCGCATTAAATATTAATAAGAAAATCCATAACATATTCATTGTAATTAATAATAAAAATATTTTTACCTGGCGCTTAAAAAAATCGGCTATACCACGCTGATCGGCGTCAGTAAACGACCACCGTAGATAACGAGGGAAAGCATCGGGATGTCGACGGGTCGCACAACGAGCTCCAAAACTAGGAATGGCCTCATATGCCCACACCTATATTACAACATAAATATATCGAGTTATTTAAACTAATAAAAATTAATAAATTGGTAATAATTAAGTTGTGAACAAATACTATACCTGTAGTGCCCAAATCGGCCCGTATAGATTATACTTTGATCCTACGAGGTCCAGGGAATTTGGTACGTAACTGAGGTAGTGCAACATGGCCTCGTAGGTAAAAGCACCTCATGGGAACGCATTCCATTGGTTGATATCATCAGCCAATACCCATATCCATGTATCAATCTTCTTAGTCTCTGCAGGAGCATAGAACCAGAAGAAAAGAGCCAAAATATTCGACAACTTAATCAAGTCATCATCTGAAACGCCACCGGGCTCATATTTACAAAACCAGCTTAACAATTCCTTTGCTTCAATCGGTCTCCCACCATTGAACCTGCCGTAGACCCCAGACTGAGTAGGTTGATAAGATGCTGCCATGTCGAAACTACACTCACCGAACATCAGCCCAGTCACCAATGCGAACTCCGAATGAAAGAAACGGATGTTCTGACCAACATAATTAAACCAAACTTCCGAAGGTCGTACCGAAACCTCATAGCATAATAGCTGGTGAAGAGCCCGCAAAGCATTTTTACCATCTGACCAACCCACTATGCTCCCAAACTGACCACAAACAAACCGATGGACTAGATCCATACCACCCTGACTAGATAATTTCTCTCTAATCAATGTCCCTAAAGTATGCTTATAATATGTTGTGATCCTCGGGAAAACGTCTCGTAGTGCTAACCGTTTAAAATAGACCTATATATTACAATTAATATTTAATAAAATTATAATTATTACAATATTTGTTATAATATTTAATAAATAACATTAATTAAAAAATATATATCGCTGACTAAAAAAAAAAAAAGTGCCGATCGGTCGGGCACCGGTTCAGACCGGCCATACCGGTCGGCACTGAAAGCTTAATGCCGGCAACAATGGCGCGCCGATTTCCGGCGATTTCTACCTCATTTTGACCAATTTTCACCCAATCCAACCACATCTATGTTATACTCACTAAACCCAACATATATATTTCATAAAAAACCACTTTAACCATGCAGTCCTACATTAATTTCAAGATCTACAAACTAATTTACAAACTAAGATTTCAAGATAAATACTAACCTCTTCCATTGTATCCGATCGGTTTGGACGAAGATATGCTGTCCGATGGGCGTGCCGATGAGCGTGCCGACCTTCCGTGCCGATCGATAGATTTTCGGTCCGATTTGCGCAGAAATGGGGACCGATGGTGGTGGGGAAGATGATGTTTGTGATTTCGGCCCTATCGGTCGGACCATATAGTGTGCCCACCGATAGGGCACAATTTTATTTTTTTTTAATCATGCCCGATCGATCGGGCACTAATGTGTGCCGATCGATAGGCACATTTTTTTTTCAGTCCGATCGATCGGCACTTTCACAATTTGTGCCGATCGATCGGCATAATGTGTTAAAATCAATGCATTTTTCCGACATAACAAGTTTCAGGTTAAAAAATAGAAAAAGTGAGGGTATTTTAGAAAATTTGGGTATTTGCTATATAATTTTTAAGGAAATGGGTAGTTGTGTACTTGTCATAGTGATTTTGGGTAGAATTGTATAATTCCACTATATATATATATATATATATATATTCTATAGTTACATAAAAATACTTTATTTGTTTCATTAAAAACTTAATATTGTGCAGTTTATATTGTTTGATTTTTAAGTAATTAATTTTTTTTATCACACCAACAATTATAGTGAAAAGTTTTTCTTGCTCTCCAATAGTATATTTAAGAGTAACTATGCACTAATTCTTTTGATACAAGAAGACTATGTTGTATGGATACAAGACACGTAACATGTAATACGACACGATATGGATATAGGATACTATTTTTAAAAAACTTAGGACACGACATAACGATTAGACACGACTTTTGGAGTGAAAATCAATTAATTTCATACTTTTCATTATAATTATTTGCGAAGTATGATTTATAATTTTTATGATTACTTCATGCGAGTTTATCGATTCTAATTTATAAATCATTATTATTGAACGAAGTGCGCTGTTGTAGTAAACGATCTTTGAATCAAATTCCGCCGCAGAGAAGAGAAATGGAAGCACCTCAGAAAGAGAATGATAGCTTCGCCACCGGCGAGGAGGAAGAGCCCATGGTTGGGCCAGTCGTCCCGGCGCCGCGGGCCCGCGCCAAACGGCCTCTGCAGTTCGAACAGGCCTATCTCGACTCGCTCCCCTCCGCCAACATGTATGTGCGCGCCTTTCTGGGTCAAATTCTTAGTTTATGTCTGTGATTAGGGTTTTGACTTACAAAGTATTGCAATGTCGACTAAAACTTTAAGTTATTTATTCGTTTTTGAATTGATTGCAGGTATGAGAAGAGTTATATGCACCGAGATGTGGTTACGCATGTAGCTGTTTCGGCGGCTGATTTTTTTATTACTGGGAGTGCAGATGGTATTCTACTACTTAATTTAGCTTCTTCTAAAGTTGCTAAGATGATTTATTTTCTTCAAATGATAATCTCAAGTTCGGATTTTGAGTTTGTGGAAGTAAGTATTTTAGGGTTTTACTGCCACCACTGTACTAAGAACGTTACACTTTTGACAGGCCATCTCAAGTTTTGGAAGAAAAAATCCATTGGTATAGAGTTTGCAAAACATTTTAGATCTCATCTTGGTCCAATTGAAGGCCTAGCGGTGAGTCTTTATCTTTTTTGCAATTATTCTTAACAATGTTGCTAGGTGATTTAGCAACCTTTTGTCTTGATTTTTTTCACTGAAGCTCTCTTTGTATGACTAACAATATTTGGAGATATAACTCTAATTTGCAAACCTCACCTCGGATTTAACGGCCTCTAGCTTCCGTAAACGTTTGCCTCATTTATTGCATACCCATTCCTTGATCACCCATATTTTGTTATTGTATGGCAGGTTAGCATAGATGGTTCTCTCTGTTGTACAATTTCACATGACCGCTCTGTGAAAATATATGATGTGTTTAACTATGATATGATGGCTATGATACGCCTTCCCTTTGTGCCTGGCTGTATTGATTGGGTTTACAAACAAGGGGATGTAAAGGCGAAACTAGCGATCAGTGACCGTGACTCTCCCGCTGTTCACATATATGATGCTCGCTCAGGCTCAAATGACTCCATTGCATCTAGAGAGGTATGTTCCTCCTTAAATTTTCATATTAAAAATGTGAATTTGAACACTGCACTTGTTAAGATAGCCTTTCAAACAAATTATCACGTGCTAAGTCTTTTGAGCAGGTACACCTGGGACCAATAAAATCTATGAAGTACAACCATGAATACGATACAGTGATTTCTGCAGATGACAAAGGAGTCATTGAGTATTGGACCCCTGGCACGCTTCAGTTCCCAGAAACTGGGTAAGTTTTCTTGGTCCAACACTTGTTTCATTCAGTATCCAGATATTGTTCTCTCTCTCCCCCCTCTCTTCTTTTTCAAATTGTTCCTGTCCTTTGTGCAACTGGATTATTTATTTATTGGCGGGAAGCTGAAGTTATGATGAGAACATTTTAATGAGTTCGTAGTCAAGTGTAATACTAATATGTTAACTTTTGAATGCAGTTGATATTCTCATGGTGTAGTTGAGTCTTTTATGTATTTAGATTGTATTCTTTATGATGTCATAAAATAGACTTTCTGGGTCAGTACTTTTTCTCTACACAATGGTATATCTGTATGTAATAGGCTTCTTTGTTTACACATTAACTTGCAGTGTGAAGTTTAGACTCAAAAGCGATACAGACCTTTTCACAATGGTAAAATGCAAGACTGCGGTTTCTTCCATTGAGGTAATGCATTTCTTATTTTTTTGCATGTTTCCTTTAGTGTGTTGTCTTTTTGTATTTTGTCACTAGGCTACTTTTCATATCTATGACTAAGTTGCTTTTTATCCATTACTTACCATGTCTACTCTCTGTCTAACTCAATTCTAGGTGAGTCCAGATGGAAAGCAATTTTCTATCACATCTCCTGATCGTAGAATACGTGTATTTTGGTTCAGAACTGGAAAACTGAGGCGCGTATATGATGAGTCTCTTGAGGTATAGTTTATATTAAACCTTATCTTTTTAGTTTTAGTCCACTTTGATATGCAGTTATATCAACTACACGTGTTCCTACTTTAGGTTGCCCAAGATCTCCAGAGGAGTGATGTCCCTCTATACAGGCTTGAGGCTATTGATTTTGGACGACGAATGGCTGTAGAGAAAGAAATTGAGAAAACAGAAAATGCACCACAACCTAATGCTGTATTTGATGAAAGCTCCAACTTTCTTATATATGCCACTCTTCTTGGAATTAAAGTAAGATATAATGTATTTTTAGAGTGAAGTACTAACACTGCTTGCTTGTGGATTATACACTAATGCATGTCGCTTTGTATTTCTCCATCAACAATTTACAACAGTGTTCTATCAGTTTCAATTCATATTGTAGTAACTCATCTCGATCTTATTTAGGTTGTAAATCTACAGACCAACAGAGTTTCACGGATCTTAGGGAAGGTAGAAAATAATGACAGGTTTCTAAAAATTGCCTTGTATCAAGGTGATCGGAGCAGTAAAAAAGTTCGGAAAATCCCTGCTGCTGCAGCTAATGCCAATGAAAGCAAAGACCCCCTTACGGATCCTACTCTGTTGTGCTGTGCTTTCAAGAAGCACAGGATCTACTTATTTAGGTACTAATACTGAAATTTTTTATTTTCTATATTTTGGGATATGAATTAACCTTTTGTAACATGGAGTAAATGGTTCTTGTGCTTCTTTAGCCGAAGGGAACCTGAGGAGCCCGAAGATGCTAGCAAGGGCAGAGATGTGTTTAATGAAAAACCGCCTGCTGATGAGCTAATGGCAGTATCTGATATTGGGAAATCTGTCACGACATCCCTCCCAGATAATGTGGTGAGTGTTATACCTCTGTATTCCCTTACTGAGTGGCTCCCTGAAAATGCAGACTAATATGCAAAGGTGTATAGTTAACTAAGGCCATAAGGGGCCTTTCCACTAGGGGAAAAGCTGGAGTATATTTGGGATGGGGAAACTTTTGTTTGCTAGTTCGTGTCTGCATTATCTAATATATTTGTAGAGTAGCACCTAATCAGCTACCTCGTATTTCCCAGATCTTGCATACTACAATGGGTGATATCCACATACGGTTGTATCCAGAAGAATGTCCAAGAACAGTGGAGAACTTCACAACGCATTGTAGGACCGGCTATTATGACAATCTGATCTTTCACCGGGTCATAAGAGGATTTATGATTCAGACAGGAGATCCTCTAGGAGATGGCACTGGTGGACAATCCATATGGGGAAGGGAATTTGAAGATGAGTTTCATAAGAGGTACATTTGATTTCTCGTTCTGTTAGTAAATTCCTTTGCACTTGGATAAACTTTTTTATACTCTGTTATGCCTGTTACTCTTTTGCTTTTATATCCTTCAACTCTTTTATGACCTGCTTGTGTACATCCCTTCAAACGGGCCGCTGACACTCATTGATTCAGATAACAGAGATACTTTATCTGAAATTTGACTTGATAATTGTTATAAGAAATGTTCATTTATTGTATCAAATTCTTTGTTGGTTCTCGTCTTCATCATATAAGGTCCAATATTCATAAAGATTCCGCTGTTCCTGCAGTTTAAGGCATGACAGGCCGTTCACGGTTTCAATGGCAAATGCTGGGCCAAACACCAACGGCTCCCAATTTTTTATCACTACAGTGGCCACTCCGTGGTTAGACAACAAACACACTGTTTTCGGTAGAGTGGCTAAAGGAATGGATGTTGTACAGGTACTATTAAATTACTGCAATCTTATTCTTGTTTGGCATTCTAAACAATTCAGCTATTTCTGCTATTCTTAAATCAAGTTGAATAAGCCTGCTTAGATAATAACTTATGTTTGGTTTTTTTTCTTGTTATGTTATTTTTATATTTAATTTTTTGGTGAAAAATTACTATTTTTGAACTTTTAACAGACAATGGAGAAAGTGAAGACAGACAAGCAAGACAAGCCGTATCAAGACGTGAAAATCCTGAATGTGACGATCCCAAATTGAAGAACTTCCCTTTGAGACTGGAAATTCTTGCTCTAACCCCTGGGCTATCTAATACATGAAGTTGTGAGGCACTTTTCTTACCAAACATTTTCTGCTTTTTGTATTCTTCACCTTCACTAATCTTTCTAAGAAAAAACACAAGCAACATAAGATCATTGTGTCTTTGTCATGAGAGTTTTAGCAGTCGCGTGCGAATGAAGAGCTCGACAATCTTGTGAATTTTGTCTCTGTTTTTACTTGTATGGGAATTGAGAAGGGTGAGGACTAGTTTGTTCTGAAGTGACTGCATTTTGATAATATAAATTTCCATCTGTATAGCATAGAATAGTACTCCCTCAGTTCCACGCCAATCCCCACTTTTTTTTCCGGTAAGGAGGGAGTACGATAGCAGTCCCGACGAATTGAACCAGTCTACTGTGTTTTAAACATTGAGAGAAATGTGCGCAAGTAAAATTGTTAATAACTTTGTTACTTCATTCGTATTATTGTATATTCTGCACCCTCAGCTTAGAATTATAGAAAGCTTGAAACAAAAAATACAAGTTTTCTGGGGCCATTTTGCATGGATTACAACAATAATGTAAAATTGAAACAATTACTTTGTTTGAAGCTTGAAAAATAAGATTATTAATCGAGCTGAACATTCAGAATAACGAATTAATCAACTACTAAATACTCCCTGATTTAGTCCACCATACATTTTTTGTATACCTTTTCAAACTGCCCAATTGAAATAGTCTAATTTTTTTTTTGACAAATTATTACAAATTCCTTTTTGGAAAATGCACTTTATACACTTCTATACGCATCAACAATTCTCTTTAAATACCGCACCGAAAAGAAAGTAAACTAAATCTATGAGACAGAGAGTATATATATATATATATATAAAGGCAAAAAGGGAAAAAGATAATTGCAAAACTGGAAGAGCAAATCGGACTAATAGAAAACTTAAATAAATTACTCCCAACACAATAAATTGAATGTCAAACTTGAGGATATCGTATCCTCAGTTTACCCCTGGACACTTTCAAGCAAAAATACCAGATCTCCAACTAAAACTAAGCAAACGCAGTAGATGAGAAAATGTATTAAAGAAGTCGTCATGTATTTGTTTCATACATTAAGCCACTCTGCAAACACCTTAGTCGAAAAGACCGAAACCCATATCCTGCAACACGAATAATATTTAGTAAGCAGTCAACTTCTTCTAGGTGCATATGAGGATTATATGGAGTAATGATAGTTGTTGTGAAAACTTACATCATCAGACTCCTCTTTCTCCTCCACTTTCTCTTCTTTCTTTGACTCAGCAGCAGGTGCCGCACCAGCTGCACCACCAGAAGGTGCAGCAACGGCAACTGCACCACCTCCAGCAGGAACTGAAGCCAATTTCTCCCTTCCAGCAGCAATCAACTCGGTGATATCTTTGCCTTTGACTTGGGATAAAAGCAACTCTATTCTTTCCTCATCAGCCTCAGCACCAACTGAAACATGAATTGCATATCACTTTATTTGACAGTAGATCACAAGAAGTCTACAACCAAAAGTAACATAGTTCGAAGATAAATGACAGAACACCTCAAAGCACATAAAACTTCTAATTTCTGTAGTTCAAAAACTCTATAACATGGAATCCATACGTAGAGCCAGCAAAACTGATGAATCTCAATATCCATGAAATGTGTTACATAAAATAATCAATTCCAGTACCCTCACAAGGAAGAACTTTAATGGAACGCCTGCAGTAATATGACAATCCACCACCAGAAACCCAGATTTTCAATTATCACCATTGTCCGAACTCCAAAAAAAGGGATCAATGGTTCATCAACACGGATGATAGTATCAGTGGATAAAATTAAAACACTTGCATATAACCAAGATTACCGTGAAAACAAAACTATTAATTACTAGTATCATTGTCCCTAGCATAAAAGGGGTGAAACAATCCTAACTCGATCCGACAGATCAACGATGCATAAACATCAAATAAATGCAAGCATAGATATTTGAATCCTCGGGGGACAAATGTACTCAGAAAATTCAGTAATTAAACAAGTCAAATAAAAATAAAAAGCCAAAAGCTTATCCATAAAGTGTAGAAATTAACCTGAGCCAAGGATCTTGGAAATAACATCGCCAGAGGGGGAGGCGTTGCCGCCCAAAACAGCCAACAAGTAAGCTGCTAGAACCTTCATTCCTATCAGAATCAGAGAACACACCGAATTAAACTTATTTTACGGAATCCCCATAAAAAGCAAATAATATCAATTGAAAAAAGAAAGAAACACAAAATTAAGACAAGACAAAAGCAATTTCTTTGAATTACTTGGAGAATTTGCGAGCGAGTGGCGCGGATAACCGGAAAAGGGAAATGCAGCTAGGGTTTTGATTTTGTAAACGCAATTATCCGATTATCCGATTCAGCTATATATACGTGTGGGTTGTTTGTCGTTAGGGTTTAGACGCGTATTGGGCTTATTTTGTGGGCCATTATACTTTGCGATCCCTCTCGTAGTGATATAATCAACACTATATTACAAACACTATAAGTAAAGGTCGTTTTCGAACCGAGCTTTAATCGAATAACTCAGGTTCAAGCTTGATAAGGTTCAACTCGAATTTGAGCTCGAGTTATAGTCTAATTTCATATCCGTGAACTTTTTCGAATTGAATTCGAGCCCAAACCAATTATGTTTGATCGAAAGTTCGCGAGCTCGGCTCGATTAGTATTTAATTATATATAAGATTAAATAAATAACATTTATTTATTTGTATATATAATTATAATTTATTTTTAAAATATAAAATTATCGAGCTTTCGAATGAACTTGAATACTAAAATATTCATCAAATCGAGCTCGAGCCCATATTAAAAGCTCGTATCAAGCTTGAGTCCGAGCTAGAAATAGCTAATTGAGTCGAGTCTCTTGAAAGCTCGGCTCGATAACAGTCCTAACTATAAGTTACTTTTTTTGACAGGAGAATTAAGAAAATTTATTATCTTATCCTGTAAATTCTGTATACTTTGTGGTACGTTTTGTTAGTTAAATTATGTCCACACATTCTTTATTTTTTTTTTAATTTTATTTTAATGAATCATAAGTATGGAAGGAGTATAGTTTTGTGTGTTGTATAAATATTTCTTCGAATTTGTTACTTTTTGTAAACTTGCAAATTGTTTAAAAGTAAATTCAGAGATTAGCTATAATAGCAAAAACTCATAATTTTCTTTTTGGAATCGAACAAATTAACATTGATTTCAAATGCTAAAATTCAAGACATGATTTTTACAAACTCTGGCGGGGTTACACGAAAATTCAATCTCATCTGTTTTATATATAAAGAAATGATAAAATGAAAACAACATTTTTTTTTTAAAATTTGTACATAACACTTTATAACAAATATAATGCACTTTAAATTGGTACCAGACTACATTACACAAGCCTCTCATTTATTTATCTATATACAATTAATTATAATAACTTCTTATTCCATTAACCAATATATGAAAAATAATAATACAAGATCTCGAAAGAGAGTATAGTTGGCGCCCATTTGACGACTCCCGGGAAATGAGAGTTGACAAGATAGTGTTTGGGGTCAAAATTAAGCACATCCAAATCCACGTTGCTCCCTCTCAATCTCATTGGCAAATTCTCAGTATTACTATCATCATAGCTGGCAATAATAATAATAATAAAAGAAATATGAAACTACAATAAAAATAACGATAGTAAAAGTTAGTTTAAATTTGGACATGAACACGTAGGGGCTTGTAAAGCTCTGCTAGACGCACAGTACGATCAAGTCTCCGTTTTGCTTTGGTGTATCAGCTTTCACAAACGTTGCAACACATCGTGTTTATTAATCTAAACGATTAGTCAGTTGGTAGGTAGACCTTACCTAAATTCTTCGTTTTGTTTTGTTCTCTAGGATTCCAACTCAATGCATGCAACCCAATTTTCTCTCTCTATATATGTATAAATAATTTGTATCTCAAAGGATTCGATCTCGACGAACCAACTTGATATAGTGGGTGTTTGGAAAAGCTTTTTGAAAGCTGCTTTCACCTTAAAGCTAGTGTGAGGGGTATTTGGGATACTCAGCTTAAAGTTGAGATTCTCTAAAATTGGATCAAGATAGAAAAGCTGGTAAAACTACTTCGCCCTAACTTTCAGCTTATATCTTATGATTTTTTTTGACCAAATTACCCTTAATAACTTTATTTAATTCTAAAAATATCCCTAACCCAATTATTGGTGAGAATTCTTTTTCTTCAACATACGAGCCGTGTCTCTTCCTCTCTCTCAATTCTTCACAAATAAATAGTAGTAGTATTTAACATATATTTGTATGCTATATTTATGTTTATATAATTTTTTTTAGTATATATAATATTTAGATTAATTTAATATTTATATTAGATTGAAATTATAAAGAAAAAAATATAGAATAAGAACAACTTTTGAATTTTATTTATTTATTATAAATTTTAATTATTTAATAACATTAAGGGCAAAACATACATTTCTTTTAAAAAGTAACAATAAGTTACTTTTATTATAAGCATTCTCAAACACTATTTTTCTCACTTTCAGCACTTATTTCCAAATACTAACTGATTTTCAAATAAGCTGCTTTCAGTTTTTAATAATTTTCAACAACTTTCAACACTTATCAATAAGCTTCAATTATTCCAAACACCCTGTGCTGCTATTGTTGCAACCATGCAGCTTATCACCATGTCACCTGGTATCTGAATGAAAATAATTAAACACCACTATTAATTTAGTTGCATTTAATTAATTAATTAATTTGTTTGTTAGGAAATTGAATAATGTGAAGTGATTTATCGAGTCAGCTATGGAAGCTGGATCACCTGGGATGACTTTCAATTTGCCTTTACCGTAACTAACAAAGATGCTATCCAAAGTTCTGTTGTCGTACAATAAAAAAACATTAGTTTGAGTTAGGATCCATTACATAGCAATTCTATTACAACCAATACATTGATATTGCTTCTATAATATTGTAGTAATAAAGTTCATTTCGGTCATTTTTCGGTCTCAATAAATGTACTTAATTTGTATATTGAGTATAGGGAATAGATAATGTAAGAAGACTTCTTAAAATAAGAAATAAGAATCAATCTGCACTCTTCATCTTATTATTATATGATTTGGAGTGAATATATGCTATGCATATTTCTTATATATGTTTTATGCATAGGGGTAAAAATGTAAAAGATATACTCCCTCTGTCCCATTATTTATGTCTCATAGGGACTTGACACGAAGATTAATGTGAATTGTGGAAATGTATAAAGTAATGGTGGAAAAATATAAAGTGGTGGTTGAAGGGTATAAAGTGGTGGGGTCCACCTATTTAGATGATTGTGGACCACTCATTTATGTTGACTTTTGGAATGAGACATAAATAATGGGACAAACAAATGCAGCAAATGAGACATAAATAATAGGATGGAGGAGTATAATTTATACATAAAACAAATAAGTAGTAAAATATAAAGAGTATGTATACTTCATACTTCCTATATAACAGTATCAGATCGGTACCCATTGAAGGTATATATACTTCCTATGTCCCAATTATCTTGTCCAATTTTCCATTTTTGGTCTTCCCAAATTTATTGTCCAATTTCATTTTTTAACAAATTATTACACTCACTCTACAAACAACTAACAACTTTTTTAAAAACACCGCCACAACCAAATTGAACAAGATAATTGGGACAGAAATGTATAACTTTTGATATTAATATAATCATTAGTTTTTCATTCAATATTAATGATATTGATTAACTATTGAATCACCAAATATTTTTTGCTAGGATTAGTATTTTCAATTATTTTTTATCAAAAGTGCCCTGGTCTAACCGTCTATTGATTAAATTAAAAATAATAATTGAGTGTCGACGGTGTTGGTTCAGAGACGAGCTTCAGGTTAGAGGGGGGGGGAATACACCTGAATGCAAATTTCAAACTCAGAACGCGAAAGTCAGCTGAGCTGAAGATTGCTACTGAATTAGTCAGTTAGCCAAATATGCTTTCTCGATCGCATGTGCAGAGATACTTCGACTGAGTACAGTCTTACTGACTTATGTCAGTGAACAATAGTTCAGTAACAGAAGTTGTGTGCGGAAGTGTAGGCCCTAATATAATCGTCTCAGCTGAAAAGCCATTTTATGTTGTTTGATTAAAACCCAGTTTTATGCAATATGAATAATTATCAATGCAATACAAGCAGTTTTTAAAGTGGTTCGGATACGCTGGGTCCTACGTCCACTGTCCTGAACTAAGCAAGAGTTCTTGTATTAATTATACTGAGCAAGTCTCAGTCGATCTGTTCAGAGGACAGATTTGTACTTGTTTGCTTATACTGAGCAAGTCTCAGTTAATCTGTACGCATGATAGATATCTACTTATAGTCGTAGTGACTTTACAATTCTTAGAGTTTCTCCAACAATGAAGGAGTTCTTACAATAAGAACAGTTCAAAAGATGAACTCCTTCGAGGTTCTAAGCTATTGATATTATAATGAGCACACTTAGATAGAGAAGGAGAACTAAAGGATCTCTAGAGAGAAGAACTAAAGATGATCTTCAAATGAGCAAGTTCTTCGCTGTGTTTGGCTTTGAGTTCACTAGAGTATGTTCACTTGAATGCTTGTGTTCCCGATGATCTTTCTGCATGAAGACTCTTCTCTATTTATAGTATTCGATTTGTGAATAGATCCGTTGGAGGGAGTTTAGACACGTGTCGAATAAGACAAGGAAAATGGCCATATAATTTTGAACGTTGTTGTAGAGATACTGTAGAGACTTCCACTTTTTCTGTCTAGGAGCAGCTTTATGGCAGAGCAGGTAGAACGTTCTCGGCTCCTTATTGGTCGAGTTATGAGAGTAGGTGAGGCTTGTTCAAACTCCAAGGTATGATGAGTTGACTTCCTCTGAATCCTCGGACCTTCAACTGATGTATCCTCTACTGACATTCGTCTGATCAATTCAATACGCAGACTTGAATTCCTTTGCAGATTCAGTTGGTCGATAGCTGTCCAACTGACTTCATCGTTACTGAGTTCTCCGGCTGAGTGCAAAATCTTCTACTGAATGCACATCTACTGAACTCTAGCCTACTGAGTTCCTAACAAGTTGAACTCAACTAAGCTATTACAATATCGAAGGTTCATAATTCAGCTAGGGGTTTTGGGATCTTAAAATCTTATTATACTGAATCTCATCCCAACAATTTTCCCCTATTTGATGATGTCAAAACCTTTTGCAAATAACAACTACTGACTATGCTAAAATCTATTACAAGTTAATCTAAGCAGAGTAAGAGAGCAAATATAGAGCAATAAAGCTCTTACATCAAGGATATCTCTATCAGCAAGGCTGACTATCTAATCAACACAGATGCTATACATCATAAGACCAAAGTCTAACAATTTCCCCTTGACATTACAAGCAAAATCCCTCTAAAAGATGTCAAAACAACTGAACTACAGAGAGAAACAGATAAGCATATATGTAGGTGTGTGATCTGATCACTAAGGTGATCAGTAGTGTTGAAAGATAAAAACACAGCCAAGTGACAATGAGTAGTTGTCAAAGGCCAATAGAAAAAGATGTCACAAATGATCAGAAATGATTACAGTTACAAGACAATCTATTTCTATAAACTAAGACTAGAAGAGAATCAGTTGGGCTTCTTTTTGAATAGCTGCATACGCGCCTTGAAGTCAGCAGACTTCTACTCAGGAAGCTCAAGGCAATAGGATGAATAGACTCTGTTCCTCAGTGCCTTGATCTCTTCCCTATTTTCAGCATCGTTCTTGTCCAAATCTCTTTTTCTGATATCGTTGATTTCTTCCTCTATCTTCTTCTTACAAATATTGTCTTGATGCATGAGAGGAGGAGACAAAGATCTATTCAGGTGCTCTGAGAACCTGACCTGACTGATTTAGAAGGGTCTGGATTTCAGCGTAGAGAGGATGATCAATCTTCATCAGAAATTCTTTAAACTTTCCGTCTGCATCAGTTTGATCATCATATATCTTCCAAATGTAGAATCTCTTGATGAAGTCGATCTTCACCTGTTCCCATCTTTGATTCAGTTTCCACGGAACCCATTCATTAGTTCTCTTGTGAAGGATTCTCTTCACATCAGTTCCTGGTTCCCTTCCTATGAAGAACTCAGAATTAGTCGAAACACTTCTATCTTTCTCAGGAACTCTCTCTCTAGCTTCTCTCTCCGTTCTCTATCTGAGAGCCTCAAGATCAGCTTTATGAAGTCGTTCTCTAGCCTCTCTGATCTGTCTGGCTTCAGCAGTAATGTCCATGTCTCTCTCACGGCTATCCCAAAGCTCTTTCAGTTCAGCTTCTTGTCTCTTAGAGAGCTCAGTGGATGGAATATGCTGCTGAGTTTATGAGTTGCTCGGTCCGGCAGATTTGGACTTAGGTGCTCCGGGCTTCTCATATTCTTTGGACTTAGGAGGAGTTTGTGTAACAAACCTGGATTGCCTGGTAGGAACTGGAGATCGGATCTGTACGCCTTTCTTGGCCTTAGTCTGCTTCATCTCGTCTTGCTTCTGAAGTTTTCGAGCCAGTTTCTCATCGTAAGCAATATGTTCCTCTGGCATTCTGAACTTTAGCTTTTTAGGTTTCGGAGGGCTTGGAGAAGCAAGGGGTTTTCCTTTGGCTGCTGACCTGAGTGGTAGCTCTTCTTCAGTTAATCCTTCAAAATATTTGGCCACTTCAATTATGGCTTCGTCAACTGGCTCTCTTGAGCCTTCACCCTTTTCAGTAGCTTCTTCCCCCTTACTTTCAGCTGCTTTCTCAACTGCCTTACTAGGTCCTGCCTCTTCAGCCTTTAAGAGGGTCAGTAGTTGTTCACTCCTACTTCCTTCCCCCTTTTTGGCATCATCAATGATTGTAGCCAAGGTAGTGACCTTCCTTGTAAGGTCTTCTACTGACATGCTAATGGATTCAAGCTTAGCTACAACGTCTCCAGTTGCGTCAGTATATGCGATCCATCGCTTGTCATGTTCAGCATTGAAGACTTTGAGTACTTCAGATGAAGAAGCCTCAATCCGTCGAAGGTATGCGTTGACTGAGTCTGTAGCATCCTTCTCAATGAGCTTGCAGGCATTGTGTTGTTCCACTAGTGATCTGGTTACACTTTTAGTGGCGAGCTTGTTACGCTCTTCAACTGCCTTGAGGACTCGATCCATTGCAGTAGCCATATCGTCAGAAAATCGTTTGGCCTGAGATTGTAGTATGGTCTGAAATTGAGCATTCAGATTGGTCCTTTGCTCGTGAAGTGCTTTGCTGAGGATCTCTTCAGCATTAAGATTGGAAGGAGTGTTGATCCTCTGCACTTCAACAGATAATATGCCAAGCGTCTGAGTCTGAGCCTCAGTGAATTGACTCCATTTAGAATTCACGTCTGTGGCTAGGAGACGGTTCTTGTGAGCTTGACACTTGATGCACTTATTGATAGACGTCGTGCTGAAGTCTGTAATCTCAGCAACTTGATATCTAGACTGCTTCTTCGGCTGAGATTTAGACGGCGTGGGGATGATTATGCCTGAAGATGGAGGAGGTGGAGGTGGCGAATCATCCCTGGGAGATTTTCCCTCAGCAGAGCCTCCCTAGTCTGCATCCTTGGGTGTAGAGTCGGGGTGAGAGTCCGACTGAGTCGGGGGGCTGAGTAGACTGTTCAGGTTACCCCTTTTGGCTCAGGAGCATAAGCATGGCGGCACGAAGATCATCCATCGAAGCTAAATCAGCAAGCTCACCATAGCCTATCTCCTCTCGCAGAGTCTGTCCGACTTGGATCAGTTCACGGACTGTCCTGAGGTTGATCGTCTCAGCTAAGAGATCCCACTCCTGGAATCTGAGACGGATATGAACCCTTGCCCTGACTGCAATGTCTACGAGATCCGCATGGTCAGGATCTCGGGAATCTCATCCGCTATCTCTTCAGTAGCTCGACTCTAAGCTATCAGAACTGAAGTAGGGATGGATGTGGAGACCTCAGTCTGAGGTAAATCAGCATGAAGATCTGACTGGGTCTCCTCTGATTGAATCCTCTTAACCTTGTCTTTCAGAGTCACGTCCTCCTGTCCGGACTCTGAATCTTGAATGGAGACGGTCTTGGGGATCACAACTGAAGGTTCTGCTTTCTTCAGTATTTTTCGCTTCTTCTGCTGAGTCGGGCGGGGATCCTGAGAGATCGCAAGAGGATGCTTGTCGTGCTGTCCTAGCCCTAAAGATTTCTCAGCAACTGCTGCAGTAGAGAATTTGACGTTCTTTCTATCGAACAGCAGTGCATCAGCGAAAACCACTCTTCCCTGGTAGTAGTTGTTGGATATGAGTCAGTAGATTGATACTCAGCTGTTCTAGGGTTAAAAGAAATTGGGGGAAATCATAGTAGTACTATGGAATTGAAGATCCCAAAACCGAGCTGATATCAGTAGATTAGTGTGTCGATAGGATTAGCTGATGTATAGGTTAGACTTGATGTAATGCTTATTATTTTTGTCTAAGTCCTATACGGGGTAGTTGTTGAACTGATCTTCTGCTGAAGATACTTTTCAGAACCCCACGTCATCAGTGTAATCGCTTGCATTCTTCGTCAGCAGCTGATATCAAACTCAGTTGAAGATCCCGCATCAGCGACCGGACCTCGGTAGAAGCATTCTCTACAAGCCGATGGTCATCGGTAGAAGAACCAAGCAAGCAAGTATACCTTCGCGATCGACCAACCGACTATCGAAGCTCACTTTATCAGTCAGACGACTCAGCCGAAGAAGACAGACTTTCAAGTACTGTATCCGATAGAAAGCGACCCAGCACTAAAAGTCCCTTCAAATGTTCAGCAGAAGACATACGAGGTAGTTTGAACGGTCAACTCTGACACTCACCAACTACAAACCTCGACCAATGAGAAGCCGACAACGCTTACCTACTCTACACGGTAAAAGCTCTCTCATGAACAGTCGCATTAACCGCCTGCGCCGCAACAAAGTTGAATAGTGGCCGTTTTCTTTGGACGCTTGTGACACATGGCATCGTCGTCTCCAACGGACATATGTCACAACTCACAACTATAAATAGAGAAGGATTTGAAGATTTCGATAAGAGGAATATACGCGAAATCAAGGGAAATCATTCAAACTCACAACGCTCTAGAACCTTCAAGCTTATCCAGAGACGAACTAGTTTTCATAGAACACTTCTTGTAGTTCATCTCTCT
Source organism: Lavandula angustifolia (assembly GCA_028984105.1). NCBI lineage: Eukaryota > Viridiplantae > Streptophyta > Magnoliopsida > Lamiales > Lamiaceae > Lavandula > Lavandula angustifolia. The sequence goes on along the minus strand of CM054823.1, from coordinate 6,910,919 downwards.
AGAGCACTTTGATCCCTATCTTCTCTAGACTAAGCTCATTGCTAGATTCATAGCTTAGATCCGAAGGAGTTTACATTTAGTGAATTGTTCTTGTTGTAAGAACTCCTTCTCAGTTGGAGAATATTCCCTCCCTTCTAAACTTAGCTTTGGATTGTAAAGTCGCTAAGGACTATAACTTAGAGGGAACTGTCCAGTTCACAGTATCCCCGCCGAGGCTTGCTCGAGAATAATCAACAAGTTCTCCCGCCTTGTTCGGACCGTGGACGTAGGATCTTGCGTATCCGAACCACGTTAAATCGCTTGTGTTCATTTACTGTTTTATAGCATAGCATTCAACTGACTTGAAAATCATAAGTTTGCATAAAACGTATTTTATAAAGTGCACAGCTAAAAGATTTAACTTGCAAAAACACGTTTTCAAAAGAGACGACTCGGGCCTAACACTTATCCGCACTACGGTCTTCAACCGAGTTTCGTAATACCGACATCGCCGGTAGAAGAGCTCGAAGCCGACTCACTTTGACCCCAGGTGATCGAAGGCTTACTTGGCACTCGTTCATCGGTTGCAAACATCGGCCTTGACCGACCTTCACCGAGAAAAAGAAACGAGCTCAGGTGTATTCACCCCCCCCTCTACACCGACTTTTCATCTCCGGACCAACAATTGGTATCGAGCACACGGTGTTCAACCGATCGCCGGTTACGAAATACTTGGTCCTCTTGAACCGATCCCGAAAACCGTTTTCACCTGCATAAGCATCTTTTCGGCATCCTTATACTCTTACTCTTACAATGTCTGATATGTCAGGTATTAGGATGGTGCCGATGTTCTCAATAGAGAACTACACGGTATGGCGCGTACGTATGGAGGCACACCTAACGTCACTCTACGACAGCATGTCAGATGTCCTAGAGTCAGGACCGATCATTCCTATGATCGACAGCATAGTATTTGCTGCTGGAGGAGGCGTGGGAGCACAAACTGGTGCTAAGGTTCCCAAAGACAAATCTGCCTTCACGCCTGAAGAAAAGAAGTTGCACAACCTTGACCGAGTTGCACGTAATGCCATACTGACTACGCTCAGTGACTCACACCTCGGAAGAGTACAAAATTGCAAAACGGCGAAAGAGCTATGGGACGCCTTGGCTGTACTGAGCCCATGGAACCCCTCAGATCAAAGAAAACAAGCTCGAGCTAGAGCTTCGGAAGTTCGACGCCTTTGCAATGGAGCTCTTCCGAAACCATTGACGAGCCGAGTGTCGATTCACCAATCAAGTCAATGTCATCAATGGGCCGGGGAGGTCGTTCACCAACAAGGAGATGAACACCAAGATCTTGAGAGCGTTGCCCCGACGTAAGTGGCTTCCATTTGCTACTTATTTACGTCGCTCGATCTAAATGCTCTAACTCCCGATGTTATATTTTCGGAATTAAAATCGGAGGAATTCGAGCATAGCCTACCCCAAAAGTGCTTAAGCGCTCCAGTCGACACACGGTTCGACCACGCCTTCAAGGCAACGATCGGCCAAAATACCGGAGCCAAGCCTATTTCCTCAAGCAAAGCCGTGGCCACATCGCAGTAGCAAAGTCTTCCGAGACTTCAGGCCCGACCGGCTAGCACCGATGGCTCTCAAATATCGAGAGGGAAAAGGAGAGAGTGAGAAAGCCGAGGAAATACAACGAGAGATTCTTCCTCGGGTAAGAAAGACTATCATAAGAAAGAAGAATCTAATCCTTCTACCGAATGCGGGAAATCGGAGTCTACGCCGGTCCGTCTAAAGACTCACCGGTAAGAGCAGCAGAACATCTACCTGCTACAACCGCAAGAAGGAGGGACACTATCGCACGATTGTCCCGAACTCTCACCGCTCAAAGAGCGAACGGCAGCCAGGGAGAAAGAAATTCGCCGAGAGACGGCGGCCTATATAGCCGGAGAGATATCCGACAACTCAATTGAGGAGGATACATTCATGTATTCTTCTCAAGATGAAGCCGCGTTCGTCGCAGCTTGAGGTCGCAGAGACGGTTCCCGATGAGTCGGCCGAATACTGTCCGATGGCCGGAGAAGAGGCCGAGGTGCATAAGGACCCGTGGATAGTGGACGGTGGGCTGCTCGAGACACATGACTTACCGTAAGAGCTCGCCGACCAACTACGTACAAGAAGATGGTCCCGGAGTGAATTCGGTGACGGTTCCAAAGGCTACACAAGGGGATACGGAACGCCGAACATTGGGACCGCCACGGTTCCAAGAGTAACATATGTTGAAGGACTTCAACATAATCTCCTTTCGACGATCAATTACGTTATAATCTTAACAAAGTAATCTTTGACGCTGATTTCTGTGATATTGTTGACAAATCTACAGGGAAAACAGTGTTATCAGGTTCGCGGAGGAAGAACATCTATGTTGCAAACTAGAATACCGCAGAACCTGAGTCTTGCTTGCTCGCACAGACTAAATCAGGTAACAAGCCAGGCTGGCTATGGCACAAGAGACTCAGCCACCTGAACTTCAAAACCATGAACAAGCTTGTCAAGAACTCTAAAGTCAGAGGACTGCCCAACGAATCGTTTATCAAAGACATAAATTGTGAAGCGTGCCTGAAGGGAAAGCAAACAAAGAGTAGCAATCCACCTATTCCGTCACCTTCCACTGATGGAATCCTTCAGCTACTTCACATGGACTTATTCGGGCCGGCTCTCCGAAGGACTATAAGAGGCAAGAAGTATGCCCTCGTCGTCATAGACGACTACTCGAGATATACTTGGGTCATCTTCATCGCCAACAAATCCGATGTTCGACCGAGTTACCTAATCTCTTCGAAGAAACTCGGTGTGGAACGTAACATCAAGATTAAGAAGATACGCTCGGACGGAGGAACGAGTTTCTAAACTCGGTAGTTAAGACATACTTTGCGATAAAGAGGGAATTCAGCACGAGACATCAGCCTGCGCACCCCTCGCCAGAACGGACTTGCCGAACGTAAGAACGAGAACTCTCAAAGAAGCAAAGCAAGAACGCTCCTCGCAGCATTCTAGACTACCCTCAAAGTTTTGGGCCGATGCTACCGACACCGCTTTGTTACACTCGGAATCGATCACTACCGACACAAAGAACACATGAAGACGCCATACGAACCGTGGAAAGGGAGAATTCCTTCTATTTCTCATTTTCATGTTTTCGGCTGTCCTTGCTTTATCCACAACAATGGGAAAGATCGGTTGAAGGTCTTTGATAGCAAATCTGATCAAGGAGTATTCTTAGGATACTCCCGAGTCAGTAAAGCCTTCAGAGTTTTTAACTATCGAACTCTTTGCGTGGAGGAAAGCCCTCATGTTGTTTTTGATGAATTTGTTACTGAGAACAGGAAAGATACAAAGTCAAGCACGAGGATGTCGGCGGCAAGCTACGGGATCTCGAACTAAATGACAAAGTGAAAAGATCCGAGATTGTTGGGATGATGAGTCGAAGATGAAGAAATTCGGACTCGGCCAACAAGCAATGTAGTTAACCTAGTTGATTCTATCGAACATAATCAACAACAGGTAACTTCGGTCGATGAGGAAGCCCCTGTGGTAACTGAGACCTCTACTGAGAATATAAACTCAGGGGGAACGATTAATGTTCCTGAGCTAAATGCCCCTGAACCTGGAAACTCAGTAGATCCTAACCTTCTTACTGAATTACTACGGTCACAAAACAAGACTACCGAAATGCCTAATACACCTACTTGATCGTCCGTAAGTGGTATCGAAGAAGAAGCCCGACTCGGGCGTTCGTGGCTCGATGCTCATTCTTCGATCTTATCATTGGAGATCCATCAAGCAACTATAAGGACGAGATCAAGATTAAATCAAGGAGAAAGCTCACTTTACTCTTGTTTTCTCGTCTACAAAAGAACCTCGGTCGATAGAGGACGCACTTAAAGATGCTTGACCGGGTCATTGCTATGCAAGAAGAGCTGAACCGGCTCATCGAAATGAAGTTTGGGAGCTTGTCGACGACCTGGACATCGGCATGTGATTGGAACTAAGTGGGTCTTCAAGAACAAGCGAGATGAAAACAACGTCATTGTCGAAATAAAGCTCGACTAGTTGCTAAAGGATACGATCGGGCGAGAGGGAATTGACTTTGATGAAACATTTGCTCCGGTCGCCGGATTGGAAGCCATTCGTCTTTTCCTAGCTTATGCAACACATCGGAGATTTAAGGTATATCGAGTGGATGTGAAGTCATCTTTTCGAACGGCGTGCGAAGGAAGAAGTCTACGTGGAACAATCGCCCGGCTTTCGGCGAGGGACATCAGTGTACGAGACTTAGGAAAGCTCGTATGGGTTAAAACAAGCACCCGTGGCTTGGTATGATACCCTATCGAGACTTTCTACTTCGAAAAGGTTTTCAAAAGGGGACGTAGATCGCACCCTATTCAAGCATAAAGTCGAAGATGACATTCTACCGGTGCAAATCTACGTGGACGACATCATTTTCGGCCGTAAACGAAGTCATATGTCGGCAGCTCGAGAAGATGATGAAGGAGAAATTCGAGATGTCCATGATGGGAGAGATGAATTATTTCCTTGGATTTCAAGTAAAACAATCAGCTGAAGGAATCTTCATCAATCAAGCCAAATACACTCGAGATCTTCTCAAAAGATTCGGGCCGTGATTCCAAAGAAACCGATCCAAGATCCCCATGAACACGAACTTTAAAATCGATCTAGACAAAGAGGGAGCTTCGTTAACTCTACCGATTATAGAGCTATTATTGGTTCTTTACTTTATTTAACGACCTAGCCGACTCGACATAACTTATCTTTGTAGGTGTATGCGCAAGATTTCGAGGGCGAATCCCAAGCGAAGTCATCTAGACTCGGCGAAGAAGATTCTGCGATATCTAAGAGGAACACCCGAGGTCGGGTTATGGTATCCTGCGATGATAATCTAATGCCGACGGAGTTATTCCGATGCCGATTATGCGGGATGCGGGATAGATCGAAAATCAACTTCCGGAACATGTCGGTTCCTAGGCGGCAAGGCGATATCGTGGTTTTCAAAGAAACAAAGCACTCGGTAGCTACGTCCACTACCGAAGCCGAGTACATGGCTGCAGGAAGTTGCTTGTGCCCGGATCCTTTGGCTTCGACGAGCAATTGAGAGATTATGGTATAACTCGGGATGAAGTGCCCATCTACCGTGACTCCACCGGTCAATAGCTATAACTCGAACCCGGTTCTACATACCGAGATGCAAGCACGTGGACATCCGACACCACTTCATCGAGAGACCATGTCGAAAAGAAGGACATCGGGATGGAGAAAATCCATACCGACAAGCAAAGGGCGGATATCCCGACCAAACCACTAGCCGAGAACGAGGTTCGAGAGAACTATCGGTTGAGCTAGGTCTCGCTAGATCCTACCGAGACAAGTCGGTAGAAGCCGACTACCGATAATAATATACTTAGCAACAATTTGTATCGGTATGGAATCGGCACGACAGTCGAAAAAACTCGATCTGATGACTCGGTTGGGAGATGCACACTGCACGGCAAGGGAGAACATGGTCATCGGCACAACCATCCTCCCGATAAATGATGGTAACCACCGATAAGTTCAGCTGAAGAGGTTTGCGTAGTATCGTTACTTAATTTGTTCAGAAGCATGCCGCGTTTAATGCATCAGTCGCTTGCATTCAGTTGCCTAGGAGCATTTATTCCTTACCATTTATTATGTTTAAGGTTTGAGGAAAGGTCGGCGAGGACTCCTCGCTGCGTAATTAATGCTCTATCGCGCATTTAATGCATGTCTTCTCCATTAGCTTTATTACGTATATCTATATTTTTGGCGGCTATTGTAATCATTCTTTTATAACATTTAATCTTAGCCGCCCCTTGATTTTGAAAGATTAAATTTGAACCGTGCGATTCAAACTGAAGATCAAACGAAATATACAAAATCTTTCATCTTCTATCAACTCCTCATTTTTCGCCATTCTTCATTTTCTCAAAGAGCTTATCTCGCAACTTTGTTTTCTTATCCAAATCTCCTAAACAACTTTGCTTTCGCATCTCTTAAAGCTCTTATACACGGTAATGTATCAGATGTCTGCTAGCAACTACTAACTTACTCTATTTTCAAGTGCTAATATGTTGTTTTGCAGATTTCAATGGCGAACATTCAAACTCCAGACAACATTGAGGAGATTGTAGCCTCCAAGATTCTGTTTGAACCTACTTTGGCCTTCCGCCAAGTGGAGATCTCTTTCCTTGAACCCGTGTTTGACGCTTTGGAGCGTTCAGGGTTGGAGATGCTGGTTTCGAAGCACCCCCGTGCTTATCTCCCTCGACAGGTCGCTGAAGTTTATTTCAACTGGAAATCTCTAGCGTCGGGAGGAGAGGAATCCTCCTTCTCTTATCAGAAGGAAGTCGATCAAGATGAGTGGGAGTCAGCTGTTCTTACCTTCGATATTCAAGATGCTCTAGCTCTCTCATTCGATCTTCCCAACTCCGGCATTTCTCCGATTGGATACAAGGAGAAGGAGATCAACGCATATGTGCGAAATTCCGTGGACGCAAGGATGTGGCGTTCAAAACAGCTTTTAACCGAGGAATATGTTGCTACCTCGGTCCAGAGGTCTAGCTTACGTGGTATCGCACATTCGGACAAGTTCACTGGATCATATGATCAACTTGTCCAAACCTAGGATTCAGCGATGATGGCAATAGACGATGGGGTTGAAGTGAACTGGGCCGAGTATTATACTACTCGAGATGAAGGCACGGCTCGAAGTTCACCACATTACCCACTCGGCGAGAGGAGGATAGCCGGTGTGGGTAAACTTCTATTCGGAACAAAGATGTATGTTCTGATAGAATGCATAGTTCAGAGGAACTCAGCTGTTGAGAACTCAGCCTTTGAGGACTCCAAGTACTTTGACAAGAAGTCTATCAAATTCCAGACGAAAGCTGGAGCTGAGAAATCCATAGGCAAGGGGCCGCCTGAGCCTAAGAGAGCTGCGTCTGCTCTGCCCCCATCTATCCAAGTACCAAAGAAGAGGAGGTTGGCTAAGAATCGACCTGCTGAGGTCACAGTGGCTCAGCCACTTACCATTATTGAGCCAGCTCCTCCTTCTACTCAAGAGGAGCAACTACTCGATTCAGATACTGGAATCGAGGGAGCGACGATCAAGGACAAAGTCCAAGTGATCAGCTCTGAGGAAACAGAGTCTGACAAGAAGGAACCGTCACCCGAACCTACTCCTGAGTGGACAACAACTGACACCACTCGACTGCGTCTTTGCAGTCGAGATTCAAGCAAGAGATACCAGAAATTGCTGAGCACGCAGATCTGGTTGAAATAGCAGTAAGGACAAGAGCTCAGATGCTCTTAAGGTTTCTGCACTGGGACATTCTTATTGAAATAACATGTCAGTTCCCGCTGAGCTGGTTAGTATATGATTCACTATGTATGCAAGGCCCCTGTATTCAGGGAGCAGCTGATTCTTCGGAAAGGCCGCTTTGAATACTATGTCCTCCTACCCACTGAACTGGCATAGGTACTAATTGACAGAAGACTCCTTGAAGCCGATAGGAGAAATCCCTTCGCCCTGAAGACCGAAACTCTGAAGAAGACACTCAGCAACATCGAGGTCTGCAATCTTCGCGGTCCAGTTGTTGCTACTCGTATTTTGCTGATAGTTGATGCAAAAAAATGTCCCTGAGATCGTCGTCTTGACGGAGGTTCAGGAAGAACTCGACGACCTGCCTTGGAAGGCAGTGGGACGGAACTCTAGATAATAACGGCTGAAGGCCTGAAGCCTCGAGGGCATCAAAGATGTGGTCCATGTAGGAATTTATACCTGAGGATCGTCCTAGAATACGATCTTCTTAATTCGGTCTAGAAAAGGTCTTCTAGACTGTTTTCGTGTCCGAGCTCCCAACTCTGGATGGACGCAAGAAAGCTCACGACGAAAAACACTCACACTCACACTATACGACACATGAAGCTAGAAAACTAGATTGTGAACAAGTGGCCCCTTTCTCCCTATTTATAAGGGCTTGGTCAAAGGAACCCTAATGGGCCTTTGACTCCCAAGCCCAATTCAATAGTGAAGGGGGCCACTACACCATTACCAATTATTTTGGTCCATTAAAGAACCAAACAATTCCAGGTAATTAAGTGGCCTAGTGAGTCTGAGAGAAAATGTCGCATACAACTGGGCATATGTTCGGGCCAGACCAGGGACCTAATACAAGAAATAAAATCGGGCCTCAAGTGAATTAATTTCCATACTCAGCCCAGAGTCTTATTAATTCACAAACATAGATTCATTCCACTAAAGAATCTATGTTGACTTACCCATTTATCCCAAAAGTTGAGTCAGGGCTTGTATTTTTAACTTTAGTTAATCCCCGTATTTAAGATATTGAATATCCATTAATTGATTAAGTTTACTGACTGCTTAATGCAATTAATATCTTATCCTTGAGTAGTACCACTCGACCTTATTATCATACTTGAACTTAATCAACCTGCAGAGCTTAGTATGATAAACCTTTCGAGTTCCTCAAGGGGATATCATCAACCCTATAATGGGATACGGATGTATGATGCAGATAACCAGCCTGAGCTACACGCAACAACACTCACCCAAGATACAGAGATATACGGTCGCGATGACCCTCACCCATAGTAAGTCAAAGTGATAGCTAGTCGCGTGCACTCAGCTGAAATCTCATCAAGCTTAATATCAGCTGAGTCTCCGAGACCTTGGTTCAACACACGGGTCAGATAGAAGAACACGTCTCACCGCGATTCATCAATACATAAACTGTATCAACATAGACAAGTGACCAAGACATGTCTGATGGGATATGATTCAGTAGTTGATTTGATTGATCTCAAAACCCTATATTGATCGATGAACCATTCCCTTATAAAAGTTAAACACCTTTGTCTCTGAGTGTTTCAGACTTAGTAGACTAGCCTTCAGCATGGTTCCGGCTCAGTAGTTCTGTTTGCTGTCCTTCAGTAGACTATCCGCCGCAGCGCTATGGAGTGAAGATTCAGTAGTGCTGGACTCAGCAGGAGCAGCACACTGAAAGGTGTTCAAGAGTAAGTAGAACTGGACTCAGTAGGAGCAGTTTACTGAACTCAGAGTCTTGGCCTTCAGTAGAGTTGAACTCAGCAGGAGTATACTACTGAATGTATGGGTCAGACTCAGCAATGGCCTATCAGTTTCCATGACTGACAGAGGACTTCAATGTCATTTCAGTAGAATGGTCTGATGTCGTACAAGTAAGAGAAGTCAGCTTCAATATCTACCTTGAAGTCTGCAAGTGTCTCAACCACTCTCCGTACCTCGACCAATGACAAGCAGCCAATTGTTAAAGTAACTGGTAAAAGCTGCAAGTCAACCACTTTCCTGAAAAAGATAGTGGATTATGCGGAATGTCAAAAGAGCAATTAGCTACCCAAATAGAGTGACACGTGGACAGTTCGTCTCCAACGGATCTATCTATAGCTCACGTCTATAAATAGAGGGAAAATCAAATCGTTGAAATATACAACACATGAGAATATACAAGAACACGAACAACGAACAGAGCATCAAGCAAACAAGAACACAAGCTATACGCGACGAAGTTTAGAGATATATCTTAGTGTGATAAGCATACAATCTGCTCTAAAGGAACTCAAGCTTACATAGAATTCAAGCCTCTAGCATCCAAGTGAAGAACACGAACCCAGAGAGATTATTCCTCACTGTTTTTCACTCTATAAGCCATTTCTTGTTCCATTTCCTTCTAACCTAAGCTCAACTGTAACTATCCAAAGCTTAGACCAGAGGAGTTCAATTTATTGAACTGTTCTTAGAGTTAAGAACTTCTTCATCATTGGAGAAACATTCGAACATATTTTTGTTTGACCGTGTAAACTGAGACTTGCTCAGTATAATCACAAGACGGTGTTTGTCCAGTGAAGAAATCGACTGAGACTAACTCAGTATAATAAAATAGCAACCTGCCTTCGTTCAGGATAGTGGACGTAGGATCTTGCGTATCTGAACCACTTTAAAATCTCTATGTTCTTAACTGTTGCATTGATTTTACTGTTTATACTGAAAATCCTTTCAGAAAATCATTCAACTGAGTTTCAGTAACAAAATTTAACTGAGCGCACTAATCTACTAAAACAATTTTCATAAACAAACATTTTCAACCAAACTGAATTGGGCTACACTTTCCACACTCTACTGAACGCTTTTGAATTCTAACATCAGTCAGCTAGCAGAGCTCAGCACATTCAGTCACTATGTCCACGCGATCTTATTAACAGCTTGTCTGGTCTACTGAACTCATTCAGTTGACAATCTCCGTTATCGGACTGTTCACATTCAAGTTGAGAAAAAGTTTTCAAGTGTATTCACCCCCCCCTCTACACCTGAACGTTTGACTTGGGACCAACAAAGTCACTTCTTATCTACATTGCAGCCTAAACCGGCAACTTGTCCTAAAGTTGCCTCAACTGTGATTACTGTTTATATCTCACTAGTTCAACCAATCACTACAGTCTTCTGTGATCTACAACACACTGTATGATCTAACTCTTGTAAGATAATGGACTAATTTGTGCAATTATAATAATCAGATAGGAGAATAATAATAATGGTAACAAGAAATATTGTATACAAGCAAATACGTAGACTGCTTTCAGTATACAAACCCAACAATTCTCCCACTTATACTTAAAGTAAATCTTAAGTATACAATGTGTCTCAAGAAATAATTATTAACTAACACTTCTCTCACTTATACTAAGATTTCTGACTAAGTGGGGGGCAATCGACACAAGCCTATACCTCGAACATGCGTCTCGAAGGGCCCTTGTGGTAGACTTTTAGTGAATGGATCTGCTAGGTTATCCCCGGTTCCTATCTTCTCAATCACCACGTCTCCTCGGCGTACGAATTCTCGTATAATGTGGTACTTACGCTCTATGTGTTTAGACGCCTTATGTGATCTCGGTTCCTTAGAATTTGCAACTGCACCAGAGTTATCACAATAGACCATGATACACTTGGGCAAACTGGGAATGATCTTGAGATCTAGGAGGAATGCCTTGAGCCAAAGTGCCTCTTTAGAGGCCTCAGAAGCAGCAACATACTTTGCTTCCATGGTAGAGTCAGCAATACACCTTTGCTTGACACTTCTCCATAAAATGGCTCCACCTCTCAAGGTAAACACATATCCCAATGTAGACTTCTTTTCGTCTCTATCTGCTTGGAAATTCGAATCTGAATAACCCACAGACACTAGATCATCAGATTGGTAAACAAGCCTATAATCTCGAGTTCGTTTCAGGTACTTGAGAAAAAGAAAATAGGCACAGAGAATTTAACGTGGTTCGGTCAATTGACCTAGATCTATGGGTGGCGGAGAAACAATCTACTAATAAAGAGGATAATACAAAATGGGCCTCCGGAATATGGTCCTAGACCCAAAAACACATACCCACAAAAACATGGTCAATTAGTCCAACTAACTAATCTCATAATATATGGGCTATAATGCCTAGAAGCACACTTAAAACAATTAGAGAACCTATATATTTATAGGTGAAATTAATGATAAATTTCATTAATTCTCTGATGTGAGATAAAACTCAATTTCCTTTAAGGATTATGATTTGAGCCACATCATAACAATCTCCACCGTGACGAAAACTCCAATATCCAATCCAACATAACAAATCTTCACATCGATCAAAACTCTAATCTAGAACATAGAACGATCTTGCTTCACCGCCTCTACAAAAGCCTCAATGGGCTTAATCCAAATCAGAATACCAGCAAACTCGCAGCGTCCCTCGAACAAGGATCATCCATCATTTAAATCTTCAGAACTGGAATCTTCCTTGGCAAAACGGTATCCCGATAATGTGAAACTTCACAAGGATCATCCATCATTTAAATCTTCAGAATTGGAATCTTCCTTGGCGAAACGGTACCACGATAACGTGAAACTTCACGTCATGGTGCTTCCTCCTCAAACATGCTCCACCTCTTTCAAAAGCCTTCAAATCTCTCGAACCAAAATCTTTATTATTGTCATTGTCACAACACGCCAAACCTTGGTTCTGATACCACTTGTTAGGATCCTTGGACCCTAAAAAATGTGACGAACGGTTTTTGGAACCCAATCGAAACAATAACAAAGAATAACATAAAATGAGAAAAATAAATAGGCACAAAGAATTTAACGTGGTTCGGTCAATCGACCTACATCCACGAGCGGCGGAGAAACAATCTACCAATAAAGAGGATAATACAAAATGGGCCTTCGGAATATGGTCCTAGACCAAAAGCACATACCCACAAAAACATGGTCAGTTAGTTCAACTAACTAATCTTATAACATGTGGGCTATGATTCGTAGAAGCACACTTAAAACAATTAGAGAACTTATTTATTTATAGGTGAAATTAATGATAAATTTCATTAATTCTCCGATGTAGGATAAAACTCAATTTCCTTTAAGGATTAGGATTTGAGCCACATCATAACAGATCCGTTGTCGTATATGCAAAAATACGCTCATAGACAACGGTTGTGTCGTTTGCTACTTTTGTTTGTCTCACTATTTTTGTCTTATTTCGAAAGCCAACATAAATGAGTGATCCACAATCATTTAAATAAGTGGACCCACCACTTTATATATTTCCACAACTACTTTATATTTTTTCTCAATCTATCTTAATCTCTGTGCCACGTCCCTATGGGACATAAATACTTACTACTTATACTGTCCCCTTCTCCCTTCACCAATTTCTACGGCACCTCACAAGCAGCTCAGCCAAGCCCCTCTCCTGCCGGCCATCAAGGAGCCCGACCACCTCCTCTACCACCTCCCGACGTCCTCTCCTCTCGTTCTCTCTCCTTTTTGTTGCCTTTAGGGTTTGAAGGATAAGGATTGAAATCCTAAACCTTCAATCGTTGTATCACCTCCTTATTGCGCGCGGCGACGCCATTGTTGAGAGAGGGTGATATTGTAAGTATTTATTTTTCAGTGATGATTCGCCGATTTCCTTGGATGTATTGAGCTTTGTTGTAAGTAGGCTAATAATTTTAACATTTGAATCCGTTTTGCTATTTCGATATTGCCAAGTAGTTAAAAGTTCATTATAGAACCTGAATGAAACCTTCTTAATTACTTCTGATTTTATAACTAATTTTCAAACGTCTATACATAAATTAAGTAGTTGTTGCTGATTAATTTTTCCATTGAGTGATTGTAGAATTTCATAGAATTTGTGAGCAAGATTCAACATCGCAGTTTGATGTATTACTTCAAAAGAAAATATTTCAATATAATAAATTGCAATCAATCAAATAATATATTTCTATGCAATAATCCGCGCAAATTATTGAATTTGCCTATTTAGATTGTATTCCGTTGGAATAAAGATAAACAAAACAGAGGGGAAAAAATAATTTTCAGAAATTGGGATTCCTAAAAAGATGGATTGATTTTCAAATTAGGTTGAATTTAATGATTTACGTTATGGAAGAAAGACATGTATATGTGATATTAGATATTGCTAGTTATATATGAACTAAAAATCAATCTCAATTAATTAATTGAATTCAACCATTGAATCAATAACACGTTCTAACATTTGTGTGTGACCCTCTTAGGTTCACGACTAATACTAGTAGTAGGGTTATAACAAATTATAACTTATTATTAAACTTATTTAATAAATTAATACACTTGAAATTAATTCCTTAATTTCAAGAACCTACAAACCATGGGAACACCTAGCAAGTAGCATGGCCGCCTAGTATTAGGTGAAATAGCTAGTAAACCTATTTTGATTATATATGAATCATTATACATGTATGGTCATTCTATTATTTAATCCTCAAATTGAATATCGAGTATGGAATTAAATTGAGAACTCAATAATTCAATATTTACATTTCATTACATTTAATAACTCATTTATGAATCATATTCATCATTACCTAGCCAAGGTCTTCAAGTTATAAATAATGAAACTGTAGAAGATTCTCTCAATCAAATTGAGTAATAGATCATTTGTTGACGACTCATTAATCTTCATACTCACTCAAGTCTGATCCAACATAAACCCTTTATGATTATCCGACAATCAGAGAATATATCATAATAAAATCGAACAAATACAAGATTACTATGGTGTCTCAAGTCAAAGGACTAATCATGTACGATCGTAATATAGAAATTATAATTGCAATAAATTCCATAATATAATTTCTATCGGGTCAGTTAAGTGTACTTGTTCTCTAACAAGCACTCACGTATATACACTTACATCACCCGCGCTAATGTTCATGAAACACAACATTCTTATCTTATAAGCATGTATCATACGTGCAAGCCTTACTAAACAATCCAATGTCCTATTTTGAGTAGTCATCAACTCGGAACTAATTTAAGACCAAAGTTTTTCAAGACATATTTTATAATCACCATCATATGCGTGATCATGTCTTATAACTTTTCATGGTCTAAGGACTTTATCTAAAGTATATAATAAATACATTAGATAAATAAATGTATTTGTTTAATATATTCCATTAAGATTAAATTCACAAATTTTATTAAAATAGTAAAAATGATCAATCTAATTAGTGCGCCGGGTGTAACTATTTCAATCTTCCACTCGCCCTAGCACCAATCACCCTAGTATCTTAGACCCATTTTATCAAGACATTCTTCGAACGCTTTCTGCGACAAGGACTTAACTAATGGATCTGCTACAATTTATGTTGAAACGACTTGATCCACAACGAAGTCGTCTCTACCAATGATTACTCGAATCACTTGACATCCTTTCCTAATGTGTTTGGATCTTTGATGAGATCTTGGTTCTTTAGCTTATGCAATAAGCTCAACTGTTATCACAGTATACAAATACTTGATCAACAACCGAAAAACTACACTCAACTCCTGAATAAGGTTCCTTTTCCAAACAACTTCCTTTTCAGCATCTAATGCAACAATATATTCACTCTTAACGATTGAGCTACAGTTATATCTTGTTATGAACCTTTCCAACAAACCTCTCTACAAATCAAAGTGAATATAAATTCTTACCTAAACTTGGGGTCATAATTATCACCTTGATAACTAGAGTCTATGAAACCCTCTAGCTTCAGTTCTCCATTTTCGCAGATCAAAATAAATCCTTAGTTCTTCTCAAGTACTTCAGGATTGATCGTACGACCTTCAACGCCAAATCACTTTAGCATTTTGTCTATTTAAATAGATTAGGATAATCCAATCATCATTTTGAATCTATCTCTATAGATTTAATTACAAGGGCAAAGGACACTTTTCCCAAGTCCTTTATGGAGAATTAGTTTGACAACCAAGTTATAGTTGACTACAACACTCCTATCATTCTCAATGAGTATGATGTTATCAACTAACACAACAAAATTCACTGACCTCCCACTTACTTTCTTATACATATAAGACTATTCCAAACTTTTATGAAAATTAAACACTTCGACCGTTTCATGAAATCTAATTGTTCAGCTTCTCGAAACATGTTTGAGTTCTAATCTCAAGAGCTTACAAACCTTTTGTTCACTCCCACTGGACACAAAAACCTTTCAATTACACCATGCAAATTATTATGCTTGAAGATCCATTTACAACTAATAGGAACAATTCCATTCAGTGGATCCTTCAAGGTCTAAACCTTGTTGAAGTACATGGAATCCATTTTGAA
The DNA here is from genome assembly GCA_028984105.1 of Lavandula angustifolia. Taxonomy (NCBI): domain Eukaryota; kingdom Viridiplantae; phylum Streptophyta; class Magnoliopsida; order Lamiales; family Lamiaceae; genus Lavandula; species Lavandula angustifolia. The sequence continues at coordinate 6,895,136 of CM054823.1, read as the reverse complement.
TTGCATAGCTACCCGCCACTTTTCCAGAGTCAATATCATATATATATATATATATATATACATAAGTCTTTGGATCACTATCCAAAATAGGTTCTTCTTTATTGTTCTCGAAAATTAAGTTCAACCTACCAAGCGGTTCTGAAAACTTTTTCAGACATTCGACAAGTTTGTGTACAAGAAGTTTCAACTTTCGTTGATTGAATATTTTCTGTCACTTCTGAGATATTCCACAAATTGAATAAGATGGATCTCTAATCCAACTTCTCTCCCACTACTTCATGCAAGCAGTTAATTTATATGGCATTTGGGTGCGACTTTATATGATACTCTATCCAATAGATGTGCTATTATCTGTAAAATTTAGCCCCAAAATGAAAGAGGTAATCTAGTGAAGCTCCTTCTCGATTAAATCACGTCTCACAAGGTTCGATAAGAGTACTAGGAAACATACACTCTGAGAGAATCAAATTCTCTTTTACTTTGTTGAACATGTACATATGGTTTTGAGACATAATAGTATAAAGACCATCAATATACTAAATTTTTTTTTATTAAAAACATCTTTCAGAAGAAAACATTTTTACCCTTATTAAAAACTCATAGTTTTCTCAATCCAAAACTAGAACAAAAATGATGTTTTAAATAAACTAGATACTAAAAATAGTTTTTCAAAACAATCTCAAAACCACTATCTAGAGCTAAGTATGCAGTTCCTTTAGCTAAGCAACTCTTGCTCCATTGCTAACGCATAGAAGTGTCTTCCCTTTGCTCAACTTCTTATTTCTCACCTTCATCTGCAAATCATGACAGAAATACCTAAGAAGCATTGTTAACAGACAAATTAACTTCAACATAGTTCATACCTGAACCTTTCAGGCTTGCAAGATAATCCTTGCAATTCCTCTTCCAGTCTCTCGGTTTTTGACAGAAGTGGCAAACGTCATTGGATTTGGGATTTATGTTATTTCTTTTCCTCACCTTGTGCCTTCAACTTGTTTGGTTTTGATGAACCTTTCATCTTCTCATTCCCCTTCCTCTTGAACTTGTTAGCCTTTTGAGCTTTCAACGAGGAGGCAGAACCAACAATAAAAACTGGCTTGTTCTTTTTCATGGTGGACTCTGCCGTCACTAGCATATTGACAAGCTCAGAAGGACTATTTGTCATAGCATGCATAGTGAAGTTGACGACAAAGGTATCAAATGACGTTGGCAACGATTGCAACATAAGATCAATTTGCAGTTCAACATCAATTTTGACTCCTAGAGATCCGAGCCTTTCCATTAGAGATATCATCTTCAGACCATGTTACACTCCATTTCCAAGAATCTTTCTCACACAATACCGTTACATTCCGAACTTTGAAATTTATGATTCTTAACTTTTTGTAAACTTTAAATTATTTCTTTATTTCAACTATACCTTTATTAAAATTTGGATGAATTCTTATTTGGAGAAACAACAAAATAGTGATAGTGGGGTGGTGGGAGTATATTTAATGGTGTCTAAATCGCTAAATATTTCTCTTGCGGTTTAAATTTATGAACCACTGCTTATTATTTTATTTTCATATATATCAAATAATAAAATAAGGGTATATTAAATTACGTAAGCCTTTTTCAGAAAAAAAAAAATGAGCTAAAATCGTGGAAAAAAAGTCGAGATATATTAGTAAATAGGCCTAATGGGCCTTAGGCCCTTAGGTTCATCTTATAATAGAGCTCCCTTATCATACTCTTGCTTCGCCACTGCGCTCTCGCTCAGAAACCCTTAGGCAGGTCAATTCTTGATTTCTGTCTCCTTTACCTTAGAGCATCTCTAATGCATTCCCCTATATTAAGGTTTCCGTATCCCAATTTTAGTGCGGAAACAGTGTTTCGTCTCCAATGTTATTCCTCTATATTTTTCCGTAAGAAGGAATATTCCATAATATTCTCTTTTTATACTCTTATAAATCAAATTAAAATATACTCCCTCCGTCCCAAAATTCTTGTCCGCTATTCCATTTTGAGTTGTCCCAAAATTCTTGTCCACTTTCATTTTTTAGTAAATTATTACACAACTTTTTTGTGGGACCCACAACTTTATATCAATCTACACACAACTAACAACTCTCCTTAAAATCGTGCAAAAAGCAAATTGGACAAGAATTTTGGGACGGAGGGAGTAATTATATAATATTTTTAATTATAACTTAATGATATAATATTTTTAATTGTAATTTAATTATATAATTAAGTTAGACAATAAAAGCTTATAATTTTGAAATGTGTGTGAAAGAATTTGATCTTCATATGAAGAAGACGAAATATTGTGATGGAACATTGTGATGAAGAAATAATGTGATGAAAGATTAGTTAAAGAGCTTTAATATATAGTGGTTTCAATCACTAAAAACACAATCCATGTGTATTAAATCTTGTCCCTCTATTTCAATTCGAAAAGCAAAAAGAGATATTGACATTTGGTTTCAATCAATTAAGGTAGTGTTTGGAAGAGCTTTTATAAGCAGTTTTTAGTTGCTTATGCTTAAAGTTGCTTAAAATTGTTGTTAAGCAAAAGTTATTAGTGTTTGGAACAATAGAAAAAAAACAGCTTAATTTTAGAAAAAACAGTTTTGCAAAAACTGTTATAAGCTGCTTTTCAATTTCTTTTGACTTCTGCTTTTAAAAAGCACTTTCTGACCAGCTTATGGGCTTCTGCTTATTCTGACTTATTTTAAGCACAAAAAAATAAAAGCACTTATTCCAAACATTAAAAATTGTGCTTTTGCGGTCAAAAAGCCCAGAAGCAGCTTATTTAAGCTGTTCCAAACACTACCTAAATCACAATTCATGTGCATTAAATCTTATCCCTCTATTTCAATTCAAAAGGGAAAAAGAGATCTTGAACAAAATTATTTAGATTTATTCTAAATAAAATTAATTTCAATTAATGTTATATTAATTATCTAGATTTATTCTAAACAAAATTAATTATACTATTTAAAAACCATTATTAATCCTAAACCTACATATAAATACCCTCCAGACCTCTCTGGCTCTCTCATCCGCCGTCTCACCCCCCTCGCTCTCTCTCATCTCTCATCAAGCTCTCCCTCTCTCGCTCGTCTCTCATCAGGCTCTTAATCGTGTGCATCATAGCAACCTCTACACTTGAACACAATGAGGTAATATTAAGTATCTGTACTGTGGATCTCGTTTTTCCCCCTTATTGATTAGATTTTATGTTCTAGTTTGTGTTTTTAACAAACACCGTGAATATATTATTTATTCATTCATTTTCTGCCAATTTATTTTCCATTTCATATTTATTGAGTTAATGAATCAAAGAAGTATCTGAATTGTTCATACAAATTGGTTTTCTTAGTTGTAATTACTAGGTGTTATGATATGCAAGACAGGATATTTTTGTTTTTTACCGCTAAATTTGTGCTATATGAGAAGACTGTTTGTAGAGTATGTGTTGTGTGGGTTGCTTAATCTTTTTATTTTGACTGGGACGGTTTGACAGTAAGCTTCAGAGCGAAGCACTGCGAGAAGCCATCACTCAGATAGTAGCAGACTGTAAGGAGAAAAAGAGAAACTTCACTGAGACAATTGAGCTACAGATTGGACTGAAAAACTATGACCCGCAAAAGGATAAGCGTTTCAGCGGCTCTGTTAGGTTGCCCCATATTCCCCGACCAAAAATGAAGATTTGCATGCTTGGTGATGCTCAGCATGTTGAAGAGGTACAAATTCCCTTGTTATTCAGTATGAAGGGTCAGATTGTTTTTGCATATATTCACGTTCGTGCTAGATCCATGCTTTTCCCCCTTCTCATTCTTGTAATCTTGCCTTTCCCATTTACAGATAAGATGATTTTATTTTGTAAGAATTCATTGACTAATCGTTTAATAGTGAGATATTTCCACATTTCACTACTGGTCTTAGTAAACATTTTTTGGCATAGTTGAAGAAAAAACTCGTTTAATTTTGGTAATTATGTTGGAGAAAAACTCAAAACACATGAAACCACTTGATTTGATAACTGGATTGAGGTTCCCGCTCTACATTTATTAATATTCTTAACCTTTTCTGAATAATTTAGATACTATTATGGGAAAGTATGTGTTGATTTTCTCTTGCTTTGAACATTTCATCATTGTATGAATCTGCTTTGTTTGCAGGCTGAGAAAGTTGGTATGGAGTCCATGGATGTGGAGGCTCTGAAAAAGTTGAACAAAAACAAGAAACTGGTGAAGAAGCTCGCCAAGAAGTATCATGCTTTCTTAGCTTCTGAAGCTGTTATCAAGCAGATTCCACGTCTCCTGGGACCCGGTCTAAACAAAGCAGGTAACTCTTTGTGTTCTTTTGTCTTACTTAATTGTGAAGACAACTTATTGATGGGCTGTTATCCTCTGCAACCCAAGGCACAACTTCTGTTCTATTTCATCCTCATTATTGTAAAAACTGAATAATCAAAAAGCTTCTTTGTTTGCTGCACCTTGTTAATCTTTCTCTACTTGAATGCAGGCAAGTTCCCTACCCTAGTCTCCCACCAAGAATCTCTGGAGGCCAAGGTGAATGAGACTAAGGCTACAGTCAAGTTCCAATTGAAGAAGGTACTCTGCATGGGAGTAGCCGTTGGGAATTTGGACATGGAAGAGAAGCAAATCTTCCAGAACGTCCAAATGAGCGTGAATTTCCTCGTCTCTCTCCTGAAAAAGAACTGGCAAAACGTGAGTCCATCTTCCTTCCTGCACTTATTTACTTCTTTCTCGACTCATTCGGTGTTTCATCACGATGAATTACATCTTTTAATTGATTGGTTTGAAGGTTTCTGATTATTTTGGTGATGTTATATAACTACAGGTGAGGTGCTTGTACTTGAAGAGTACCATGGGCAAGGTCCAACGCATCTTCTAAAGACTATCTGTTTTGAGTTTTAAGAAGATACAGACAGATTCTAGCTTGTACGTCCTTTTTGAACTAAAGTATTTTCTAGACTTGGGATTTTTGTTTTTCTAGTTGGTTTAATTTTGCTAATGTTTGAGATGCTTCGTCTTCCTGCACCTGAATTGCTACAATTCTCGTTTGAAAATATCATGAATTTATGCTTACTAGTAGCAATTTTGTATTTATTTTACTTTTGTGGAGAATAATCTGGTAAGATATATATATGGCAAATTGGCAAATTTAGTTCCCAATGTTTGCCACTTTGGATGAATTGGTTCCTAATCTTTTTTTTTTATTTATTGGTTCTCAATGTTTGTTAATTTGGATAAATTGGTCATTCTGTCAAATTTTAATTTAATTAAGTATTAATCATATGAATAATTATGGAATAAAAGTTTCAGGATCAATTCATCCAATTTTTAAATAAAATTTTAATTTTATTATTAATTTTTTTTTTAAATTATGATTTTTTCGGAAAAAAAATCAATTTTTTAAAAAAAAATTATTTTAAAAATTATTTTTTTTCAACTAAATTTTTTTCTTTTTTTTAAATAATTTTTTTGGTAAACGAAAAAAAATTAATTAATAATAATTGATAAATTGACAAATTTAATCCTCAATGTTTGCCACTTTGGATGAATTGATTTCTAATTTTTTTTAGTTTATTGGTCCTCAATGTTTGCTAATTTGGATAAATTGGTTCTTCTGTCAAATTTTAATTTAATTAAGTGTTAATCATAGGGGTAATTATGGAATAAAAGTTTTAGGGACTAATTTATCCAATTTTTAAATAAAATTTTAATTTTATTTTTAATTTTTTTAATTATGATTTTTTTTAGAAAAAAATTAATTTTTTAAATAATTTTTTATTTTAAAAATTATTTTTTTTCAACTAATTTTTTTTCTTTTTTTTTTCAAATAATTTTTTTGGTAAACGAAAAAAAAATAATTAATAATAATTTTAGGGACCAATTCATCTAATTTTTTCAATTTTTTTTATTTAAATAAAAATTAAGTAAATTTAGATTAACTAATAATTTTGCATTTCACGGTGAAGGAGGGGAGCGGGTCAACACAACGGTTGGGGAATGTGTTATGTTCTTCGAGGAGAGGAGCAGCTGGACGACCCGCTCCTAGTCGTCCAGTTATGGCCTCCCACCTCCTAGTCGTCTAGCTGCTCTTCTCCTCGAAGAACATAACACATTTCTCAACCGTTGTGTTGATCCGCTCTCCTCCTTCACCGTGAAATGCAAAATTATTAATTAATCTAAATTTACTTAATTTTTATTTAAATAAAAAAAATTGAAAAAAATTTAATTCAAAAAATTATTTAGATGAATTGGTCCCTAAAATTATTATTAATTAATTTTTTTCGTTTACCAAAAAAATTATTTGAAAAAAAAAAGAAAAAATTATTTGAAAAAATAATTTTTTTCAGAAAAAAATCATAATTTAAAAAAAAATTAAAAAAATTAAAGTTTTATTTAAAAATTGAATGAATTGGTCCCTGAAACTTTTATTCCATAAATACCCCTATGATTAACACTTAATTAACTTAAAATTTGACAGAAGGACCAATTTATCTAAATTAGCAAATATTGGGGATCAATAAAAAAAAAAAAAAAAAGATTAAGGACCAATTCATCCAAAGTGACAAACATTGAGGACCAAATTTGTCAATTTGCCTATATATATATATATATATATATATATATATATATATATAAAACTTTTAATAAATATCCAACAACTGTTCGTGCTATGTAAACTGCATTATCTTGTTTTGTATAGTTAGTAATGATGTTACCGTCCACGAAACCTACTCGGCTGTCCTGAAACAAAGTTTCATGTTTTTTTTCTGCAGAGAAGTCGTGTTTAGTTTCGTTTTGTTGTCTTTTTTTTTTCTTTTTCTTTCCTTTCTCACTGATTTTATTATAAATGCTTTATTTATAGGACTTGCTGATTTAAACAATTTTAAACATAATTTTTAGTTCTACTTAATAATCGTGGTTAAAAAAAAATGAAACTAGAGAAACATTATGATAAATCGAATCGAAATTGTTGGGATCGCTCAAGAACCATAATATATTGATCGTATATAATACAGGCTCAGACCACTGTATACAGCCACCACACCACAAGACACACACTGCACCTACAGGCCCTATCAACTATTACACCAAGTCCTCACAGATTATACACAAGATTCGAAGAGTATAGCGAGAGAGGAAGAAGAAGATGTTTTCAGATCCACCGCTCCACAGTACAACAAGTTGCCTATATATAGCTAGGGCAAGTGTAACGGTTCAGCGTGAACCGCGGAAACGGCTCGGCATGAACCGCGGAACAGGAGCGAGGATAGCGGGCCAAATGTCTGGCTGGGCCGGATAACAAGAGATGGGCCTGGGCACTTAGTTGTGCTGGGCCTATCAGATTTACATACTCCACATTAGGCCCATATGTGGTGTGCCCTCTATTGAGAGGGAAGACTTGTATGCAATATTGTTGTCATCATCGCCTCCCCCCCTTCTTCGTCGAACCATCTTCATAATCCTGCAAAACAAAAAACCACAAACAAATAGGAGAGAGGGAAGAAACACATAAAAGTATCTGATGTTTAGTATCTTAAGACATGTTTGAAGTTTTTATGTACTCAAAGATTTAGTACCCATGTCTGCAGGATTTAATTCTGAATGAACCTTTTCAAGGATAACTATACCCTTATCCACTAAGTCTCGAATGTAGTGAAACCTAACATCAATATGTTTGGTTCTATCATGAAACACATGATTTTTACTTAGCTGAATAGCAGATTGACTGTCAGAAAACAGAGTCACATCTTTATGCAGAAAGTGAAGTTCAGACAAAAGGCTTTTTAACCATACAGCCTCTTTCAAGGCTTCAGCAACAGCAACATACTCAGCTTCAGTGGTAGATAAAGCAACAATAGGTTGAAGCTGAGATTTCCAACTTATGCAAGAACCACAGAAGGTGAATACATATGAAGTAGTAGACTTCATATTATCTCTATCATTTGCATAGTTGGAGTCCACATAACCAACTAATTTAGTACCATCAGGATGTTTAGAGAAACAAATATCAACATGCTTAGTGAATTTCAAATATCTAAACAACCACTTTAAAGCATTCCAATGAGCTAAACCAGGGTTAGACATATATCTGCTCAAACAACTAACATCATATGCAATATCAGGTCTTGTACACACCATAAGATACATCACAGAGCCTATAGCATTTGCATATGGGGTCTTCTTCATATCAAATATTTCAGAATCAGTTTTTGGAGACTGATCCTTACTTAACAATACATGTGAAGCAAGAGGAACAGTTACATGTTTTGCAGCAGACATAGAAAATTTACGCAAAATCTTTTCTACATAAGAAATCTGATTAAGAGTGAGAGAATCATGTATTCTGTCTCTAGTATATGCATGCCAAGAATCATTTTTGCATCACCTAAGTCCTTCATTTCAAAATTTTCACAAAGACATTTCTGAACATGCTTAATGGACTTGATACAAGGACTGGCTATAAGCATATCATCCACATAAATCAGCAGATACACAAGAACAGATGCATACTTAGTATAATAGAGACAATGATCAAAGGAACTTCTGAAGAAATTTAATGAAAGCATACACTGATCAAATTTCTTGTTCCACTGTCTAGGGGACTGTTTTAAACCATACAAGGCTTTCTTCAATAAACAAACATGATTGGGTTTTAGCAGAATCCACAAAACCCTCAGGCTGAGACATATAAATCTGCCTATCTAAGTCCCCATGAAGGAAAGCTGTTTTAACATCCATTTGCTTTAATTCCCAGTTAAAGTGAGCCACCAAAGAAAGCATAATACGCACAGTAGTCAGTTTAACAACAGGAGCAAAGATTTCAGAGTAGTCTACCCCCTCTTTTTGAGTAAAACCCTTGGCTACTAACCTAGCCTTGTACCTAACAGAATTAGACTCAGGTTTAAGCTTGAAAAGCCACTTACAGTCCACAAGAGAACATGAGGCAGGTTTAGGTACAAGGGTCCAAGTTTTGTTCACATGTAAGGAATGAATTTCAGACTTCATAGCAGCTAACCACTGAGCAGAGGAGGGGGATTTAAGAGCAGCAGAGTAACATGTAGGTTCATTATCCAAAGAGTCACACATAGATAAAGCATATATCACATAATCCTCATACTTAGAGTTGATATGAGGAGTTCTTCGAGCTCTATCCCTAGAGAGCATATAATCACTTTGATTTGAATCAGACAGAGAATCATGCTCAGATGCAGAAGTAGAGCTTTCATGCACAGAATCAGATTGAGAATCAGACTCATTAATAGAAGTAGAAGAGTCAGAATTAGAGTCATCAGTACCAGTGTCAGAAACAAATTCTGAAGAAATAGAGTTAGGCAAAGTATGATCAGGCTCCACCTCAGAAGGAGCGATGTCGGCGGCGAAGTAACAACAGGTAAGCATGGAAATTCACATTCATTAAACACCACATCTCTCGCTAATAATAACTTTAAAACCGGGCACACTTCTATCCCACAATCTATAACCCTTGACACCATCGGGATAGCCTTATGAAAACACATTTCTTAGACCTAGGACCTAGCTTATCCCCCTTCGATGGACAAAAGCGGCCACAACCAAACACTCTAAGGTGTGACGGATCTAGAGTTTTTCCGGAGAAAACAGTTTCGGGGCATTGACCCTTGAGATAGCTAGAAGGCGATCTATTTATAAGATAAATAGCGATTAATGCGATTATACCCCAGCAGGGTTTTAGGCAAACCAAAGACACACTCTAACATACATCTAACCTTGTCTAACGAGTTCTATTCATCCTTTCCACTACCCCATTCTTTGTGGGTTGTAAGGTACAGTTTTGTGCCTTCTAATTCCTGACTTAACACATAGATTGTCAAAAGGAAAATTGCAAAACTCAAGACCATTATCTGTCCTAAGAACCTTAATTTTCTTCCCAGTTTGGTTTTCTACTTTCACCTTCCAATCACAAAACATTTGGAAAACTTCTGATTTTTGTTTCAAAAGAAATAACCAAGTCTTCCTAGAAAAATCATCCATAATAGACAAATAAAACCTACAGCCACTAGGTGTAAAAGTACTAGAGGGCCCCCACACATCAGCATGCACATATTCAAGAATATCAGAGGCAATAGGTTTATCAGGAGAAGCAGAAACAGGAAAAGATACCTTATGCTGTTTACCAATAACACAAGAATCACAGAATGGTAAGTCAGAAATTTTATCCTTACCAAATACTCCAGTTTTTCTCAAAGTAGATAAATTCTTTGAACTAGCATGCCCAAGTCTTAGATGCCACAGCACAGTTTTATCAGGAAAAGTAGTATTCACACTAGAGGCAGGTAAGACAGGTACAACAGTGAATGAATACAAATTGTTAGTTCTTTTAGATTTAAACACCACCAAAGAACCCCTTTTTACCTTCATCCATCCATTTCCCCAGCTTCCCCCAAACCCATCATTTTCCAAGGCGGTAAATGACAAGTAAATGGCATGCAACACCGGGAAAATATTTAACATTTTTAATGGTATATTGAAAACAGATTTAAACTTCAAGCAAATATCACCTATTCCTAGTACAGAACATTTATCCCTATTAGCAACTATCACAAACCCAAAATCACCAAGTTTCAGATTTGAAAAACATGCTTTGAAAGGAGAAACATGGTAAGCACTTCCAGAATCCATAAGCCATTCATTTATTTGCACAGAATTCACAGAATTCACAGAAGAGAGGTTATCAGGTTCAGTAACCATAAAGTATTTGCCAAGCACATTTTGTTCAGAATCATCACCAAGAATAGCATTGGACACACTCTTATGGTCATTATTATGTTTTCCTCTCCTAGGTGAAGTACAATCCTTTTGGTAATGCCCATATTCTCCACAGTTAAAGCACTTTCTACCCTTGGATCTAGACTTAGATCTAGCTCGAAAGGTATTTTTCTTTCCACCTTTGTCTGAACTAGGGGAAGAGGTGGTTTTCTCAGGGGTTCTACCTCTCACTTGATAGGAAGTACTATGTTCACTTACTCTAACCTCTCTACTGAACTTCAAGTCCATTTCCTTACTTTTTAAGGCACTGACCACAGTCTCTAGATCAATTTTGTCCCTCCCATACTTAATGGTAGATTGAACATCACTATAGGTTTCAGGAATGGAATTCAGCAAGGCTATAGGAGCATAGTTGTCTATACTAGTGTCACCAGTTTGCTTAATTAACTGCAGAAGCTTATTAAATTCATCTAGGTTCTCATCTATATCCTTAGACATGTCTAATCTAAACTTAAAAAAGCTCTGAAGCAGGTACATTTTAGAGGGAAGGGAAGTTTCAGTATACAACTCCTTTAACTTATCCCAAACCTCTTTTGCAGAATCAAGGTGTTCTACCTTTCTTAACACAGAATCAGATAAATTCAAAGTAATAGCAGATAGAGCAAGGTCATTCATCTCAGCCTTTTTATTTTCAGACAAATCAGACTCATAAGTATGATTAATAGCAGGAAACACACGTTTTTCAACAAGGATAGCAGTCATTCTCTTTTTCCACAAGTTAAAATCAGTTTTTCCATTGAAAATGACAATTCCACTTGAGGATACCAAAGCCATACTAACAGAGGACAAGATATTAACCCTTTCAAGAGTTGATATCTTACAGTATATCTGCAAGGGGATTTCCCAGTTCACTAAACGCAGGATCAAGTCCTGGGCGCAGGGGTTCACCCAAGCTACTGTTAAGATTAAAACAAACCGTAGAACACGGTTAAGAGAACTGATCTTTACAGATCAAAGAGACCAAGAAGATTTCAAGTTCACAGATTTATTATAGCAGCAGCGAAAGCAAAAAAACACCCAATAAATCACAGAAGAAGAAATCAAAGCACGAAGGAAACAGATAGATCACAAAGCCATAACTGCACCAGTCGGCAGAACTACCAGCAAACAATCCCAAGCCTACTGCACCAGTTGGCAGATCTAGGAAACAGAAAGAACAAGAGGATTAAGCCGCTTTACCTGAGCGAGGTTCGGAGAATTGAACCTCGTTCTTACCTTGGAGTGGACTGCCTTCGATCTAGGGTTACAGTTCAGAGACTGCCCTTTCACAATCGAGGTAGCCGAGGTTGAGGTGGTGGAGCGGTGATGAAACCCGCTCTGATACCACTGTTGGGATCGCTCAAGAACCACAATACACGAAATATAAACACAATATATTGATCGTATATAATACAGGCTCAGACCACTGTATACAACCACCACACCACAAGACACACACTGCACCTACAGGCCCTATCAACTATTACACCAAGTCCTCACAGATTATACACTGAATCACTCGGGCAAGAAAAGATTCGAAGAGTATAGCGAGAGAGGAAGAAGAAGATGTTTTCAGATCCACCGCTCCACAGTACAACAAGTTGCCTATATATAGCTAGGGCAAGTGTAACGGTTCAGCGTGAACCGCGGAAACGGCTCGGCATGAACCGCGGAATAGGAGCGAGGATAGCCGGCCAAATTAATCTGCTCGGCCGAATAACAAGAGATGGGCCTGGGCACTTAGTTGTGCTGGGCCTATCAGATTTAAAATGTTAGACTCCGTATTTGTTCAGCTTTTTCCAAGTAATCAAAAGGCATTATAGTATGGGCTGAACATCAATCAGATGTATGATAAATCATGGCAGCCCACCACAAGAATGGCGGGGCAGAGATGTCATTTCGAGTAATGTAACATGGATGAGAGTGGTGACTCCACCGACCTACGCCAGTGAGCACGAGCACGATTAAGATATGCCGAGTCGCCGCCGCGTTCCATGCCACGTGTAAGCCTACTCACATTCTTCTCTTTTTTATTGTTATTTTAGGACTCATTATAAATATATTACTCCCAATTTTATTGTGAATTTTAATATCGCTTATGACTTTTAAAAAGAGTTGTTTAAATATATATATATAATTAAAAATTTCATAAGAAATTTTGCATAATAATTTATCAAAAATAAAGAGTGTATAGTACTTTTAAGATAACCCAAAATTCAATAATCTCAAAATTCAATGGTGAACAATATATTTGAAACCAAGAGAGTAACTAGCTCAAGTTTGGATCAAAATTTTTAGCATTCATCAATCCATTTTTTAAGTAAAAAGGAGCAACTCTTTCTTCGTCCAATTTATTAGGCCTATGAAATGGATTGATAAGTGAAAGGAAAAATGTAAAATCAAATAATGAGTGCCATGCATTATGCCAAGTTTGCTTAGGTGAAAAACATCCATCAATAATGTCTAACATTAATGATCAAACCTTTTTAAACTTGTCAAATTAAGAGTTGAGAGCAACATCTTGTATTCAAGGACAAATGGTGATCCATTATTCTTGTCCTACTTATAACTAGGATTACCCACCTCCTACTTTATTATAAAAAGCTTATTATATATTTCCTCAGTTCTAATATTATTATCTTATTTTCCTTTTCGAATTAGTTCCGTTATTAATGCCCAATTCTTAATATACATATAATTTTTTGGATCACAATCAATTTAAATAAATAAATCTTACAATTTTAAATAATTTAAACCACTATTACAATTCTCGAATCCAAAAAATTGATATAAATAATAGAACGGAAGGAATATCAATTTGTAAACTTCTTTAAAGAGGTACATAATTCTTCTATTGTAGTTGGATTAGTTTCATTTTTGTACTAGTGCCCACGTGCCCATATGAATTAGATGAGTAACTATTTTAATCTCGAACTACGGAATTAGGCATTGCAATTTTTTTTTGTTTCTTATGCATATTTGTGATCAAAATCAAGAAAAGTGAATCTTGTCCTTCACTCAAATGTCTCTTCTGCAAATGTAGAGTGAGAAAGATCTCTAGAGAGGGAGTCGGGATCGGGAAGAGGAGGATATTTCTGGAAAACCAACAGTATGTCGGCTACTAATTAACTCCCCAACTATTTAGGGATAAGTCTCCTTTCCGTGCACTTTCATCTTAGATTCACCCACCGGTGACGGGGCGGTTCCGGACCCGACCCGTGCCGGGTCCGGAGTGATTCCGGTTTTCACAGTTGACCCGTCCCGCCCCATGTAGAATCAAACCGTTTAAACCCGCCCCGCGCAGGACCCGCGCCGGATCCGTCCTGCAATAAAAATGTTGTTAGCGAGATTCAAACCCGCATCAATAGCTTTTGTACATGAACTTATTCCAAACTTTCCAGTTGAGCTAATACACACATTCATTATTCTTCCACATATATAGTGATATTAATATATAAAAATATAATATACTAAATTAATACATCTAACATAAATACATAATTAGCTTATGATATGTAATATTTACTTTTCTAAACTTCAATATACTATATTCAAAATTGTAATCACGACTCACGAGTATGTATTTCGAAAATAAAATTAACATTTTCTATATCATAAAATAAGTATTTTTAAAATATATATGTTTAAAACGCAATTTTTTATTTCTATTCTTTAATTGAAATGGATTATATGTGTAAATACAATCATGTAAATGAACAAATACAATTAAAAACTTTTTATAGCAAGTAAAAATACATCTAACAAAAAATTAGCTTAGAAAATATAAATATTATTAATATTAACTTTCTAGATTTCAGTATTTTATATTCAAAATTGTAATCATGAACATGTATTTCGAAAATGAAATTAACGTTTTTTGTGTTACAAATAAGTATTAATGAACAATTACAAGTTCACAATTGAATTTTTTCCATGACTAATGAACAATTGGAGTTTGGAATCATAACATATGCATAGACAATTCATAAGTTCGTAAGAATCATAAAATTTGAAAGTATGTCTGAAAAATTAAAGAAAGATGATGAACAAAAGCAACAAAATTTATATTTGTTCATGTAAGAAAATTATTGATACAGGTGAAAAATTATACTCTTATCTTATTATTTATGAACTTCAGTTATAAATTGATAAGAATTATAACATATGCACAAACAATTGATAAGAATCATAAGCAATTGATAAGAATCATAATATACTCTTATCTTATGCACAAAATTATACTCTTATCTTATTATTTATGAACTTCAGTTATAAATTGATAAGAATTATAACATATGCACAAATAATTGATAAGAATCATAAGCAATTGATAAGAATCATAATATATGAAAATATATTTGAAAAAGTTAAAGAAAGACGATGAATAAAAAAAACAAAATATATATTTGAAAAATGATTTTCGTTATTTTCGCCTTTATATCGTTATTTTCATTTTATATATTTGATGTGTAATAGTACTTTAATAAGAATCATAACATATGAAAGTATATTTAAAAAAATTAAAGAAATATGATTAATAAAAGTTACAAAATATATTTGAAAGATGATTTTGTTTTTGTTTTTTATTTTTATTTTTCACATGAAATATTAGTCATGCTTACTACAATCATTATATTTGATTAAAGTTACTACATTTTTATTTATGTTTTAAATTAAAATTAATAAAATATCAGTTTAAAATTATATATATTTTATGTTTGTCTAAATTTAACAAATAAATTGTTTGTCTAGTGGTCAAGAGTGTTTGTATATTTTCGGATGACATGGGTTCGAATCCTTATGGGAACATAATTTTAAATTTATTAATATCTAAAATATTTGCGGGTCCGCACGGGTCCGGGGCAGGTAAACCCGCCCCGTACGGGTCTGGGGCCGGATCCTAAATTCTGGACCCGTGCAGGTCCACGGGACGGGTCCGGGTCCAAATTTTAAGGCTCGGGGCGGGTCCGGGTGCAATGATACCCGACCCTGACCCGCAAAGTTGTCATCCCTATATACAACTAGACAAAATTTGGCGGCAGTAAACTACTTGGCCACCTTCCTTCTACCATTCTATTTGCAGGTGTGTACGCGTAGGAGAGAGAGTTGTAGCTAAAACACAACTCATTTCATAAGTATATACTATGACTAATGTAAAGTACTATTTAATATTAGTATAGATTCATATTACAAATCAAGCATCAAAGCAGCGGCGTGGCTGAGATTTATCAGAGTTGGCAAGCTGTTGCAATGGTCGCTGCCGCTCTCTCGCTCCTCCTCCTCCTCTTCTCAGGTTCTCTCTCTTCTCTCTCTTCAGTTTCAAATTTTTTAAGATATTAAGATCTATTATTATTTATTTACATTAGATTCATTCCGGAGCGGGAGCAGCTTGGGAGTAGGAATCAACTACGGCCAAATCGCGAACAACCTCCCGTCGCCTTCGCGCGTGGCGTACCTCCTCGGATCCCTCAACATCACGCGCGTGAAGCTCTATGACGCCGACCCGAACGTCCTCACCGCATTCGCCAGCTCCGACGTGGAGTTCGTCATCGGCCTCGGCAACGAGTACCTCCAGAAAATGACCGACCCGATCCAAGCCCAAGCCTGGATCCAGACCCGCGTCCAGCCCTACATCACCCGCACCAAAATCACCTGCATCACCGTCGGCAACGAGATCCTCACCGGCAACGACACGCAGCTCACCGCCAACCTCCTCCCCGCAATGCGGTCCGTAGCCGACGCCCTCGCCGCCTTAGGCCTCAGCAAAAACATCTATGTCACCACCGCCCACTCCTTCAACATCCTCAGCAACTCCTTCCCCCCCTCCGCCGGCGCCTTCCGGCCGGACCTCGCCGAGTACATCCGCAACATCCTCAATTTCCACGCCGAAACGAATTCGCCATTCCTAATCAACGCTTACCCCTTCTTCGCCTTCAAGGATAATCCGAATCAAGTGCCGCTCAATTACGTCCTCTTCCAGCCCAATCCCGGAACCCTAGACCCAATCACGAATCTCCACTACGACAACATGCTGTACGCGCAGATTGACTCCGTTTATGCTGCGATTAAAGCCTTAGGCCATACCGATATCCAAGTTAAAGTATCGGAAACCGGGTGGCCGTCGAAAGGCGAGGCTAATGAGGTCGGAGCTTCGCCGGAGAACGCGAGGCTGTACAATGGGAATTTGTTGAACAGGATAGAGCAGAGGCAGGGGACTCCGGCTAATCCTTCTGTGCCTATTGATGTGTTCTTCTTCGCCCTATTCAATGAGGATTTGAAGCCCGGCCCGGCTTCTGAGAGGAATTATGGACTGTATTATCCGGATGGTACTCCAGTGTACAACATTGGATTGCAGGGATTTCTCCCGCGCATGGATTACTCCTCTTCAAGATCAAATGTAAAGTAAAAAAGCACCTTCCTAATTTCATCCTTTTTTTATCAATCATCTTCTCAGCTAATGAATGATCCTCTGTTTTTTCTTAGGTTGTTGGCTTCTTCAATTATCTTCTCCCCCTATTGTTATTGCTAAGTTCCTTCAAGGTAAGAATATTACATTTTTGTTATCTTCTTCATAGCTAAGCTAGTTGTCTACTTCCTCCGTCTGGTAATACGGTTTTAATTCTTTCCACTAGACTTTTAGAATATGAGTGTTATCTTATTTCCTTTTCTTGAAACCTTGTCATTTTCAAACTGTGGCCATTTGCAGTAAAATCCCATTCCATTTTGTTCACGTCTTGTCTTGTATATCATTTGATGAACCGCCAAATTTGACGAACGCAAACCACACCGTTTTTAGTAGTATTATTTTCCCATCTTTCCTCTCGCGCCTCCATAATGTAACGGTTTTACACATCCTTCCTTGTCATCATCTTTCCACTATCTTTTTGGCCTCCTAACGCGGCCATGCCGATTCTGCTGTCATTGTAACATCAGATAGCATGATAATATACATTATATGGAGTCCCTTTCAGTCATGGATTACATATTTTAAGACGGCGTGATTATGCTTTGGTTGTACATTGTTGACTAGCGTGAATATAGTATGCTCTGTTTGGTAGGCGGTCGGCTTTTGTCGTCGAAACAGTAATAGGAACATGAGGTTGGTTCGTGTCGTTGTTGTTGTTGTCAACATTCATGTGTTTTGTGTGCAGGCGATGATGGTGGAAGAGATTAGGCATACAGGCTTACTGTAATGAAGAACATGAGTTGGTAAATGGGGAGGGATATAGATACGATTTAGATAGATTAGACGATTCATGTACACGATTAGGGAATAAAAGGGCTTACATTTTTCATTTATTTACATCTTAGAAGATGTGCAAACTATAAGTTCCCCCTTGAAATTTCTCCGTAACACGAAAAATGAGTTTAAATTTGAAGGAGTTGTTTGCATCCTTTTTGCATCTTATCTTGACTTGTATATTAGATACTATATAGGCAAAAACTTTGGTGCATTCGTTTGCAAGTGCAACCGGATGCTTAATATTAAATGTAAAGTAGTGTGTTGTGTAGCAACAATGTCGTTGTAGTGCATTTGGTAAGGCTATTGGGCTCTTACTCTCTAAAAGTGGGTTCGAGTCTTGGTAGGCTTTTTTTAATTTTTTTTCTTTTATTTTATTTTAATTCCAAAAAATTGCAAAATTAATACACTCAAACACTCACATCGTTTCTCATCTTCACACTTTGATACCAGATCAAAGTGCTCTACCAAAAAAGAGATTAAATAAAGTTATTAAATTAAATTCTTTTATCTTATTTTAATTCCAAAAAATTACAAAATTAACAAACTCAAACACTCACATCGTTTCTCATATTTACACTTTAATACCAGATCAAGGTAGCTCTACCAAAAAAGAGATTAAATAAAATTATTGAATTAAATAAAAAATATTATACTTAAATCAGTTAATAAAAGTATCAATTCTTACTAACTAATTTATCACTTGCTACGAATAAAAGTATCACTTGTTCTTAACAAAAGTATCGCTTTCCATGAAAAAAGTATCAAATTATTCTGAATATATCACTTGTTCTGAATAAGAGTATCACTTGTTATTAATCAAAGTATCACTTGTTATGAATCTAAGTATTACTTGTTCTTAACAAAAGTATCACTTTACGTGAAAAATTATCAATTATTCTGAATTTATCACTTGTTCTGAATAAGAGTATCACTTGTTATTAATCAAAGTATCACTTGCTATGAATAAAAGTATCATTCATTATGACTACAAGTATCAGTTGTTTTAACAAAAGTATCAATTTACATGAAAAAAATATCAATTATTTTGAATATATCACTTGTTCTGAATAAGAGTATTACTTGTTATTAATCAATTTATCACTTTCTATGAATAATTGATATTGTTATGAATAAGAGTATCACTAGTTATTAATCAAAGTATCACTTGTTATGAATCAAAATATCAATTGTTCTTAACAAAAGTATCACTTTACGTGAAAAAGTATCAATTATTCTGAATATATCACTTGTTCTGAATAAGAGTATCCCTTGTTATTAATCAAAGTATCACTTGCTATGAATAAAAGTATCATTCACTATGACTACAAGTATCAGTTGTTTTAACAAAAGTATCATTTACATGAAAAAATATCAATTATTTTGAATATATCAATTTTTCTGAATATGAGTATCACTTGTTATTAATCAATGTATCATTTTATATGAATAAAAGTATCACTTATTATGAATAAAAATATTAGATTGTATCACTTTATTAAAATGGATGTATCAATTAAACTGAATACATTATTAAAATTAAAAAAAAAACTAAATATGAAAAAGTATCAATTGGTTAAAAAAGGGAAAATATAATAATAATAAGTCAAACTTCAAATGTATCAATTAAACAATATTTAAAAAAAAATTAATTATTCTGAATATATCACTTGTTCTGAATAAGAGTATCCCTTGTTATTAATCAAAGTATCACTTGCTATGAATAAAAGTTTCATTCATTATGATTACAAGTATCAGTTGTTTTAACAAAAGTATCATTTACATGAAAAAATATCAATTATTTTGAATATATCAATTGTTCTGAATAAGAGTATCACTTGTTATTAATCAATGTATCATTTTATATGAATAAAAGTATCACTTATTATGAATAAAAATATTGTATTGTATCACTTTCTTAAAATGGATGTATCAATTAAACTGAATACATTATTAAAATTAAAAAAACTAAATATGAAAAAGTATCAATTGGTTAAAAAAGGGAAAAAATAATAATAAGTCAAACTTCAAATGTATCAATTAAATATTATTTAAAAAAAAAATTGATCTGAAAAAATATCAATTGGTATTTAAAAAAAAAAAGTCAAACTTCACTGCTAGGACTCAAACCCGAGTGTATAGGGTTTAAACATAGCAGTTTAACCAGTTCTTTACTTATTTAACTGAAGGCGTCTGGTTGCACCTGCAATCGAATGTACGGGAGTTCAACTCAATATATACAACACGACACAACACGACAATATGTAGATGACATAAGTTTTCTATATGAAGGAAAAATATGAAAGAGTGAGTCTCTTGTACATCTGATTGCATGTGCAACCGGATGAGCCACACCCACATCATCATCATGCAGCCCACACACTAGCTCCCTACCAGCCCACATTTTTCTTTTTCAGCACATCACCACACGCACACACTCCACTCCCAAGCACACATTACTTTTTTATTATTTTTTATTATTATTATTTTTTTTTAACAAATTCAAATACTTTTTTAACACTTTAGATCATCTTAAATTTCAATGGAAAGTATAATCTTTTGGTTCAATTCAGAAATTTTATTTTTAATTTTTTCTTTTTCAATATATATTGAAATATTTTTTTAGTATTATTTAATTTTATATAAATCTTAAATTATTTCATGATATACGAGAATTTTAATAATAACCAATTGATATTTTTTCAGATCAATTTTTTTTTTAATAATGTATTCAGTTTAATTGATGCACTCATTTTAAAAAAGTAATACAATTGTTCAAAACAAGTGATAAATTTGTTTATAACATGTGATATTTTTATTTCCACGAGTTGATAGTATTTTTTAAGATCAAGTGGTACTGTTTCCATGTCAAATAATACTTCTATTAAGACCAACAATATTTTTGTTCATAATAAGGGATACTTTTATTCATAGCAAGTGATACATTGATTAATAACAAGTGATACTGTTATTCAGAACAAGTGATATATTCAAAATAATTGATATTTTTTCACGAAAAGTGATACTTTTGTTAAGAACAAGTGATACTTTTATTCATAACAACTGATACTTTGATTAATAAATAGTGATACTCTTATTTAGAACAAGTGATATATTTAGAATAATTTGATATTTTTTTCATGTAAAGAGTGATACTTTTGTAAAAAACAAGTGATACTTTGATTAATAACAATTGATACTTTTATTCAGAATAAATGATATATTCAGAATAATTGATACTTTTTTCATGTAAAGTGATACTTTTATTCATAATAAGTGATACTTTTGTTCATAGCAAGTAATACTTTGATTCATGACAAGTGATGCATTAGTTAATAAGAAGTGATACTTTTATTCATAACAAGTGATATATTCAGAATAATTCATACTTTTTTATATAATTTGTTAAGTACTTTTATTATCTAATACATATTCCTCATTATGTTCTATCTCTTCTAGGTGTATTATTTATACAATTATAAAATTGGAAAAAAATAAAATATTTATTTAACAAAAATAAATTTTAATATACATATTAATATTCTTTGTGTCATATATTAATTTTTTAAAATCAAAAAATTAAATTTTTTATTTTTCGTGTCATATTGTAGTTTGAAAATAATTAAAAAAAATTAATGTCAAAAATAAAAAATATAGAATTTTTATTAACAAGAATAAATTGTAATATATCTATAATAATATTTTTCAAGTCATATATTATTTTTTTGAAAAAACAATTATTATTTTTTGTATCATGCCGTAATTTGAAAATAAAAATTCAATTTTTAATATCAAAAAACTAAAAAAAAAGGAAAAAAGTTGTTGCTAGGAGTCCTAGGTTGAAGCCTAGCAACTAACCAATTGCACTATATAAGCACTAGTGCTGTAATATATATTAAATTATATTTAGCTTATACGGTCGGTTGCACCAAAATTTTTGCCAATATAAAATATTGGTTAGAATATTCAAACTCTGCAAAATTTGAGTAGCACTTCCTAATACTAAAGTGGCGTCAAGATCGTAGAGTTTAGACATATATGAAATATTGTCTAAAGAAATACAGTATATAATTAGAATTTCGACTCAAGATCGAAATACCACTCTTCTTTTGGAAAAGTTTTATAATACTCCCTCTGTCCCTATTTTATATGTTCATTTATTTTTTCACATAGATTAAGAAAAAAATTTAATGATATGAAAATTAGATAAATGTTGGTATTGGAATTTGAGTAAATTAAAGTAAATTACTAAAAAGTTAATGATATAATTGTGTTTGTTATTATAAGAGTTGGATAAAATAGTCTTTTTCAATATTATCATATTAATTAGATCTATTAAAGTTGGTGAAAGATTTAGTTAGATAAAAAATTGTTAATAGGCATATTAATTTGGGACAGACGAAAAAGGAAAGTAGACATATATATTTGGGACGGATTGAGTAACAATTTTTAATTTATGCACATAACCACTATTTATTCGGACCTTAGCTACCAACTAATTTATCTTAAAAATGGAAAAAGTTTTCATGGAACTCGAATAGTCGTATTTGCACGTAGGAATTTAACAACGGTAAAACCTAAAAGCCTACGTGTCGATTCCTGATTGGTGGCTCTTACGAAGTCCCCCGCTGCCCCATTTCTTTTTCCCTTCGACATAAAAATGAAACCTTGCTAATTAAAAAAAAACTCGAATAAACCTATTAGAGCATCTCCAACCCACACTATAATGGTGTTTGAAGTAGAAAAATCATCACCAACACAACTCTATTTTCAACACTAAAATAATAATTTATCAATTTTCTCTCTCCTAGTACTTCATAAATGGTGACTACAATTCACCACACCATTTCATTTTTTTTAAGTTTTAATATGATTTTTATATAATATAATTATACCAATAATAATAGAAAATAATGAAATATGAAATATAATAATATATTAAAAATATTATCAATAATAGAAAAATACTAGAAAATGCATAAATAATTTATTTATTTTTTATTTATATAATAAAAAATATTTTATATATAATTGTTGATTAAAATTATTGTGAGTCTAATATATAATATTGAGAAATATATAAGTATTATTGTAAAAGTAAAAAAATTAAAAATAGAATATATGAATTAAGAGTCTAATGTGTAATATTAAAAATATTCTTTTTGATAATGAATTTAAAGTTCTGGTTGGAGTGACATTATGTTTGATGTAATAGAAATTGTAAAATGTTGTTAAAAAATGCTGTGGTTTCAATTAAATTATCTGGAGGCAAATCCGATTTCGGAAGCGCGCGATCCGGTTTCAGAATGTCGGTCCGGCCGACGATCTCCCGGTTCCCGAGCAATCCGGCGGAACAGGATGCCTGCGGCGTGTCGTGGGGGATGACGCTGGCGCCTTTCGCCGCCAAGGACGAGAACGGCATCCCGCCGGTGTACGGATCCGGCGGTGTGAGGTTCTGCCACGATGCGAGAATTGCTGGGCCTACTACAACACCTACTGCGAGCAGGACCAATGGTCGTGGGACTGCGCCCTCTGCGGCACCACCAACGGCCTCTCCACGCAGTCCATATCTCGATACTCGCGACCGGAAACCTGCCCGGAGAATACCTCGTCGTTCATTGACCTCGAATTGCCACGTAATTGCTCTACTTTTTTTATGAGCTCTTTGTTGTTCAGTGTTAGTTTCGGATTCTGAGCAAGTGGAATTGATCAGTTTTGATAGTCTCTTTGGTTGTTGGTTGGTTCTGAGTTCTCCGTGTTTTCGAACTTCATAAACAGATATACTGACTATGCTGATTGTGAGTAATGAGCTGCAATTTCCCCGGGATTAAACTGATTTAGGAAGTGAATTTTCTCATTTGCAGAACACTTAATTGTGCTAGCATAAACAGCATTGGATTTATTATTCTGACGTTTCGACATCGAATCACTTCTACCTTGAACTTTCGTATTTTCTTTCTTGCTTCAAGTTGTTGGATGATCTATTAAACGATCAAAGGCTGATAATTTTAGTTTGAACTTATGATTGCTTACTCAGTTTAGCTGAATTTTGAACGGATATCATCATTTACCATTGTTATGGTCATATTACAGTCTAATAGCTTTCCAGTGTGTAAATACCAGCATGCAGAATTCTTACAATACTTAGCAACAATGCATTTGGTTGTAGATTGCTCTATTTTTCATTGATCTAGCAGGATGTTGAAATTCCCATCTTAGTTCACTATTTTGAAGTGCATATAGTCTGTCATATAGGGCTATCTTTTGGCATTATTTTTATGTGTAACAGTTTTTCTTATTAACAGTTTTTCTTCTTGGCATTCATAAGATGCGACATTGTTTTTGTCATATAAAAATAATTGTGATGATCTACTTCAAAGTTGTTGGACTATGATGCACGGAGATAATTTTGCATGGCTTGTTGTCGTGTGCAGTATAACTATGATAAGGTGGAAAACATGGCAGTTTGTTTATTTGATTTTTATTATTCTTTTTGTCGTGGCAGTGGAAGGATCTGAGAATATGCAGGCAAAGCCGGTATATGTTGCTGCTGTTGATCTCTCTTGTAAGACTTTGTGTATCCTTATTGTTGTCTCTTGACTGGTTCATCTTGATTTTTTAGGGAAGACTCTTTCATCTTGATTGAATAATTAGATGATGTTTTATTGTTGATTAATCCTTCTCACCAGTCTGTAGATTAAATGATTAAATGAGGTTTTTTGTTGAGTATTTGCATTGTACAGGATTAGGATAGTGAGAATGTTAATTTCAATGATTGTTAGGACATCATAAATTGGGGTTAGTAGTTCCAACTTTGTTATAAAATATAGCATGTAGGAAATAATAGGTTACCCAGTTAAATGAAGGTATCCGTGGATGAGAGTACTGAGTGAAGAATTTTCCACGTCAAGTGGAGAGTAGTGTCCATGGAATTAAAAAGCACTCGAGGCGTACGCCTCGAGGCCCGCCTCGAAGCGAGGCGCCGGAAAAAAGATCTGAGGCGTACGCCTCGTTGAATTCGCTTCGCCAGGCCGCCTCAGTCCGTCGAGGCGCGCCTCGAGGCGTACGCCTCGAGTCAACGGCTGAGGCGTTCGAACCATAAATTGGGGCCTATTTTCTTTGTCCCATTCTTTAATTTCAACCAAATAATTCAAATTGGCCCAAATTTCATACAACCCATAAGTTTATTTTTCAAAATTTATCAAAATCGATTCAACCCTAATTGACTAAAACCCAATTTTCTTCCAAATCAAAACAATTTACCGTGAAACCTCATGCCGCCGCCCGTAAACCACCGCCGCCGCGCATCGAAACGGCCGCCGCGGCGACTTCACGTCGGGTGAGTTGATTTTCTAGTTATGGTGAGTTGATTACACGCCGCGCTGCGACTTCACGCGAGATTGTAATCGAGTTTCTCTCATCTGGATACAATACTTGCATTCTTTGTTTTTTTTACTCTTATAACATGTGGCTGTGATATTGTAATCGAGTTTCTCTCAATTAATTATGAGTATTGTGAAATTGAGTATTGTGGAATTAATTATGAGCATTCTCCTGCTATTCTGGAATTAATTATGAGCATTAAGTAATTATTTGCAATTTGTTCAAGTGTTGGAAGTGCAAATAGAGGTACTTTAAATCTAATTAATAATTTAAACTAACTAATAATTTAAACTTTTTTGTATTATGGTATATTGCTAATTTAATGTTTTAATGATGATGAAGATTGATGATGTTTAATTTGTGATGTTGAGATTTAAGAACTTATAACTCTTTGTGTTGGTGTGAATTGGTTTTTTTGTTGGTTTGAACTTGGAAGAAACTTGATTTTATGTGTTTATGTTTTTTGTGGTGTTATATGTTTATTAGGGGAAAAAATAGAATTTACGCCTCGATTTTACGCCTCGGTCCGCCTCGAGGCTTACGCCTCGTGACTCGTAAGGAAAACGCCTCGGAACCCATTTACGCTTTTTTGAACTTTGGGTCACTTCCTCACGTCGATTCCAAGTTCTGAGCTCTTCTTTGGATTATACATGTATGTAAAGCCCTTTTAAGATGACTAACATTTGGTTCCATGAATCGTCTACTTCTGCAGCTTCTGAAGAGTTTTTTGGAACTCACTAAAAGTGGTCTTGATCTTGTACTTTTTCAGCTCTTGGACCAGGATCGCTTTTTGGTCTTGCTACATTCAGCCACAAAATAGGCTTGTATGATGTTCAGGGCCCAATTCCAGTAGTCAGGAATGTCTTCATTTCCCCAGATTCTCTTGACAACCTAGCAGTGGAGCTTGAGGATGTTATGCCATTGTTTTCGTTTCTTGCTCCAGTACGTTGATTGATGGTGTTTGCAATATTGTGCCTTCTCTTATTCCGTTCTATTGAATGTATTGTAGTTTTTATAATCTATTTATAATAGACTTGCAGCATTGTTGAATCCTAGAACTTGACTACCCATTACTCACATGTTTAGCTATCAATATTGTAGGTGGATACATACAAAGACCGTATAACATCTGCTCTTGAAACTGTAAGACCAACAACTTCATGGGAAAGGACTACAGCCGCTGGTCAAGGAGTAGATGGCGTTTTACTTGGTGGACGAGGATTTGGGGTGGCAATGGAAGCTCTGCTCAAGTATATTGGATCAGAGTATGGGAATACGTATGCACTTGGTACAGTAAATTCATATATGATTGTAAATCTATTGTGCTGTTTTTCCGATTTGTTTGCTTCCCTTTTCCTGTTTTTCTAGGGAGGCCACTTCAACAAAAGCCTTTCAGTTATATGTTTCCATCGATTTGGTTTGGTAAAACCTGGTTAAAGACTTCTAATTCTTCTTCCTTTTGCTTCTCCACGTGACGGAGTGCAGCAAGAGTTTTTGCCTTCTTATCGGGTCCACCAGATTATGGTCTTGGCCAGCTAGACACCAGACGATATGGTGAACAGTATGCTAGTAAAGGAGAGGATGCCGACCATGCTTTACTCCCTGAACAGACTCCATTTTATAAAGATTTGGTAGTTTGCTTAGGCTTAAGGAAGTTTCTTTTAAGATGCTTGTAAAAGAATAGGTGATGAATTGGTGATTTGTGCTTTACAGGCTGCTGTTGCTGTTCAAGCTGGTGTTTGTGTGGATTTATTTGCTGTTACAAATGAGTATACTGATCTAGCATCTTTGAAGTTTCTTAGCATTGAGAGTGGAGGCTCTTTATTTCTATATTCAAGTACTGATGACTCAACTCTTCCTCAAGATATGTGAGTCAAAATCCGTACATGAATATGATTTCTAAACCTGGCAAATAATCTATATTTAAGTTCATCTTGTAGTAGTTGGTGATTAATTAATATATTTATTGACGAAACTAGATGAGATAGCTACTAGCTTTGTGCTTTTCCATTTCAGTTAGATGATAGAAATGATGTGATTGCAGGTACCGTATGTTAAGTCGGCCATATGCTTTTAACTGTGTTCTTCGCGTCAGGGCATCATCTGAGTTTAAGATTGGCCATTCAGTAAGATTAGTTCTTTCAGTTTTTGAATGGTTTTGTTATGATTAAGCTTTTGCAATAATGCTTTCCTTTTCAGGTGCTACAGTTCGGGCACTTCTTCCCAGACCCAGAGTATGAAAATGTTCAGCACATAATCTGCTGTGACTCTTTTGCCACATATGCCTATGACTTTGATTTTGCGAATGATGTTGGGTTTTCCAGGTACCACAACACTTCCTCTAGTTGTTTGTTATTTGATTCTAGAATATGCTTTGAGCTTTGGGTTTTTATTTGAATAAGTCTTCTGAAGTGAAAAACAGGATTTAGTTATTTGCAATGAATGAAGTAATCTATGTTTTTCTCAGATTTCATAGCACCCAAAGCGATAATATATTTGTTTTTGTATATACTGTTCAAGATTTTTTTGCTCTCCTACATATTGTCAATGAGTTGCAGCCTTACTGCAAAATAAGATGCTGATGAAATTTGACAAGCATGTCATGTTTTTTTTTATGTTCGGGTTATATACCTCTTTTTCTTATTTGTTTTCAACACTGATGCAGCTCGAGATAATATCCAATTCAATTCTTTTCTATTCTTGGAAGATGTAATAATGACCACTACAACTATGTGGCTTTGTTGACATTTGACTGTTGTGGTTGAAATATGCCCATCCCCAGGAAGCTGGTGATTAAGAAATCCTTTTTTCCCTTTCTGCAAGAGTTTAAGTTGAACTCTGTAGCTCACTTACTGTTTAAATATGCTGAAGTCGAGTTTGCCTTTTTGCACGATCTTCATTGGCACGAATCTTGTTGCTTCCAGTGGTGTTCCATCTTTCTTATGATTTGCGGACTTAATAGATAGATAAAGCCTTTCTGTAAATTAATAGACCTTGTGATCAAATAAACTCAACTGATGGATGAAAATTTTCCAGTGGTTTCTTAATTTCAATTTTCAATGTTATTTTGTTTTATTCTGTATAAATTTGGGTAATTGGAATACTCTGCAGGCATGGCAAAGAATTTCCAACATTACAAATCGCATTTCAATACACGGTAGTTGTGCCTCCTGATGAACCATCAGTATCAAGTTCAAGAACCTCAAAGAGGTATGGATCTTGTGCAGTTGTCACCTTTGCTTTCTGGTCATAAGATTATTGAACTTGATTGTCAAACCCTCGGAACTGGTTCATGAATAACAGCTACGTATATGTGATGATTCAGAAAAGAACAACGAATTCAATAACTTCACAATGTAAAGCAACGAATGGAACAATTTCAGAAGTCTTGTGAATATTGTCAGTAATTTCCTGAACACATTTAAGTGACTTGACAAGAGAATGAATGTACATCAAATAGTAAACCAATAAATTCTAACCTTAGGTTGGGCCCTCAATTTTTATAGCAAGAACTAAAAAACAATTAATTATTTAATAGTATGTTTTTTCACATAGAAAAATCAGGAAGGGGATTTCAAAACATGGAGTGTCTGGGGTTATTAGATTATACAATAATGGTTCAATTATTTAAATAGCATATTTTTTAAATACTTCTAAAGATGATTTTCTGTCAAGTCAATAAATATGGGGAAGTGTGGATGTTGATGTATGTAACCCCCCAATTTTCATAACTTAACTAGAGACGCTACTTCATACTTAACATGCACATTTCAACTCTTTCAAAACATTTTTATTCAATAGAACCATTGCAAATGTTATTTTCATACTCAGCGGAAGTCTTAAATAAAAATTTATTAAGTCTAACATTTCAAAAAGAAACAACGAAAAATTCATAAACTAAAAACAATAATTTAAATACGATGAATTATTCTTGTGACCATCACCACCAACACCTCTGCGCATCGGCCGAGTCATTTCTTGAAAAATATTAAAATGATAGGGATGAGTACGACTACTCAGTGCGGAATACACTTATCCAAACTATATAATATACCAATATATTATGGAAAATTAGAACATGTAAGAATTACGTAGTCACACATACCACCGAGTCAACTTCGACTCTAACATTTAAACGGATCAACTTCGATCCCGGTCAACTTCGACCATAAACTTTGGTACCTATCAACTTCGATCGCGGATCAACTTCGATCCCGGTCAACTTCGACAATAAACTTTTATACCAATCAACTTCGATCGCGGATCAACTTCAATCCTTCCTTATCATGCCTGACATTAACTCATAAGTATCGAACATAAAATATAATAAGGATAAATGTAGTGTAAGAAAACTTCCTCACCTTAACCTTGATTTTGAATGAAAAACTATGGATATCAATGTTTAAGTCATGTGCGCTGATCCTATACATTGAAATTTATCTTAATGACTCTACATGGAATGTCATGCATGCATCAATAATTCAAATAATTCATAAATACACATAGATAAAAAATAATTAAACCAAAGTGTATATTATACATAATCTACTTACTAACATGCAACTTCAATGGTTTCACATAATAATAAACTTAAGTATATTAAACATAATCTTATTTCTATTGAAAATTTATTCGTGCATTCGTCAATTCATGAAATAAATCAATGAAATTACAAAAGTTTTGTCCTAAAAATTATAGATCTCTAACATGAACAACATAATACATATTCCATGACAATAAAACGTACCATAATCAAGAATTCATTTAATAGAACATTAAAACTTTTGTTTTTCAATCTACATGCATGTTGACAAAAGAATTTGACACATCAAGAAACAAATTAACAAATAAATAGTAAACGTATCCTAAAAATTCTATATTTTTAACATGAATGGCCTAACATGTAGTATATCCCATTGAAATTCAGCATGAGTGAAAACAACATAAAGAAAATATGAAAATATATTTTTCTATCAAGCTCATGAACATGCTGTCAGAAACTGGCAGGTTACGAATAACAATTTTTAACAAATACTTATCATGCTTGTAAAATTCTACAAAAATAATATAGTATACTAGACATACCTAGGAAGACGATTCTAAATTTTCACGACGATATAATTACGGAAAGATGTGTAAATAATTCTTGAAACAGTTCGCAGGTATGTTGGCAGAATTTCGAAAATCTCATGTGAAACTATATTATGGACGACTAAGGGCGTATTTATAGGTCTAGAAATCATTATCTAAAGATCCCTAATCATATAAGGTATCAAATATATTTTATCCATATTTTTTTTCGTACTTATATAATTTATATAGAATTTAGTATATCAGTTACTATATAAGAGAGATTCAATCATAGATAAATTAGGATATGGATAAAAACAACTAGATTTTATCCTAAAACATGTATTTCACAAATATAATATCTATTTTATTCACAAAATATAATTTCAAATTATCTCATAATAACTTAATACAATATAAAATGTTATATCCTTTCATGAATTCTAGTAGGTTTAGGAAATCTAAAATAAATAAATATTATTCTTGCCTCATAATTCTATCATGATTTGTATCTCAACAATAACAATATAATTATAATATGATATAAATAAACACATTCAAAGTTCAAAATAAATTTACATAACTAAAATGATTTAATGATAAATAAGATAAATGCTTTAATTTTTATTTAAATTTCTAGGACGCGACTTACAGAACTAGAATACTTGATAATATGCATAAATAAATATGCAGTGCATTTTATATTGAAAATTTCGGGGCGTTACAATATTCACAACTGGATCCTGCCAATTGAGGTTGATACTGATTTTGCAGTTCAGATAGTGTTGGGAGTGAACTTAAATATCCTTGTTTTGATATAGGAGGATCCCTAGCTAATGGACTTCTTTCTACTTATGACTGGAGAAGCTTCATTTACAGTTGAGATTTATGTTTTGTTAATTAACGACAATGAGATAATATGGTTATTTTTAAAATATTTGAACTCATTTCAAGGTGAAAACTACCACATTCCAATTCCGCGTACGTAAACTTACTCTTCCCATATGCTCTATCAGTTCTAATCCTTAAAGTACTTCTATGGTTTTGGTTTTTTACCCTTTTTGTATTAAAATCTTGTTGATCTATGGGATTCGTGATTCTTGTAGGGTAGGAACTATAACGCCCCAATTTTCATAATTTAACTAGGGACGCTACTTCATACTTAATATGCATATTTCAATTCTTTTAAGACATTTTTATTCAATAGAACCGTTGCAAAACTTAGGTTAATTTCATACTCAGCGGAAGTCTTAAATAAAAATTTATCAAGTCTAACATTTCAAAAGACAAAAAAAAAAGTTCACAAACAAAAGCAATAATTTAAACACGATCAGTGCTCCTCGTGACCATCACCACCAACACCTCTACGCATCGGACGAGCCATTTCCTGAAAAATGTTAAAATGATAGGGATGAGTACGGCTACTCAGTGGGGAAATGCATTTATCCAGATTATAAACGATACCGAATTTAAACATGATAACATAGACATGGTAACATAGCATGGTTGGTCCAAAGACCCATAGACATAGCAGCCCGTAGGCTTGACCCGAAGGTCCCTCGCTGATATAGGCCCGTCGACCTTGTATCCCTCGTTTATAATTTCATTGATCCTGTACTATAGTCACATGAAAAACTTAAGTAAAGGATATAATAAGGATAAACATCAAGAATTCCCCACCTTAACCTTGACTTGAAGAAAAATAATGGATATCAATGTTTAAGTCATGTGCGCCGATCCTATACATGAAAATTTATCTTAATGACTCTACATGGAATGTCATGCATGCATTTATAATTCAAATAATTCATAAATACACATAGATCAAAATAATCAAACAAATGTATATTATACATAATCCACTTATTAACATGCAACTTTAATGGTTTCACATAATAATAAACTTAAGTATATTAAACATAATCTTACTTTTATTGACTATTCATTTGTGCATCGAGTAATTCGACAATTCATGAAATAAATTACTGAAATCTTAAAGCTTTGTCCTAAAAATTATAGACCTCTAACATGAACAACATAATACATATTCCATCACAGTAAAACTTATCATAATTAAGAATTCATTTAATTGTAACATGAAACTTTTTGTTTTTCAATCTACATACATGTTGACAAAAGATTCTGACACATCAAGAAATAAATTAACAAATAAATAGTACACGTATCCTAAAAATTCTATATTTTTAACATGAATGACCTAACATATAGTATATCCTATTACTCCCTCCGTCCCGTTATTTGTGGCTCAC
Organism: Lavandula angustifolia; assembly: GCA_028984105.1. NCBI lineage: Eukaryota > Viridiplantae > Streptophyta > Magnoliopsida > Lamiales > Lamiaceae > Lavandula > Lavandula angustifolia. Next base: position 6,862,359 of record CM054823.1, on the reverse strand, counting down.
TTTCCCGAAAGGGGTGTCCCATTATTTGTGCCCACTTTCCTAATTTGGTAAAAAATTACTCCTACTCTATCATCTTCTCTCTCCTACTTTATTACATTCTCTCTCCTACTTTATCATCTTTCTCTCATACTCTCTCATTATCTTACTCATCTTCTCTCTCATACTTTATCATCTACTCTCTCTCTCATACTTTATCATCTACTCTCTTAATTCCCTTGCCGAAATCAATTGAGCCACAAATAACGGGACGGAGGGAGTAATATTCAGCATGGTCAAAATCAACTCAAAGAAAACATGAAAAACAATTTTCCTATCAAGCTCATGGACATGCTGTAAAAAACTGGCAGGTTACGAATAACAATTTTTAACAAATATTTATCATTCTTGGAAAATTCTACAAAAATAATAAAGTGTACTAGAAATACCGAGGAAGATGATCCTAAATTTTCACGATGATATGATGAAAGAAAAATGTGTAAATAATTCTTGAAACAATTCGTAGGTATGCTGGCAGATTTTCGAAAATTTTATGGGATGCTATATTATGAGCGACTAAGGGGTATTTATAGGCCTAGATTAAATTATATAATGATCCCTAATCATAAAAGGTATCAAATATATTTTATCCATAATTTTTTTCGTACTTATATAATTTAGATAGAATTTAGTCTATCACCTACCATATAAGAGATTCAATCATAGTTGGATTAGGATGTAAACACAATTAAAATTGATCCTAAACATGAATATCACATATAAAATATCTATTTTACTCATAAAAGATAATATACATTTTTCTCCTAATTATTTCACACAAATATAAAATACTCAATCATTTCATGAATCCCAGCAGGTTTAGGAAATCCTAAGTAAATAAATATTATTTTGCCTTATAATTCTAACAATATTTTTATCTCAATAATATAATCATAATATGATATAAATAAACACATTCAAAGTTCAAAATAAATTTACATAACAAAAATGATTTAACGAAAAATAACATAAATGCTTTAATTTTCATTTTAATTTCTAAGGCGCGACTTACAAAACAAAAACACTTGATAACATGGATGAATAGATGTGCAATGCATTTTATATCGAAAATTTTGGGGCGTTACCGGAACCTCAGGAAAATCCAACTCTAACCATCTTAAAGTTAGTTGATAAACTGTCACTATTTAATCTTATTGTCTTTCTGTCATCAATAATTTAGATGATATTTCTATGTTAATTTCTGTTTAAAACAGTGGATCCTTAAAAAAGAAAAGAAAAAATTCACATACTAAGAACTTGTGCCTCTATAAATTTTGCATGTGGATAACTCAGCCATTATTATGTATTATGAACTACATTTATGCAGAGATGCATATTCCCTGCAAAGGAGACTGAGGATTAGAACTATACAATTTGGAGCTGCTCACAGTATCAATGAGATTTATGATAGTGTTGATCCTGAAGTCATCCTCACCATTCTAATTCACGAGGAAAACTCTAATTAATGGAAGGTTTATGGTTTTCTCTCTTGTCTGAGCATTCTGTTAGCCTGTGGATTGGATGAGAGGCGAAAAATTGCTGCCATCTAAACTGCTTAAGCAAATGTCACAAGAGTCAAAAGGATGTTTCTAATTACACTAGGGTTTATACCTCGCCAACTCAAACTTTCAAATAGAGAAGTCAAACACACTTACTGAACATACCTACTTCTGCAAAATTTATTCGAACTAGTGATGTGTTACTGGTTTTTTTAACCTATTATGTGTATGGCAGCAGATTATTATTTTCCCTGGCAGTAAGCTATAGTAACTCTTCCACTCTTGTCATTATGTTGATTTCATGTGTGCTTGATATTACAACTTCACTATGCCATTATGTTGGTTTGATGCTTGGCTGATTATAATCAAATGTTTGAATTTAATCTGCCCGACTTGAATACTTTTTATCCACTGACGAGTATGATGATAGCCGATGAATTTTTACTGACTCGAGTTATTTTCACTCTTTTGTGAAAAAATTCTTCTCAGGTGATTTTGTCCTCACTGAAGGAAGGTGTTCGAGAAGCTAGAATCTTACTGCACGAGTGGCTTGTTAATCTTGTGGCTCTGTATAATGATGCCTTTAAGCTTGCCGAATATGGAAGAGGAAGTTTAACAGCTTCCCACATCGATGTTGGCTTCAACCAATGCCCTCAGCTGCAATCGTTGCCCCGCTTAGTTTTTGCTTTGCTACGTAATCCTCTCCTTCGGTTTCATGAAGAAGGTGTTCACCCAGACTACCGGGTATATCTTCAGTGTTTGTTCAGGTATACATGAATATTTGCATAAACCCGTAGTTATTATTCTATGGATCCATTTTAGAACTCACAATCTCATACTTCTGATGCAGTGCCTTGGAACCTTCTTCACTTAGCCGCGCTGTATATCCGTTGCTGTCATCCTACGAAACTCCAGACAGACAAGCATTCCCCCACCATTCCTTGAGCCGCGCTGCACTACTAACAAGTGGTAGTCCAATATTCTTCCTTGATGCTTTTACGACCCTCATCGTGTTTTACTCCTCTACAGCCGATGCTGCCCTTCCTTTTCCTCCACCCCAGGATTGTAAGTGATTATATTCTAATCCAGAAAACATCTTTCCGGTGCTTAACGATTTTACTCGTGTTGTATCTAACCAGGCCTTTTGAGAAGTACAATCAACAAACTGAAGCAAGAAAGGATCATCACTCCTAAACTGATCTTTATCAGAGCTGGGCAGGATGATGCAACAGCGTTCGAGAACTACCTTATCGAGGAACAGGATGTGTTGGGAAGCGGCTTCACGAGCATTATGGGTTTCGTCTCCTTCCTTGACGAGATCAATCAAGATGTACTGGAATACATCAACAAATCAAATGATAAATAGAGTTAGAGAAAATCAGCTTATACATGAGGAGCCGACGGTTGCTTAACTGGAATACAAGTTGACTAATTGTGGATACAGAGGAAGAATCCTTGTAGCTTAGTTTCCCAAGAGAGAGAGGGAGAGAGCGAAGCAAATCACCTTCTTGTTGGAATTATGTTGTTAATAACGTATTCGTGCCTTCAACCTGTGTTTTTTTTTTGGGTGTGTGTTGAGGAACACTAAGTTACTATTTGATGTGTGCATTGGGTAACTCAGCTCATCTTTTGCACTCTTTTGTATCCTAAGTTTTTGCAGATTGCAGGAATGACTTTGTCTTCTATATATTACTACATCTACAATAATGCTACATCGAATTCTTTTCACTTTGCTTTACGTTGGATTTTTATATTTTTGTTATTGAGATTATATTGTTACTCAAGTTGGTAAATAACTCAATTATATCTTTACTGTCATGATATTTGATATTTTTCTGATTATTATTTTAAATCATTAATTTGGGAAATGTGTCATGCATCGCATGATGTGGTCTACTCATTTAATTTAATATCACTTGATTTTAAGAGTGGAATGTCAAAAGTGTACATTTCAATGTTTGAAAATGCAAAAATGTACAAGCTTTTCCATAAATGCAATAATGTACAAAATAACCTATTTCACATGCAGTGTGTGTGCAGGTGTGTGTTGGAATCTTTCTCCTTGTTTGACTAAGTTGCCTCGATAATTACAAAATAAAAGCTGAAGATATTTAAAAAAAAAAACTTCCCATGCATGCAGGCAAAAACTCGAGTGCTGAAGATATTATTAAAAAAAAACATGCATGCATGTATGAAAACAAAAACCTGAAGATATTAAAAAAAATAAAAATTCCTATGCATGTATGCATGAAGCCGAAAATTTTAATTTAATTGATATTTTCATAAATTTAATTGTAATATTTTCGTAAATTTAATTTACAAAATTTTGTCAATTTAATATATGAATTTCGTTAATTTAATTTATGGAATGTCGTAAATTTAATTTAGGAAATTTTGTTAATTTAATTTAGGTAAATTTGTTAATTTTATTTAGGGAATTTCTTTAATTTAGGCAATTTCGTTAATTAAATTTAGACAATTTAGATAATTCAATTTAGGCAATTTTATTAATTTAATTTAGGCAATTTCGTTAATTGAATTTAGACAATTTCGATAATTTAATTTAGGCAATTCATTAATTTCATTTAGGCAATTTCGTTAATTTAATTTATGCAATTTCGATAATTTAATTTAGGCAATTTCATTAATTTAATTTAGGTTATTTCGTTAATTGAATTTAGACAATTTCGATAATTTAATTTAGGCAATTTCATTAATTTAATTTATGCAATTTCGTTAATTTAATTTAGACAATTTCGTTAATTGAATTTAGACAACCTCGATAATTTAATTTAGGCAATTTCATTAATTTAATTTAGGCAATTTCGTTAATTGAATTTAGACCATTTCGATGATTTAATTTAGGCAATTTCATTAATTTAATTTAGGCATTAATTTAATTTAGACAATTTCGTTAATTTAATTTAATCTAGAATTTTTTCGTCTCCTTTTTCTGACATTATTAAGATTTCCTTGACTAATATTGCAAGTCTATTAGCTACAAGATTCTCCAGTAATAAAGGGGAGAAATTAATAAAAATATAACATATATCGTCAATTTCGATAATTTAATTTATGGAATTTTTGTTAATTTATTTTAGTGATTTTCGTGGATTAAACAATTACTTTTTATATGACAATTCTAATACTAGTTTGTGGTTCATGAATATTAGGTGAAACTTTGATAAATATTATCATATATATTATATAAAATCATAGATTAGTAATTATTCTTACATTAAACCTTGATATATATATATATATGTATATATATATATATATATGTATATATATATAGGAGATGGATCATTAAGGAACAACACCTTAGTGAAGGAACTAGGAACATATCCTAGCCCTCCATTTTATAAAATGAACGATTCAGATCAATAATAAGATTTTTGTTCAAAAATAATTTATTCAATATTATTAATATTATTAAAGTTAATTTAGTAAAATTATATATACATATTCCTAATAAATAACTCTCTCTCTCTCTCTTTTCTTTATCCATTCTCTCGCTCTCTATATTCTCTCTCTGCTCGTCCGCCTCATCCCTCCTCTCTGCTCTCTCTATTCTCTCTCTCCTGTCCGCCTCATCTCTCCTCTCTATTCTCTCTCTCTTATCATCGCTCGTCTCTCCTCTCTATTCTCTCTCTCTCAGTAACGCCGCCACCATAGGAGTAGCAAGCCATCAACCTGACTCAGCCGCCACCTCCGTGCGCCGCCGCCACCTGCAGAGGAGAGCGCCGATGATCCGTCCGACGTCAACCACAACAGTCGCCGCTGCGTTGCATGAATTTTCCTGCTAGAGATAAACCCTAATTTTTTCAATTAGTTTCAAGCTCTTTGCCCAATTTTCCCCAAATTGTTTTAATTTTGTTTTAGGATTTGCAACCTTTCAATTAAGAAAGACATCGATTGAGATAAATAGTTTGTAGATTGAATTGCCGAGGATGTTGTCGATTTTTGTAATTGTTCATGAATTTGAAATTGGTATTGGTTGTGTTGTGAAATTGACTCAATTTTGGTGTTCATGGAGATTCAATTTTGGTGAAATTGTTTATTTGGTGTTCATGAAGAATCAATTTTGCAGAAAGTGATTGAGATGATAATTTCTACGCTGATAAAGATTTAATTGCAGATTTAGTAAAATAAAGTGCAATAAAAAAAATGAATAAAGTGTATAAATTACGAATAAAGTGCATAAAAATTACGAATAAAGTACATAAAATTTTACGAGCAAAGTGCATAAAAATTAAATAAAGTGCATAAAAATTACAAATAAAGTGCCTAAAAATTTACGAGTAAAGTGCATAAAAATTAAATAAAGTGCATAAAAATTACGAATAAAGTGCATAAAAATTTACGAATAAAGTGCATAAAAATTATGAATAAAATATATAGATAATTTAAGAAATTTTATTTAAATTAAAGGATTTATAAAATTTACTCTAAATATAATAAAAAAAAATTTAATAATAAAATAAGAAATTCAAATAATCAAATAACTTTTATACCCTTAATGAAATTAAATAAGAGATTAAAAATTAAAAATATCTCCTTCAATCAAGACCACACATCTTTAAAATGGAAGGAGATGATTTGTTCCTAGTTCCTTCACTAAGGAGGTGTTCCTTAAAGAACCCTAACCAATTCCGAAACTAAATAGGATCCAAGATTATCCTTTATTTTATGAAACCTAACCAATAATTGAGTTTCGTAAATAGTGTAACATTTAGAGAATTTCGAAACTAAATAGGATTCAATTTTATGAAACCTAACTAATAATTGAGTTTCATAAATAGTGTAACATTTTCAAACCCCCTTAAAAGTAGTCAACAAATCTGAACCATTGGGAGAAAGCATGCTTATAGAGAATATTTTTATAGAAAAACCGTAATCAGTTTAGTCAATTTAAAGGGAAATTGAATATAATATAACATATATATTTTGTAATTAGTTTAGTCAATTACCGTAATTGAATAAAATACGGTAAAATTGAATAAAATACGGTAAAATTGAATAAAATATATATACCGTTTGAGATTAGCTTAAAATATTAGGGGGGTAGTAGATATATAAGTATGTGGTTAGTTTAATGTATCTGTGAAGTCGCATGAATAACATAAAAAGTTAACTTACGGTATAACTATGATTATATTATAGTTATTCCGTTTAGGTATAAAACAGAGTAATTTGATTTATTTTAGTAGTGCTAAGATAATTGTAAAAACACGAATTCATATTATGAATTAACAAGTTCTTTACTGGAGAATAGTATGATTTAATTGTGTTATTCGTGTTCATATCGGCTCTATTGGTGTTTATTTCAAAAAAACTAGGTTATTCATAATGCATTTGTAATACTAGCTTGTGTTTCATGAAAAATCACAACATGTAAAGTACTTCGTTAATAAAACGTCATACTTCGTTAATCAAACTTCACACTTCAAATAATAAATAGAAAATAAAGTAGAAATAAGACACGACAAATTTAATCTTGTGTCTCCCTCTCTGAACATGTCCTCCTTGTGTGGCCTCTTTCGTGACAAACACCACACTTTCTGCTACGACCTTGACTTGAGCTTGTGGAGGCCTCCGCCCCCAATCGGTAACGTCTCTGCTTTGGGCGACCGGCTTGACGTTTCGCTAGGGGTGGTAACAGTGGATCTGCATCTCGAATGTGGCCAGGAATGGTCCAAAGCTCCAATGTAGGTAGCGAATTAAAGTGATGTTCGTATATCTCCTTGTGGTTGCTTGTAGTGTACATATTGTGAACATAGTTGTAAAATTGGTCTCCGCTCTCCATGTCAGCGATAACATGTTTGTAAAACAACAATGTGTTAGATATAGAATAAATGATTAATAAGTGTAAAAGAATTCATACATAATAGCAGCGACAACGTGGGAGCATGGCATTAGGTCCATATCAAATTCGTGACACGTGCACGTTTGGTTCTCCAAGTCCATCTTATAGTTGTGATTTTTCTCGTCGTTGACTTCGTATCTTCCTCTGGCGGTCAAGGTCGCAGTATATGAGCGTGCAAGGTCAATCTGCGCGCTTAACTCCCTCTTCGCAATGTCCACCAACGAATGGCTATTCTCACTCAACAATTGTCGCCTTTCATCCCACCATGACTCCATGATCGCTCGTATAGTGTCTATCATCGAGCAAATCGGCAATCGACGGGCCCACAAAAGTCTTCCGTTGAAAGACTCGACACAATTTGATGATAGAAAACTGTACTGACGCCGCGGACATTGCGACCGTGCCCAACATTCGGGACCAACCTCTATCAGCTTGTTGTATGCTCCTTCACTCGCCACCAGGATTGATTCCATGTACTTCCTAAAGTCCGACTCAGGGTATGCAGTGGCTACCTGACGGAACATGTAGGGTACTTCATTCTTGTAAGAAGTGAGCTTGTTATGAAGATGGACGTTGCAAAGGCAGTGAAGAACTCCGGGAAACACTGCTTCGACAGCATTTTTAATACTGACGTGCTGGTCATACACGATCAGTAGGTCGCCGCTCGAACCGTACACTCGCTTAAGATTCTGCAGAAACCACGTCCAATAGTCATTGTTCTCAATTGGTCAAATGCCAATGGCGAGCGGTATAAGCTGTTCGTTGCAGTCTTTAGTAACTGCAACAAAGAGAATGCCGGTATTCTTTCCCTTCAGGTGAGTCCCATCCACTACAATCACCTTTCTCAAATGCCACATAAATGCGGGGATGCACTGGCCCCATGCAACAAACGCGTACTCGAACCTCCCGTCGCCGTCGGCACAAAGATTAGTTACCGTTCCGGGGTTTGCCTGCTTCAACATGTGCAAGTATTGAGGGAGCATCTAGTTCGAGTCTTTGTGAGTCCCATAAATCAATTGAATCGCGTTGTTTCTAGCACGTAGGGCCTTATAATACTCCACCTTCACACCAAATTTCAGACGCATCTCATTGATCATGTCTCGAGGTCGCAACATCGTGCCCTCCATACGCATTCTTTGCCCAAAATAGGCTCCGATAGTCTTCGCAGTAACAGTGATCGGTCCGGCATTATCAAAGTCGTACTAACATCTGTGCTCCGGCACAAAATCGTAAATTATCCAATACATACCATTATGTTGTGCACGTACTCTGAATGGACAAAGATCGCCCAATAGACATTCAAACCACTGATACTGAGGACTTGCCCTCTTTACTTTATAAGATCGTCGACACTCTAAATGCCAGAGACCAACGGCTATTGTTAGGGCGTCCTTCCAAAAAATGTTGCCGTTTCCGAGAATGCCCTCTTCAATCTTCTCTATATCCGTGCAACCAATGACTCCTGCTTGACCTGGTGGAATAATTGGCACTAGCCAATTTTTGACTTCATCGACAACTTCATTATCTTCGTCTTGTAGGGTGAGCACTCTGTTCTGTGGCTGCTCTAGAAGTGTCATTAGCCTGTTTAAACCGCCTTCCCCACGAATCCACGATGCAAACTCGTACATGGTTCCATAAAAGTTTTTAGCCACAACATGTTCGTCTTCCTCATCCTCTTCCTCAACCGTATAATCCTCGTCATACGCATCATCATCATCATCGTTATTATCATCTGCACCGTGATCCTGTTGTTCTGCTTCTTCTTGCTCCAATTGTTGTTCTTATTTTCCAAACTCATATGCAGCTCCGCTTTAACCATATGCATTACCAAAAATATATGGGAAACTAAATTGGCCACTTCGAACAAATGCATTGTCTGGCAAAGGGTAATCAAATGAAGGGACGTAATGTCCTTGTTGTGATGTTCCGGCACAATCAGCCGGAGCCGTCAAAACGACGCACACAGTTAGATTGGCCTCTAAGTTGATAAGTCGAACCAAGTCATCATCCGTCATCATTAATGACTTAATCAACTTTCTAGATTGATCATGCTCCAACGAATAAAGCGCATAGGGGGTAAGCCGTGAGTTAATTTGTGTGCGGGCTTCGATGCTTGCTCTTATGGACGACAACGTTAATTGGTCGGTCCGAAGTGGGGCAAGCTGTTTATCCCCACCTTTGTAATCTGAACCCAAGAAACAACCTCCATACTTTAGATGAGTCAATTTCATCTAATTTAAAAACAATATTTAAAAAGATACATTGTATTTTTCCGCTGTATTTTTCTACGAAAAGATTGGCAATTAAATTCAAATGTTAAACCTAATAATATGTACATATTTACTTAAATACTGTGTAGATAATATGTAGATATTTTCAATAATTTTTGGATATAAATTTTTGACGTGATAATACGTACATATTTTCAATGATTTTCTACAATCAAATTTTATACTTAATAATACGTAGATATTTACTCAACTAGATTTGCTTAACAAATTATGGAATACGTAGATATTTACCTAAAATCAAGCAATATCATACGTAGATATTTACCTAAAGATTGTTTCACCTAAAATACGTAGATATTTACCTAATAATACGTAGATATTTACCTACAATCAAGCAAAAAATATAACAAATTATGGAATAGGGTTACCTTTAAAATTGTTTCACCCTAGACAAGCGCCCTCAAACCCTCGCTCTCTCGCTCCCTCTCGTTCTCTCTCTCGCGTTGTCTCGCTCTCTCGCTCCCTCTCGTTCTCTCTCTCGCGCTGTCTTGCTCTCTCGCTCTCTTTAAATTCTATTTCATGGAAGAATATAATTGTGCTGCATGTGAAGAGGAAAAGAATCAGATTCCTCTCCTACTGTGTATAGAGTTCTGTTTTTTTCTTCATCTTTGTGTTGCATGTGAATCTGAAAAAGGTAAGTGAACATCTCTGTGTCTGCATCTCTCTTTATCTCGCTCTCTGGCTCTATCTCTTTCCAGATTTTTTTTTTCTCTCTAAATAGTTCACGTTCTGCTGAACTATGATTCTTGATTAAAAAATAAATAAAAATAAAACAGCTACTGGACGAAAATTACTTGTTGAGGACGATGCATGCATGAGGATGAAAATGTATACTATGAACGATGCATGCATGAAGGAAAATTTCCACCCAACAGCTCATATGAGAGATTAAAGTAGGAGGAGAGAGAAGGTAAATTGTTTACCTATTAAAGTACAAGACAAGACATTTGCTACAAAAGTAGGAGGAGAGAGAATGAGGCTACTCACCTAGGTAACTTTATAGGTTTAAAAAGTAAAAATATATATTTTTGCATTTATGGAATCTCATGTACATTTTTGTATTTTCATATGTTTGATTTGTACATTTTTACACATCCCCTTGATTTAACATAAACTGCAGTAAAAAAATCTAATAAACATGAAAAAAACCGAACACGGCTATAAATTAAAAATTTAAATCAACTGTTTTCAGATTAAAAGGGCATTTTCTGTTATTCCAACCACCACCCCACACAAAAATATTCACTGTTCTTCCCCCATCTCAACTCTCTAACTACAATCTGGTTATCAGGTATTTACATACATCTAAATCACAGTTTCTAATTACTACCTTTTCTTTTGGCGAATCCGACTGTGTTGGTTGATCGTATCGTATTTTCCTCTACTTTTTTTTTTTTCTATTATAATTCGGTTGTTTCTCCCCTCATTTATGTTTCGTTGAGATTTACGCTAATGTTTATGGAAGATTATTTGTATGTTCGTTTCCATTTCCTCTGCATCATTTATGCTATTTACGATTGTTATAGTGTTTAATTTACTCGGAATGCAGTGCGGCATCCGATCCCTAAGCATGTGTTTTTAGTCAATCATCCTCCTCGCTGAGGATATACATTTGATTAAAATGTTCAGGAACTTACAATTCACAGATTTGATTGAATTAATTATTTTGACAGGCGATAATTGTGTTTCGATGGCGACTAGGATTGGGGCTAGATATCTCTCTCGCCGCCTATCAAGCAGTGGCAAAGTGCTGACTGAGGAGGAGAAGGCTGCTGAAAATATTTATATTAAGGTGAGTTTAGTTAAGACATGCACAACTTATTCTTTTATGTCGTTTTCCTGGCTCTCTACTGATAGAGTCAATGGATCTAAGGAGGAAAAACAAGGTGTCAGGTTGTGAGTCACCAAGAAGAAAGTTTTTTTGGTTATTTTGCTCTTATCATCACTAGTTATCTCCTCAATTCACTAGTAAGTTTAAGTTAATTAGTAATTCCTTAAAAAGTTTCCTTGCATTCACACAAATGACCATTTTTTACTTTGCTACACTCTCCTTTTGTTTCTGCAGAATATTTTGAAGGCTACTATTTCGAGATTTGTATTTGTAAAATCACTAACAAGATGATAAACTTGTTTACCTCTTGGTTTAACACTCTGTATGACTGTATTGCTAATGTGACATCCGAATATTCACTTGCAGTTTTCGAATTGCTTGATATGTATATATGTCTGCTGTAACTTGTTGAGCGGGTTTTTATATACCATATGGTTGATTTCCGGAAGAGTTTGATTATGATTAGTACAGTAGAAATTTAGAGGCTCTTCTTACTACCAGTACTTTTGAAAATCTTGCAGAAAATGGAAAAAGAGAAGATGGAGAAGCTTGCTCAAAAGGTATGTATATATGCAAATTTAACTCAGTATCATCTAAACTTGAAATACTGTTTGATGCTCCCTGGCTCTCCGAGATGAATATAATATATATCCTTATTAATATTTTTCAAGTGTATGGTTTTGATCCTCGGAAACAGACACTTATTGTCTTCTTATCCCAACTCATCATGTTTTGTAGGGCCCCAAACAAGAGGAAACTCCGGCAGCAAGCTCTGATGCTAAGCCAACTGGCGGTGCCTCTTCACCTCCTAAATCCTAATGTCCTAACTCACAAGCTCCGGAGCCTTGGTGATCTTACTGCAATTGCTGCGCCGATATGTGGTACTTGAGTCCGTACAAAGAAGTGCAGGACTGAGAAGAAGAAGGATATCTGGGACTTGGGAGCAGTATATGTTGATGAAACAATAAATAGCACACCAACCCTTGGAGTCATTGCATTTTGTTTCAGCTCTACTGCCTCGGTGTTTCTTTTTGCAACGCTTTGTAGCTAAATGAGATGACATTTTTTTCTTCTTATCAATCACTTCTATTTGGATTTCTGTGTGTGTTTGTCGGGTGGGGAGACTAGATTTTTCTGCTTTGCCTCTGAATTATAAAAATGCACTTCCTCCGTCCCACTAGAAACAACACGTTTCTTTTGGGCTCATGAATCAAAAAAGTGGTATATGGTGTATATTATTTGACTTTTTAGTAGTTAAATGTGGTTCACACAATATTTATCAATTTCGAAAATGAGTCATTTATAGTGGGACCCAATAAGGAAGATGTATGTATCATTTCTAGTGAGACAAAAAGAGTATAATTTACCTAAAACTTTATTAGATTTGTTTGTTTTGCCATCTGAATTATGAAAATATATAATTTACCCCCTTAACTATCTAATTTGTCGCAAATAGAGTAAAATTTTGGCAAAGATATCTGCTCATACGTGCAAATTTAACGGTAATGTCACACTGGTTATCACTTACCTCATGTACTATTAGTTTTGTGATAATCTAAGATTATGCTACTACAAACGAGATTTAGCAACAAATTGCATATTTTCATAATTAAGCCACAAAGTGTATAAAACTAATAAAGTTAAACCTCGATGAAGTAATGTTCGATGAAATAATAACCTCGTTTAGATAATAATTTCTTCTGATCCCGATTGTATTAAAATAATCTCGTCAGATACATTAACTAATAAAAAAGTTTAAATACTTAAGGATCCAATGAAAATATAAAGTACTCCATCCGTTTCACTAATCAAGTCTCATTTTCTATTTCGGGGTATCTCACTAAACAAGTCATATTCCATAAATGGAAAGAATGGACCACAACCACTCTAAACAAATGGACACCACCACTTTATACTTTTACACCATACTTTTTCTTTTCCATCCACTTTTCTAAATTCTCGTGCCCAAAAGCAATGAGACTTGATTAGTGAAACGGAGGGAGTAATAATTACTGATTTCAGAAAATATATATAGACAATTATAATAATACAGCAGTAAAATAATCATTTTTTATGAATATATGCTTCCATAGTTATTATTTTTTCTTCCCGCCTAAAATAAAATTAATCACATCCTTAACTTTATGCAAATTATTGATAACTTCTGAATATTTTGCAAGTGTGTACCAAGTAATTATTTATTGCTTGAAATACATCTTTTAACTACACAATTGGAATAAATGTATTGTCATCTCGTTTATGACATCCTCTGTATTATTATTATTATTATTATTGTTCATAAGTGTTTCAATAATTTCTTCATCGGTAGTTCCATAGTTGCATCTTGATAGGTAAAAGATCTTGAACATTCATAACATTTATGTGCGAATGTTTGAGATTTTTATCTTATTCAAGGACTTCAGTTTCGACAGATTATTTTCTGTTAAACGAATCTTGCAATGCCGAAAACATACTTTTAGGATAATTTTAATATAAGCAAAATGTTATAAACTAAATAGAAGTAGAGAATAATAGAGAAGACGGAAAATAGATGTATATTATTATGAGGGTGGAGACCTCTATTTATAGAGTACAAGATAGATTGCTAGTGTTTAGATATGGTCATCATATATACAGTAAATCTTATCTACAACACTCCCCCTTGATGGACCATCCCTAAAACAGAAATTGCTGCCTCGTTAAAACCTTGCCAGAAAAACCCAATGGGATAAAAACTGGTCGAAGAAAAAGAGTATAGCTGCTCCACCTCAATATAGTCATTCTTGATCCTTGAGTCAGCACATATCGATCTTGTGTAACAACTTCTTGAATGTTGACGCTGGTAATGCCTTTGTAAAAGAATCCGATAGATTGTCACTTGAGCGAATTAGCTGGATGTTGATGCCGCCACTCTTTTGGAGATCATGTGTTGCATTGGCTCTTTTATGAATCAATCTCAATGACTCATTTACTCGTGTGTTGCATTGGATGCCTCGTTAAAAACCTTAACTAAGGAAACTCTTTGGGAAAAACTTAGAAAGGAAAAAAGAGTACAATCATTTGACCTTCAGGGTCATTTGACCTTTAGAAGTCATTCTAATCTTCAGGATTATTTGCAATCTATTACTCCCCCTCAAGATAACAATTTTCAAGGTTATCTTCAAGGTCTACACTAATATGTGCAACACAAGTTTAACTATCTTCATAGAGAATAGCGTGTTTGTCTCGAAGAGAACAAATGATGGTCAATACCATTTCAAATCCTCAAATTGCACATAAATAAGGAACTTCTGGTCCTAAAACATCTTTGTTATCTTCTATAGGTCTAAATGAGTCTCCATCCACTTCAAGTGATTGAAGCAACCATTAGGTAGCTATGTGGATGAAATACAATAACTCTCTTTAAAGACCTTTTAGGTAGGTCGACTAGCGTAACTCCATCAGAGAGATGCTCAATCTACAGGTCGAGACAATTATTAGTTCAACCAAAGTCTTTTGATTCTAACTCCGTCTTTAGACATGGGTTGATTTCATCAAGTACTTTTGTACATAATGATTCACATATCCTCTTCAGGAGGAATTTTGAGTGATGTATTCTAATTTTTTATTCCGCGGACTTCTTATCTCTTAGCACCAATAAATCTCTCACGCTTTTGGCGCAAACGAGAATCAATTAATTTATATTTTCTATGAGGAACTTCAGTTCGTTCATGGTGCATATACAACATGTATATGAGATTTTAGTCACTCATTTTGCACTAAATAACTTGATGAACTTCTGGTTCATAGTGTGTGAATCTAAATAATTAATCCAACGAGATATTTGCGACATTCAATCTTTATATTTCATATCTCCCCCTAATGCCGACAGCGATGTGAGTTGAATTATCAATGAATAAAATAATTCATAATTACTTGTTCTATGTAAGTCATTTTGACGGAGTATACATATAAGTATTATGTTCTTTAGGAGTTTCAATCAAACTCAAGTCATCATTTATGTACCCTTCTGTCAAGGAATTCTCGTCGTTATGATTATATCATATACGGTTGTACTATTTCAGCCCTTACAATGACTTTTGCAGTCTAATTGACATCTTTTTGACTTACATGCTTTGAGCAAGTTAAATCCTTCAGGGATCTTCATATATATGCCACTATCTAGTGAATCATATTGATAGATATTTACTACATCCATAAGGCGCATAGCAAGCCTTTTGTGACATAAGTAGATTAATCAAATTCTAAAATACAACGGCGTCTATTATGGGAGAGTACATAATTAATTCCCGGTCTTTGAGAAAAATATTGTGTTACGAGTATTGATTGCCCTATATCTCGTAGTTTCTTATTTCTCTTTGTAACAAAGACACATTTATATCATTCGGGGATATACTTTCCGAATTTTGGAACTACATGTCCAAATATTTCCGGCTTTCTAGGAAATATTAATTCACCTTATATGACTTCGTTCCTCTTTGACCAATTATTTCAATCTTGACAATCTCTTATAGATCGTCGTTGAGGATCCTCTTTTTTCATTTCAAGAGTCGTATTAAATGCGAATATATCGTCATGCGTCCACGACGATACTTGATCTCTCCAATATATTGAGATCTCATTAATTAGACGCTGGCAGTTCTTCAGGAACTTTTATTTGATTGATTAATCATTATCGTCATTTTTTTGGTTCATATGTTGTGCCCCTTTACTTAGACACAAAATTTCTTTTAGAACCAATTGTCGACCATATTTTTGACGAATTTTAAATGCATTTGCTGTCATTTATGCTTGTCCTTCAGGGACATGAATTCTTGTTGGGGGTATTTGCAGCAAATGTATGACATTGTCACTTCTTATATACATAAGAAAATATCAAGAAGTTGGTTTGTAATCTTCTGCAAGTGAACCTTTCGACTTCTTGTTCACATTGATTACTTCAGGAATCCAAATGTGACTAGTTGTTTCTTGTGCTTTTTGTTAGATGTAGATTTCATATTGATTACTTCAGGAATCCAAATGTGACATATGTTCCAACTAATGTTGGAAATGGTATTTCATCATAATAACAATTTTAATGTGAGACTCGTTATACATACAAAACCATTTTGATTATGGACATGAGCAACTAGGTATTGAATCTCAATCCCAAGACAATATAATATTAAATCCCCTTCATGAGGAACTTGAAGTTTAATAAACTCACTCGCTTTATCAAGGTAAATCTTCTTGATGGAATTGAACTCTTTATTTTTGAAATTGTAGTTCTAGCAAGTGCTATATTTCTTCTAGAAATCGAGCATTCATGAAAATTAAGAGATTCTTCAGGATCTCTATGTTGCGCTCATATGAATTTTCAATTATGTTGCGCATCATAGTTGCTTGCAGATGTCCAAACTTATAATGTCAAAGCATAAATCTCTTAACTTCTAGTTCATGACATGGTTTGTCTCACTTATTTTTATGAATGTTTAATACATTCAAGGTGGTAGTGTGATAACTTTTTTTTTGTTAGCTTCTGGATAAATACAAAAGAATCACTACCTTCTTATATAATTTCAATATGCTATCCATTGCATATCCTTAAAACTTAGTAAGTGTCTTCTAGACTTACTAGAGTAAATGACATGTTCAATAGTTAATTTAGTATCATTTGATAATGATACAAGCTCTTCTGGAGCCTTCAATAATTTCAATGCACTAGATTGTAAAATCTCGTAGTTTAAGATGCATCTTCTCGTGTCGAGCTTTAGGGAGGACAATCAATTAATATTTTTACGCAATCCTGCTGGGATGCTCCGTTTCATTCTATTGTTATCTCCCCCATGTCTCTTATTGGTAGATGAGCTTCGATATCAAGATTTCATTAATGTCAACTAGACATAAATAATATTCTTCATTCAAGAATAAACATATATCACTCAAGATACGAATTGCTCTTTAAGAGCATTTAATATTTTTCTAGAATATAAATGATGCTACTTCAGGAGCAAAAGTTAAATAGTATATAAAAATATTATATTTGAGGCATTTCTACAAACATGTGATGGTAATGTTAATATCACAATATGGTCATTCTTCAGGAATGTAATTGTGCTACTTCTAGAGCAATAATTTAGTTTACTCAAGATAAATAAAATTAGTAAATTGCAAATTTTGAGATCTACCGGATCTCAAATCTATTCTTGAAAAGAAATTAAGCCACAATAGAATATTGAAAATGCAATTGTCATTGATAGAAGAGCTCTTGCTACCACTCCATGTAATTAGGAAATACTTTAAATATACATTGTTCTTTAGAACATGTAATATTCTTCAAGATTATTAATTGTACTACTTCAGGAGCAACAATTAAAATTATGAACATACAACATTTGCCAAAATAAAGAGCTTGAATCGTTCTTCAAGAACATGTAGTATTTTTCAGGAATACAAATTGTGCTACTTCAGGAGCACCAATTTTAGTCTATATTAAACTACTTCAGGCGAAAGATTAATATTTTCGAGAAACCCAATTGCTCTGTCGGGAACATATAGTGTTTGTTGGGAATCAATTGTGCTACTTCAGGAGCAACAACAATAATAATTCAAGAATCAAGATTCGTCCATCAATAAGACATTATATGAATTGTTCAGTATGTAATATTCTTCAGGAATATTAGGGTAACAATAATAACAATATAATAAGAGGAATCAATCCGAAATTAAATGAACATCTAATATAATATTCAATCAATATTGTTATCGCATACGTATGTGAGTTGAATACACATGTTTTTTTATTAATTTCCAAAATATGATTTTAATGTTAAAAAAAAAACACGTATGCTCAAAACTAAATTACTTTATAATGCAACAAAAAGCTACATGATTTGCAAATCTATGTTGAATTCTTTACGTAATAGAGATCCCATATGGATTGTCATTGAATTGAATGTCGGAGAAATTTCTCTATCCTCAATGCAAAAAAATGTCGAGAGAAGGAATTATACCTTTTGGCCCTAGATGTCTTCTTTTGGGGAAAGAGCTATCGTACTGATAACGTGTTATAAACTAAATAGAAGTAGAGAATAATAGAGAAGACGGGAAATAGATGTATATTATTATGAGGGTGGAGACCTCTATTTATAGAGTACAAGATAGATTGCTAGTGTTTAGATATGATCATCATATATACAATAAATCGTATCTACAACACAAAAATAATTTTTTTATCTATATAAGCTTTGTTCTTTTATAAAATTATTGAGTTTTTGTAAAATTGAATAATTTGACTTGGTTTATAATTAGTGTACATTCAATGTACATTTTTAACATGTTTTTACTGAAGTAAATACTAAATTTTTAATTTTTTAATATTTACAGGAATTAAGTTATTAAAAAATTAAGTTTGACACACACGTTGAACTTGTTTTATATCATAAATTTCTCCTTAAAATAATAAATAACTTTGTTAAATGAATATTTTATTCCGATACCAAGTGTATTACTTTGAAAAGGTTTATCTGTAATCTCATAAAACAGTTTCATAGTTCGAAGGGCACAACCTAAAGTTAAAAAAATAAAATTCTAGTGTTTAATACACGTAATTGGTAACCCTAACATTTATTTGCATTAATACACCAAAAATTTGCAGACATAGGGTTGCTCTTACTTCTTCAACTGCAACATTTATGAAATAGTCCCTTTGAAGAAATTACAGTTGGCGAGATGAGAGAGAGACAGAGGAGAGAGACGGTCCAACTCATAATCAATCAAGTGGGCTGTAGAAGCAACAGTCCAAACAATTACTTCCAACTCCATCATCTCCTCATCTGTCTCTTCTCATTCATTCTTGGCTTCAACGCTCGCAACAATCTATACAATTCCAACACAACCACAAAAACCAACGCAGCTTTTAACTGACTGCATCTATCTATCCCTTTTCTGATTCTCGAATCTCATTCTTTACCATTCCTTCAATCCAACTCCATCAAACCGCCAAGAACATTCACCCCTCTTCTAATTTACATTCGATTCGAACCAAATCCCCATTTTTTTTTGCATGGCTACATCAAATTTCAACCTAACTTGGGAAAATTACTGCTAAAAATCCCACATTTACTATGACAGAGGTGCTGCACTCGCCGTCTTCATCGTCTTCCCCTTCGATTTCCTCACCCACTGAGACTGGCGCGCTGTTCCGCTCGTATGGCGGTGTTGAGGAGGTTGCTAGGATGAGAGCGGACGACTCGGAGGAGGAAGTGAGGGAAAAGAGGGATAGTGAGAGGAGGCATCAGTTATCCCTTTTGGCGTTGTTGGTTGCTCTGTTTAGGAAGAGTTTCTGGGTCAAATGCAAGGCGGATGAAGGCGATTTCTCTGGCGGTGGCGTTATGGAGATCGGCTGGCCCACCGATGTGCAGCATGTTAATCATGTCACATTTGATAGATTTGATGGATTCTTGGGCTTGCCCGTTGAGTTTGAACCAGAGGTTCTCAGGAGGGCTCCAAGTGCTAGGTATGTGTAGCTGTTAGTTTACATGGCTGAAATTTAGCATTTGTTACTTATTGCTGATGATCAATTAGAAAGCTAGAAGCTGCGGTTAGCTACCTACTTTTGTTATCTTAATAACTACCCAAGCTCCCTAGGAAGCAATTTGCAAGTAGAAAAGTTGTTGAGTTGAGCGGTTTAGATTCCTCCCAATGCAGAGGTATATTATCTAGAACCAACCTTTTATCTTATTGGATTGGATGTTTCGCACGTGGAGATACTTGCCTTTCATGAAGCGTTTAGTGATTTCTCGATGTTTTCTTTTCGGCTAGACCATTAAACATGGATAGGTTCTTTGTTACATTGCATAGTTTTATATCATCTGGTGGAATGGAGTTCTAGTTCCCAGCAATCAATGGCATAATTATCAATCATCTGAAGTGTTTTGATAGGAATTCTAGATTCTAGCTCTCATTAACATGATTTCTCTAGTTTAGTATACATAGTTATGTCCACTTCTAGTATGATTATTATATTTTGCAATCCTTCCTCACTGAGCTTCTGCTCTTGGTTTCCATGAGCAGTGCTACTGTATTTGGAGTCTCTACAGAATCAATGCAGCTGTCTTATGATCCCCGAGGCAATAGTATTCCTACTATCCTCCTGCTTATGCAAACGCATTTGTACTTTCAAGGTGGCCTTCAGGTGCATTCCATTTTACCTTGATGTGCCATCAATATTCTAGCTATCGGCTTCAGGCTAACAATATTGGTGATTGGTTCCTTTCTATTGTTGAATTACCTGAACCTCACAGTGGTCACAACTTTGTTGGCAGGCTGAAGGTATTTTCAGAATAACTGCAGGAAACAGCCAAGAGGAGTTCGTTAGGGACCAACTGAACAGAGGTGTGGTTCAAGAAGGGACCGACGTGCACTGTTTGGCAGGCCTAATCAAGGTAACTTACGGGCCGCAGCTAGGTTCTTTTGCATGGCATAGCTTTGCAAATAACCTTTCTATACATTTTTGCAAATTACCTTTTTATACTGCCAAACCATTCTTCTCTTGTTTATAACTTATACAGACGATTGTACTGGCATAGCTTTGAGAAAACATGATAAACTTTTTTAAATGCATAATAATTGGAACTTCAGAAAGATACAATGCCATAATTGATTGTAAGTTTTCATAATTTGAACTAATCTTGCCTGTGAGGAGGATGCATCCCAGACATATGAGCAAATAAATCTAGCTCAAAATAGGCAGAATATATTTGATTTGCTAATATGCTAATAAATCTAGCTCGAAGTGGAAGTACGCATGATATATTTGAGGAACCATCTGGAAGATTTGTAAATTAGGCATCGTAAAGAACTACATGTTGGTTCCGATGGAATCATCATCCTTCTGTAGGTGAAAATCATGACAATTAAACTTTAGCTATATAAGATTAAGTGGCAATATTGCTACTGGAAGCAACCAGTTAAAACATAATACTTTGACAGATTTGTCTGTGCACAGCTCATGCAATTATTTCATGATATTTTATGATTACTTATTGACTTATGACCTCATTTGGCTTCATTAATTGCTTCTAGTTACAGTCTGGTTTAATTGTGTCTGCATGTGCTGTTGTATATTTCCTTCTACATCTTCATTTAAGCAATACTGGACAATATAGAATCTATTTTTACACTGAAAGAGGTCATATCGGCTATAAAAGATGCAGTTGCTTACTAAGAATTAATTTTGTCTTTTACAAAGCTGTTTGGAATGTCCAATCCAACTTAACAAGGATAGGTCTTTGATTTTGATTATTGCATTGTATCGTAAGTTTTTAAAGCAATAGATTCTAGTGGTTAGATCTCATATCTGCAATATCTATCGCTTCATGTCTTGCATTTGAAGTTATCAAGACAATCACTGCAAGGCATTGCTTTCCATTGATGTTTTGTCAAGTTAAAACTTATAAGAGCATAGCACCATCCACTTTTTTTTCCTTCTTCCAGATGTCTGTCCGATTAGTTTGAAGTCGTAGCACAGTTTCAGTAATCAATCCCCTGTTTTTGCACTAAAAATAGCTGAATATAAGATACACAAAAGCAGTGGTTTCATTGACATTGTGGATAAGTATTAATCTATTAATGCAACCATTTTCCTTTTTTGATCTCTGTTCTCGCACTATGTTAGAGCGCTATAAAATTTGTCGCAATACTCTATGATTTTTCAACTGTTTGGTGATACAACCTTCTATTCATTTCCAGCTGCAGTCTTTAATGGTTAATTTTCTATAGTTATTTTTTCGGATTTCTATCTTCAAGTGCAATAGTTAATTCATCTGGTTCTTTCAAATATATGAGTTAATTATCTGATTTTATCTTCAAATGATGTTTGATTATATTTTCTGTGTGTTCATGTATCTATTGGAAATATTTTATCGTGTACATTTAGAAAACGAAATATATGCATGATCAGGAAAACTCTTGATCGTAGAGTTAGATTCTATGGCTTTCTGTCACAGAATTTGGGATTTTACGATAACAAAGTTCATATGTAATTTTCTTAGGCGTGGTTCAGGGAACTTCCTAGAGGACTACTCGATTCTCTTTCACCCGAGCAGGTTATGCAATGCCAGTCAGAAGAGGACTGTGATGTACTTATAAGGCTTCTACCACCAACAGAAGCTTCCCTTTTGGATTGGGCAATCAACCTCATGGCAGATGTCGTCCAGCAAGAACATTTTAATAAGATGAATGCACGCAACATCGCTATGGTTTTTGCTCCTAACATGACACAGGTAACTTGGCATTTATGTGAAGTCCTTTTTTCTACCTTTCTGATCATTTATAGAATTTTGAAAGTAAACATGTTGATTCCCCTTGTATAGAACCCCTCCAAGTGGGCAAGGAACAGTTCAAAATTGAGATGCATGAGAGTAATTTGACCTCAAGGATTAAAAAATCTTCTCAACTCTGTCCAAGAATTTGTCTATTTGAGTTTCCAAATTGTTTTTGGGGATATATTTGCAGATGGCTGATCCACTTACAGCATTGATGCATGCTGTGCAAGTGATGAACTTCCTAAGGACTCTTATAGAGAAGACTTTACGAGAAAGAGAAGACTCCGTCGTAGAACCAACCTCTGTTCCCAACATGGAGTCTTCTGATGATAACGGAAACCAGAGTTCTTTAACGCTGCATCAGGACAACCGCGCTGAATCAAATGAACAGACACTGCGCGAGTTTGTGTCAGAGGATCTTGGTTCGGACACTGATGACGATTATCATAGTTACACATGTAGTGAAGAATCCGATAGGAGTGTCTCCATTGGAGCTCCTACAATCCATAGGGTTGCCACCGGTGTTGTTGAAGAGAACACGATGAACCAAATAGATGAGTCGAAAAGTGGTGTAGGTTTGGCTACGAAGGTCGACAGTAGGAGCAGAGGAACGAGCAACTTGAGCCGCGTTAACTCGATGACTAGATGGTTTGAAGGTTGGCTCTAAGCCAGCACCCTCCTTGATTGTGTGAAAGTTGCCAAATTTGTGTGTGTTCTTTACTAGTTAGTATTTAGCGGTTGTTGCTTAATCTGCCTCTCCTTCTACAAGTTTGTTCAGTTAATATACTAACATGTGATTTCAGTTGGTACTGTACGATGATTTGTGCAGCAGACATGTACAAAAGTCTAATATGCTTCGTATGAGTCTTTGGAGTTGTCTCAAATTCAATTCTTTCACTCCAATTGCAGTTTTGGCATTTTACTTGTCTAGTTTTCAGAAGTCCACAACTTTGATTCCTCAAATTGGTGGATTTTTGGTCTAGGTTTATACTAATCAAATTATTAAAAAATCATTTATTTAGTTAAGAACTTCCCCCAAGCAAGACACACACACTGTCTACTGACTTCAATCAATGAACAATAAGTTTAGTAAGAGATGGTGTGCGGAAGTGTAGGCCCAATAGAAAGTAATTTTCATCTCGATGTTGAAAACATGTTTTATGGAAGTGCAGTTTTGAAAAGTTTAGTTGAATGTAGTATGAACAGTAAGATAATGGAACAGTAAAAATAATACAAACAATTTTTACAGTGGTTCGGATACGTTGGATCATATGTCCGCTGTCCTGAACAAGGCATGAGTTCTTGAATTAATTTATACTAAGCAAGTCTCAGTTGATCCGTTCACAAGACATATATTCTACTTATAGTCGTAGTGACTTGATCTGTGCACTGGACAAATACTCTACTTATAGTCGTAGTGACTTTACAAGTTCAAACACAAGTGTTTGATTTTCTCCAACTAACAAGGAGTTCTTACAATAAGAACAGTTCAATAAACTGAACTCCTTCAGTTTTTCTAAGCTCATGATCTTACAATGAATGCTTAGAGTAAAGAAAATGAACTATAGATCTCTAGTGTGAAGAACTAAGAGTTATCTTTGTGAGTAAGTTCTTCGTTGGATAGGATGTTTGTTTGCTAGAGCATTTGAATGCTTGAGTACTTTTTGGTTCCCGGTATCTTCTTTGCATGAACATTGATCTCTATTTATAGTTTTGAATCATGAATAGATTCGTTGGAGAGAGTTTAGACACGTGTCGAAAACGCCAAGAAAAACGGTCATCTCAAATTTGAATGCCACTGTAGGAATTATCTCTTTTTCAGTATAGGTAGCAACGTTATATCATTGCAAGTACAGTGCTGTCAGTTCCTCATTGGTCGAGGTTAGAAAGTTGGTGAGACTTTTTCAAACTTCAAAGCAGATGCTGAGTTGACTTCCTCTGATTCCTCGGATGTTTGTACTGAATTGTCTTCTGCTGACATTCTTCTGAGATATTCAGTACTTGACTCGAATTTCTTTATTGATTCAATGGGTTTTGAGCTACCCGACCGAGTCTCTGGTGTTGAGTTCATCTTGCTGACAATGGATGTTCTATTGAACCTATTATCTACTGAACTCTAGCTAGCCTACTGAGTTCCTAATATGCTGAACTCAACTAAGCTATGACATAATCAAGGTTCATCATCCAGCTAAGGAATTTTGAAATCTTCAAATCTTTTCCATCACTGAATTTCATACCCAACAATCCCCTTTAATAATTTGAAGATCTCAATCAATTGCAAGTATGTATTTAATGGAGCCTTCTCGACTTAAGGTGTGTTTGTAAGAATTTGTTTTAAGGATTTATCTATTTTTTAATCGCATAAATATTTTTTAAATATTTTTAAAAATATACTTTCTGCGTTAGCTTATCTAAAATTAAGCGCATATATTGAAATACTTTTGGTATTTAAAGCACCATATTTTCGTTTAAATACAATTGTTTTTAATTTTAAGCAAAAACAAATAAGAAGTACTTATAATAAGTAGTTGGAGAGACACGCTTGCTTTAGGCTCTCAAGGGAACAAAATGATCTTAGGCTCTAAATAGTTATTAGAAGGGAGAGAGAGGTGGGAAGAATGTTGCACTTTTGACTTATTTTCAATTTTTAAGTGATGGACTAGGTTTGGATAAGAAAAATTCCAAATTAATTTACTATTTTCATAAAGGATATAATTGTAAATAGTACCATTTTGAAATAAAGGATATTAACGTTTTGAAATAGAGGATCGCGTTTACTCCTAAATATGTAAATTGAAAGAATTTGTGTTTCAAGACCTCATCACCGCCCATTTTCTCTCATTTCCCTCTCTTTATCTCTCTCTCTCAAAACTCACAGAAACATACACCACAAATGATAACTAGAAAATAGTATCCTCTTCATTTGCCTACCCCATTTCTCATAATCCAAAATGGGATGGGGAAATCAGAGCAAATATTCCGATAGATCGAAATCAAAGACTCAAGATTAGAGAGCAAATTAAAACACAACAAACAATGACAACCTACGGCGGTCTAGAACAGGTGTTCGAGATCACAGAATCCCCACCACCGTGGAAAAACATTGATTTCGACAAACCCAAATCGTTTACCGAAATATTTGCTCAACCCGAATACG
Organism: Lavandula angustifolia; assembly: GCA_028984105.1. Lineage (NCBI taxonomy): Eukaryota > Viridiplantae > Streptophyta > Magnoliopsida > Lamiales > Lamiaceae > Lavandula > Lavandula angustifolia. The sequence goes on along the minus strand of CM054823.1, from coordinate 6,836,370 downwards.
ATCATGATCCCCCACAATCATCATCTTATTCCTCTCCCTTCACTCTCTCACCTTCATCATCCCTCACATCCGAACACGACGAGAAGCTGCACGGACGCAGCGACAGCGCTTCCTCCTTCGCCTCATCCCTATGCAGCGAGCTAGCATTCGAGAGCTGCGACGACATCGAAGATCCGACCAAGAACGAAGAGGAGAGCAATGTGAGAGTATATAAGATGCCATCATCGAGAAGGAGTCCTGATAAGAAACTCCCTCCGCCGCTTCCGAGCATCGGAAGGAGCGGGAAGCCGTGGGGGTGGTTGCATTCAATAAGGGAGAATGGGCGGTTCACTCTAACGCAAATGAACATCCAAAGCCACGAGTTCATGCAGGCGCGCCGCGAAAACGGCCGCCTCAAGTTGCAGTATTTCTCGGTCGAAAGGTGAAGAGAGAAGTAGAAACTGTAAAAAGAAGCAGCTGCAAATACAACATAGGTAGGAAACTGATTACCTGCTCATAAGAGTACCGATTTTTGCTCCTGTGAATTGTGTTATTCATCAATTTATGTAATATTCTCAAATTTCTTTCTGCATATAATATGGTTCCACAACATACTGAGAGGATAGATAGACTCAAAGGGAAACGTTACTGCCATCTAAGGTCAAAAGAACCTTGTGTAGATCCGGGCGTCGATCGCGAAATACGCCCCAACTGTCACTGGGTTCTGAGTTTGTCCAAATCAAATTCTGCTACAAGAACTGCTTCCTCTTTATCGTCAGCATGAGCAACCAATTCCCCAGTGGGACCTAATCATGTTCAAGATTTTCTTGGTAAACTGTAGAAGGTGAGTGAAATGTCTAACCAATTGGGAAAAGACTTACCCGCTATAAACGAATTCCCAGAGAATGTGATCGAGCTCTTGCCATGCTCCGTCTTGATGCTACTGGAGGCACCTGTATGTATGAACATCATCCGTTATAAATTACCGGGGACGGAAATTGAAAATTTTCAAGAGATGCAAAGAAAACTTTGGGTTAAAAAGCAAATTTTCACGGTTTAGGAGGCAGTGATTTATAAGATGCTAAAAAACATTCATCTAAAAATGGTGCTGTTCTAAGAAACATACCAAGTTGGCTCCAGCATCACGCATTTCCAGTGGTCACGAGAATCTAAGCCTTCATTCATCTTGAGGTTCAGAACCAATAGCAGTGGGGTAGAACAGTATCTCTGCACCTTGAAGTACCATTGCTCGAGCTGCTTCCGGGAACCACTGATCCCAGCAAATACCTGACCAAGTAACAAGGAGCAATCTTCAGACTCAATGAGGATTATATGCTATTTCGGTCATCTGTTGGTAGTTCTGTACTAGTATAAAAACTTGGAATTTGAAGGATTCTTTATGTTTTTCTTGTAGTAATTTCAATCGGTGAAGTGTAGTTTTGTAACAAGAAAACAAATGTGAAGGATGGTTAGTTAAAGACAACTTACCAACTCCAATTTTAGCAAATTTAGTTTGGAACACCTTTTAACACTTACATGACAAACCTGGCCCATCCGGGATGTGCGCTTTCCTGTAGAGTCCAAGATCTGTCCCATCAGCATCAATCACGACTACTGAATTATAATGTGCATTGTTTGCCTTCTCACCGGTATGACTACTCCCAATTCTTTTCCCAGTTTCTGCATGCTAAGTTGCACAAGAATTACCCCTTTTTAAGATAATATCCAGGATTTTCAAGGTCCATTAAGTAAAAGATGTATGTTCTGGTGCAGAAAGTTTGTACCTCAGTATAGTGGGGTGCTCCTCACGAGGTTTAGCTCGCTGGAAGAAATCTCCCCTTTCGTGCTTGAAAAAAGTAATAACCCTCGAATAATTCCTGAATAAATGGCAAGACATCATAACCACAATCACATTTAATATACATTACAAGCATAAATGCACAAACTGATTAAACGGTGGTTTCTAATTTGGAGTTTTGATACCTAAGTTGTAGGTTCTTCCAATATTATGTGTCTTACCGTTGCTATATAGGTAGATTAAGTATCTTTCTGTATCTTATTACTTGGGATGCATATACTAAGTTTTCACCTTAAGAGAAGGGAACTGTAAAGGATCGAACATCTTCAATATTTTACTACCCAAAAAAGAGAGAAACATAGGGTTGTTTAAGTGGCCTCCATCCCATCTTGAATCTTTCTCGTAAAAAAAGTCAAAGATGGAGAGATTGCTAACTCTTCACTTGCTCATATAATATTTTGGCTCCCTTTTGTATGGACATAGTAGTGTAAAAACCTGGGACTTTCTTGAGGTAAGAGATTAAATACTATCCTAAAATCCTTACTGCGTTCTTTAAACAAGAGGTACTACTGAATATCAAGTTCTGGGGATCACAAACTGTCCGATGCAATGGTGCATCTCTAAATGGAATACCAGCACCATGCAGTCGATAGGTTTTCCATGAAAGATCTAATCATAGAAACAGATAGGCTCTCGATGCTAACTAAGTTATGACTTATAACAATTGGATCGCTTAAAAATGCCACGTACATTAGATGTTCGAAACACTAAAATATCTAGGACTGGTTTAAGAACAATACAAATTGGAGTAACTCCACTTCTCAATCAACAAAATAGATGGTGATGGTGAAGACAAAAGGAACTAGATCAAGACAAAAGTATACTATGAAAAAGCATTTCCAATCCACAATAGCCACTACTAATCTCGATTAACTTTCAGCTTGTCTTGTGCAGCATGGATTCTACAGAATAGAAAGACTAGCAGTAAAAGAGTTATCTGCACGCGGCATTTGATGCACAGAGAGTTACAAAAACCAGATCAATGATTAGCATAAGAATATTCTGTAACATTTCATTCCCATAAGATATCATAAATTAGATGAAACAGGAAGTATGAAAATGATATTTGAGCCAATCAATCCTAGAAAACAAACGGCACATAGAGATAATCATTCCAAAAAATCAAATCTTGTCGTCAAGAGTGTGAACCTGAACAAGAATAATATTAGCCCCCTGCTTATGAGCTGCTCTAACCAACCTGCACCCAAAAATATTCTGGTGAATACTAAAATAAAATGCCAAGATTTACAGACAAACATGCAATGACAGAAGTATATATAACCACCCTGGGAAATTATAAGGTTTCACTCCATTAGGGTTTTCTGTGATGCAGGCATATCATAACAATTCGTTATTACAATCAAGAATTAATCACCTACAATGAAATCACCACTTCGACCAAAACCCATAAATCAGAAAATGAGGACAAAACAAAGAAATATGTATTTAGGCCTTTTATTAATTTTTTATACCACTATTAAGATGAACCACTTAACGATAATCCATTCACCTTCAAACTCCTCTCCCAAGCAATACAAATACTCCGAAAATATCACAACTTCACTTTAAGGATAAAATTGCTTCTCCCACCAAAAAAAAATAAAAATAAAATCTTGGAGCGCGGACGAATAGATGAAAAAACAATTAGAAAATGCAGAAAAAATTGATTCGCGCAAGACGAGTTTGACCTTTCGGCGGTCTTGACGTTGGTGGAAACATCGTCCGTGCAAGCGAATTGCAGAGCAGAGACGATCACCATTATGCTTTGTGCCTATCTTCGTTTCCTGCTCGGCGTTTGCGTTCTGTAGACTAACCCACGAAACAAAAGGTAGTTTAGTACTGCAGTAGCTAGGGGTGTAACGGTTCGATTCGGTTCGGTTCGATTTTTAGTACTACAATTTAGGAACCGAACCGAACATATGAAAGTGGTTAAGTTCGGTTCGGTTTAAGGTGCAATTTAGGAACAGAACCGAACATATGAAAGTGGTTCGGTTCGGTTCGGTTTAAGGTGTACTTACTTTTGGAACTGAACTGAACCGAACCGAACCGAACCGAACCGAACCGCTTAGAAATGGTTCGGTTCGGTTCGATTCATCAGTTCCACCTTTTTTAAATGATAAATAGATTTTTTTGAACCATAATATTCCATACATGCTTAACGTGAATGAAATTCAAGCACGACAACTCCAAAATATTAACAAAATATAAATATACTAAACATAACTACAAAAGTTAATCTCCCACTAGGGCTCCAAAATATTAACAAAATATAAATATACTTAACATAACTACAATAGTTAATCTCTAACTAGGGGAAACAAATCCATGACTCCACAATCCACATAGGCAATAGCAAAATGAAACAACTTCATGACTCCACGTAAATGGATGAACTAAGAACTCCCAGAAAAAATTCCTACGGATGGAGGACTTGTTGTTCAACTTTTACGTTTTGGTGGAAAAAGTGTGAAAATTGTACTGAGAATGAATTGAGAAATGAGAAATAAGATGGAAATGAGAATCGAGAAGACAAAAGAGTGGTGTAGTCAGGACTTAACTGTGTGGTGTGCCCTACTGCCCTAGTGTAATAGTAGTATTAACATCTCTTTTTTAATTTTTTCAATTACATATTTACATATGTATCAATTACCTACTATACCCCTAGTAATCACATGTTAGTATACTACATAGTAAGTAAGTAGTAGGTAGTATTAAAAAAATCTTTATATTTCATTCGGTTCCATTGGTTCGGTTCGATTTAAGCGGTTTCTAAACCTTTGGAACCGTGAACCGAACCGATTGTAAACGGTTTCGAAAAATATAAACCAAACCGAACCATGAAACCGAACCGAACCGCATTTTTCGGTTTGGTTCGGTTCGGTTCCGTCGGTTTCGCGGTTCAGACCGGAACCACTTACACTCCTAGCAGTAGCGACTTAATTTGAGGAATTTAACACATTTATTTTAATATCCTAATATTTTACTTCTTCACATTTAAATTACTTTGTCGTTATCCCCTGCAACAACCAATTTTTATCTGTCGTATATTAATATCCTCTCACACTTAGGACTACTCCCTCGTCTTATAGATGTTCTATTTTTCTTTGGCAAAAACTTGTGTGCAACATGTTGCACATGCAACATGATTGAATTTTTAATTTTGACCTGATTGAACTGGTTTGGACCGGGTTTGACCCTGTTCAATATTTTAAAAAAAATTATTTTCGTCTCTAATTATCGTTGGCGTGGGCAGAATTCATCGCTCTTGTTGATTTCAAACTTGTTTGTGGGTGGTTTCTCAATTTTTTCTCTCTTGTTCGTGGGTGGCTTCTAGTCATGTTCTCTAATCGTGGGCGGTGAGGAGATTGTGGAGTTCAAACACTTTCATTCTCCCTGTAATCATCGTGATTTCGAGCACAATTTCGAGCTCAATTTGTCCATCACAGGCTGCAATAATTCAGTAGGAGATTTTCTGTTGTCCATAAATTGAGGTAACTCTCACTTTTTTGCGATTCGTGTAGTTATTCACGCACTTTATTTCTCAATTTAGATTGATGAAGAACAACAAGACATTACTATGTTTATACTTCAATAGTGTGTTTTGAGTGGTTATTTCAAGTTTTATTCATTCAGTCTATTTGAATATAGGGTTTTTTTGGTACTGTTAATTCTTACCCCCCACCGTGTCTGTTTTTGCCGTCTCAATAATTGCTACTATTACTCACACTAATTGACACATGTGCCGGGACAATTAACATTAGCTGTTTTTTTTTGTGTTCACAATGTTCTGGAGTGGTGATTTCAAGTTTTATTCATTCAGGCTGTTTGAATCTAGGGTTTTTTGGTACTTTTAGTTCTTACAAATGACACATATTTTCATAAACTGATATGCTTTCATTAATTGATACCCCCCACCATGTCTTTTTTTGCCGTCTCAATAATTGCTACTATTACTCACACTAATTGACACATGTAGCTGTTTGTTTTTGTCTTCTGAATGATTGGTATTATTTCTCAGAATAATTGACACATGTTGTGTGATAGGTGAAAATGCCACCAAGGACTAGAGGTCGTGCAACTGATGATTTAAATGCGCATTGAGTTGATGTTTCGAGGGCAGTTGAAGTCCCTATTGCTGTAGAGCCTCTAAATATTCTTCCACCAACTGGCAACAGCGAGGAGAAGAGCAGTGCGGACTGTTCCCCATGCAGCTCCAGCGCGGAAGAAGAAATCAGTTGTCACTTTTGGGGATCAACATAATGCTGCAGTTCAGAAAGCTTTCGAAGTTAAAGCTACATCTGATGTCCAACCAACAACTGATGTTGAAACAGTCCAGAGGCGAAGTTTGTGCTGCAGATCAGAAACAGTCTAAAGCTACATCTGATGTTCACCCTACAGCTGCTGTTGATGATGCGCCTCAAAAATAGTCCAAAGGTACAGATCAAAAGGAGTCTAAAGCTGCATCTGATGTTCAACTTACAGCTGCTGTTGATGATGCGCCAAAAAAACTGACCAAAGCTGCAGATGAAAAACAGTCTAAAGCTACATCTGATGTTCACCCTACAGCCGCTGTTGATTATGTGCCTAAAAAACAGTCTAAAGCTACATCTGATGTCCAACCTACAGTTGCTATTCATGATGCAGCTCAAAAACTATCTAGAGTTGAAGTTCGTGCTGCAGATCAAATAAAGTCTAAAGTTGAAGTTCGTGTTGCTGTTCCTTCTCACAAACAGACTCAGAAAGCTGCTGTTTCAGTTGAAAAACCTTCAGTAGTCGAAGCTCCAGCTTCTGCTCCAGGTCAAAAACAATGTGAATCTATATCCCCTGCTTCTGAAGATTCTGGAATAACCAAAAAAACACGTTCTGGAGTTGACATCCTTGCTTCAGCTGCAATGGAGACACTGAAGAAGGTTGCAAAAAAGGGCTAAAAAAGAACTGTTTCCAAAGATTCTGAACTCCCTAAAAATAACAAGGAGTTGAAGATTACAGGAGATTTTGACTCAACTTCTCAACCTAGGAAACGGAAAAGAAACCAAGCAGATGTATTACAGAAAGCGAGCAAGAAGACCATTTCTGAGCTGAGTGATCCTCGAAAATCAAAAGAGTAAGTAAAATTAGTACTTATCATCAAACTACTATAAGAAAAATATACCTAATACCTTGCTGTTGTTTCTCTATTTTCTGTGCAGCGCTGCAAGTACTATTACTGTAAAGTGTAGGCCTGCTCGATTATGTCAAATCATATCTGAGCTGAATGATCCTAAAAAAGCACCTCTTAAAGAAATAGGTTTTGATGGTCTTCTTTACCTGAAGGGGTTTAAGTACATACAATGGTTTAAGATGTCTTGGTTTATTAGAAATTTTAATCCCACTAGCAATGCTCTTACCTTTTCTAACAATAAGACCATTGTCTATACGGCAGATGATGTTAGGGATTTATTTCTTCTTCCTAGAAATGACGGCAATAAGGTCTTGATAAATGACAAAGAGAGTGACACTATCTTGAATGACTTTAATAGGAGGAATGGGTTTGAGAAGAAGGAGGTGAATCAGTCTATTGTAGCTGATATGTTAAGTGGGCCTAGGTTAAGAGATGGGGGTGATGATTTCAAACGTTTGTTTTCTGTTTTTAAGTCACTGATTGATATCCCTAGTATTAATAGCTTTGATTGGTGCTCATTTGTTATTGAACGATTGTGTAAAGGTGTTCAATCACTTAAGAATGTCAGTGGTTGTGTTTTAATACTCCCCCTTGTTTATTTTCACCTGTTCATGTGGTTGGGTAAAGCTGAGAGCAGTAGCTTGCCCTTAATTAAGCATTGGACATCTGAGAAATTCAAAGAGAGATTAGATCTAGAGTTTGCTGCTGGGGATTTTGGTAGGGGCATTTGGGTAGAAGATACTTATCCAGTCAGTTTGAAGATCAAAGATCAGACAACATAATCATGCCCAACTGAAGCTGAACTTGAAGATCAAGTTTTGCCAGATGCAGCTAAAGAACACCCACCTAAACCAGACCAAACTGATAGCAGAGTGATTATGTATCATCTGCCAGCCAGTGAGAAGACTGACACGAAGATTAAAGATATGGCAAAGGATGTAAGTATTTGTATTATCCAAGTGTCAATTGTGTTCAATAAACGTGTCAATTATATTCATAAAAAGTGTCAATTTGTGTTGACTATCTTTGTATGTTTTATAGGGCATTTAACGATACATCCATGTTTTTCTACGTATCATAGTGTCAATTATGTTCAATAATCTTGTCAATTTGTGTTTCAGTAAAAGTGACAATGTTTGTAATTCAAAGTGTCAATTATGTTCAATAAATGTGTCAATTATGTTGTAGAAAAGTGTCAATGTTTGTCATGCGAACTGTTGATTATCATTGTATTTTTATAGGCCTTGAATGAGACATTCCTGCTCTTGCAAAGGGATTTGAGAGTAATTACTCGTGTTCATGTGGAGAGATTAAAGAAATTAACCGCGGGTGATGATAAAGAGGTTGAAGGAATGACTTCCCTACATTCCCAAGGCTCTGCAGAAAATGATATAGATGAATTTTTCCAGAATCCAGATTTTCACTCTCACATTGACATGATAGTCGAACAATTCCTCAATATGAAGAAAGGTTCAAAGCAAGCAGGTAATCTATATCAAGATTTGTTCAAAACAAGCAGGCAACTGACGTGTATTCTATCTTTTCTTTTTGTGTAGTGGACAAGGATCATATAAAGACTGGTGAAGAACATGAGAATCATCCACTTCCAAATTTCAGACTCTTATCACAAAGCACATATGATACATCCCAAGAACAAACTGATGAAGGTGTGGAAATAGTTGATGAAGCACATCTTGATTCTTTGATCACCAGAATATCGCAGCTGTTGATGAAGGTATTCCATATTCTTTAAATTTATCAATTATTAAAAATTGACACTTTGATAAATAATAATTGACACATGTCCCCAACCAAATGACACTCTAAAATGAACAGTTTGTCTATTGAAAACAATGGATCCATGGCAAGTATGCAATGATGATTGGATTGCTAGAGGAGAAAATTGTAAGTATACTTCCCAATTCATGAAGAAATATGTAAAACAGTTGTCAGAACTTAATCAAATGGAGAAGGATGTTGTTGATTACTTTTTCCACAAACATCGACCAAAAATTGAGTAAGTATTTATAGTTTCTTTGTTTTTTAAAACAATGTTCTTAACTATCAATGGTGGTTAACATATTTTTCCAAAAAACAGAGACACTGTCTTTGTTCATGCGGGTCGATTCTTCGGGTCATTCTGCGCTATGAACAGCATGACAGATTCTACATTTATTGACATTAGTGTTATTGATGTTTGGAGTCTGTTGCTGAACAAAGCAGAGAAATATCGAGCTCAAGCCCATTCAAAGAACATTGACAAGTTCTATTTTAATTCTCAATTCTCGGTAAACAAAATTGCTATTTTCTCATCTTTTTTTAATAAGTTATTCTACTGATTTTTTTTTCTTTCCATATAGAACGCTCTTAAAGTCTGCACAAATTAAAAAGATTCTACAAAGAAAGTTGAAAGGGAAGTTGATGTCATAAATTGTTGGATGTATTGGATGACACGCTTGGAACAGGGTACTGATCTGATGAAGGCAAATTTGGTAAGAGAAAATTTCATTGATTTTTTCCGATATAGATATATTATATGCTGAAATATTTTCATTCTTATATAGATATATTTTCCGATATGCTTCAATACTCATTTTTTTGGAGCTGTAATTGACTTCAATATGAGAAAGTGCACTATATTGACAATGTGAAGTCAAATTCAAAAGAGAACTCAGATTTCATGGGTCTTGTCAAAGAATTGGTATGTATTCAGTCATTTGTATATATTATATAATCTAAGTGTCAATCTATTTAATTGGAAGTATCAGTTTTATTGATATAAAGTGTCATTCTATGATATCCAGAAAAAAAATTTGGGCAAATTCCTAAAGTTGCTGTATCACCCCAAAGCTGCTGAGTACGATGAATATGTCATTGAAAACATAGGTTTTGCATGTCAGAATGATAGAACTAATGTTGATTGCGGTGTTTTTCTAATGAATCAATGGAAAACTTCGTAGGGCTGCCTTATGAGTGTGAGGATTTGTTGCAGGTATGACTTTAATATATTTTCTTGTTGTATTTGCTTATTTCTAAAAATTTAACTAACGTGATTTTTTTTCGTGCTTTATATTATTAGATTGGTCGAAGAAGAATGCTTCGAGCAAAATATTGCACAAGGATTATCCTTTCAAGTTACAATGAGGTAATGCAAGCTGATCTGGCAGCAGTTCGAAAATTTGTACCAAAATCTTGATTTCAAGGAGGAGGTTGTTGAAGAATTGTTTCTTTAGTTTTGTTCGATGCATTTGAATATTAATGATCTAGATTTTAAGATTTGTTGTTAAATGTTGGAACAGGTTTTCTAGTGTATGTGATATTAATGTGAATCTTAATCTACTGATCATGTTAAATCGTGTTAGTTCTTAGTTCTTTAGTAACAGTGTCAATCATCTTCGAACAAAGTGTCAATTATGTTACAGAAAAGTATCAATGTTTGTATTTTTTTTATATGTTAGAGAAAAGTGTAAATTATATTTCAAGAAAAGTGTCAATCATGTTCAAGAAAAGTGTCAATTATCTTCAATAATTGTGTCAATCCTGTTCACGAATGGTGTCAATGTCGATAAAAGAACGTGTGAATTCAACTAATATAATTGTATCTGCGGTGCGTGACTTGAAAGTGTCAATTCAATTAATATAATGTGTCAATCATGATTAAGGAAAGTGTGAATTATTGATAAAAGAAAATGTCAGTCATACTACACAAAATTGTCAATTATGTTCATTAAAAGTGTCAATGTTGACAAAAGAACGTGTCAATCATGGTTAAAAAGTGTCAATTATTGATAAAATAAAGTGTCATTCATTTCTAAAAACATAACGTGTCAATGATGTTCATTAAAAGTGTCAATCATGTTCATTAAAAGTGTCAATTATGTTCATTAAAAGTGTTCAAGAATAATCTCAATTGTCTCCGCGGCGCGTGTCAATGTTGACAAAAGAACGTGTCAATTAAACTAACAGAAAAGTGTTCAAGAATAGTGTCAATCATTGATAAAATAAAGTGTCAATCATACTACACAAAAGTGTCAATTATGTTTAATAAAAGTGTCAATGTTGACAAAAGAACGTGTCAATTGTTACCTAAAACAATCTTGGATTAGGAGTTTTGGTACCAAACTCCTTTGTTGGTTTTGAGGTTGAAGTATCTCTTAATGTTCTCCTCTTCAGCTTCTTTGTTTATGTATTACCCTTTATCCTTTTATGCTTTCTCCCTTTTGTGATTGCATGAGATGGATCCAAGACTTGATTTGATGAACTTGAAATAATAATGTCATGAACTGGTTTTTCCTTTGCAGCAATCAATGCATTGACATTCGAAATCACATTATTAATCCCATCTTCGACAGTTCTCCGCATCTCCTCACTTTCTTGTACTTTTAGAACCAGATTATAAAACTTTCTCATCAATTGGCTTCTCCAAGAACTCTTTTGAAAATTTTCAGAAGTATTATTTGCCTCAGCAGCTTTATCCCATACCTCTTGCTTGACAAATTTTGTCCATCTCTTCTTGATGTAGCAATCTGGTATTTGAGTCACACAATGGACATGTAGTATTCTCAAACAATGATAGCATAATAGTCCACATTCTTCAAATCTTTTGCATAAGAAGCCTACCAAACTTCCGAAAGAATAAAAACTGACATATTGATGATTACTGCTACTGTCATTAGTAACCTGATAAATCTTCACACCATCTTCTTCACATATAAATTGAAATGTAGTGGAAATTGATGTCAAGAACTCCTTCTCAATTTTTTTAAAAACTGTAAGAGTATATACCTCAGAAGCATGCTTGAGAATTCCCGACAATGGCAAGCAGGATACAGGGCGGGCTATGGAACATTGGAATTCATCCTTTGATTCGTTACTTCTCCATTGTTCAACTGTTCTCGAAAAGATTTTGTAAAAATCATTCAAACTAGTTGTCTTTTTTGCAGCAAATCCCAACGCATTATTTGTGCTCTCACTTCTTTGTGAAGATAAGATCCCGACAGAGAAAAGTCATTGTTATAGGCAGTGCTCCATTTTTCTCTGAGTTGATACAACCTCCCAAACCATTCTTGATCTTGCAACCCATAGGATGAAACCATTGTGTTCCAACAATCCTCAAACTCATCTTCATTTGAACAGCCTGTCAAACATTTGCTAAATGCATGTTGAATTCCTTATTAGATTTCAATCTTCCAAATCTGCTTATTGCATTTTGATACAAATGCCATATACAAAGTCTATGCTTTGCTATTGGGAACACCTTCTCTAGTCCATTTGCAATAGCTTTGTCCTGATCCGTGAAAATACTAACTGGACTTTTATTTCCCATTGACTTTTTGAACACATCAAACAACCATGCATAAGACTCCTCTTGCTCATTTGATATAATGCACATCCAAACATAATATTTTTGTAGTGGTTATTCAATCCAACTAAAGGTGCACAAATCAAGTTATACCTGTTAGTTCTATACGTCGTGTCAAAAATAAGGACGTCCCTATATACCATATAGTCTTCTTTCATCATGGAGTCTCTCCAAAATACATTACAAAACCTACCATCATCATCAAGCCTCACACGGAAAAAGAAGTCTGGGTCTTCAGCATTTTGTTGGTGGAGAATGTCAATCAAGCTCTGTGCATCACCACCTTCTACTGCTAACATTTTCAGTTGGTTCAGAAAGTTCAAGTGATCCTTCTTGGTATGACCAAGGACTTGCTCACTACATACATCGTGGGACATGAATTGGAACGTGTCTACAACCCTTATCCCAGATGATATCATATCTTCAATAAGTGCAGCCTTCTCACTCGTAATTGTCCGTTCTGAACGATGCATGTAGCTCAATTCTTTCCTACATAGTGTATGGTTGTGTTCCGTGACATGTTGAGTAACTTCATACATTTCATCATTTGTTAGTTTGATTCTCATTACAATTCGTGCGGGTTGCGTACTTTCTAGAACTCTTTTCTTTAGCACCCAAAGAATTAGCTGCATTGCCTCGCACTCCTTGAGATGAGCAGACAAATAACTTTGCAATAGTAACACCGGCAACATTTTTTATTGAATTTGATTTTCTTACGCTAAATCCAACATTAGCAGCATGTGCACAGTACGTTTGATATATATACTCAATACTGCTATCATTTAAACCAAGCAAAGAACCCGACACATCTGTAATATTATCTATAAGAACAAGAACAGAACAAGTGTGTCACTTGTAATAAATATAAGTGTTAATCTTCAATAAACAAAAGTGTTAAAACGGAATGTAACACTTTTATATAATAACAATTTTGAATACCTTCTCTCGTATGAATATCATGACAAGGACGATTAACAATAACTGAAACAAGTGTTCCATCATTGACAGTTGTTTGGCTATCTTCAATCCCTGATCTGCAACTTTCTGAAATATTGACACTTTTACCTACAGATAGTAACACTACAGTCACATAAAATGACACTGCTCTATAAAAATACATTTAATAATTTTTCCTTACTATTTTGTGAATCATTTGTCACTATACATTGTGTATTCACAGGTTGAATATCATCACAATTGTTCTGGATGTTTGTTTCGGGTCCAGATTATGCAAGGAAGTTTGAATTGCAACAAGATCAAGCATAATAAAGAAAGTTGTCAATTATCATTAGAAAGTGTCAATTTGATCCTACCACAAACAAATTGACACAATAATCATACCAAAGTTTATTGCACAGAGCACATGCAGAACAACAACCAGAAACATTAATTAAAGGAACGTTTCACTCTTCCTGAAGTAAAGTGCCAATTATATTAAAATAACGTGTCAATTATTAACATAGAAGTTGTGGCTTGAATTCAATATCCATACAACACTTCAATCAACAAAATTAGAGCAACACAACAACAAGAGAACATTAATTAAAGTGTCAATTATTATAAACAAAGTGTCATTACCTTCAATACTGGATGAAATATCTGATTCAAAATCCATTTTTGATTTTGGATTCCAATTAAGAATTTTGATACCAAACTTGATACCCAACGTCGTTTGAAAGAAATTCCACGAAATTCGTGGTGAATTTCGTCGTGTTCTCTGCGCCGCCGTCGAATTCCTCTACCGCTTCTCTGCGCCGCCGTCGAATTCCTCCACCGTTTCTCTGGAGCAGCGCTGTATCTACGCCACTGTGGAATTGATCCACCACTCAGATAATTGGTGATCGAAATTGTATGAAATCAAAGCCTCAATCGTATGAAATCGAAATCGTATGAAATCTTCAATAAATGTTGCGGCGGCGTGAGCTGAAGGTTTTGTTTTGTTTTTTTGTTTTTTTTAATAAAGTAGAAAACCGGGTCAAACCCGGTCAAACCGGGTCAAAATTGAAAATTGGATGCACAAGTCCTTCTCTTTTTCTTTTAAGGCGTCTCATAAATATTATCTCATTTTCGAAATGAATAAGATTATAACTTAATTACCTAATTATATATCTTATATATATAAAAAGGAAATGTGCAATTTCAAATCAATTCAATTTCAATTTCAATTCAATTGCAATTTTCATTTAATTTAGGGGTAAATCTATTATTACTATTTTTATTAATACAAACATACGTACATATACATACATCTATAGAAACACAATCCAATCAATATAAATTAATATAATTCAATTTCAATCAACTCAATTTATGTTCAATTTAAATTGAATTTCCATTTTCAATCCAATTGAAACATTCACATTCCAATTCGATATTCAATTATAATTTTAATATTAACTTTTTTACCACATATAAAATATAAACAGTCCAATTTATACTCAGCCATAGTGTGACAAATCACACAATTAAATTTCAATCTAATTCAATCTATTTTTTCAAATCCGAATCTAATTTCTAAATTTAATTTAAATTATAATTTTAGTCTTTGTAAATTACATATAGATTTAATTAATCTAATCTAATTTCAAATCATACATTGCATCCCAACTTTAAACTAATATTTTTAAAATAATATAATTGAATTTAAAATTAAAACTTTATAGGTGTCGCAAATCATATTAACTAATTAAATTTCTCACAATTTATTTTCAAGGTTATCACTTTCTCATTTAGCAAATGTTTCCTATTATTTCATAGTGATATTTAACCATTGATTTCAATTAATTTGCAATTCAATACAATTTTACATAAAATCGGTCATTTTGCCCTTATAATTTTCAATCTAATTTAATTATATTATTTTTCCTCCTTTCCCTTTTAATTTTTTTCGGTCTTAATTATTTGCTCATATATTTCCTTTTTTCTTTACCCCAAACCATATGTAAATCGCAAAATCATGTGTCAAGATTCTTTTCTCCCTTCACCCTCCCCCTTCATCTTCTACGTCAAATTGCATAATATCCAATTAAATAGGTTAATGACTATTAGAGATTATCGATTTATGGATGCATTATTCTGCCTAAATCTCCTATAATGACTACTTTTTTACGATCTCGGTTTTAGTATTCAAGTTTATTTGAACATGAGAGATGTTCCATTGTGTTCAACTTCTACATTCACATGACCTGGAGTAACCGATAAGTTATATCTCTCGAGGTATGCTCGATTAAGTTAATTCATAATGGAACTCCTTCATTCACTAAACATGATATAACTTCTTTTGGGAAATTGGGCAGCCTTGATAAAATTTGGTGTCATGCATTTTCATGTTTATTTGTAAATGTAAACAACATGATCGAAACTTCACTTTGTTAAAAAGTGTTCTTTTATTTTCATATCGTTATTCAGTTGGATAAACTAATGGAGTACATATCATAGAAAGACTTTAAAAAACTATATAATTTTCATGCTTCTAGATCGAATTAATTGCTTAGCTGACTTAATGGATAATATTTGAACTTATACTATCAACTTAATTCTTCTAATGTTGGCAGGAGTTATGTTCTTTGAATGAAAGATGTCTTGGACAACAAATGAAGGTCATTGAACTGCTTTTGTTTTGTTGCAATAAATTAGTTGAATCATTGGATGTGGTTTTGGACCTAAGACATTCGCCTTAACATACTGTAGCCATGTTCGAGACTTCAACAATTGTATCCGATGATCTAAACTGTAGTTGAAAATTCGAGAATTTTATCACAAACTGTAGTCAAATTGATAGCCATGACTTTTCATAGGTGTAATATTTTTTATTTCCTTTATGATTGTACATGAGAATTTGATGTTAAAATATTCATTTTTAAAATTTTGTTGTTCTTGACCTATTCAGTCATACTTAATTTGTGGTCAATATTCTTTTAGTTAATCTTGGTAGAAGTTTTTTATGGGATACAAAGAATCAACTTCTAACAATTATCACCACACTCAAGTGGGAGAACAATTTGTATAGATTTACAGCACAGACAATCAAATTGTTCAGTATGTATGTGTAATGCCTCATTTGTTCTATGCCCCAAGATAAGAATAAGATAATAGGCTTTCAACAATACAACAGATGATGTTTGGAGCTTGAAAAACGAGCACACAAATGGAAAAACGGTCTTATGTCTTTCGTTCGACCACATTTTTTTTTCTTAGAGGTTCATGATGAACACATGAAAGAGTTCACAAAACGAGCGAGCCACATTCTTATGTCATCGGTTCGACCACATTTTCAAATATGCCTAGAAGGTAATGTACATTTTTGATTATGTATGCTAGCATAACATTTTGGTAATACCTAGAGCAACATCTATGTTACACACATAAAAACACTATAATTTAGTGCGCAGTACATGTGCTGTCCTAGTTCTAAATAATAATCTAATTATACTCTCTAATTAACACCCTACATCTAAGAACCCTGCTCATATTTCTCTCTCTATCTACCCACTTTCATCTCTCTCGAACGAGAGCGACGCCTCCATCCTTCTTCATCTTCTTCTTCTACTCCAACCCTAGATCATGCTGATTCTCCCTAGTCACAAGGATGTAATCCAACCCTCTGTTTTATATCCTGAGCAACTGCTCCGTCAACGGCTCTGACCCCGCAAGGATGGAATCCGACCCTATATCTGAGTTCACTCAGTCTGAGATCAACCCAGTATAGGAAATCATACCGTAGGATCGTCCTAGAATACGATTTTCTTGATTCAATCCAAAAAAGATCTTCTGGATTGTTCCCCGAGCTCACAACTTCGGATGGACGGAGGCACTAGCGGCTCCCGACGGTAAACTCTCGAATTCACACTTTTTTGGCACACAACACTAGGAAAATCAAGTATGAATAAGTGGCCCCCTTGTTCTCTATTTATAAGGACTAGTCAAAGGAACCCTAACGGGCCTTTGACTCCAAGCTCAATCCAAAATTCCAAATAGTAAAAGGGGTCACTACACCATTACCAATTGTTTTGGTCCTTAAATGACCAAACATTTCCAGGCAATGAAGTAGCCTAATGAGTCTGAGAGAAAACTTCCCATACAACTGGGCATATGTTCGGGCCAGACTAGGGACCTAATACAAGAAATAAAGTCGGGCCTCAAGTGAATTAATTTTCCATGCTCAGCCCAGAGTATTATTAATTTACAAACATAGATTCATTTCACTAAAGAGTCTATGTTGACTTACCCCTCTGTCCAAAAGTTGAGTCGGGGCTTGTTTTAACTTTAGTTAATCCCCGTATTTAAGATATCGAATATCCATTAATTGATTAAGTTTACTGAACACTTAATACAATTAATATCTTATCATTGAGCAGTACCACTCGACCTTATTATCATACTAGAACTTAATCAACATGCAGGGTTTAGTAAGATAAACCTTTCGAGCTCCTAAAGGGGATATCATCAACCCTTTAACAGGATACAGATGCATGATGCAGATAACCAGTCTGAGCTACATGCAACAACACTCACCGAAGATACAGAGATATACGGTCGCGATGACCCTCACCCATAGTAAGTCAAAGTGATAGCTAGTCGTGTGCACTCAATTGAAATCTCATCAATCTTAAGATCAACTGAGTCTCCGAGACCTTGGTTCTTCACACGAGTAAGATAGAAGAACATGTCTCACACCTATTCATCAATACATAAAATGTATCAACATAGATAAGTGACCAAGACAAGTCACTTCTTATATACTCCCTCCGTCCCGCTATTACTATCCCCTTTGATTTTGGCACGGAGATTACGAAACTTTGTTTAAGTGTGTATTTTATGAGTTTTAATTGTATTAAGAAATTAACATAATTTTCGAGGAGTGGTTGGTGGAAGAAATGAGAATTTATCCAAATTTTTGCAGGGCATAGTTGAGGCATTCATGTTTTTTTTTTTTATTTTTTTTCATATTGTTTTTTAAGAAGTAATCTTAAGTTTCCAAAAAGTTAAAAATCATAAATCTCTGAGTACGGAGTGGAACGAAAATCGTGTGAGAGATAGATTTTTGGAGAGAGAAAGTATGATAATGTGGAGATGAGTATTAAGTAGGAGGGACAATCCGATTAGGAAAGTATGACAATAATAGCGGGACGGAAGGAGTACATTGCAGCCTAAATTGACAAATTATCCTATAGTTGCCTCAGTTGTGATAACTGTTTATATCTCACTAGTTCAACCAATCACTACAGTCTTATGTGATCTACAACACACTGTATGATCTAACTCTTGTGAGATAAATGACTAATTTGTGCAATTATAATAATGTTATGATGTGGCTCAAATCCTAATCCTTAAAGGAAATTGAGTCTTATCCCACATCGGATAATTAATGAAGTTTATCATTAATTTCACCTATAAATAGATAGGTTCTCTAATTATTTTAAGTGTGCTTCTACGCATTATAACGCACATGTTATGAGATTAGTTAGTTGAACTAATTGACCATGTTTTGTGGGTATGTGCTTTTGGGTCTAGGATTATATTTTGGAGGCCTATTTTGTATTATCCTCTTTATTAGTGGGTTGTTTCTCCGCCGTTCATGGATGTAGGTCGATTGACCGAACCACGTTAAATTCTTTCCGCCTATTTCTTTTTCTCTTTGTGTTATTCTTTGTTATTGTCTCTGTTGGGTTCCAAGAACCCATTCGTCGCATTTTTAGGGTCCAAAGATCCTAACAAATAATCAGATAAGATAATAACAATAGTGTTGGATATGAGTCAGTAGATGATACTCAACTGTTCGTGGTTAAAAGAAAATTGGGGGAAATCATAGTAGTACTATGGAATTGAAGATCCCAAAACCGAGCTGATATCAGTAGTTCAGTGTGTCGTTAGGATTAGCTGATGTATAGGTTAGACTTGTTGTAATCGTTTTTATATTCTTGTCTAAGTCCTGTACGGGGTAATTGTTGAACTGATCTTCTGTCGAAGATACTTTTCTGAACCCCACGTCATCAGTGTAATCGCTTAAGTTCTTCAGTCATCAGCTGAGTAGACCTCAGTAGAAGCCAATCCAGCAGCAGCAGAAGAACTCATGCAAGCCCAGTACCTTCGCAGTCGCCAGCTGACTTACTCAGAAGTTACATTCCTTGTCAGCCGACTCAGTCGAAGAAGACAGAGACTTTGCAGTCTACTGTATTTGACAGAAAGCGACCCAACTACTTAAGTCTTTTTGAAAGTTCAGCAGAAGATCATACGAGGTTGTTTGAACGGTCAACTCTGACATTCTCACCAACCACAAACCTCGACCAATGAGAAGCCGACAACGCCTTACCTGCTCCAAACAGTAAAGCTGCTCTCATGTACAGTAATTAACTGCCCTGCTGCAACAAGTTCGAATTAATGGCCGTTTTCTTTGGAAGCATGTGACACGTGGCATCGTCGTCTCCAACGGACATATGCCATAGCTCACAGCTATAAATAGAGAAGATTTCGAAGCTCCACTAGCGCGAAGCACGAAATTAAAAAGGGAAATTGCTCAAGCTCTCAAACACTCTAGCAACTCAATCAGAACATCCAGCGAAGAATCTGCATTTACTAGAATATTTTTGTGGTTCTTCTCTCTAGAGTCTTTAGATCCCTTTCTTCTCTACCTAAGCTCATTGTCAGATTTATAGCTTAGATTCGAAGGAGTTCATTTTTAGTGAACTGTTCTTATTGTAAGAACTCCTTCATTAGTTGGAGAACTGTTTTCGCTCCCTTTCGAACTTAGGTTTGAATTGTAAAGTCGCTAAGGACTATAACTTAGAAGGATATGTCCTGTGCACAGTTTCCTTGCTGAGACTTGCTCAGACTAATCAACAAGTTATCCTGCTCTGTTCAGGACCGTGGACGTATGATCTTGCGTATCCGAACCACGTTAAACTACTTGTGTTCTTTACTGTTTTATTGCATACAAACCTTTGAAAATCATAAGTTTGCATAAACGTATTTCTAAAATTGCACAGCCAAAAGAATTTAATCTGCGAAAACACGTTTTCAAAAAGAGACAAACTCCGGGCCCCACACTTATCCGCACACTTAAGTCTCCGACTGAGTTTCGAAGTACTGACAAAAGTCAGTAGGAGAGCTCAGTAGTTGACTCACTCTGTCCCGTGATCGAAGGTTTATTTGGCACTGTTCATCAGTTGCAACCTTCACCGAGAAAAAGAAACGGTACTCAGGTGTATTCACCCCCCCCTCTACACCTGATATTTGTCTCCGGACCAACAATTGGTATCAGAGCGCACGGTGTTCAACTGACCACCTGTTCTGAAATACTGGTCTTCTCGAACTGATCCTTGAAAACGTTTTCTCTGCACAAGCATCTCTTCATTCATCCTTATACTCGTACACATAATGTCTGACATGTCAGGTATCAGGATGGTACCGATGTTCTCAATAGAGAACTTCACGGTATGGCGTGTAAGAATGGAGGCACACCTTACGTCGCTGCACGACAGCATGACTGACGTACTGGAGACCGGACCCATCATTCCAACGATAGACAGCGTTCAGTTCGCTGAAGTGGAAGGTGAAGGTGCTCGTATCGGTCCGAAGATTCCCAAGGACAAATCTGCCTTCACGCCTGAAGAGAAAAAGCTGCATAACCTCGACCGAGTCGCACGAAATGCTATACTGACAACGCTCAGTGACTCACACCTCGGGAGGGTGCAGGACTGCAAAATGGCGAAAGAACTTTGGGACGCTCTGGCTGTACTGAGCCAAGGAACTCCTCAAATTAAAGAAAACAAGCTCGAATTAGAGCTTCAAAAGTTCGAAGCCTTTGCGATGGAGCCCAGTGAAACCATTGACGAGCTGAGCGTCAGATTTACGAATCAAGTCAATGTGATAAACGGGCTGGGAAAGGTGTTCTCAAACAAAGAGATGAACACAAAGATCATTAGAGCGCTACCCAGACAGAAGTGGCTTCCTTTTGCTACTTATTTACGTCGCTCTGATCTTAATGCTCTAACTCCTGATGTTATATTTTCAGAATTAAAGACGGAGGAATTTGAGCATAGTCTACCTCGAAGTGTTCCAGGTGCTCGGTACCGACACTCAAATCGATCATGCCTTCAAGGCAACGATAAGCAAAACCGGAGGCCAAAAGATTTCTTCCAGCAAGGCAGTAGCTGCTGCAGATACAAAGACATCTGAAATGTCTGGGACTGACCAGCTCGCACTGATGGCTCTCAAATACCAAAGAGAAAAGGAGAGAGTCGAAAGTCGAAGAAATATCACAGAGATTCTCCCGCTGGAAAGAAAGAATATTCAAAAAGGGAAGAATCTAACACTTCTACTGAATGCAGGAACACGGAGCCTGTTGCTAGTCCACCAAAAGTTTCAGCTGGAAAAAACAGCAGAACATCCACGTGTTACAACTGCAAGAAGGAGGGACACTATCGCA
Organism: Lavandula angustifolia; assembly: GCA_028984105.1. Taxonomy (NCBI): domain Eukaryota; kingdom Viridiplantae; phylum Streptophyta; class Magnoliopsida; order Lamiales; family Lamiaceae; genus Lavandula; species Lavandula angustifolia. The sequence goes on along the minus strand of CM054823.1, from coordinate 6,814,583 downwards.
TGACTGTCCCGAACTCTCGGTTGCTCAAAGAGCGAACGGCGAGCCGAAGAGATAAATTCGCCCGGAAGAGGCGAGGCCTACACAGCCGGGAGAGATATCCGACAACTCAATTGAAGAGGATACATTCATGTACTCTTCCGAGGATGAAGCCGCATTCGTAGGCCGTTGAAGTCGGAGAGAAGGTTCCTGAGGAATCAGCTGAACAAATGTCCGATGGCCGGAGAAGAGGCTGAGGTAAATTCTAAACTTAATATAACCTCCTCTTCACACAACACACATGACACTTGCTCGGTCTCGGATGACCCTATGGACATAGTACAAGCATATGACGACCTGCTAGAGGAACAAATTCAGCTGAGCAGAGAGTTCGAGAGAACCATCCAGGGAACTAGAACAGTAAAGGCTGAGAATCAGAGACTTTCTTCTGATTGTCAGGTCTCTACTGAGTCAGTGGATCTAGTTGCGAGACTCAAGGAAGAGATCGAATCTCTTATGACTAAGTCTCAGCTTCAAGAGACTCATATCTCAGTCCTGACCAAGGACAATTTGGAGAAAGAGACTGAAATAGCCCAACTCAGTCAGAAACTCTCAAACGTACAGAAGGACTATGATTCTCTCAGGAGAAGTGATGAGGTCTGGAGAGAACTGATGACTGAACAATACCTGGGAGCAAAGGAGAAACTAGAAAGCATGCTCAGAGCACAACGGCCAACTGCTGTGAAAGAAGGCCTTAGCTACACCCATGAAGCTTCTACCTCCAAAAGCTCAGAAGCACTGTCTGATAGGTTCGTCAGAGGAAAGGTGCAAGCTGCTGACACCACACCTCAGGCGAAGAACAAACAGAAAGTAATCGCACCTCAGCCGAGCAGCAACAAACAACTGACCAAAGGTTCCAGCCCCAGGACACCGAGATCAAACTCAGGGGGAAACAAGAAGGTCAGATGGGCAGAACAGTATAAGGAGCCACTGTTTGAGCATCCGGCTCAGTACGGTTCATACTACTATGAGCCCAGGGTCAGGAGAAGCGCTAAGACTCAGAAGAAGAAAGCGCCTGAACCCAAAATCATCGCCAGAAAGTCGGTATCTCCAAGTCCTCGTGGAGAAGAAAGGCCGACAAGGTTCGAAGAAGAAGTCTCGACTTCTAAGGTCCCGAGATAGATTTGGGTTCCGAAATCACCCACTAACCAGTAAGGACCCAACTGAACCAAAGGGTACCTAAAGATGCTTCTGTTTTGCAGGTGCATAAGGACCCATAGAAAGTGGACAGCGGCTGCTCAAGACACATGACATATCAGAAGAGCCTGCTAACCAACTATGTACAAGAAGATGGTCCCAGAATTGAGTTTGGAGACAACTCTAAAGGCTACACAAGGGGATACGGAACGCTGAACATTGGGACTGCTTCAGTTCCAAGAGTAACATATGTTGAAGGACTTCAACATAATCTCCTTTCTGTCGATCAATTCGTGATAATCTTAACGAGTTATCTTTGACGCCGGTTTTACGTGATGTTGTTGATAAATCTATAGGGAAAACAGTGTTATCAGGATCGCGGAGGAAAAACATCTATGTTGCAGACTGGAAAACCGCAGAACCTGAGGCTTGCTTACTAGCACAGACAAAATCTGGTGACAAGTCAGGACGGCTATGGCACAAGAGACTTAGCCACCTGAACTTCAAGACCATGAACAAGCTAGCCAAGAACTCCAAAGTCAGAGGACTGCCCAACGAATCATTCGTTAAAGACAGAAATTGTGAAGCATGTCTGAAGGGAAAGCAAACAAAGAGTAGCAATCCACCTATTCCGTCACCTTCCACTGATGGAATCCTTCAGCTGTTGCACATGGACCTATTCGGGCCAGTCTCTCCAGTGACTATAAGAGGCAAGAAGTATGCCCTCGTTGTTATTGACGACTACTCGAGATATACTTGGGTCATCTTCATCGCCAATAAATCTGATGTTCAAACTGAGTTGCCCAATCTACTGAAGAAGCTCAGTGTGGAAAAGGACATCAAGATTCAAAGAATTCGCTCGGACGGAGGAACGAGTTTCTAAACTCAGTAGTTAAGACATACTTTGCGATAAAGAGGGAATTAAACACGAGACATCAGCTTGCTCGCACCCCTCGCCAGAACGAACTTGCTGAACGAAAGAACAGAACACTCAAAGAAGCAAAGCAAGAACGCTCCTCGCAGATTCCCCGGACTACCCTCGAAGTTACGGGCCGATGCTACCGACACCGCCTTGCTACACTCGAATCGCTCACTACTCACTCGGCAACACATGAAGACACCATATGAACTATGGAAAGGGAGAATTCCTTCTATTTCTCATTTTCATATTTTTGGTCGTCCTTGCTTTATCCACAATAATGGGAAAGATCAGCGAAGGTTTTTGATAGCAAATCCGATCAAGGAGTTTTCTTAGGATACTCTCGAGTCAGTAAAGCCTTCAGAGTCTTTAACTATCGGACTCTTTATGTGGAGGAAAGCCCTCATGTTGTTTTTGATGAATTTGTTACTGAGAACAGGGAAGATACATAGTTAAATACTGATGATGTCAGCAGCAAGCTACAGGATCTCGGACTTGCCGATAAAGCCGAAAAGATCCAAAGATTATTGGGATGATGAGTCGAGCAATGAACAAACTCGAGACTCAACCAACGGTCGACGTAGGCGACCTAGTTGATTCTCCTGAACAGAATCAACAACAGGTAACATCGGTCGATGAGGAAGCCCCAGTGGTAACTGAGACCTCTACTGAGAATATAAACTCAGGGGGAACGATTAATGTTCCTGAGCTAAATGCCCCTAAACCTGAAAACTCAGTGGATCCTAACCTTCTTACTGAAATATTGCAATCTCAGAACAGTACTACTGAAATACTAACACTCCTACTGATTCTGCTGAAGTTGTATCAGAAGAAGAAGCCAGACTCAAACGATCATGGCTAGATGCTCATTCTTCAGATCTTATCATTGGAGATCCATCAGCAACGATAAGAACAAGATCTAGATTTAATCAAGGCGAAAGCTCACTATATTCTTGTTTCTTGTCTACAGAAGAACCTCAGTCGATAGAGGATGCACTTAATGATGGTGACTGGATCATCGCCATGCAAGAAGAGCTGAACCAGTTCGTTCGAAACGAAGTTTGGGAGCTTGTAGACAGACCTAGACATCAGCATGTCATTGGTACCAAGTGGGTCTTCAAAAAACAAGCGAGATGAAAACAACGTCATTGTCAGAAATAAAGCACGACTAGTTGCAAAGGGATATAGTCAGGCAGAAGGAATTGACTTTGATGAAACATTCGCTCCAGTCGCTAGATTGGAAGCCATTCGTCTATTCCTAGCTTATGCAACACATCAAGGCTTCAAAGTCTATCAGATGGATGTAAAGTCGGCTTTTCTGAACGGCGTCCTGAAGGAAGAAGTCTACATGGAACAACCGCCCGGCTTTCGCGAGGGACATCAGTGTACGAGACTTAGGAAAGCTCAGTATGGGTTAAAACAAGCACCCGGGGCTTGGTATGATACCCTATCGACTTTCTACTTCGAAAGGTTTTCGAAGGGGACAATAGATCGCACCCTATTCAACATAAAGTCAAGGAGATGACATCCTACGGGTGCAAATCTACGTGGACGACATCATTTTCAGCTGCGAAACGAGATCATATGTCAGCAGTTCGAGAAGATGATGAAAGAGAAATTCGAGATGTCCATGATGGGAGAGATGAATTATTTCCTTGGATTTCAAGTGAAGCAATCACCTGAAGGAATCTTCATCAATCAAGCCAAATACACTCGAGACCTTCTCAAGAGATTCGGCTGCGACTCCAGCAAGCCAGTCAAAATCCCCATGAATAAGAATTTTAAAATCGATCTAGACAAAGAGGGAGCTTCTGTTAACTCTACTGATTATAGAGCTATTATTGGTTCTTTATTATATTTAACAGCTAGCCGACCTGACATAACTTATGCTGTAGGTGTATGCGCAAGATTTCAAGCGGATCCCAAGCGAAGTCTGTTGGGATTTTGTATACTGGAAGCACTTTTATGCTTGTATACAATGTGTTTTTGTCCTTACCACTGTTTTATTCTCCTATCTGATAAATATGTATATTTGCACATGTTATCCTTTATCTTGTATAAAAGTTAGATTTGTGTGGTGTGTCGGGTATCACAGAAGACAACACAAATTGGTTGAACTGATAAGATATAAACAGTTAACACGGTCGAGACAACTTAAGGATGAAGTTGTCGGTTTAAGCTGCACGATTTAGATAAGAAGTAGCTTGTCTTAGCCGCTTGTCTTTACCTTGGTACACTTAAGGTGGTGTATTGAAGGATCACAGTGAGATGTGTTCTCCTAACTGACATTAGTGGAGAACCAAGATCTCGGTGACTTAGCTGGTCTTAAGCTTGGTAAGACTTCAGCTGAGTGCATTTAGCTATCTATCACTTTGACCTACTATGGTGAACGTCCAATGAGCGACCGGATCTACGTATCTTGGGTGTTAGTAGTTATTTGTGGCTCAGGCTGGTTGTCTGTATCTTGCATCCGTATCCTAGTAAAATGGGTTGATAATATCCCCTGAGGAACTCGAAAGGATTAGCACACTAAACCCGGCCGGTTGATTAAGTTCAGGTGTGTTAATAAGGTCGAGTGGTAGTGCTCAGGAATTTAAGATGTTAATTAATTTCAGCTGTCAGTGGGCTTAATTAATTAACGGATATTTCTATCTTAAATACGGAGATCGATTAAGTCTAAAATACAAGCCTTTGCTCAAATTGGGATAAAGGGGTAAGTCAGCATGTATTCTCTAGTGGAATGAATCTGTGTTAATTAATTAATTTTTCTCTGGGCTGAGCATGGATAATTAATTAATTGGAGGCCCTGCTTTATTTCTTGTATTGGATCCCTGATCTGGCCCAATTAGTTGCCTAGTAATTTATTGTCTCTCAGAATTCAATATTAATGGATTAATGTATTTTTACATTATTTAATAATGTTATTTATCTGGAATTAATTGGCTGGGCCAATTAATTGATAAATATTAGTAGCCCAGTGGATTAATTAATTATATTATGGGCTAATTATGTAGAAGCCCATTGGAATATAATTAAATTAATGGGCTACAAATATATTAATATTATATTGACTTTTGAAGCCTATATATATTAGTATTCTGTTCAGAACAGAATAGACATACATTCATAAAAACACACGCCTAGCGTGAGTTAGAGACAGAAAATTTTATTTTCTCCAGTTCTCTGACCACCCAGAGGGATAAATAGGCCGGGACACAGATCAAAAGATCTGACACAGGAGCAACAATCGGAGCCGCGACAACATACGAAGGAGGAAGGTATCGATTTCTTCCTTTCATATTCCTTCAATTGGTATCAGAGCCTGGTTTAGGCTCTGATTGTTGCTGTTAGATGCATGATTAGGTTTTATTTCCGTCATTATCGGGTTAATTTTCGTGTTTGGGGCGGCCTGCGAGCCACTGTTTTGACCCCGATGTAACGTTTTTCTCGTGAGAAAATCCACGAGTAGATGATAGGACCAATATGTTATGTGATTATACTGTTATTGTACTGTAATTGGTCCGGTTGGCACGAAAATCGAGGTGCGACGGCGCGGAAGGGCGAAAACCTAGTTTCTGGCAGAACACGACCGCCGACTTGCGACGGCGCGTGAAGGTGCGTGCTTCGGTGTTTTTCCGATACGTTTGGATAGTGTTGTTCGTATTCTCGTTAGCTTCGTATGGATAGGTCGCACGACCCATTCCGAGTTCTGGTTTGTCCGGAATAGTGTCGGAAAGGAGAAGTGGTCGTGCTGTCCAGAAAAGCCCCAAATTGGGCGAAAACCCTAGTTTTCTAGGGTTCAGCCGCATTTTTCGGCGGCGATTCCCGGCGGTTACGGGGTTGAATTTCCGATCGGCTTGAATCTCTGGAATCCTCGTCTTACGAGCTTCGTGTCGATATATCGTATGTGATCATCCGATCCCAGATAAGACTGGAATTGACGTCTGAATTGGGCTGCTCGTTAAGAATTCGTTCTGGCGATTCGTTTGAAATTCGGGAAATTGAGGAACTAATCTCGGCCGGAATCCGTTACCCGGTGGTCGTGAGTGTTCCAATTACGTTTTTCCTCTTTCAATTGATCGAATCGCGGCTCGGAAAGTGAGAGTTCAAGCGGCGACGGCGGAGGCGCGATTCATCGTGCAGAACCCGTCGCGATGGTGGAAATCACCGGCCGTTTGCACGGCCCAGACGTCTGGACGACGTCGAGGAAGCCGAGTGGGAGCGATTGGTAGGCGTGAGGCGGCGGTGGCCGCGCGCAGAAACAGACGCAGAACCGCGCGCTCCCAGGTCGTTTTCCGGCGACGCCATTGGCCGGCGAAGGGGCGGCTAAGCCGCGGATGACTCCCTCTGTGGACAGCGGGCTGCGGCGTCGGCAAACGGGGCGACGACGGCGGTTTCTTGATGAAGAAGACGAGCTGACGTGGCGCGCCACATCGGCCGTTTGCGACCGAGCTTCCACGTGTGCGCCACGTGTACCGCCACGTGGCGGACCCCCGATGGCGTGGCGATACGGTTTTCGGTGCAGTTGTCGATGCAGTTTTCAAATTCGAAGATTTTAAATATCGAAGAGCTGTATTTTGTTCGGGCTTTGTAATAGATAGATTTTATTTTTATCTGTGTTTTTAAGCCTGATAACGATTTTAAATTTCCTATTCGCGTATTTATTTTTACTTATTCTTTAGCATGCGATTATGTGATTAATTGCGCTTAGAAAAGCATGTAAATAGGATTTATATCGTTTCTAAAAGCATGTTTTATTTTTCGCGAGCACGTTTTATTATGTGCGTTTAGAAATTGCATGCTTTAGGAATTATGTGGGATTGTATGATTCGTTACAAACCTTTTGAACAAAAAGACTAAGCAATTTTAAAATTAAATGTTTAATTAGATTCCATTAATTTGGATATTAAACAGTTAATCGGACCTCCATTAATTGGACTCTACACGAAAGTAGTAAGATTATGTAAGTAAACGTCCACCTGCGTGGCTTGCTTGCATTTTTGAGCTACCAGTTTTGTGAGATGAGTTTTCCAAAACAATATTTGATTATTATTGAGTAGTGGGTGCGAAGCCGTAAACGTCCACCTGCGTGGCTTGCGTGCCTAGTAAACACGAGTACTCTAGAAGATAATAATTAAATAGGATGGCTAATTAGATCAAATTGAATGCGGCATGGTTCGAGTAAGTATGTCAATTTCGAGAATTTAATTCTATTTGGTCAAATTAATGGTCAATGCTTAGATGTCACCGCATGTACAATTCACTTCCCTCGAAGTCCCTTCCCGCGTTTTAATAGTGACATGGTCCAGAATATCGAACTATTAATATCATTCGTCTCAAGAACCTAGACGTGGATTGAAATTAAAGAGCTAGGTAAATAGCTTGGTTTAGGGTTATGCTAGTAAACGTCCACCTGCGTGGCTTGCTAGTGGAATTCTTAGAGCTGTTCGAGGTTTTTAACATCATTGTTTTTCAAAATGTTACAATGATAGTTAATTACGAATTATGTGCAAATATTAATTCATACATGTTTTAAAATTATATTTTTTTCAGATATGTCTGTTCGAAATTGTTCAAGTTCCTAAACAGTCTCACCAATCAAACCCTAATGGGTTTAACAATTTTTTTTAAAATAATTTTACAAAGTGGAAGAGATATCTTACCGCTCCCAATAAAAGCTCTGCAAAGGTCCTATAAGAACTTCTGTTTAGGACCGCTATGTCTAAGAACGAGTTTACTATGAGTATGTTACTCAAATCTTTGGTAGCGGTCAAAGAGGTTATAGGAAAGGGCAAGAGTGCTCAAGTCTTGAATATCCCTAATAGTTCAAGGAATCCTCCGAAAGGCGGAAACCAGAAAAATAGCAGAAAGGGTGGACATTTCAAGAAGAGCAGTGGGAGTAAGAAGACGGTCCTTACCGGCGACATGCGAATGTTAAAGTAGAAAGGAAGGTTCTTCAAGAATGGTAAGAAAGGACACTGGAATAATTATAATCCAGATGTCAAGGCAAAACTGAAAGAGACGCGAGACGCTCTTGTAACTGAAACTATTCTGGTTTCCTCTTCTACCCACGAATGGGTAGTGGATTCGGGGGCAACTGATCATGTTTGTTACACCTTGCAAGGTTTCTTGCAGAAAAGGTAATTGAGCAATGGCGAGGTGGTAGTCTCAATGTGCAATGGATCTAAAGTTCCTGCAATTGCCATTGGAGATTTACATCTATCTTTTGATAGTTCTGTTTTAGTACTTAAAGATGTTTAATATGTGTCTGAGTTTAGGCGAAACATTATTTCTGTTTCAGAAACTCTGCACCATGGATGGTTATAAATCAAGTTTTGATAGTATAGTTTCTATCATGAAATACGATGATTTTATCTATGGTGAACCATTAAACGGATCTTTATATACTTGTAAACCGCGTAGTTCTGTTAATATTGTTTCCTCATCATCAAATCCTAAGAAGAGGAAAGAGTCTTCTAAGGTAAACCAAACTTATCTGTGGCACTTAAGACTACGTCACATCAATCTTAACAGGACTCAGAGGTTGGTGGAATATGGATCATTGGAGTCTCTCCAAGAATGAACCATTTCCAACTTGCGAAACCTGTTTGGAAGGAAAGATGATGACTAGGCCTTTTAAGGCAAAGGGTTATAGAGCCACAGAAGCATTAAGTTTGATACATTCTGACTTGTGTGGACCTATGTCTATGCAAGCTCGTGGAGGATATGAGTACTTCGTCATATTTACTGATGATTACTCGAGGTATGGATATATTTACCTTCTTCACCACAAGTCGGATTGCTTTGAAACCTTTAAGGAATTCAAGGCAGAAGTGGAGAAGAAGCTAGGTAAAGAAATCAAAACACTACGATCTGATCGTGGTAGGGAATACCTATCTAATGAGTTCAAGGACTACTTGACAAAATGTGGGATTAAATCCCAGCTGACAGCACCGGGCACGCCTCAGCAGAATGGTGTGTCAGAGAGAAGGAACCGAAGTCTCTTAGAGATGGTTTGGTCGATGATGAGTTATGCAACTTTGCCAGTTTTCTTTTGGGGATATGCCCTAGAGATCGCAAAGATACTTGCTGAATCGTGTGTCTTCCAAGTCGGTACAAAAGATCCCTTTCAAGTTGTGGAGCGGGCACAAACCCAGTATGCACCACTTAAGGACTTGGGGTTATCCTGCTTATGTGTTGAATAGGCAGGCCGACAAATTGGAATCACGTTCAGAAATGATGTTGTTCATAGGGCATCCGAAGAAAACGAAGAGTGGATACTTTTATGATCCTAAAGAAGAGAAGATCGTTGTTAGCCCTGACGCTCGGTTCTTAGAAGAGGATTACACTAGTAACCATAAATCTCAAGTCGACATCATCCTTGAAGAATTATAAGGTGGTCGAGTTCCACTTGAACAACCAGTAGTGCAAGATAGTACTCCACGAGTAACTACACAATCTGTTAGCACAACTCCTAACACTGTTCGACGTAGTGGGAGGGTGATTTTTACACCTGATCGGTATGTTCACTGGGGGGACGTTTGATTATCTCCCGGCAGATGAACAAGACTTACAACGAAGTAGTGGGAGATGTAGATGCACCATGGACTCGAAATTTGAGTCCATAACTGATATGGATGTATACGAGATCACTGAACTAGCTGAGGGCTGCAATGCTATTGGTAGTAAGTGAGTATACAAGAGAAAGAGAGAGCACCGAATGAAGAGATCATGGCGCTTAAGGCCAGGCTAGTGGCGAAGGGTTTTACCCAGAAAGAAGGTATTGATTATGAAGACACCTTCTCGCCTGTAGCAATGATCAAGTCCATTCTGATTCTCCTTGCCATATCAGCTCACATGAACCTAGATATCTGGCAAATGTATGTCAAAACCGCATTCCTAAACGGTCACCTTGAAAAAGGTAGGGACATCTACATGAAACAGCCAGATGGTTATGTGAAGGAGGGCGAAGAGCATCTAATTTGGAAGCTTAAGAAGTCTATTCATAGACTTAAGCAAGATTTCCGGTTATGGCACCAGCGTTTTCGACGAAGTAGTCAAATCCTATGGATTTGTATCCCGTCCCTAACGAGGTGTGTGTAACGTATTTGTGTTAACGGATCGGTGGTGTTTCTTGCATTTTACGTAGATGACATCCTTCGCATTAGCAATAATGTTGAAGTGTTATCGACGTAAAGACGTGGTTATCCGAGCGGTTTCAAATGAAGGACTTAGGTGAAGCCGCTTACATCCTCGGGATCAAGGTTATTCGAGATCGCCGTAAAAAAGGATGTTAAGCTTGTCACAAGTGTCCTACATTAACACTGTTATTGCTCGTTTTAGCATGCAAAAGCCAAGAGAGGTTTAGTACCTTTCAGACATGGCATTTTTCTATCCAAGAATCAGTGCCCTGAAAACGCCTGAAGAGATAGAAATATGAGGCAAGTACCATATGCTTCCGCTGCCGGTAGCCTCATGTATGCGATGATTTGTACAAGAGCAGATATCTCATATGCCGTAGGCATGGTCTCAAGATATCAGTCTAACCCTTGAAAGGAATACTGGACTGCGGTCAAGTATATTCTCAAGTACCTTAAACGGACTAGAGATTATAGGCTTGTTTACCAATCAGACAGTCTAGTGTCTTTGGGTTATATAGAATCGGATTTCCAGGCTGACCAGTCAGACGAGAAGAAGTCTACCTTGGGTTATGTGTTTACCTTGGGAGGTGGAGCCGTTTCATGGAGGAGTGCAAAGCAGAAATGCATTGCAGACTTAACCATGGAAGCAGAGTATGTGGCTGCTTCAGAAGCTTCGAAAGAGGCAGTTTGGCTCAAGAATTTCCTCCAAGATCTTTATATTGTTCAGAATTTGCCTAAGGCGATCACGATTTATTGTGATAATGTGGGTGCAGTGACAAATTCTAAGGAACCTAGATCTCACAAGGCGTCTAAACACATAGACAGGAAGTACCATATTATACGAGTATTCGTAAATCGAGGTGACACGGTGAATGACAAAATTGGACCCGAAGTCAACCTAGCTAATCCTTTCACGAAGAGCTTACCACTCCCGCTTACGAGAAGCATGTTCGTGGCTTTGGGATGGTAGAGATGCCCCACTTAGGACTACGAAACTTTTGTATAACTCGGGAGAAGATGTCGTGATAGATAGGATAGATAGCTAAGATATAGTTGGGTACTAGTTTGTACCTAGATAGGCGAGATATAGACACATTGTATACTAAAAGTTTACTTTAGTATAAGTGGGAGAATTGTTGGGATTTTGTATACTGGAAGCACTTTTATGCTTGTATACAATGTGTTTTTGTCCTTACCACTGTTTTATTCTCCTATCTGATAAATATGTATATTTGCACATGTTATCCTTTATCTTATATAAAAGTTAGATTTGTGTGGTGTGTCGGGTATCACGAGAAGACAACACAAATTGGTTGAACCGACAAGATATAAACAAGTTAACACAACCGAGACAACTTAAGGATGAAGTTGTCGGTTTAAGCTGCAGTTTAGATAAGAAGTGGCTTGTCTTAGCTGCTTGTCTTTACTGGTACACTTAAGGTGGTGTATTGAAGGATCACAGTTAGATGTGTTCTCCTAACTGACATTAGTGGAGAACCAAGATCTCGGTGACTTAGCTGGTCTTAAGCTTGGTAAGACTTCAGCTGAGTGCATTTAGCTATCTATCACTTTGACCTACTATGGTGAACATCCAATGAGCGACCGGATCTACGTATCTTGGGTGTTAGTAGTTATTTGTGGCTCAGGCTGGTTGTCTGTATCTTGCATCCGTATCCTAGTAAAATGGGTTGATAATATCCCCTGAGGAACTCGAAAGGATTAGCACACTAATCCCGGCCGGTTGATTAAGTTCAGGTGTGTTAATAAGGTCGAGTGGTACTGCTCAGGAATTTAAGATGTTAATTAATTTCAGCTGTCAGTGGGCTTAATTAATTAACGGATATTTCTATCTTAAATACGGAGATCGATTAAGTCTAAAATACAAGCCTTTGCTCAAATTGGGATAAAGGGGTAAGTCAGCATGGATTCTCTAGTGGAATGAATCTGTGTTAATTAATTAATTTTGCTCTGGGCTGAGCATGGATAATTAATTAATTAATTGGAGGCCCTGCTTTATTTCTTGTATTGGATCCCTGATCTGGCCCAATTAGTTGCCTAGTAATTTATTGTCTCTCAGAATTCATTATTAATGGATTAATGTAATTTTACATTATTTAATAATGTTATTTATCTGGAATTAATTGGCTGGGCCAATTAATTGATAAATATTAGTAGCCCAGTGGATTAATTAATTATATTATGGGCTAATTATGTGGAAGCCCATTGGAATATAATTAAATTAATGGGCTACAAATATATTAATATTATATTGGCTTTTGAAGCCTATATATATTAGTATTCTGTTCAGAACAGAATAGACATACATTCATAAAAACACACGCCTAGCGTGAGTTAGAGACAAAAAATTTTATTTTCTCCAGTTCTCTGACCACCCAGAGGGAGAAATAGGCCGGGACACAGATCAGAAGATCTGACACAGGAGCAACAATCGGAGCCGCGACAACATACGAAAGAGGAAGGTATCGATTTCTTCCTTTCATATTCCTTCAAAGTCATCTCGACTCAGCTAAAAAGATTCTGCGCTATCTGAGAGGAACACCTGATGCTGGGTTATGGTATCCTGCTGATGATAATCTAATACTGACAGGTTATTCTGATGCTGATTATCCAGGATGCAGGATAGATCGTAAGTCAACTTCCGGAACGTGTCAGTTCCTAGGCAGCAAGCTGATATCTTGGTTCTCAAAGAAACAAGACTCGTAGCAACCGTCCACTCACCGAGCCGAGTACATAGGCTGCCGGAAGTTGCTGTGCCCGGATCCTTTGGCTTCGACAACAACCGAGAGATTATGGTATCATTCGTAATGAAGTGCCCATCTACCGTGACTCCACCGGTGCTATTGCCATAACTCGGAACCGGTTCTACATACGAGATGCAAGCACGTGGATATCCGACACCACTTCATCGAGAGACCATGTCGAGAAGAAGGATATCGAATGGAGAAGATTCATACCGACAAACAAAGGGCGTACATACCGACCAAACCACTAGCCGAGAACGCATTCGGAGAATTATCGGTTGAGCTAGGTCTATCGGATCCTACCGAAATGCATCGGTAGAAGACAACTACCGATAGCATCCGTGGAGACAATTGGAAATATTTGGTATCGGTAGATGGAACCAAGACGACAAGTCGGTAGACTCCGCATACCGACACCGTACACAAGGGGGGGGAACGTGCTTATCGGTACATCAATCATCCTCCTCGCGATATAACGGTAACCACTGATCGAAAGTTCGGAGGTTTGCGTAGTATCATATACTTAATTTCTTTTCGAAGCATGTCCGCATTTATTATATCGGTCGCACGCAGCCGGTAGTTAATGTGCATTTATTTCCCGCCATTAATAAGTTTAAGGAAAGGTCAGTAGGAAACCTTTTCATTCGCATAACTGAGTAATTAATGCTGTCTGTCGCGCATTTAATGCATGTCTTCTCACTTACCTTTATTACGTAAGTCTATGTTTGGGGCGGCTTTTGTAATCATTCCTTTTATAACATTTAATCTCAGCCGTCTATAGATTTGAAAGATTAAAAATAGGATCGTTGGATCTAAACTTATAATCAGTCAGACATATAAATCTTTCATCTTCTATCTTCCTCCTCACTTTTCGCCATTTTCAACTTAAGAGCTATTTTCAAGCGTTCAGTTTCTTTCTCAAAAATCATCTTAACTGTCTCGCTTTTGCGTCTCTCAAAGCTCTTTAGTACTCGGTAATGTATTGAAACCTGCTGAATACTTACTTACTCTATTTTCAAGTGCTAACAAGTTATTTTGCAGGTTTCAATGGCGACATCTCAAGTCCCTAAGAATATAGAGGAGATAATGGCATCCAGAATTCAGTTTGAACCAACTATGGCCTTCCGACAAGTTGATATCTCTTTCTTGGAACCCGTGTTTGATGCTCTGGAGCGTTCTGGTCTTCAGGAGCTAGTGACGAAGCACCCGAGATCTTATCTACCTAGGCAAGTGGTAGAAGTTTATTACAACTGGAGGTCACTCGCGTCTGGAGGCGAGGAATCTTCCTTCGTCTATATGAAGGAAGTAGATCAGAACTGTTGGGATACTACTCAGAGAATCTTCAACGTCAGAGACGCGCTGATGCTGACGTTTGATCTTCCAGACTCTGGTATTTCTCCTATCGGATACAAGGAGAAGGAGATAAACGCATATGTTCATAAGTTCTGCGGACGCTCTGACATATCATTCAAGTCAGCTCTGCAGAAGAACCTTCTGCTCCCCCAATACAGAGGACTAGCTTACATAGTCTCTCATATCCTAACGAGCTCAGCTGGATCATATGATCAATTATCCAAGCCAAGGATTCAGCTGATAATGGCGATAGATGATGGAGTTGAAGTGAACTGGGCCGACTATTATGTCTGGGAGATGAAGGCCCAAGCCCAGAAGTTCACTACTCTACCCACTGGAGAGAGGAAGTTAGCCAGTGTAGGGAAGTTACTCTATGGGACTAAGATGTCAGTCCTCATAGAAAACTCTATTCAGAGGCACTCGTCGTTTGCTGATTCTAAGTTCTTCGATGTAAAACTGATTAAGTTCAAGACTAAAGCAGCGACTGAGAAGTCTATCGGTAAGGGGCCACCTGAGCCGAAGAGAGCAGCATCCGCTCTGCCCCCACATACCGAAGTGCCTAAGAAGAGGCGGCTGACTAAGACCCGGACCCAGTGAGGTCTCATTGCTCGGCCCTCTCTCGTTATTGAACCCACTCCTCCTCCTACTCAAGAAGAGCAGATTTTAGATTCTGATACTGGTATTGAGGGTGCGACCCTCAAAGATAAAGTCAAGGTAATTAGCTCTGAGGAGACACAATCGGACGTCAGGGAACCGACTGAGGAGACTGCGACTGAGTGGACATCTATTCTCACCACTCGTCTCCGTGCCGCAGCTGACGTACACGATCATATTCCTGAGATCGCTGGGCACTCAGACTTAGTTGACATAGCCATCAGGGCTAGGGTTCAAATGCTTCTTAGATTTTTGAGTTGGGATATTCTAGAAGACATAATCAAAACCCACTCAGTCGTCTACCTGCTCGATGAGGAGCAGAAGCTACAAGAAGTAATAGGGTACGGAGAACCAGCTAACTTAGCTACTCTTGAAGATCTCAGAGCCGTAATGCTTTACCTTCTAAGCTTGCGAGAGTCAGTCCCTAGTAACACTCCTCCACCCCCATCTCCTCCTGTTGATGATAAGAAAGATGATGATGATAACAATCAGAGGAAGGATCAGACACCCAAGGATACAGAGTTGGGAGGCTCTGCTGAGGGTTCAACTCCCCGTGAGAAGAGCAAATCACCACTTCCTGATACATCAGGTGATACTCAAGGTGCTCCGAAGTACAGTAAGGAGCAGCTCCTCACGTTTTCTGAGCAGAGGCTCGGAACCAGCTCGTACCAGATAGAACCTATCGGTTCCGTGTCCTCAAAGTCTGTAAATAAAGCCATTCGACGCCAAGGAGAGAAAAACAGACTTTTGGCTAAGGACGTCCATCTGAAGTGGACAAAGTATACTAAGGCTCAGACGCAGAGCTTAGACAGAATAGCTGCTGGCATCTCAAAGACTCCAGTACCTACTCCTCAACCTAACTCTCAGGAGATTATTGAGGCAGCCTTAGCAGCTCAAAAAATCGATCTAGAAGCTCAGAGTCAGCAGTTGCTCCAGAATCAGCAGAAGATATTTTCAGAGCAGCTGACTCAAGCTCTTGCAACTGTTAAGCTCGAAATCGATGAAAGGAATAAGATTGCCACCTCTAGCCTTCAGAAAGTTATTACCCAACAGGCAGAGGCTCTTAAGCTTATTCAGAAAGAATTGACAGAATCGCAGGATCAGGCTCTGCTGAAACTCCGTCAGGAGTCAGCTGCACAGCTTAAAACATCAAGAGCTTATCAAGAAAATGACTGGGAATTATATTGCGATCTCGTCAAGGACTTCGAATCCACAGCGCCTCAGATTAAGGATACAGTCCACGATGTGGAAAGAGACATTCAAGCCATCCGTACCTAACTCTCTAAGGCAGATGATGCCAAAAAGGGGGAAGGTGTTATGAAGGAAGAACCTGACACGGATATGGCTGATGTCCAAATAATAGAGGGTGGTCAGGAGGAAGGACCCTCTAATGCTCAGACTCAGGGGGAAGGTATTCAGGCAGAACAACCCTCAACTGCTAATGCTCAAGATACTTCAGGGGTATGCTACTTGAATTTCCTCTAGAACCTACCCCCATCTCATCTTCTGCGGCCCACATAGAAGATGTTGCTCACTTCATTGAGCAAGAGTCTGAAGAAGAACAGGCTCCTCCGCAGAGGCCGGGGAAGGAGACTGCTACTGCTACTACTCCTCCTTCCTCCCCGGTCCGAAAATTCAAATCTAAAGTGGAACAAGAGGCCTTCGACCTCCGCGTAGCCCAACAACTACAAGACAAGCTGGACCATGAGCGACAGCTGGAAGAAGCTCAACTTGCTAAAAAGCTTAAGGGCAAAGTTGTTAAGGGCAGAGGAAAGAAGAAGCAAGAGTCTGTGTACGAAGAAAAGAAAAAGGCTCAGGAGGAGTTCGCAAAAACTCTTTCTACTACAGGTCAAGCTACTGCTCAGAGTCACTATCAGACTCATCTTACACCTGAGTAAGAAGCTGAAGATAGAGCCACGTGGGAAGCCACGCTGCGAGGCCTTAACCTGAGGAAAGGAGATTGTAGGGCAGCGGCTCTTCGAGAGAAGAAGAGAATGGCTGATATGGCTAAGATGATGAGCCTATCTCAAAAGCCAGCAGCTGATCCCGAAGACAAATCCCACGAGGATCAAGAAAAAGAGCGCCTTATGTCAAAAAGGACCCCGTGCTTCATGTTGATAAATGGGTTCCCGCTCTTGGTTAATGATCAATGGGAAGAGCTCAAAGAGGAATTTATCAAAGGCTACTACGTATGGAAATTCTATCCAAGTGAGCAAACTATCGAACAAGCCTTTGACGAGTTTTTGTTCATTTATAACTCTGAGCTGAGGGAACAACTTCTGGAGATTATGAAGAGAGAGAACATTCCTTTCAGAGCTCCGGCTTTCAGGCGCATCCCACCTCCTAGAACTGTGTGTGGAGTTCTGTGTACAAAGGAAATAGAGGATGAGGTCAGAGCTGCAGCTTATCGCTTCGACCTGAGTGTCGACTTAGCTGAAGACGACGAGGATGTCCAGACACTGAGGAAGAGAATCTACCTATACTATGGTCTTCAACCTCCTATCGACAGATCTGCTGATTTCAAGAAGCGCACTCAAGGCTTCAGGCGTTAGTAGTGTTTTCTCTTCTCTACTCTTTTGTAATAGTGATAGGAACCTGTAATTTCTTGATCATATATGCTATCGTTCCTATTGCTTGATAGACAATTACTCATTGTCTTACAGCATTTTGCTTTGTGTTTGATCACTAAGTGATCTGACACACACTCACAATCAGTTTCTCTGATTTTGCCTATCTCTCACCTGCTGATGTTTTGAAGATAGATTAAGGGGGAAATTGCTGTCAGTAGGTTAGCATTTCTTATAAGATGTTTAGAGTTTAGAAGTAGAGGTTTTGGCATCATCAATTAGGGGGAAATTGTTGGATATGAGTCAGTAGATCATACTCAGCTGTTCGTGGTTAAAAGAAAATTGGGGGAAATCATAGTAGTACTATGGAATTGAAGATCCCAAAACCGAGCTGATATCAGTAGTTTAGTGTGTCGTTAGGATTAGCTGATGTATAGGTTAGACTTGTTGTAATCGTTTTTATATTCTTGTCTAAGTCCTGTACGGGGTAATTGTTGAACTGATCTTCTGTCGAAGATACTTTTCTGAACCCCACGTCATCAGTGTAATCGCTTGCGTTCTTCAGTAATCAGCTGAGTAGACCTCAGTAGAAGCCAATCCAGCAGCAGCAGAAGAACTCATGCAAGCCCAGTACCTTCGCAGTCGCCAGCTGACTTACTCAGAAGTTACATTCCTTGTCAGCCGACTCAGTCGAAGAAGACAGAGACTTTGCAGTCTACTGTATCCGACAGAAAGCGACCCAACTACTTAAGTCTTTTCGAAAGTTCAGCAAAAGATCATACGAGGTTGTTTGAACGGTCAACTCTGACATTCTCACCAACCACAAACCTCGACCAATGAGAAGCCGACAACGCCTTACCTGCTCCAAACAGTAAAGCTGCTCTCATGTATAGTAATTAACTGCCCTGCTGCAACAAGTTCGAAATAATGGCCGTTTTCTTTGGAAGCATGTGACACGTGGCATCGTCGTCTCCAACGGACATATGCCATAGCTCACAGCTATAAATAGAGAAGATTTCGAAGCTCCACTAGCGCGAAGCACGAAATTAAAAAGGGAAATTGCTCAAGCTCTCAAACACTCTAGCAACTCAATCGTAACATCCAAATAAGAATCCGCATTTACTAGAATATTTTTGTGGTTCTTCTCTCTCAGAGTCTTTAGATCCCTTTCTTCTCTACCTAAGCTCATTGTCGGATTTATAGCTTAGATTCGAAGGAGTTCATTTTTAGTGAACTGTTCTTATTGTAAGAACTCCTTCATTAGTTGGAGAACTGTTTTCGCTCCCTTTCGAACTTAGGTTTGAATTGTAAAGTCGCTAAGGACTATAACTTAGAAGGATATGTCCCGTGCACGCGGTTTCCTTTGCCGAGACTTGCTCGACTAATCAACAAGTTATCCCGCTCCGTTCGGGACCATGGACGTAGGATCTTGCGTATCCGAACCACGTTAAACTACTTGTGTTCTTTACTGTTTTATTGCATACAAACCTTTGAAAATCATAAGTTTGCATAAAACGTATTTCTAAAATCGCACAGCCAAAAGAATTTAATCTGCGAAAACACGTTTTCAAAAAGAGACAAACTCCGGGCCCCACACTTATCCGCACACTTAAGTCTCCGACGAGTTTGGGAAATCGACAAAAGTCGGTAGGGAGAGCTCGATGGCCGACTCACTCTGTTTCCGTGATCGAAGGTTTATTTGGCACTGTTCATCAGTTGCAACCAACAGCTTCAGCTGACCTTCACCGAGAAAAAGAAACGGTACTCAGGTGTATTCACCCCCCCCTCTACACCTGATATTTGTCTCCGGACCAACAAATAGTGGTAACAAGAAACATTATATACAAGCAAATACATAGATTGCTTTCAGTATACAAACCCAAGACCCAGATCCTCCACCAAGGACGTGTGCTTACTACACTTGGGCGTGGAGAATCGGCTAAATCTGCGACCTTTCTGAGCGCGATGGGGTCACCTGTCGGCGGCGGTGGCAAGATCGGGGCAGGTTGGAGCGAATTATCAAATTCTTTGGTGGATTATCCATATTCGCTGGCTTGCAGTCCAGAGGTTGAAAGCAAGTTCTCGGCCTTTGAAGAGTCTTGCCCTAAAAGTGCGAATTTCAACCCAGGATACGATCCACTATGGGATTTTTCTTCAGATCCCAACCCTTCTCAAAACGTTGGTGAAGTCGACGGCTTTGAAGAGTCCACTCCTCATGGGGCTTACTACGATACCGGACTTGCTGAAATTGTAGAGGACTCTCAGTCGTACGAGGAAGTTGAAGGTGAGGGCTTTGAAGAGTCCAACCTTCAGGGGTCTTACTTCGATGCTGGATTTGCTGGACACGGTGAAATATTCGAGGACCGTAGCCAGCCCTAAGGGGATTTCTTGGGTATGGGTGTAACGGTTCGGTTCGGTTCGGTTTTTAATGTATTTTAGGAACCGAACCAAACACCTAGAAGTGGTTCAGTTCGGTTCGGTTCGATGTGTTTTTAAATATCGGAACCGAACCGAACTGAACCGCTTATAAATGGTTTGATTCGGTTCGGTTCGGTTCGGTTCGGTTCATCGGTTCCACCTTTTTATTTATTTATTTTTTAAAAAAAATCTAAATAATGCAAGAATAATAGTTATATGATGTCACTCGTTCTGAACTCATAAGTATATAGTTATTACTCCTTTATCTTCCCTTGTATAGATTAGAATTGATCTTAACTTAAATCTAATATCTAAATCCAACAATA
Source organism: Lavandula angustifolia (assembly GCA_028984105.1). Classification (NCBI taxonomy): domain Eukaryota; kingdom Viridiplantae; phylum Streptophyta; class Magnoliopsida; order Lamiales; family Lamiaceae; genus Lavandula; species Lavandula angustifolia. Next base: position 6,794,270 of record CM054823.1, on the reverse strand, counting down.
TTCTCATATAAGAAAGACAAATATTAAATAAAAAAAATAAAAAATAGGATATTGGTTCGGTTCGGTTCGAACCGTTCAAAAATTCTTGAAACCGCTAACCGAACCGATTGTTAATGGTTCCTAAGAAAATAAATCGAACCAAACTACGAAGCCGAACCAAACCACATTTTTCGGTTTGGTTCGGTTCGGTCCGATCGGTTTCGCGGTTCGGAGCGGAACCACTTACACCCTACTGATATCTATCCCTTCTTCTAATTGTTTCATTTATTCATTTGCACACTTTCGTTCTTTGATTGTTGCATGTTTTAGATGGGGTATCATGGTCAAAATCTGAATTGTGATTCAGATTCTGACTATTAGTCTATAAATACAGTTCTATATTCTAAATACACCTTACATGTTTGTAGATAACTTGAAAAGGAGTATGTTTCCATACATGAGTAATCAAACACTCCTTGATCACCTGTTTTGTGGATTCAATAGATTTGGTCTCCAATGTCCCTTTGACTATGTTTTTGCTTGCTCTGATTGCTGCAACCTTGTGTGTGAAGGGAAATGTCCCAATTCTTCCATCAAATAAAATTGTCCCATCTTCACCATATATAGGCATTGCTACTGCACACATGAACATCACTTTATTGATGAATTTCTTGCTTTGACAAGACCTATGTGGCTCAACCTCAGTAGGAGTTAGATATAGTCTGTGTGAAGCCTTAGTTAGGTCGAACCATTTTTCATCTATATGCACCGTGTTTTGCATGCTCTTGAACTGAATCCGTTGCATGACTGAATCAAACTCTAGTGACTGCAATGAAAACTGTAACCTCTCTAATTTATTTAGGGTAGTGAGGGAGGGCTTAATTGCACTAGAGTAAGCTTTGATTAGACCTTGTTGAACCTATCTCCACACTGTTGTTTTGCTGCAATTAATACCATTTTCTAGCTTCCTTATAGTGCCTCTTTTCTGCACACACATGCTTTCTATCAAAGGTAAATTTATCGGAATCCTCTTCTTATGGATTGCATTATTCTTCTTGAATTGTAAATACATGGCTTTACCCTCATTTGCCTGTTTTTTTTTTTGCTGCCTTCCAGATACGTCCAACGGTCTTCCGGCAACAATTAAACTTGGTAGCTGCTTCATTGATTTTTCTTCTTGATGGCTTCCCGTTTTTCATATTTTGAAGAAGGAACTGAAGAACTCATTTCTCTCATCTATAGAGAGATCTTTTCTTCTCATTTTGAATTCAAGAAAGTGAAAGTTTAAATTAATTTTGAAAGATTCTTGTGTATTTATACAGTTTGCTTATTGGAGGGAAAGTTGAAATATTTTTGGCTCCAAAAGCAAAATTTTAGCCCTACTTATCTTAATTTTGAGTTGTGTTTCTTGCACCTTCAAATTGTCACTTTAGTATTTCCTAATTATTTTGAACATTGGTCTTACTCCATATATACATTTCATAATTGTGATAATAAACTGTTCTTATAAACGAAAATTCATAGTCAACATAATTATGAAATTCAACACTTTGCAGTAAAGTGTTTGCATATGTTAATGAAGAGAAGAAAAAAAAAAGCAAACGTAAAAGTATATTAAGAGAAGGAGAGATAAAGACAAAAAAGAGAAGAGAGAGAAAAATGATACTAGTAGAAGAAAAAAACATTATTATCTTACTAATTGGGATGAGACTCATACACCTACTACAATTAATAACTCGATCGTCTTAAATCTCGTGTCCAAAAGTTTTGGGACAATATCTATTAGACGGAGGGAGGGAGTACTAAGTTCTGCTCGTATGTAAATGATAATATAGACTAATTTAATCATATCTAATCTAATATGTTTAGACATAACGGAGTTGGTAAAATACATATAAAACCGTTTAATAATACACAAAGTATGTAAAGATTCATCATACAAAAGCTTTTGCCACTACTTTGGATTTGGAGTTATTGTAATATATATGGAGTACTAGTAGTATCTTTTACAAAAATAAAAATGAAAAATTGCACTCAATCCTCATTATACTGTAAAGATTATTTCATAGCTTTTGAAAATTCCTAGGTTTTTTATTAGACGGTAAAGATTCGAGAAAAAAATGGATTTTATCTTTTAATATGGAAATTGTCGAAGAAAAGACGCTTGTACTATAATCATAAATTAGACATTTTTAAATAAGTTAGGAATAAAAATAAAAACTTTTGCAAGTTACATAAAACAAAAACGAGTTCGATTTTGATTTTGCAATATGGTATATGTTCATTTTTTGGATACTGTATAATCTTATAACTTTACTAAGTGTTCAATTTTAGTCCATCTGACGAAAAATGTACTTTACACATTTACATTTCTTCAACAATTTTGTTGGGAACCAAAATTTTACATTTTGCTGAAGTCGTAGAATCAAAATCGGACACTTTATAAGATCAAACTCGACCACGATCACATTAGAGGACCAAGAAAACAAAGGGACATTTATTCAGTGAAGTTCATCTAAGTTTTTTTTTATATGAATAACCTGTAGCCCTATTTTTACTGGGTACATGATTAAACTCCACACAGTAGTCGGTATAATTTGAATCCATGAACTTTGGCTACATGTAAATATCTTAACCGATGTGCTATCTTTTAGGACATGTCTGCTTTTTATGTTGGCACGCATTGCGCACTCCTAGATTATCTGCACAATTAGCTATCTTGACTTTTAAAATTGGTTCAATTGAGTTATTTCTTCCATCCTAAAAAACCACATTACACCGGAACCCTATTGAGCCCAATTCTAAGCCCGGACCACAGTAATAGTGTATTCTATGCAATTTTTTTTTGTCATAACCAGTTGTGTATAATGAATAAAATTTTATTTGTATACGTGTATGTAATAATTTGCAACACACTGAATTATATCAACACGACTCATATTACAAAGAGTTCACTACACTCTGATTTAGTCACTCACTAATCATATAAACGATTCGTACATACTACATTTCACCAAGAAGTCAACACGGCTTACGTTAACAATCCAATTCCAATCCCGTTACAAAATTATCGCGAGTTGATATCAACAATTTCAACTTCGATTTATTTCTCTGACCAATAACGTCGAGATGAACCGGATCGACGATCACGTGACTGTCCACGTTCACCTTGAAGCCGTGGTTCCACCACAGCACCTTCGCGGCGCCGCTTATGTCGACGGTGGACTCCAGCATCATCTCCCGCCGCCCCACATCGCCCAGGAACTTCTTAGCGTGGTGGGCCAGCTGGAGGCCGCTCAGCCGCGCCGGGAGGCGGAGGAGCTGGCAGGATCGGGGCGGTTGGGACCCGGCCTGGACCGGTGCGGATCCGAGGAGGGAGCCGGAGTAGTAGATGGACATCACGGTGTCGGAGTAGCGGATGGGGGCCACGTTGGGGTTGGTGACGTGGACGGTCAGGATCACCTCCGCGTCGAGGGCCGGGAAATTGAGCTTGAAGGAGGTCAGGTCGATGGAGATCAGGTGGAAGGTGGGATCGCGCGGCTTCGATGAGATGACCAAGGTGGTGGCGGTGGCGGCCGCCGCGCCGACGAGGGCGGAGCTCCAGCTGAATTTTTTGTCTTTGCCCATCGGATAGGCGGTTGCCGTTGGTGGTGCGATTTAAACTTAATAATGGTGGTTAGGTGGATAAGAGGAGTGGAGAGTGGAGAGTGGAGTGTTGGATGCGGAAATGACGAACGTGTGTTTCCACTGTTAGGCTAATTTAGTTGGAATAGAATTTAAGAGTCTATGCTTCTCAGTAAAAACGTGATTTAAATTATTGGTATAGGCTATAGAGGCTATAGAGAATAGACTAGACATGTCCATTTTCAGTTTCGGTTACGGATTGATATTGTTGGTTACGGTTTGCCGAAAACTGAGATTGAAATTGAACCGTCTGTAGACGATTTACGATTTCGGTTTAAAACCACCGGTTACAATTCTAGTTTACCGATTTCACGGTTTTTCATAATTTTTTTGTTTTTATTTACTGAATTAATTCTATTTTATAAAAAAAGCTTTTCGGACTCAAATCAAGTCAAAAATCAATTATAAATAAAATTGTAAGAGTTATAACATGAAAAAATTGAACAATTGAATATTATAATATAATCTCATTGTTGATTCTTCATTATCATTATGGTTTTAGAAAAAAAAAATTATATTATTGTTTTCGATTTTCGCCGTGTAGCAATTATTAAACAATATTTGATATTTTTATACTTTCAGTGATGAAATTTGAACATCTTTCATCCCACATATATTTTCGGGGAAGTTAGTGTCCATTTTCAATTATACTTAATACATAAGAATGTTTTCTCATTTTTTTAATTCCACTTTGAAGTATCAAATTATTAGTACTTTTGTATTTAAATGAATAGTTTGTGTTAAATATAAGTAAAAATTAGAAGATCTGAATCCTCAATAGCGTTTTTAATTTAAAAATTATTTATCTAATTCGTTAGAGATATGATCCTTAACAATTTCAATAGGTGAAATCGTCGGTTTCACCCGCTTTGGAATTGACGGTTTTAAACCAGCGGTTTCAAAGAGTAAACTGAAACCGAATCGCAAACCGATGATTTGCGGTTCAAGACGGTTACGGATTCCACCGGTTCCGGTTGATGGTGTTCGATTTATCAAGTAACATGCAACCAATACACCTTCTCCCAAAAAACGAATAGACAACCCCCCCGTGAAATCGCAACGCCCTAGCTACGTTGAGAATATGACGATGTTTGTGTTCTACTCGACCATTTTGTTGTGGCGTTCCAACACACGAGGTTTCAAAAACAATCCCTTGTTCACGAAAATATTGATTCAAACACCGAAATTATGTCTCATTGTCACTACGAACCCATTTTATTACATGATCAAATTATGATTTTACCATTGCCACAAATTCAAGAAATATATCACGAACTTCCAACTTATTTTTAAATATGTAAACCCACACGCCACGAGAAAAATTATCCACAAATGTTAAAAAATAAAAGGCTCCAATAGAAGAAGTTTGTTTATAAGGTCCCCACAAATCAATGTGAACAAGTTCAAAAACCTAACAAGCATGACTCATACTATTAGGAAAACTAGACCGATGAAGTTTTGCCCTAAGACAAACATCACATGCATGACCATTTTTTCGAACCAAACCACTCACATGCGGAAGGTGCTCTAACATCTTTTCTGAAGCGTGCCCCATACGTTGATGCCACAAATCTAACGAACCTCCACTGTCCACTTTGTGAAGAGCAACTTGAGAAACACCGCGGAAAAAATAAAGTCCATCTCGCCTTTCACCTGCTCCAATCACCTTCCTCGTCAGTAGGTCTTGTATAACATAAATATACTTAGCAAATTGCAACGCACAACTCGTATCATCAATCAACTGAGTAACGGAGATTAAATTTCATGATAAACTCGGGACGTATAATATGTTCTTAAGAATCAGCCCCCTGGCAAAGTCACATTGCCTTCACTACTTGCCTCAACCACAGTATCGTCGGGTAATTCCACAGGAGAAGAAGGCACGCAATGAGCATCAAGCAAAAAAGTCGAATCACACACCACATGATTAGTTGCTCCTGTGTCAACCAACTTTTCTTATCTTTCTTACCATGAAATTTGTCGTGAACTTGACTTTTGGAGGTAGTTAAGGTGTCCAAAAGCTGCTGAAGTTGAGCTACTGTTATGCCAGCAACCCCGGCTGCTGTGTCAATCCCATCTAAAGAGCCGTGAGTACCACTAGTTGCTCCCCTCGTGACTGCATTGTTTGTGTGAACCCCACCGGATCTCCATCGACCACTACTTCCTCCTCCACGACCCGTCCGTCCGCCACCACTGCGTCCAACCCCTCGACCACGCTTTGGTCTATCACCCCACCACTCCGGAAAGCAATGGAGCTGGAAACACGAGGACTCCTCATGGCCCTCACGATTGCAATGATTGCAGAACTTATCATCGGTAGTGGGAACACGATATTTACTCCGAACATTAGACTGGACCGCGAAGGCCACAATACCTTCTCGCTGATCCTTGCTCCTTCCCACGGAGACGTTCTGCCTGCATGACCTACTGATAAGACTAAGAGCAGTCAAAAGTAGGCAAAGGATCTTGCCCTAGCAAGTTTTCCCGTGTAGAGGCATATGCGGCATCCAAACCGAGCAAGAAATGATGCAAACAATCTTCAGTTTTGAGATTCTCAACCTGCGAAGCAATATTACTAGTGCATTTCCCACAACTACATTTGGGTTGTTTGACATATGTGTTAAGCTCTTCCTAGATTTTAGACAAACGTTCAAAATTCATCGATACAGTTTCCGAAGCACCTGGTCGGCATTCTCCCAAAGAAGTTTTTAATTGACAGATACGCGTACCACTTACCACACAGTAGCGATTTTTGAGGTTGTTCTATAGTAAACTCACGTCATCATATTCGCCGAGGGTAGAGCGAATCGTTGGCTCAATTGTATTCATCAACCATGATACAAGCATGGACTGCACAACAATCCAATCACCCATCTTTTCCTCGGTTTGAGGCTTCAGAACTGTGCCGTCAATGATGCCATACTTCGGCTTCGCCTTGAGAGAGATCTGAATCGCTCACGCCCACTCGTCATAATTATCTCCATGCAATTGAATCAGAGTAAAAATGTTACCCGGACCATCGCTGGAACCAATCAGAGTAAATAATTAGCGGTGTTAAAATTGATCAGAAATGGACGGACTCGATGAGTTAGCCCAATCTAAACCTATTTTGGTTAGGTTAGTTGAAATTTTGAGATTTAAAAAAAAAAAATTGGATCTGGTTGACCCGTCCAAAAGCCCTGGCAAGTTATTTGGGTTACGTGCTCAAAAAAGCCCATGGACTATTGGTTAATTTCAATCACTATTTATTCTTGTATTGTCTTATAAATAAATTTATAATAATTTTATGAATATTAAAATGCTTATGTACACATCGCTTCAAAATAAAAGATTGTTTATGTTATTTAATTTTGAAATAAAAAGTCAAATATATCTATATCTATCTATCTATCTATCTATCTATCTATCTATCTATATATATATATGAGATGAATTATTAAGGAACAACACCTTATTGAAGGAACTAGAAACATAGCATAGCCCTCCATGTTATAAACCGAACGATTTAGATCAATAATAAGATTTTTGTTCAAAAATAATTTATTTAATACTACTAATATTATCAAGGCTAATTTAGTAAAGTTGTATATATTCCTCTAATAAATAACCCCCTCTCTCCCCTCTCTTCTCTCTTATTCGGCCCTATCTCACCTCTCCTCTCTATTCTCTCTCTCTTATTCGTAATATCTCATCTCTCCTCTCTATTCTCTCTCTCTTAGCCGTAATCAACAACGCCGCCGCCTTAGGAGTAGCAAGAAGTTTTCCTCGCTGCTAGATGGAGCGCCATCAACCTGACTCAACCGCCACCGCCGCATGCCGCCGCCGCCTGTAGAGGAGAGCGCCGATGATCCGTCCGAAGTCAACCACAACAGCCGTTGCCGCGTTGCAGGAATTTTTCGGCTAGAGATAAGCCCTAATTTTTTTAATTAGTTCCAAGCTCTTTGCCCAATTTTCCCCAAATTATTTTAATTTGTATTAGGATTTGCAATCTTTTCAATTAAGGAAGAAATCGATTGAGATAAATAGTTTGTAGATTGAATTGCGGATGAAGTTGTTGATTTTTGTAATTGTTCATGGATTTGAGATCGGTATTGGTATTGGTTGTGTTGTGAAATTGATTATTATATAGTTTATTTGGTGTTCATGGAGATTCAATTTTGCAGAAAGTGATTGGGATGATGAATTTGTACGGTGAACGAGATTCAATTTTGGAGATTTCGTCAAATAAAGTGCAATTTTTTTTTGAATAAAGTGCATAAAAATTACGAATAAAGTGCATAAAGTAAGGTGCATAAAAATTAAATAAAGTGCATAAAAATTACGAATAAAGTGCATAAAAATTTATGAATAAAGTGCATAAAAATTATGAATAAAATGCATAGATAATTTAAGCAATTTATTTAAATTAAAGGATTTATAAAATTTAATCCAAATATAAATAAATATAATAATAAAGTAAGAAAATCAAGTAATCAAATGACTTTTATACCCTTAATGAAATTAAATAAGAGATTACAAATTAAAAATATCTCCTTCAATCTAGACTACTCATCTTTAAAATGGAAGGAAATGATTTATTCCTAATTCCTTCATTAAGGAGTATTCCTTAAAGAACCCTTATATATATATATATATATATATATATATATATATATATATATATGAGTCTATAGGTCCTTTTAGCTGGTGGCCCGATAGCCCGTGAAAGATTGGGTTGAGCCACATTTTAAGAGAATCGATCAACTCCTGGACCAACCTGATCCGAATTCATGATGCAACCCATTAGACTGGACGAGGGTACCCTGCATAAACACTTTGACATCTCTAGGATAACTATGAACTACTTCTTATGTCCCGTTTGACTTGTCTTGGTCTTAAAATGAAAAATATTACTATACAAATTCTCACTTTTTCTTTGTGGGATATACCTCGCTACACACAACTAAAAATTTAGTTAAATTTTCGTGCTGAAAATAATCAAGACAAATTGGACGGGACGGAGGGAGTATTTGATTGAGATGATTGTTTTATCGACATTTTATGATGAATATTTTCAACATCTGCTAATGTGTGGTCGTGACATGTGATTGCTCCCAAACGGGAGATAATTTGGTACTCCTTCGTCCTATAGAAAGTATCTTGATTTCCTTTTCGAGCCGTCCCATAAAAAATGTCTTGTTTCCTAAGGCAAACAATATGTGGACAAAAACTAACAAGTCAAAAAGTAAACAATATATACTACAGAATCCAATTTTTTTATTCTATGTCTCCCATATAAATGAGACAATTTCTATGGGACGAAGGTAGTATATTATAATGTACACAAAAAAATAAAATAAAAAGCACATTGGACACACATCACACCTGACGTCTCTCTCACTATACACACAAATGGAAGAACTTGGCGGCGCCGCCAACCACTCGTGCAACCTACGCCTCTTTCCTAAAATAGCAAAAACTACTCTTAAACAAAAAATGAAGTAAGTCCCTCATACTTAATACTCATCTCCATATTATCATACTCTATCTCTCCAAAAATCTATCTCTGATCCGATATTCGTTCCACTCCGTAGGAAATTTTTTATTTTTAACTTTTTAGAAACTTAAGATTATTTCTTAAAATACAATATGAAAAAAAAACTAGAAAAAAATCGATTGTCTCAACTATGCCCTGCAAAAATTTGGATAAATTCTCATTTCTTTCGTCAACCACTCCTCGAAAATTGTGTTCATTTCTCAATACAATTAAAACTCATAAAATACACACTTAAACAAAATTTCTTAACCTCCGTGCCGAAAGTAAAAGGGACAATAATAGCTGAACGGAGAGAGTATTTAAGTATCAGACTGAAAGATAATTTAACTATTAAGAAATAAATGAACAATAAATAACATTTTTTAATTATTACTAAATCATTATTCTAGATTTCACCGGTACATCGAAACTTATTCAAAAAAAGTTCCATTTAGTTATTTAAATTTTTGAGTAATCAATTAAATATAAATAAGAATAACATTTATTTGAAATCAATAAATCATCATTTATCTATACTTTATAGTTATTATTTGTTGGAACAACTAACAAGAGAGTCTAGATATGTACTATTTTTCTCATTAATAATGTCTTGTAATCCTGAAGTAGGTGTTCCATTAGTAACGTCTTGTTTCTATCTGAAAGGAGAAGGAATGGTGGAATGCCAACAGGGAATGGGCTATGGTTATGAACTTATAATCTGATGATCGAATCGATTCCATGATTATAAGTTCATTCCATACCGGACCAGGCCGGAAATAGTCCGATTTTTCCCCTGCGGCGATAAGGTGCTAAAATGACAAATAATATGTGGTCACAAATTAATTACTTAAAAATCAAGCAACATACACCTACAATATTATTTTCTTGATCCCCATAAACAAATGAAATCAAATACTACTAATGGTACGAAGGGAGTACTTATTAGACTGATCATGAGAATAAGTGGGTTTTTGGAGTAGCTGAAATTTATGTATAAGTATTGAAAGTTGTTGAAAACTGCTCAAAGTAGCTAATTTTAATAATCTGCAAGTATTTGTAAAAAAATGTTAAAGCTGTTGAAAGTGAAAAATAATGTTTGTAAATATTTATAATATAATATAATATTTACATTTTTTAAATGAAAATTTTATTTTACTCTAATGTTATTAAATAAATTTAGAAATTCTATTCGAATAAAATCGAGAAGTTATTTCCACTTATATAAAGTAATAACCTAATAACAAAGCAATCAACTATAACTAATATTATTAATTAATTATAATAAAAAAGAAAAATACAAATCATATTTATCTATTTTTTATTAGAAAAATATAAATTCTACATACTCTCTATGTCCCGCTATTGTGTCTCTTCCTTTTCAGTATGGAGATTAAGAAACTTTATTTAAATATGTATTTTATGAATTTTAATTGTATTAAGAAATATACACAATTTTTAATGAGTGGTTGGTGGGAATAAATGAATATTCATCCAATTTTTCGTAAGGCATAGTTGAGGCAATCGATATATATATATATATATATATATATATATATATATATATATATATATATATATTAAGTTGTAATCAAATAAATAACTTAAAGTTTCCAAAAAGTTAAAAATCATCATTTTCTGAGTTCGGAGCAGAACGGAAACGTGTGAAAGAAAGATTTTTGGAAAGAAAGAGAGTATAAGAATGTGCGGGGTGGTACTGAGTAAGGAGAGACCTACTTTATTTTAAGTTTAAGATTTACTTTTTGCCATTTTAGGAAAGAAGAGAGTAATAAAAACGAGTAATAGCGGGACAACTTGATTAAAAAAGGAAGACAATAATAGTGAGACGGATGGAGTATAAATAATCAATTATAATAAAATAAAATAAAATAGTTATAGAATTATGAAAGAATATAGTAGTAAGTGAATGGAAAAAAAAAACAATTAGCTAAGGCTTCAGTTGGCAAAGGTCAGCTTACGGAATTCTCAATCTTAGATTCAAAGAATTTTTTGTTAAACCCTCTCAATTATATCACCATGTGTGAAATGCTCCAAAGCAATCAAAATTGGTAAGAACCCCTCCCAGCTATTCGAAAGTGTGCAAAGTGTCCCCTCCAATCAATTCCGTTATGTTTTTCGTCAAAAGTAATTGAAGGAATACTTTGCACATAAACTCAAAGTTGGGGGTTAATCATTTTAGTATTTATCTATTTTTTACTAATTGATTAATTAATTAATTTTTTATATAAAAATCATTCAATTCATCCAATTCTAAAATTTTAAATGGTAATCTTTCTTTCTCTTAAAATTCCTATACCTATCGTTCATTCATAAATTTCGTTTGCAACAATAGAAGGAACATAACTTTTGATGTGTTTTTCTGGGTACTCTGTTCGTCCAAATATGATAGACCTAACTTCTCAACTTGCAACAATGACAAGTTCACTTATCAACTACCATGTTTGTTCTTGGAGGTTTAGTAGCACAATAGTGTTTTAGTGAGGCCGCAAAGAACAACACACACACACACCCGACGACCAAAAAAAAACATAAATCTCTAATAATATATGGAACATAGTGTGCACAGCGGTTTAAGAATGACAGGAATAAGATAGTCAACAAAGATCAACCGATGCTTATAAAACACAACTGCTTTCATTAAAAAAAGCTATCTAATAACTTATTGATTACAATTAAGACTATCTGATGAAGACTAAAAGAGAACACCATGGATAAATAAAACAGTCTCGTAATTTTTCTCATAAATGAAAGGACTATGTCATCCATATTTTTCGAAATTGAACAACTATCCACATAACTGAATTTCGGATTAAAGAATTATCTTATTTAAGAAAAATCTTGATGAACTACCAAGCAGGAGTGGAGATGATGATGAACTACCAAGCATTAGTGATTTTAAGACAAAGAGAGATTACGGTTTGAGATTTTAGAATTGGATGATTGAATGATTCCTATATAAAATTTTAGTTAATTAATTAATTAATAAAAAATAGATAAATAATAAAATGAGTCAAACCCTCTTTACTTTTAATTTATGTGCAAAGTACCCCTCAAGTTATATTTGACGGAAAACTTAACGGAATTAATTGGATGGGGCAGTTTGCACACTTTCGAATAGCTGAGAGGGGTTCTTACCAAATTTGGTAGCTTGGGGGCATTTCACACATAGTGGAATAGTTGAGAGGGTTTAACAAAAAAATTTCTAGATTCAAAATAGAGAAATTGCCTCTATAAGCTATATCTTCCAAACACTATGTTCGTTATTTGAAATAACTTTCTATATGTTGTTCCAAACACCCTAAGAAGAGTCTTTTGAATAAAAATATTTTTTTTATTTTTTATTTTTATTTATTTATTTTTAAGTTAATTTTTCGGATAAATGGATTTCCTAATTTTTGGATTAGGGAAGATTGTGACTTTGATGAGGAGATGCCTATAAGAGCTTCTTATTTCATATTCAGAAAATCTTGTGTGCATCTGGATTCACCTGCATTCATGCTCCAATGTTGACCTGCTTGCAATTAAAAAAAAAAACTTCGTCTAATGACATCACCTTAGGGGAGTGTCATTTGTTTTAACAAAATTATTATTTGTTAAGTATCATTTGTTTCGAACAAAAGTGTCATTTTTTTTTAACGCCTAGTACTATCACTAACCGAAATGTCATTTATTTTAAAGAAAAATGTCATTGTCGAGTATCATTTGTTTCGAACAAAAGTGTCATCTGTTTTAAATAAAAATATTATTTATTGAGTATCAATTATTTTGAAAAAATGTCATTTGTTTAGAAAAAATACTCCCTCCATCCCGTTATTATTGTCATACTCTTCTAATCGGGTTGTTCCATTATTACTGTCCTCTCTCCTAAAATAGCAAAAACTACTCTTAAACAAAAAATGAAGTGTTTCCCTCCTACTTAATACTCATCCCCACATTACCATACTCTCTCCAAAAATCTATCTCTGACACGATTTTCGTTCCACTCCGTACTCGGAAATTTATTATTTTTAACTTTTTGAAAACTTAAGATTATTTCTTAAAATATAATATGAAAAAAAATAGAAAAAAAATCGATTGCATGCCCTGCAAAAATTTGGATAAATTCTCATTTCTTCCGCCAACCACTCATCGAAAATTGTACTCATTTCTTAACACAATTAAAAGTCATAAAATACGCACTTAAACAAAGTTTCTTAATTTCCGTGCCGAAACCAAAGGGAACAGTAATAGCGGGGCAAAAGGAGTATAAATTATTTAGAACAAAAGTGTTATTTGCAAATGACATAAATGAATTACCAAACTACCAAGCAAATGAAACAAATGAATTACCAAACTACCAAAATCATATGTTTTCAGCACTTTGCCAAAATCAATATATTTGTTCTTACACAATTTCACCTAATAATTTCATCTTAACTCTAAAAACATCCAAAATATGATTCTACTCCAAGACTTCAACTTGAAAAACCAACTTAATCAAATACATATTCACTCTAATTCGATCCAAAACCAATTAGACATATTTCTAACTATTAATTTTTCAATGTTAATATAGGAAAAAAAAAGGAAAAAGGCAACTATTGAAGATAAATGGAGACCGATAAATCAATATTATGTACTCCATCTGTTCTAGAGAAACAGGGCCGACTCTAGGGGTAAAGCCGGTGAAGCCACCGCTTTAGGCCCCCAGCCGAGAGCAAGGCCCCGTCGAGCATGTGTCTTTGAGGGTTAAGACCTTATATCTTTATATATATTTTTGTTTTGCATAAAATATATTATTGAAAGACATAGCTAAGTGGTAGAACACTAGTTTTTTGCATCTTAGAGGTCTTGGATTCGAACACTATTTCTAACATTTTTTTTTCTTATACCCAGAAAAATAATAGATATGAGAGCTGTAGAATCAAACCCGGATGACTTAATAAAAATCATTAGTATTTTTCCACTAAAACAAAGCAACTCATTATACTTTTAATGTAACAAAATATATTTTAATGTTGCGCTTTAGGCCCCCGAAAACTTTGAGCCGGCCCTGCAGAGAAAGTGTCTTGTTTTCCTTTTTGGACTGTCCCATAGAAAGTGTCATGTTTCTAAAAAAACAAACAATGTGTGGACCAAAATTAACAACCCAAAAGTCAAACAACACACACCACACAATACAAGTTTCTTAATCTCCGTATCCCATGGAAATGAGACACTTTCTATGGGACGGAGGAAGTAATAGTTTAGTTGAGTTCAGAATGTTAGGAACTCAGTAGGCTAGATAGAGTTCAGTAGCTGATAGGATGACGAATAATGTTTCTTCATCTTACCTGCTCGTCGAAGAAACCAACGAAGGTTTCTCTGATCAAGGGAAACTTCGACCGCAACAAAGGTGGCAGGGCTTTCGGGTTAACTGATTTCGCACTAGCCCACCCAAGTTTGAGGATGAACTCGTATGCCCATACTTATAAGGCCCAGATAGACCCACTAAAGGTATATGCCACTCTGTATGTAGCTAAAGTGATCAACACGAATTGCTAGTAGTGCAACAGTGCCCGGAAGACGTATGCATCCCAAGAGAATTGTTTCCATGTCTATGAGAAGGTTAGTTTCTTGATATCCATCTTCATGAACTATCTCATGCTCTGAAAATTAAACAAAGTGAGGTCAAAAAGCTTGAGGGCGAAATTAGATAAGTAATATAGCCAAGACACCATTGAGTTGTTCATTTTTAAGAAATTTTGTGCATCAGTTCTCTCGTGGAAATTGGTAGAAATTAATGCAGAGCTTGAACCTATAATCGAAAAGACAGTTGAGATGGATGAAAATGGGTAAACAAGCAATTTATTTCTCTCCAATGAACTCAGACCTGATGAAGATTAGGGAGATTTTGGGGCTGGAAGAAGACGTCGAAAAATTGAAGACGATTATGGGTCGAGGAGGAAAACAAGTTCTCTTAAGCGCTTTTTATATGAATTAACTCGTTTCTTATTTAGACACATTGCTAAAATATTCTAGGTTTGAAACATATTTCCCACTTTTATTATATTATTTTTGTGATTTATAATATTTATACTTGTACTTGCTAGTGAGTTGAAGATTCTTCTAATAGTTTAGTTTCGACGTTTAAAGTCTTCTAGAATTTCCTAATTTAAAGTAACTCCTATGTTAGAATTATCTAGATAACTTTAAACTACACAATAGAGAATAAACTATTCGAGGGGTTCGAGTCTTTGAACCCTAGTTTTCAAGACTATATTATTTTAACTCTCTTAATTATTTACAAATTGGACGTGGGGTAATGATTTGAGCCTTGTTTTTGAATGCAAGTCGTTCAATTCTCAAAATTCTCAAAATCCTCTAACTATTCGATGGGACTTGATTTATGGCCAAGAAAATTATTTATCGTAATATATAGACACAATATAATAAGTAGTTAAAAATTAAGATAGTGGATTAGTTATGATAAATTGACAATAGTATTATGTAAGGAATAGATGATTAAAAATTAATGATGGTAGTAAAATATTAATGTCCCATATTGAACCCGCAAAATTTAATATTCCCTCCATCCCTATTTTATATGTCCATTTATTTTTTCACATAAATTAAGAAAAAATTTAATGATATGCAAGTTAAATAAATATTGGTATTGGAATTTGAGTAAATTAAAATAAATTACTAAAAAGTTAATATCATAATTATTATTGCTATTATAAAAGTTGGATAAAATAATTTTTTTCTATGTTATCATATTAATTAGATTTATTAAAGTTGGTGAAAGATTTAGTTAGATACAAAAAAAAAATTACTAATAGACATATAAATTTGGGACAGACAAAAAAAGAAAGTAGGCATATATATTTAGGACGGAGGGAGTACTTTTTGAGATTCTATTTTTGTTTAAGAAGTTAAATGAATAGAGAGAGAGTGATTGGTGGGGTATTGTGCATTAAATATTGGGAACAGTGGGAGACATGTGGGCCCACACTGAAAACTTAAAATTGTGGAAATACATGTTTTTATCCAATCTCACTAAAAAAACACAAAAGTACTCACGTTATATAACAATATTTATAGAATACCCAATATTATCTATTTACCCTCGCTTTTTGCAATTGGCAACGAGTGCCGATAGGACCCTATGGGTGCCGATAAATTATCATCGGCACTGGATATTTCAAATTTTAATTTTTTTTATAAAACAATTGATCGGTAACATGTTGGTTTCTTTAAAAAAATTAAAAAAATACACAATTGATCGGTAACATGATCGGCACCCTTAGGCACTCATAGAATAATACGAAAAAGAGTTCTTCTATCGGCCGAAGAAGTTGTAGGCCGATAGAGGGAACATGTTGATTTAAAAAAAAATTATATAGTGCCTATGGGTGCCAATAAAATGATCAGCACCCTTAGGCACTCATACTTGTTTTCGAAAACAAGTCCCTCTATCGGCCGTAGAAGTTGTAGGCCGATAGAGGGAACATGTTGGTTTAAAAAAAAATACTTAGTGCCTATGGGTGTCGATAACATGATCGGCACCCTTAGGCACTCATAGAATAAGCCATAGGCACTCAGCGGCACCCATAGGCATCAGCACTGAAAGATTTTAACAAAAAAAAATATAATCACAAAGGAAACAAAAAAGCTGACGAAAATTTAAGGGCAAATTCGTAATCTTGGGTATTTGATGAATACAAGTTTAAGAGATGGCTATTATTGTGTTTTTTTTATACAGGAGTGGGTAAAACAAGAAAGCTCCCCTTAAAATTTGAAATGTCGCATTTTTCAGAGGCTTAAGTTTGCCTTTTCATTTGCATTTACAAGCAATAGCCATTGTAAAAAAACTATTTTGGAAATAGGTTCGTTAATTTTTTTTTTCCTATAGATGTTACCCATTGCATTTTTTTTCCACTTCGTTCCCTCATTTTTCAGTTTGAAGCATACTTCCAAGTTTTTTCAGTAGTTATTCGAAATGGATAAGAATAACAATTTCAATTGGCCGAATTATCAAAATTTGGACGAAAATGAATCTGCTCAAAATTATCAAGTTCCTCCAAATTTTCCGTACTCCCAATTCAATCATCCAACACAATTTTATCCACCAAATTTTCAACCCCCTTATCCATATTCCCAAAACATACCGAGTTATGACAATATGCCGAATTATCCTTACTTTCCCAATCCACCCAACATGCCAAACTTCACCTCCAATCCACTAATGTTTGGATTTTCGACTCCACCATCATTAAGCAATCGGTCTAGATCTCATAGGAAGGAAGAAACTATCCGTTGGAAACTTATATATAATAGTGAAGAAACACATTATTTCATTCTTTTCTCACACTTTGCAAATCCTCATACTTTGCATATGCACAATATGGCCAGGGCCAGCCCACCCGAATAGCGGATGGGGCTTTTGCCTAGGGCCCCCAATTTTAAGGGGCCCCGAAATATAAAATACGGCCCAGTACGAAGTGGCCCGTTAAAAAAAAATTGATATGACCCGATATTCATTTGAGCCCATTTATATAAAAAAAATTATGAGTTGTGAACATGAGCCCAAACACTAATTCATAAATTAATATGAGCCCATTTTGCCCACAACCCACATAACAATTAAGAAATGGTCAAATACGTGAGTTATGAACAACTGAACGGCAAAGGCTCTTTTTGAATCTCTCTCTGTCTCTCAGTCTGTACTGGCCGCTCTCGCTCTACAAGCAAATCGAATCTCTCCGGCTCTCTCTCACTCTCTGTCTCTGTACTGCAAGGCGCAAGAAAAAACGAAAACGAAAACATTAACGTCCCTCCCAGACCAAAACAAAGCTTCAATAAGGGGCCCCGTTTTTGCTTTTCGCCTAGGGCCTCCGGAATCTCAGGGCCGGCCCTGAATATGGCTCAATATTCTTTAAGTAGCTCTAGCTCTAGTTCATCTAACGATGACGAATATGACAATGCGGAGTTAGCCGTGTGTAAAGCAATTCTTCTTCATAGTCAAGCTTTAATAGATGAATACGAAAGAAGATGTCTCCATAAGAGGCGTCAAAGGAGAAGGTATATCGAAAGGAATCGTAAAGACGAACACTAGAGGCTTTTCAATGATTATTTTGCCGAGGTCCCGGTCTATCCCGACAACATATTTCGTCGCCGATTCTGAATGCAGCGACACTTATTCCTCCGAATTGTGAGTGCCCTTGAGAATTACTTGACATTTTTCCAACATAAGAACGATGCAATATATCGTAGAGGCTTGTCACCTCTACAGAAATGCACCGCCTATTCGTGGATTGGCTATCAATTAGCAGCCGATCATGTGGACGAGTATCTCCGAATGAGGGAATCAATTGCAATCAATTATCTTTCTACATTCTATAACATTCTATAAGAATGTAGTAGAAATCTGGGGTAGTCAATACTTGAGAAGGCCCAATGCAGTTGGCGTTCAATGTCTTAATCAGATGCACAATGATAGACATTGATTCCCAAGAATGCTGGGAAGTCTTGATTGTATGCACTGAGAATGGAAGAACTGTCCAATCGCGTGGAAATGTCAATTTACGAGGAGACATAGTTCTCCTACGATCGTGCTAGAAGCTGTCGCTTCCCAAGATCTATGAATATGACATGCCATTTTTGGTGTAGCTGGTTCACATAATGATATCAATGTGTTAAATGAATCTCCGTTGTTCAACCATGTGCTCTCACGAATAGTTTGGATAATTGGTCAGTCTATTAAATTTTAAGTTAGTCAACTGTTAGTTATATGAGTATTTACGGAATAAAAGTTTCAGGAACCAATTCACTCAATTTTTAAATTAAATTTGAAGTTTTTTGTAAAAAAATATTTTTTAAAATTATAATATTTTCAATTTTTTTTTCAAATAATTTTTTTCCAGAAAGATTAGTTTTTTTCAAATATTTTTTTTTGAAAAAAATTAATTCTATTTCAAAAATAAAATTAATTTTTTTTCATCGAATAATTTTTTTTCGATTTTTTTTTTCAAATAAAATTTTTGGTAACAAAAAAACTAATAAAAAAGCTTAAATAAAAAATTAATTAAAAAACCAAAAATTAACTAAATCTAGAATAACTAATAATTTTACGTCTCACGGCGGATGAGAGGAGTAAGTCGACACAGTGGGTGGGGAAGGTATTATGTTCTTCGAGGTCGAAGATATCTGCTCCTCTCTAACGACATCTTCAACCTCGAAGAACATAACACCTTCCCCCGATTGCATCGTCGACCCGCTTCCCTCCTCTACTGTGAGACGCAAAATTATTAGTTAATCTAGATTTAATTAATTTTTTTAAATATAGAAAAAATTTGAAAATAAGTTAATTCAAAAAGTTACTTGAAAAAATAATTATTTAAAAAATGATTTAGAAAAAATTAATTTTTTTCTAAAACAATTATTTGGAAAAAAAATTATTTTCTTATAAAAAGATTATAATTTTAAAAAAATATAATTTTTTTGAAAGTTTAGATTTAATTTAAAAATTAGATGAATTGATCACTAAAACTTTTATTCTGTAAATACCCTATAACTAACAGTTGACTAACTTAAATTTAACAAAAGGACCAATTATTCCAAATCAGTAAACATTGGGGACCAATAAAATAAAAAAAGATTAGAGACCGATTCATCCAAAGTAACAGACATTGGGACCATTTGTGCCAATTTGCCTTTTATTTTAAGTTTTGTATTATGTAATTTTACATGTTACTACAAGTTACTTAATATTTTTTAATTTTTATTTTCTTACTATTTATTGTTTAATGAATTTATCTAAAATAATTAGTAATTTTTTTCAATTTTATATTTATTAATTTATTTGTTAAGAAATAATATTATTGTTATTTATTTGTTTTTGTTATTATTTAATAATTTAAGTAGTGAGACCAATAAAGTAGATTTTTTTATACTCTATCTATCCTAATTATAATATCTATTTTGCTTTTTGCATCATTTGTATGGAGAGTTTTTAGTTGTAAGTAGAGATGTGTAAATGTGTGTGTTCTACAAAAAATTGTGGGTAATAATTTGCTAAAAAGGAAAACTGAATATTATATTTGTGATAATTTAAAATGAAAAACTGAACATTATAATTGAGACAGAGAAAGTATGAATAAAGAATGTGTTTGTGTATTTAAATAAAGTATGAGAGAAAATAAATGATCAGTGTTAAAATGAATGAGAATATTGTCAATGCTGTAAGACCACAATGCCCAATTCTTATTAGTCAAATAATTTGACGTTTATATAATAAATTATGGCCAAATATGACCCACCTACTGCCTACTCAGTTTTGTTTAGATATTCATGCATTAAATTAAATTAAGTGAACTTTCTTCTTTTACCCATTTTTACCTAAAAAGACACAAAACTACCCATTTTTTAAACTTATATTCACCAAATACCCAAGATCATCAATTTGCCCTCAAATTTTTGTCAGTTTTTTTGTTTTTTATTTTTTTTTTTAAATCTTTCAGTGCCGATGGAGTGGCTATGGGTGCCTATGGCACCCTTAGGCACTTTGTTATTTAAATTTTAGTGCCTAAGGGTGCCGGTCATTTTATCGGCACCCATAGGCACCATATTTTTTTTTTTTTTAAATCAACATGTTCCCTCTATCGGCCTACAACTTCTTCAGCCGATAGAGGGACTTTTTTTCTAATTATTCTATGAGTGTCTATGGGTGCCGATACATGATCAGCACCCATAGGCACTCTTTTTTTTTTTTTTTTTAAAACCAACATGTTCCGTCTATCGGCCTACAACTTCTTCGGTCGATAGAGAGACTCTTTTTCGTATTATTCTATGAGTGCCTAAGGGTGCCGATACATGATCGGCACCCATAGGCACTATATTTTTTTTTTAAAACCAACATGTT
Source organism: Lavandula angustifolia (assembly GCA_028984105.1). Taxonomy (NCBI): domain Eukaryota; kingdom Viridiplantae; phylum Streptophyta; class Magnoliopsida; order Lamiales; family Lamiaceae; genus Lavandula; species Lavandula angustifolia. The sequence continues at coordinate 6,773,193 of CM054823.1, read as the reverse complement.
CCGTCTATCGGCCTACAACTTCTTCGGCCGATAGAGAGACTCTTTTTCGTATTATTCTATGAGTGCCTAAGGGTGCCGATACATGATCGGCACCCATAGGCACTATGTTTTTTTTTTTTTTTTAAAACCAACATGTTCCGTCTATCGGCCTACAACTTCTTCGGCCGATAGAGGGACTCTTTTACGTATTATTCTATGAGTGCCTAAGGGTGCTGATAACCGATCATGTTATTGGCACCCTTAGGCACTTGTATTTTTTTTAAAGAAATCAACATGTTACGGATCAATTATTTTATAAAAAAAAATTAAAATTTGAAATATTTAGTGCCGATGACAATTTATCGGCACCCGTAGGGTCCTATCGGCACTCATTGCCAACTGAAAAAAGTAAGGGTAAATGAGTAATATTGGGTATTCTATAACTATTGTTATAGTTAGTGGGTATTTTTGTATTTTTTTAGTGAGATTGGGTAATGTTTGTGAGTAATATTGGGTATTCTAAATACTTGTATTTCCACTTAAATTAATCTAGCAAATGTTTGTGAGTTGCGAGAAGAATTTATTCAGGAGAAAATGATGGATTGCCGAAGTTAACAAATTTCATTTTTGTTTTGGAGGCTATTTTGCGATTTGCGACCAAAAATTTCTTAGAGAATCTCAGCGTTGTTCTCTATTTCTTGATGCCGTATCTAGGTTTGAAGAGGAAGGTACATTGTTTCTGTTTAACAAATTTTCTCGCTTGAGTTTATTTGCCGATTTTTGCCGCATTGCTACAGATTATCAGGGTGTAGCTGTGGTTTAGTACAAGACGGATTGTGGATTGTTATGCTGTTGCATGTGGATGATTATGCTTCACTAAATTGGTAAATATCATGAATATTGAGATTGTTTTTCGTTGCTTCTTCGAAATTTGCGCAGGAGACTGTTGGTTGAGTGTTTGATTGGGTTCGTTGATTGGAAGGCTCTTTTCAAAAGAAAGCGAATTCAGGAAATGGTGTCAGGTAGTTAACCATCTCTACATCCCAATACTTACTCCAGTCACCAGGATTAGTTTCAATTGTCAATAGAACCCCCCAATTGCTGACTATTATTGTGATCCAGAGTATTTGTTCTTAAGTCTTATTCATGCTTCATTTTTTTTATATCAAGCACGAAGATTTTATTAGAAACATCCTAGCTATAAACAGAAATCCAATTTCTATTACCTGCTTATTATGATTTATGGTTTTTAATGGTATACTTTGTATAGTTGAAAAAGGCGTTTTTCTTTTTGTTTCTTGTTATGTTTTGGGTTGATTAAGTGCTTTTGGTTTCTAAACTTTGACAAATGGCTGAACGTTACTCGTGTTACCCTGATAACTCATGCGGTATTTCTTCACATTGTCTGAGTTATGCCCATATTGTAACGTTCTTATCTTTATCCTTTGTTAGATGGTGGCAATCAGCTGGAAAGATCAGTAAAGTTAGTTGACGGTTGCAGTGATAATAGCAAATGTTTTGACTCTCAATCAATGGAAGATACATGGGATGGTGGTCATGACTGCAGTAAAAGGTTGGTGGATATATTAACTGATGAAAGTATTAACATAGCTTCTGAAGGAGCTCTCCAGGATTCCACTTCAAAAGATGATCAAGCAGTTGTTGAAAGTGACATCAGTGTGGTTTCTTGCCTAAGGGACTGTCTTGTCGATGAGCCTCGTTCAAAATACTCTCATACTAAATCATGTGTTAGGGACATGTCTGATAATACTGAGAAATCGCCAACAAATTGTCCTTCCCCTGAAAATAAGGGCCCTTAATGAGTTTTCACGAGATAGTCCTATAAGTGAGAATTGTAGCCACGAAGGTATGTTGATGTTGCGGTAAGTGTAAGGAAATTTCTACCTCTTATAATTGTAAATCTGGGTTAAGATACTTATCTTTTGAGTTGCAGAAGATGCTGCATCAGCATCACTAGTGTGTGAAAACTGCAACCCAGAAGGGGCCTGTCTTCTATGCTCTTAAAGTAAAAGGTACAGCTCAACTTCCTCTTCACATTTATGCGTGACAACCTGTTTCTTCTCCACCAATTCCTCAAACTTTTCACAGAGTATGTAGAGCATGCTGCCCACAGAATTATTGCATCATTTGTCTGTCTGCGTTGCAGCAGTTAGATTTAAATAATGTCAAGAATTATGGCTCTGACTAGTGGTTGTACTCTCCAATAATTTGTCATTACCACTGCCCATTTCATCTTCGTAGTTCACTCTAGATGGATAGGCTTGAGGTGCAGAGAAATGGTGTTGAGAGACTGTAATCTAGGACTTGGATGTGCTGCACACAATTTTGTGCCGGTTGGCCTATGTGAAAGAGGCTTTTTATGCAGTCATGTCTGGTGAAGAAGTATTTCGCTTGGGTTTTTATGGCATAGTCCTCTAATATCCTGTGTTGTGAGTAACCATCCTCATAGCACAATTACTGTATTCATATCCTTCTTTGGTCTGCCCCAGAAGTCCCGATTCATCAAATAAATAATTGATGGCTAACTTGATCTTTCTACCTAGATTTCTGGACAATCAAAGTTAAAATATAGCTGGCAGTTTTGTTATGAGATCTCTTTATGGAGCGATGTAACCTAGGTTGCCATTTCTCTCACATTAAACGAACTGTGGAACAACAGTGCAAAATATTACTATAAAACTATTTTCATTTGAATGCTAAAAATAAGTAAACATACTCTTCCTTTTATTTTAAAACAAGTAAGGCTTTGTTTCTTTTGGCTGTCCTTGATTAATTAGGCTGCATTTCCATTTCCCTATTGACCCGTATGTGAAGGAAGAACCATCTTTAGCTGGTGATGACATGTCCATTTATTGGATTGGAATTGATATACAGGGAAAACTATTTAGTTGGTTTCATCATGTTCTTTATGCCTTGTGCATGCCTTGTGCAGGGGGCTATCAAATGTTAATGCAAAGGAGTTACAGTGTTCATCATATAAAGAGGAAACTATGGAACTGGATGTTGGAGAAAAATCTGCAGATGAAGAGCATACTGAAAGACGAATTCTTAGTCATCTGAATGTGGAATTGAAAGATAAAGCTGGCGCAAGTGAAATTTATAATGATGAGATAAAGGAAATACAGAAAAAATGTGACAAGTAGATGAACAAACTTATACGGAAACAGCAAAAGCAAATTCAGGAGTTGTTAAGGGTCTGGGAGAATAAAAAGGCAGAACTGCGGAATGATCACAAATTGAGGTCGACCATTATACGGTCTATACATGGTGGAACCTCGGTTGGAATTTACAAACTCAAGGTTTTGGACGATGACTTGGAAATGAAAATTGAAGATCTTAATATCCTAAAAGATGTGCAGCTTAAAAATCTTGAGGCAGAGCATTTGGGTGTTATCACTCAGGAGAGACAAAAGGCAGCTGATTGGTTAGCCTAAATGGAAGACTGCTGTCCTGAACTAAGAATTATTAATGATCATCAGTCACTTTGTTCTCAATCGGAAGATGATGCTGGTGGCCCTCAGCCACGCACATTGATGTTGTTGGCGATGGGGGTAAATTACCTGTCTGGTCAGCATCTGGAGAACGAGAATCAAAATAAGTGTTTTTCTAGACAAGGCAATGATGCAATTCCTTCCATAAGTGCACCAGATACTGCAATAGGCCGTGACACTCCTGCTAAAAGTTTTGCAACCGTAAAATCAGAAAATGTAGGGGTGGAATCATTTGCAGCAGTTGAGCTTCTTAATAAGTCAATGAATTTCATTGATGATAGAGAGGGTGTTCCCGAGAACCTACCCACACCTCTGGAGCGGGTTTCTGGTGAAACCAAACAAGTTGATCTGACTAATGAGTATCTAGTAGTGACTGATACTGTTACCAGTGAAATTGCAGGGCAGGACAAGCACGGAGAATGAAGTCATCCATCTGGGGAAGATTCCAAGACAGTAAGAAAAACTTCTTTGTCTTATGACATGGTGAGCTCGAGAGCTAAATCAGAGATGGCAGCCAGTGAGGGTCTGCACCGTGCAGGACAACCATCATTAGACCTAGAGCGAACAATAGTATCGCCTGATAGTTGTGACTTATTACTGCAGAAGGTATGAGATGTTTTTTCTACTAAACTCTCTGCTTTATTCATAATGTCCTTTATTCTCATATTTTTCTTCCAGTTGGATGAAAGTAAACAAAAAATAAAAAAAAAATCTAATTTTGTTCAGTTTGGCAGACTTGACCACTTTGTACATAAATTGGTCTTCAAATTCAGATATAAAATATCAAAAGTTGTTTCATTTTTCATGCTTTCTTGCTCTGAGCCATTGTGAAAGATGCTATAATGTCCTGTACACACTCTCCTGATCTTTTGCATGAATCTGTTTCTCATAATGAGGAAGATTTGGAAATGAATCCTGCTTGTCTTGATGCTGGGCCTGCTTGTAGAGTTTCGAATGAACAAAATGTTGAATTACCTGGTGTTGTGCAGAATGATATGGCTATACCTCAGAAAGTGGTAAATACAGGAGAAAGGCCAAATGACATAGTTTCAAAGTGGTGGACATAGATGCAGCCAATCGTCATGGACCCGGCTTCCTTGTTAATCCAACTCATCAACCCACTTATTGGAATTCAGCTCCATCTTTGTCTGACCCACTTCAAAACCAGTTAGAAATGATATATAAAGAAACTGAGCAATTGGCAAAAAGCCATGCAGACATGGTCAGTAACTCTTCTTGATCATACTACATATTGTATTTCACTATTTTGCACTTTTCTAATGGCTTTCTCTCTTTAAACAGATTGCACAACTGGAATCTGACAGCAGGAAGGAGATAGATGAGATTATTTCTCAAATACGTTATAGATATGAAGTGAAATGTCAGGAGAGTCGAGCTCAATTTAGTTTGAAAAGGAATGCACATGAGAAGAACCATAAGAAACTTCTTATGAATAATATGTTGGCCGATGCTTTCAGATCTAAGTGGTTCGAAACCCGGCCTTCTGCAAAACATGCAGCAGCTCTTGTCTCGGACAGTTCAGCCAGATCCCCAGTCATGAGAGCCATCCCTCCGGCAACCCTCTGAGCCGCTGGCCGGTGTTACCTTCACAACCAGACATCTGCTGTAGTAGAATCATAGTATGTTGTTAATTTGCTCGTCTTTGTCTGATGACGAGTGACATTTTGAAATCTCTTGGAAGATCAATTTCTGCAACCATTTGTATAAGAGGTTATTAGTTTCTAATATTGGTGATAATTTGGCTTAAAATTGTTATCTTATGGCTAATGCAAAGTTATAAATTTGACGCTTATGATTTTACGCACCAGTCTTCCCTCACTCAGTTTTATCCGGCCGTTCCATTAAAGTAGTTTCCGTTTTCTTTTATGACGAATTATTACATATATTTTATTTGAGAGACTCATAATTTTACACTAAAAACTGCGTCTGAGCAACTTTAATAGGATGGATAGAGTAGCTAGATTGTAATTACATCAAGTTTATATTTTGGTTATTCAATTTTTTAAAACATTAACAGCTAATTTTTTTAGAATTATATCTTATATTATGAAAAAAAAAGAAATTCAGAATAGACCTAAGAATGTCCTCATGTATCTAATACTGTAATATGAATAGATGAAGATCCAAACTTTTGTTTATAAGTCGCGTTTTAGAAATTAGGAGATGTAGTTTCAGCAATTCTTCCGCTTCCAGGATAAATTCTCCCGTTTGTGCCTCAAAAAGAACTAGCAGGTTGATGGATCATTACCCTGATAATAGAAGATCAAAACCTTATTGTACTGTACTTTTTGAGATTTAAAATACAATTTTTACTTTTAAATGTATTTATTTACATGATATTGCAAAACAAATTATTCTTATACTTGGGAGTTGGTAATATTGTAAGACCTCAACTAATTATAATTATGAATTCAAATCAAGAGAAGAGTGGTGTTGAAGTAAGACCAAATATCAACTGTGAAACCGGTTTGCCAGAATTGCCAGCACATCATCGCAGTTCCTTCTTCAATTTTTCCAGAACTTTGTTCCTATTTGCGCACAAAATTCCAACTGATTAGGGCGATAAATCCCCAATCTAATATCTCACCTAGGGTTTTATTGACTTCAGAGTCGGAATAAATGAAACCAATTAGGCTTCCGGAGCCGCCAGGAAGCCCGAAAAAGATGGCCGGGATGCCGGATATATTCGAGAGCGGCGTTTACGGCGTCGTCCGCCGCGCCGTCATTATCGGAAACGGTTTCCCGGCGTCGGAGAACCAGAGCATCGGATTGGTTCGCGCACTCGGCTTGTCTGATAAGCAAACGCTCTTTGTAAGTTTTCAACTTAATTTTTTATTTTGCTGTGAAGTATGTTTCAGTTAGTAAGTACTAAGAAGCTGGGAGATCTGTACATGTAGTTGTGACATCTACTTTTCGATTCTGAATTTGCCCTAGTGTGTGCATGCTCTGATAGGGCTTATATGTAGATTTTATTGGTTGTTTTTCTGGCTGATGCAATTTAGTGGTTAGATCAAAGGGCGTTGCTGAATCCTGTTTTCTGAAGTCTTAATTAAGACGAGTTGATTTAACAATTTGCTACATAGAACATGATGATCTGGGTGTATCAATTCAATTGTTTCTGTACGGATTCAGGTTTAACTGCATGCTGAGGTTCTAGTAGGTCTATGAGAATAAATGAATTTAATGAGTTTGATGTGTTTTCGACAATGACCCTATATCATTAACTTTTCTCTTTGAAAGACACTGAGTATATCAATTTTAATTGAAGATGGTTTACTTTGAGGATAGCTGAACGACAGTAATGTTTCTTGTAATTAGATTTAATTTCTCAAGTGTTCTATCCAGGACCTAATCCTTTTGCTCTTGGATTGTTTGGGTGACATAAAACAAAGTGGTCAACATAAAAAACCAAGAACCACAATGAGAAAGGGGTTCTCCGTTTAAGCATCCTCCAATGGTATCCTAGTACCTTTTTAGCTCACTGAATATGCATAATAATCCTTATTCTAGGTGAAATGTTTCAGAAAACAATTACTGAAAAGTATGGTACCATCATGTCCTCATTATGATAGTCTCTACTTTATTGCTGCTGAAATCAATCTCGTCTTCCCTGTATGATATGAAATATATGATCTCTGAGTTATCATAAAAAAATCTGCTGCATTGAGAGTTTTAACATGACCATCAGACTGCAATACATTGCTTTAGGAGCATCCATTCTTTATATTAGAACTTCATATATGAGAATTTAATGACTGATTGTGTTATAACTGTTTGATGGGTATGATATTCAGCGGGTCACAAGACCAACAGGAGGAATCAATGAGTGGCTTCACTGGCTCCCTGTTTATATCCATAAGAAATTGTACTATATCATTAGCAAGTTATATGGGATTTCTGGAAGACGGAATAAACTGGCATATTTACCTGCTGATAGTGGTGCTGGCGTGGGCTTGTCATCAGTATTGGAAGCCGATGTAAAGAGTATTGTCAAAATGGCTAAAGAAACTTTTGAGAAGTAAGTTCCACACTCTCTCTTTCCTGCCTGCAAAAACTGATGCAGAATACCTCCTATACGGACTCTTGCGTCTTGATTGATACTCCCTCTGTCCCATTCATCTTGTCTCCTTTCTTTTTCGGCACGGTTATTAAGGAGAGTTAAAAGTCTTGTGTAAGTGAGCAGGTCCCACAAAAGAAAAGTGGGTAGTTGTGTGTAAATATATTGCTATTTTTGGAAGAGGACAAGATGGATGAGACAACCCGTAAAGAAAAGTAAGACAAGATGAATGGGACAGAGGGAGTAGCATATACCTGGTCAACTTATCCCCGGGATTGTATTATTTTCCTCGTGAACTAGAATAGTCCTGTCTATATTTTAGGTACGAACTTCCTGTTAGAGTTGATAGTGATGCATTGCTTGATTGAATGTACTCTTCTATTCATATACTGGTGAAGAACTATGCAATAAATGTGGTTGTCTTTGTAATGGGGGGTTGTGTTGGATGGTGAGGGAAGCTTGGACAGGAGGAGTAAGATGAGCAAGCCTCCATAAGATGGAATAATAGTGATTCAGTGCTGATAATGCAAATGCAATTCTCACCAAAAATGCTGCTGGTTGAGGATATCATTTCTAGTTCTTTTGGTCTATAAGATTCGGTCGAGCCATTTGGATTATGAACATTGAATAAGGCAAATAGTGTAGCCTTAAAGATTTGACACTTTAAAGTTGTCTTATGATAGCATTGATATTCTAAAGTATGGGAATGTGTTTCTTTTATTATAACTTGATAAACTCATGAGATGTTATTTCATGTATAAATGTCTTGATTCGTTAGATACATGATAAGTAACACTGTCCTCCCAGGGATGGTCCACTACTTGTGGTTGCATCTGGCAGAGATACAATTTCAACTGCAAGCTCTATAAGACGGTTGGCATCTGATAATGTGTTTGTTGTCCAGGTATGTCACCCTTAAATCTAAACATGTCTGATCTTACCCTGCATATTGTTTATATGTTAAACACCATCTCTATCTCGGTCCTATAACAGATTTCACTATATTGTTCTGCTAGAATTTTTTTGCTGATGTACTATTTACCTCATCAAACTCAAGCCTGTTAATCATGTTGTATCTATCCTCTTCAGGTTCAGCATCCAAGGTCCCACTTGGACAGATTTGATATGGTGATAACCCCACAACATGATTATTACTCACTGACCCCTCAGGCTCAGGAGCAAGTTCCTCGCTTTCTTCGGAAATGGATAACACAGCATGAGGCTCCTGATAATCATGTTGTATGTATCCTCACTGCACATTTGTAATTTAACTCTTTATCTTTCCCACTGATTATAGTTGGAGGAGCTGACATCTGGTGGGTGTTTCTTATTTCCCAGGTCCTCACAGTTGGAGCACTTCATCAAATAGATTCTTCTGTACTTCGTAGTGCAGCTAATGCCTGGCATGATGAGTTTGCTCCTCTGCCAAAGCCAATGCTTGTAGTCAACATCGGAGGGCCCACAAGTAATCACTTAATCCCAATGATGTTGTCTCTTCATATAAATTAAGATTGAAATCGAGATAGGTCAGAAATGTCCTATATAAAAAAATATGGCTTTATAATTTTTTAGTTGGATTTAAAGTTTTTTTTTTCACTATTCATGATGTGTTGAGTTTTTATTTTCCTAGACTGATTAAATCAGGTTGTGGGAAAAATTAATGGAACTTGTGCTATATTTTATTTTGTCAAGATTATAAGTGTTTTTTGCACATCTTTCTGTGGACATTTGAATGTGAACGAAAGGGACACCCATTTCCCTTGTTTCCTTTTCACACAACTGTTGGGGAGACATGCAGTACATTTCCTATCTGGTTGTATGGATTCACTATCTTTCTGGTCAAATTTGTCACTTTCTTTGAGACAATTTCATGAGTATTAAATGACGACACCCAAGATTCTCTTAACACTTTTTTCTTTTTTGGAGAATACTTGTTACTTCTTCTCAAGCTATTTTGGTGAATTGTTTTGTGTAAGATTATTTAACCTTTCAGTTTATTAAGATGGCTGTCTGTTGGGGTTCTGTCTACTTTTAGGGTACTGTAGATATAGCACAGACCTTGCAAAACAGCTGATAGCATCTCTTCACAATGTTCTCACGAGCTGTGGAAGTGTCAGAATATCTTTCTCAAGGCGAACACCTGATAAGGTAAGACAAACACCAGTGTCAAGTTATTACCATTGTTCAAGATCATCAAACATCTGTATTCTGTCATCTTTCTTTCTCCTGATAGTTGGTTTATTGCAAGATGGGCTTTCTCTTAACAGGTTTCTAAATTTATAATCAAAGAACTTGGAACTCATCCCAAAATCTACATATGGGACGGTGAAGGTACTTTATGTTCCCTGGATATCATGGGTCATTCACAATTTGAGGCTTAACTAAAGATTTGACTAATTCGGTAATTGTCACTACCAGGACCTAATCCACATTTGGGACATCTGGCTTGGGCTGATTCTTTTATAATAACGGCTGATTCAGTTAGCATGCTAAGTGAGGCTTGCAGCACTGGGTAATGATTTATAGTAGTTGACGATGCTGGAGGCACAAATGACAAATATCTGACCCATTACTTTGGTGATTGCAGGAAGCCTGTTTATGTTGTTGGATCTGAACGCTGCACCTGGAAGTTTGTGGAATTCCATAAGAGGCTACGGGAAAGAGGCTTGGTCAGACCATTGACCGGTTTTGAGGATGTAAGTGACCGATACTCTCTTGGTTTGCGCAACTCACCATTTCTTCTCACATTTAATGTAATTTGGTTTGTGCGTGACCACGTAAGACCAAGAGAAACCTGAAAGTTGATTGACAGAAAGGAGAAACAGTTTTACGTTTCAGGAAAATACATTAGAGATTAAATTAAGACTCGGTATGATAACTATTCTGCTTCACAGAGGGGGATGTAGCAAATATACTGCACAACTTGTTTGTCTACTGGCCAAGTGTGGAACAAATTTAGTTTTCGGCTTTCCAGCATGCTTCATTCTTCATTCTGATTGCCGATTTCTCTTCTTGGATCTTTCTTTATTTCAGATGTCAGAGAGCTGGAGTTACCCTCCTTTGAATGATACTGCTGAGGCAGCGAGTCGGGTGCATAAAGCACTTGCTGAGCGAGGATGGAGAATACGGCCATGAAAATCAAAGTTTACTGCTCTTACAACGTAAATCGTTTTATAGGAAACGCTATAGCTTCTCTGGTAAATAGAGAATACACACAATATATATGTTTACACTTGAGCTGGAGCAGCAGTTGCAATTCTTTACCCTCTCTATCGGGTTTTTAATACTTTGTAAAATAATCATTACCTTCATCAATGCGGCCTGTAAGTTTTGATGCTTTTGAGTTTTGAGTAGGCTGTAAAAGTAACCTAATAGCAGAATCGAGTATTTTGTCTTTGTGAAGGTTGTCACTCTATATAAATCTTGGTTAAATCTTGGTTATTTGTTATTAAGAAATTTCCCCAGTTCGCTTTTTCTATAAGAAATTGCGCTTATCCTTTCTTTTTTTTTTTTTTTTTTTTGTGCGTTTGCAAAGAGGGAAAACCGGTAACACCTACCTGAGGCGTGCACTTGGTGCATTTATCTTCTTCAATATTGTTTGTATATGTCGCATGAAGAACTAGATGTCATTAAATTCATGAAATCTTACTTTGGACTCCAACCACATCAAATCGACGAGGTATATACTACTTTCAAAGTAGTGTTTTGTAGTGTATATTGTTTGACTTTATGTTAGTTAGTTAATTTGTGTCCATCTTGTTTAGAAATAAAATGATGCATTTTTAATGAGACGATCCAAAGAGGAGAACCAGACGTTCATGACGGCACGAAGGAAGTATATAATTAGGATGGATATTACAAATCAATGGTTGGAAAATCATTGTACTACTAAGGTGGAGCAAGTCGACAACAACTCCATTCTTACCATGAAAACCTAATCTCCCATAATCAACAAACTGCTCCTCTACTCATCTCTACTATAAATTCAGCCACCATTCGCGCTACTCAAGCATCTCCATTCTCAGTCTTGACCACAACTTCTATCCACGCAATCTCTCTCATCCGATGGATCGCAGCAAGAGCGCCGGCGAAGCAGCTATCAACATCCCGGAGTCCAACTCCGCCAAGCACAAAACCGCCGCTACCACCTTGACCGCCACCACAAAGGCGGTCCCACTACACCCGCAAGCGGGATGGAAGAGAGGAGTATCCATCTTCGACTTCATACTGAGGATCTGCGCCCTAGTGGCGGCTCTGGCCGCCACCGCCACTATGGGCACCACTGACCAAACTCTTCCTTTCTTCACTCAGTTCTTCCAGTTTCAAGCCAGCTACGACGACCTCCCGACTTTCACGTACCTCCCTACTTTAATCTTCTCGAGTTTGATAATTCTTGTATTGTATGTTTTCTTCTCATGCATCTACATATGGAACATTCTAGATTCTTCGTGGTGGCGAATGCTATAGCAAGTGGCTACTTGGTCCTCTCCATGCCTTTCTCCATCGTCGCCATTGTTCGCCCGCATGTAGTCGGAGTCAAGCTTCTCCTCCTCATCCTTGACACCGTAATATCAACATAAAAATTCATATATAATAAATTTATACTATATTTATCCTTGCGTGCGATTTTGTTGATATATAGAGATTGTGGATTGTACCATGCAGGTGGTGATGGCTTTCACGACGGCGGCGGCAGCCGCGGCTGCTGCCATTGTGTACTTGGCCCACAACGGTAACGCCAACACCAACTGGTTCGCCATTTGCCAGCAGTTCAACGACTTCTGCCAGCGTGTGAGCGGCGCCGTCGTGGCTTCTTTCATTGCAGCCGTCGTCTTCATTTGCTTAGTTGTGCTGTCTGCGGTGGCTCTTCGTAGACACTAAGATAATATATGTTGTTGTGGTGCTTGCTTTTGCATGTTGTTTGTGTATTCTACTCATTACATATATTGTATGGTTTCATATTGTGCTTTGTGGAGGAAATTAATTTATATGGTGTAATTTGGTTCGTTTGATGTCGTGGAAACTCCCGTATATATTAAAAAAAAAATTGTTCACTCGCTTCCTCCCATTAAATTGTCGGGTCTTCTTTTTCGAACCGTCTCATTTCAATTATTCAATTTTCTTTTCAACTTAAAATAATACTCTTATATACTCCTTCCGTCCTATTGAAAACTGTCTTATATTCTCAGTTAGAGTGTCCCATTGAAAATATTTTGTTTTTAAAAAGATGAAAAATCTGTGAACATAAATCAACTAGTCAAAAGTAAAAAAATATACACCATAAAACACTACTTCTTAATCTTTGGGCATAAAAAGAAACAAAATTCTCATCATCAAAGGACACATGGAGTATAATTTAGTTGATGCTATCATTACACATTTTAGATACAACTAACATTTTTCTTAATCTGTTGTGAAATAGGTTCGATGAACTGTAAATCCCCCACTCAAGGCGCTGCCTTTTGCCAATTCTATTCAAAATTGATCTATGCCCTAATTGAGATTAAGGCCAGAGTTTAAATACGTTCTTACATCCAATGAAATAAGTTACAAAATAAAAAACGACAATCACAAAGCGTAAATAAAAGCATAAGTAAATAACGCTTAATCAATTAGCGTATTCAAGCCCAGTCACCCTCTTGCGCCGCACATAGACTTTCCACGGTTTGACGTCTGTTTTACCGCCATCGATCTTATCTTCTTCCTCCTTGCGTATATCAATTTCCTCCCCCTCAACCACCGCCTTGTCCTCAAGGCCGAAAGAGGAAAACTGCTAGCGAAATTCTTCTATCTCCATCCACGATGCCTCCTCAGCCGGCAAGTGTTTCCAACGAACAAGTACTTCCCGAAGAGGCGTTGACCCAACCACACGAGTCCGCAACTGCAACACCCTCACTTCCAGATAACGACTCCGGTAACTCGCATTCGACCGGATGGTTTCCCACAGCCCGCTTCAAGAGGCTAACATGAAAAATCGGGTGAATACGACTCTCTATTGGCGATTTCAGCTCGTAGGTGACTGCCCCTACTAGATGTATAACTTCAAACGACCCATAGAACTTAGTGTTCAACTTGGTGTATCCCCGAGTCGCGAGTGTGGATTGGCGGTAAGGTCGAACTTTAAGGAATACCTTCTCCCCCGCATCATTTTCTACTGTTGGTTACAAAAGCTGCTATTACAAAACAATACAATAAGCCGAAAATTAAAACAAAAAGAAAAGACCGTCGAGTCGAGGAAGCCTCTCTCTGCAAGACGAAATACGCCCCGGTAGAGCTCTCGGTTGTAGGCGTATCGTCCCCAAAGATGAAACGACGAACGTCTCGAAGATTGCAGCACCGCAAGATCTACGAGCTCCGGCGAACTGGACTTTTCCGGCGAGGACAGGCTGCTGGACTTATGAGCTAAGAGGAGCTAAGAAAATGCAGATGATTCTTGTTGGTGTGTTATGGAATGAAATCCAGCTTCCTATTTATAGGCAGCTTCCACCAGGTGTTGATTGCTGGAGTCATCAATGCAAGAGGACGTGGGTATGGTAAGTGGAGAGGTGGACACCTGAACAGCCTCTTCCAGAGACTTCCATCCAAAAGTACTGCTTGGGTGTGGCAGGTGCATTGCACCACGGAGAGGAATCCAGTGCAGCCGGTCCACTGCACCGCCCGACCCGGCACCCGACCCAGCACCCGACCCGGCGAACAACCCGACGGACCACCCAAAGGACCAAGATCCAAGATCCAAGATCCAAGATCCAAGTCCAAGTCCAAGTCCACGGACACGGACACGGATACGGACCGGAACCGGAGCCGGGCCGGGGCCGGCACGGCACGGGCGCGGCGCGGGCGCGGTGCGGCGCGCCGCGCTGCGTGTGAGGCGGTCGGCGAAAAGGCTCGCGCGCATGAGCATGTGTGGCCCAAGCCCACCACATGTCACTTAGTTATCTCCTACAATATTGTAGAGACTTAAATACCACACAAAACATTATTCATTAATCGATGTGGGACATGATTAATGTAATAACTCTCCAAAACCCGAATAAGGTAAGTTTCTCCACTTTAGGTAACATATTAGTTTTGTCCCCCCAAACTTCGAGCCACTATTTCTCACTCACCGAAAATCGGAATCGAGAAATTAAGCACACTATAATTATCTACTCGAAACGTAGATCGACGTAATATATCTCAATTCATCAATCGGATATATATCGAGGCTCGAAAATGCGATCGAAATGGGCTGAATTTTGCCCAAACCAAATTAGCATTTAATACTAATTGAATTTCCATAGTTACAATATATATATGTATATAATATATACATTTTGTACGATTTTTTCCAACAATCCCCCACATGAGTGGAAATAGCCAAATGCATGCATGTAGACACACATCTCTGTCCTCAAGAGACAATAAATCATCAGAGTAGGTGGCTTGTGACCTTGAACCTTCCTTAGTTAGTGCTATCGAGCATACCGGCGGATTAGTGGACACGTGGTCTTGAACTATTCCTCCATGGTGTATACTGAGACAATAACACTAACACTATAAAGTCTCAACCTCGTCCGTTCTCACGTTTGTGTCCTTTACTGGCCATAGACAACCTCTTTGGATTCATAAGTGTTTACATAGAAGCGGCCCTCACTTCTCACTTACATAGGTGATTCTTACTCGAGTATCCTGTCATACTCCACCTTCTCAAGGCATCCAAGAATCATTAAAAGTAAAAAACTTAACCTCACCACTTGACAGGTCACCAACACTCTCGAGCTCTTTTAGGGAATAGACTAATTGAGTGCGGTATCAACAGACTCATATAGCTTAGTTTTCCCATTGAACCAAGTTCATGGGATCTCCAATCTACAAGGTTGGGTATCCACTATAATCGTCTTTAACTTGTGGATTTAACTCCCATTTCCTCTACGAGCTTATACATTTGATCTCGATTCAAACTTTTAGTAAGCGGATCCGCTAGGTTATCTATAGACTTGACATAGTCTACAGAGATAACCCCACTCGTGATCAAATGTCTTACGGTATTATGTCGACGACGAATATGTCTCGACTTACCATTATACAAGCTGCTTGGCTATCACAGTGAATCATCACAGGTGGCATGGGTTTCGTCCAACATGGAATATCTTCAAGAAAATTACGGAGCCATTCGGCCTCCTCACCGGCTTTATCTAAAGCAATAAATTCAGATTCCATGGTGGATCTGGCAATGCACGTCTGTTTCGTGGATCTCCACGACACAGCTCCTCCCCCTATAGTGAACACATAACCACTAGTAGACAACGAGTCTTTAGTGTCGGATATCCAATTCGCATCACAGTACCCTTCAAGTACTGGGGGATGTCTCGAGTAGTGCAGCCTAAAGTTAAGAGTATATTTCAAATACCTCAGAACTCTTACAAGAGATTTCCAATGTTCTCTACTAGGATTACTAGTATAGCGACTCAGTTTGTTCACCGGACAAGCTAGATCAGGCCTCGTACAATTCGTAATATACATAAGACAACCAATGACTCTAGCATAATCCTCTTGAGCAACAGGATCACCCCTATTCTTGCTCAAGTGAACATTAACTTCAAAAGGAGTCTTGGCCGGTGCACTATCAAAGGCATTAAACCTTTTAAGCACTTTCTCAATATAATGAGATTGAGACAAACAATCCCTTTAGGAGTTCTTTGAATCTTCACCCCAAGAATAACATCAGCAACTCCCATATCTTTCATATCGAAAGTTCTTTTAAGCATACGCTTGGTGTCATTTATGACTTGAATGTTTTGTCCCATAACTAACATGTCGTCTACATAAAGACAAACAATTACAAAGCCATTCTTTGTATTCTTTATGTAAACACACTTTTCACATTCATTAATCTTAAAGCCATTCGACAACATAGCCTCGTCGAATTTCAAGTGCCATTGTAATGGTGCTTGTTTCAACCCATATAGGGATTTCACCAACTTACATACCTTTCGCTCTTGACCAGGTACAACGAACCCTTCAGGTTGTTCCATATAAATTTCCTCTTCTAAATCTCCATTTAGAGGCTGTTTTCACGTCCATTTGGTGAATCTCAAGATTGTGCAAAGCAGCAATCGCGAGAAGCACACGGATAGACATAATCCTCGTTACAGGCGAATAAGTATCGAAGAAGTCATATCCTTCAATTTGCTTAAAGCCTTTAACCACTAAACGAGCTTTATACTTGTCAATTGACCCATCTGCCTTATACTTTCTTTTTAGGATCCATTTACATCCTAAGGGCTTGCAACCTTCGGGTAAGTCTGCTAAGACCCAAGTGTGATTCTGCATAATGGAATCAATTTTACTTTGGACAGCTTCTTGCCAAAGTGGGCCATCGGGTCTAGAAAGAGCTTCTTTTATAGACCGCGGCACTTCATCCAAAAGAAAGACAACATAATCAGGACCAAAGTCCTTAGCAACTCTTGCTCTAGTGCTACGTCTTGGTTCTAAAGTTTCAAGATCGACAGCTTGCCTTTTACGTGTATCGGGTTCTACCCCCACATTTCTAGAACTACTGGCAACTTCTCTTGCTCCACCACTAGAGCTTGACTCAACTTTATCATCCTTTTTACAAGGATAGATATGTTCGAAGAATGTAGCATTCCTTGACTCAATAGTAGTTCCAACATTCCTTGACTCAAATTTAGTTTTCGGCTTTCCAGCATGCTTCATTCTTCATTCTGATTGCCGATTTCTCTTCTTGGATCTTTCTTTTTTTCAGATGTCAGAGAGCTGGAGTTACCCTCCTTTGAATGATACTGCTGAGGCAGCGAGTCGGGTGCATAAAGCACTTGCTGAGCGAGGATGGAGAATACGGCCATGAAAATCAAAGTTTACTGCTCTTACAACGTAAATCGTTTTATAGGAAACGCTATAGCTTCTCTGGTAAATAGAGAATACACACAATATATATGTTTACACTTGAGCTGGAGCAGCAGTTGCAATTCTTTACCCTCTCTATCGGGTTTTTAATACTTCGTAAAATAATCATTACCTTCATCAAAGTTTTGATGCTTTTGAGTTTTGAGTAGGCTGTAAAAGTAACCTAATAGCAGAATCGAGTATTTTGTCTTTGTGAAGGCTGTCACTCTATATAAATCTTGGTTATTTGTTATTAAGAAATTTCCCCAGTTCGCTTTTTCTATAAGAAATTGCGCTTATCCTTTTTTTTTTTTTTTTTTGCGTTTGCAAAGAGGGAAAACCGGTAACACCTACCTGAGGCGTGCACTTGGTGCATTTATCTTCTTCAATATTGTTTGTATATGTCGCATGAAGAACTAGATGTCATTAAATTCATGAAATTAAAACAAAAAGAAAAGACCGTCGAGTCGAGGAAGCCTCTCTCCGCAAGACGAAATACGCCCCGGTAGTGCTCTCGGTTGTAGGCGTATCGTCCCCAAAGATGAAACGACGAACGTCTCAAAGATTGCAGCACCGCAAGATCTACGAGCTCCAGCGAACTAGTCTTTTCCGGCGAGGACAGACTGCTGGACTTATGAGCTAAGAGGAGCTAAGAAAATGCAGATGATTCTTGTTGGTGTGTTATGGAATGAAATCCAGCTTCCTATTTATAGGCAGCTTCCACCAGGTGTTGATTGTTGGAGTCATCAATGCAAGAGGACGTGGGTATGGTAAGTGGAGAGGTGGACACCTGAACAGCCTCTTCCAGAGACTTCCATCCAAAAGTACTGCTTGGGTGTGGCAGGCGCATTGCACCACGGAGAGGAATCCAGTGCAGCCGGTCCACTGCACCGCCCGACCCGGCACCCGACCCAGCACCCGACCCGGCGAACAACCCGACGGACCACCCAAAGGACCAAGATCCAAGATCCAAGTCCACGGACACGGACACGGACACGGACACGGACACGGACCGAAATCGGAACCGGAGCCGGGCGCGGGCGCGGGCGCGCGGTGCGGCGCGGCGCGCCGCGCCGCGTGTGAGGCGGTCGGCGAAAAGGCTCGCGCGCATGAGCATGTGTGGCCCAAGCCCACCACATGTCACTTAGTTATCTCCTACAATATTGTAGAGACTTAAATACCACACAAAACATTATTCATTAATCGATGTGGGACATGATTAATGTAATAACTCTCCAAAACCCGAATAAGGTAAGTTTCTCCACTTTAGGTAACATATTAGTTTTGTCCCCCCAAACTTCGAGCCACTATTTCTCACTCACCGAAAATCGGAATCGAGAAATTAAGCACACTATAATTATCTACTCGAAACGTAGATCGACGTAATATATCTCAATTCATCAATCGAATATATATCGAGGCTCGAAAATGCGATCGAAATGGGCTGAATTTTGCCCAAACCAAATTAGCATTTAATACTAATTGAATTTCCATAGTTACAATATATATATGTATATAATATATACATTTTGTACGATTTTTTCCAACATCTACATCATGACTTTTATTCGCTTGAGTCTGCATATAATCTTGAGTTCTCTGTAGATTAAATTTCATTTTACGGAGGATATCATCACGGTCTTGAAGCACTTCGGAAACAGCGGCCACCGTAGTCGAGTCTGGAATAAGCCACTGGAGGGTTAGTGGTGGCCGCCCATACACCACTTCAAACGGGGTTAACATACCGGCGGTTTGGAAGGATGTGTTATACCAATATTTCGTCCACGCTAAGTAACCCGCCCACTTTTTCGGATGGGAAGAGGAAAAACAACGAAAATATGTTTCAAGAGTTCGATTTAATACCTCCGTTTGGCCATCAGTTTCGGGATGGTAGGATGTGCTACACCTGAGATGTGTCCCTTGAGATTTAAACAACGCCGTCCAGAAACACTTAAAAAGAACGGATCTCGATCACTCACAATTGACTGTGGAAAGCCGTGTAGCTTCACAATATGCGTAAGACTGGTCTGCCACTCTCTTGGTTGTCATGGGAGATTTAAGGGGCATAAAATGTTCGTATTTGGACAAGCGATCCACCACAACCAAAATCGACGAAAATCCCAAGGAAGGGGGAAGACCGGTGATAAAATCCATTAATATGTCTTCCTAAATAAGCTTCTGAATGGGTAACGGCTGAAGTAGGGTTAATCTGGTCGGTTAATCGGCCGAACTGAACCGAACCGAACCAAACTTTTTTGAACCGAACCAAACTGAACCAAAGAAATTTGATTTGGTATTTGATTTTTACTTTTTGTATTTTTGATTTTTGGTTTGGTATATGGTTTAATTATCGGTTAACCTAACCAAACCGAACTGAAAATATTTAATCTAGATATCTTAAAACCAGTCAAAAAAACCTATCTTCTTAAACTCTTTTAACATTGATACACTCACATTTCATATTTCTCCGCCTTTAATTCCTTACGTTGTTTCTGCCTTTGTGTTGTTCTTCTTAACGTGTTAGCTTATATTTGATTTTTAGATTGTTAGAGGCAAGATTTTTATAATATTAATTGTACATTGAGTAGATTAAATATATATTATTTTACTTTCGATGCATTTAAAAAAAATTGTAAGAAGTATTATATTCGACCAAAAGAGGATGCATTTTATATGTTTTTCTCTTGTAAAATTCTTTTTTTTTCCTTCTTGGAATTTAGGTTAAAACTGAAATCAGACCGAACCAAACCGAATTTTTTTGGTTTGGTATGGTCATGCAAAATACATAACTGAACTTTTGGTTAACCGAATTTTCAGTTTGGTTTGGTTCAGTTTAACCGAATTGACACCCCCTAGGCTGAAGTAAACCCGCCGGAGATTGGGAGTCGTACTTTGAGTTTTGACAAACACGACATGCAACCACATATTCTGTTGGTCCAGAGACGAGCCTTCAGGTGTAGAGGGGTGGGGTGGGGGGTGAATACACCTGAGTGCAGATTTCAGCTCAAACGCGAAAGTCAGTGCTACCGAATGTTGCTACTGAACTGTTCAGTTAGCCAAGTAAGCTTTCTAGATCGCGTGGGCAGAGTATCTGTCTACTAAGTCCTATCTACTGACTTAGGTCAGTGAACAATAATTCAGTATAAGATGTGTGCGGAAGTGTAGGCCCAAAAATATGTTCGTCTCAGTTTGAAAACACGTTTTATGCTGAGTGACTTAAAGTCAGTTTTATGCAGTATGAACAGTTAGTAAATGCAACAATAAATCAACACAAGCAGTTTTTAAAGTGGTTCGGATACACTAGATCCTACGACTTATATTGAGCAAGTCTCAGTCGATCTGTGCACTGTACAGATACTCTAGTTATAGTCTTAGTGATTTTACATGATTCAAACACAGGGTTTGATATTCTCAAACTAGGAAGGAGTTCTTACAATAAGAACAGTTCAGAAAGCTGAACTCCTTCGAGTTTTTCTAAGCTTATGATATAACAATAAGTCTGCTTAGAATAGTGAAAGGGAACTAATAAATCTCTAGAGTGAAGAACTAAGATGATTTATCTGTGTACGAGTTCTTCACTTTGATATGCTTTAAGTTCGCTAGAGTGTTTGTGAGCTTGAATGCTTTGGTTCCCGATGTCTTCTCTGAATGAAGACTCTTCTCTATAATATAGTCTCGACTCATGAAAAGATCCGTTGGAGGGACTCTAGACACGTGTCGAATACGACAAGAAAAACGACCATTTCAATTTGTATGTCACTGTAGGGATTTCCTCTTTTTCAGTTTAGGAAGTATCTTTATGGCAGAGCAGGTACAATACTGGCAGCTTCTCATTGGTCGAGATTAGAGAGTAGGTGAGGTTTGTTCAAACTCCAAGAGCATGCTGAGTTGACTTCCTCTGATTCCTCAGACCTTTTACTGAATCATCTTCTACTGACATTCTTCTCTGATATTCAGTACGAGGCTCAAATTCCTTTGCAGATTCAGTGGGTTCTAACATTGCCAACTGAAATCCTTGATGCTGAGTTTCTTCTGGCTGACATCTGATATTCTACTGAACCTATCAGCTATTGAACTCTAGCTAGCCTATTGAGTCCTAACATGCTGAACTCGACTAAGCTATTACATTATATAAGGCTCATCATTCAGCTAGGGTTTTGGGATCTTCAAATACCGAATCTCATACCCAACATATTCCCTTACCTGCTACAACATACCCTTCCTAAATACACTCGTTGCAATCCTCCGATAAGTTCTAAGACCCAACGTGGTCCCCAATTGGAGTGTCGTGAAACTCTATGCGGCCTTTATGGAACAAACAACCATCCACCAATGAATACCCACTCGGAACTTTAGCCGCAGACTATAATTTCCGAACTAACTCTTGAACACCGGCGTCCTGCCGCTGCTCTTCCCAAACCGTTGGAAAATCAGCCTTTACCACCTCACTAATATTGTTACATTCTCCTTCCGAGTCATGAATCCGCAATAGGGAATCAGCCGCTCGATTAGTTGCGCTCGACTTATAGACAATTTCGAAATCGTACCCCAAGAGTTAATCACCCAATGTTGTTGTGCCGGAGTGACAATTTTTTGATTGAGCAAGTGGCGAAGACTACTATGATCTGTTCTCATCACGAAATGATGCCCCATGAGATATGGACGCCAATATTGAACCGCCAAGGCAAAACCTATCAATTCCCTTTCATAAGTGGAGTTGGACGCAACTGTAGCCCCCAAAGCCTTGCTAAACTACATAATTGGTCGACCCTCTTGCATAAGGACAATACCAATCCCGCTCCCCGAAGCGTAACATTCTACAATAAACAGTTTATGAAATTCCGGCAAGGCCAAAACGGGAGCTAAAGTCAGCGTGAGTTTGAGAGCTTCAAAGCTTGATCAACGGCTGCAGTCCAAACAAAATGAGATATCACCTCCTTCTTGAGCAGCTCCATGAGAGGCCGAGCTATGACACCATAATCCTTAACAAATCTCCGATAATACCCTGTGAGGCCGAGAAACCATGCACCCCTTTCACTGACTCCGGCCGCGGCCATTCCATCACCGCTTGGACCTTTTTCGGGTCCATTTTAAACCCTTATGCTGAAATTACGTGCCCGAGGTACTCTACTTAAAGACAGCCAAATGAACACTTTTTCTTGTTAGCACGCAGTTTGTTGACTCACAAGGTAGATAGGACGGTCTCGAGGTGTTTTTTGTGATCCCTCCACGTCTTCCTATAGATGAGGATGTCGTCAAAGAACACAAGAACACTCTTCCTCAACCACGGGAGGAATAGATCGTTTATTATGGACTGGAAAGTTGACGGCGCATTAGTAAGCCCGAATAACATAACAAAGAACTCATGGTGCCCACTATGCGTTCGGAAAGCCATCTTGTGTACGTTGCCTCGATGCACTTAGATATGGTGGTACCCGAAGCGCAAATCGATCTTGGAGAAAATGGAAGCCCCTGCCAACTCATCTAACATTTCTTGAATAATCGATATGGTCATCCTTCTTCTTAACAAGTAGCACCGGGCTTGAAAACGGGCTGGAGCTTGACTGTATGATTCCCGCAAGAGACATGGCCCAAACAAGTTTTTCAATTTCGTCTTTTTGAGCTTGATTGTATCGGTAGGGCCTTACTGAAACTGCATTGACTCCCGATTGCAAATTAATGTGATGATCCGCTGTGCAAAGCGGAGGAAACCCTTCGGGTTCACCGAAGACATCCGCGTAACTTCCAATGCCTCTTTCAGTACCCCATACGACCCTCCTACAATTTTCGACTCTAATGTAGTATTCCAGCAACCGCCGGATCCTACCACCATTGCCGCCAGCTCCACCGTATCAAGTTTGAGTAACAATTTAAAGGATGTTGCCTCCCTGCCCAAAGCTCCATCCCCTTTTAATTCAACTATCACACATCCCGCTTCAAAGCGAATCCACTTAGCATGCCAATTAATTGCCGTAAGTCCCAATTTCTCCAGCCACTCCATTCCTAGGATGACATCGATTCCCCCAACGGAAACACGTAGTAGTCCTCCCGGAACACAATCGGACCCAAATCAAGCCGTAATTCAGGACATGTTCCTAGGACCTTTGTCTTTCTCCCATGACCCAACTTGACATCTAACCTATTCTCGTAGTCAATCTTAGTTTTCAATTCGGAGGCTACTCCCTTAGCATTGAGATTCTGGGTAGCTCTACTGTCACTTAATATTTTGACACTCCATCGTCCCGTTCAAGCGAATCGATCGTGGACCTATGATTCCCAATGCCGAACATAGTGAGAGGTTGACCATCTTCCCATGATTAGCTTAGCGTTCGACTCCGCCTCTTCCTTATCTAACACCTCATCGGCCGCTAACTCCTTCAGCTCTAAAGTCGGCTCATCCTCATCTGACATCAACAAAATCGTCAACCCCTTCAATGGTCAAACGTGTTGCGTCAGGTGGTATGAAGTTCTATAGCGAAAACACAATCCGCGGCTACATAAATTTTTCTTTTCGGAGTCGGTCATACGCCTGTACGGGGCGTAATTCAGGCCACGCTCAATCGTAGGAGGCCATGGAACACCATTCTGCCTTGCTGGGGGTGGGGGTGGGAGGTAAGGCCAGTCGAGGGTAGTGGTGCCTCTAGCCTTGGAACAAAATGCGATGGCTGAGTTTGTTGCACCCTCCCAGCATAATCTTTCCATCCTATTATCGACAACTAGAGGTTAACCTCAACCATTCTTGCAAATTCCACGACTGTCTCCATCTCTGGCGATATGAAGATCCTCACTTGTCCCCTCGCTGCATCATCCAACCCTTGTAGAAAATAGACTCAGAAACCTCTCCTTTGCCAAATTTAGAACCTGGTTTGCGAGTTGCATGAATTTATCAACATAATGCAACCTCGACCCCGTTTGGCGCAGTTCATTTAGCCGATCAAACGCATCCCCATCCCTTGTTTCGCCAAACCTCTTAATCAGCGATTGCACAAAATCCAGCCATCCTAACTCATTCTTTTCCCTCTTAATCCACCGATACCAATATGGAGCCTCCCCTTCCATAGCAACCATGACCATTTTTAACGTTGGCCCCTCCTCTACACAGTTATGAATCTCAAAATGTTGGTCAACCCGTGTCAACTACCCGATGGGATCTTCACCGCTGAACACTGGAAGTGGCGGCGCAGTCGCTTCAGTACCCTTCGCCTCAGGAAGTTCTTCAACTAGAAATCCCCCCATCGAACTCTTCCTCGGTTCCCGCCTCTTGAGGGATTCAATTATTTCCGCGGATTGAGATTCAAGTTTGTCAAATCGCCCTCTAGTCACCCACCATTCCTCCGATAAAACACCCAACGTTTCCTCCATTTCCTTTAACTTTGTCTCCTGCAAAACTACTCTCGGTTCCATGTCCGTTGATTTTGTTCCGACCATCGAACCCCCAGGATTCCACGTTCCCCGCACCAATTATTGAGAAATAGGTTTGATGAACTGTAAATCCCCCACTCAAGGCGCCGCCTTGCCAATTTTATTCAAAATGGATTGATGCCCTAATTGAGATTAGGGTCAGAGTTTAAATCCAGTTTTACAACCAATGAAATAAGTAACAAAATAAAATACAATAATCACAAAGCGTAAATAAAAGCATAAGTAGATAACGCTTAATCAATTAGCGTCTTCAAGCCTAATCGCCCTCTTGCGCCGCTCATAGACTTTCCACGGTTTGACGCATGTTTCCTCGCCGTCGGTCTTATCTTCTTCCTCCTCGCGTATATCATAATCTATGTTTTAAAAGAAATTAGACAATTAAAATTTGATGGACGGAATATATGTTATGTTTTATTTTATTAGTTGTTAATATTTGCATTTTTTTATATAAAATACCCAAACCTATAAAAAATTATGCAAAATTAACAAAAACATTAAAGCGAGTAGTTATATTTACTACGCTAACCTTGGATTTTAAACTAGGGTCCGAAATTAGTCATTTGTCCTTCTAATCTAGTCAGGGCACTCACCTCCAACACTGACGATTGACGGCTACACCACCACCGGTGAATTGCCGGCCGCAAGCTTATGTTATGCCACTCCTCTGCCACCAAGCTCTGCTTTTCCTCAATCCCATGAGGGCATTTTCATCAATGGCCACTTCGGTCGCCTCCTCCGCCGGCGTCACGGCAAAGGCCAGACTGCGGGGCCTAGTCTTTGACATGGACGGAACCCTAACGGTCCCCGTTATTGACTTCCCGACGATGTACAGAGAGGTGCTCGGCGAAGCAGAGTACGTGTCACACCTCAGACCACGGAAGAGAAAGAGTATGCTGAGAAGGAGAGGGAAAGGGCATCGGAAGGGAGTTGTTTGTCGATTGGAGTGAGTGGAGAAGAGATAAGGGATTTTGACTACGAAAAGGGGATCGAAGTTTACTTTGACGCCAGCGACTCCATCCTAACCGTTGATCAAACCTGTGGCTGAGATGGACCATTACCGTAAAGAAGGCGAGCATGGACGTATCAAAACAATCCACGTGTTATCTTAAATTTAATTATGTTTTTAGTTTAATTAGCGCTAATCTATTAGGTAATGACTTGTAGCCTATAAAAGGCGTGTTCTGCAAACTTTATGCATAAGAAATTTGCCTATCTTCTCTATCACCTTCTTTTCTCTCTTCTCTGTCGTATGCTTTCTACCAATTCTTGTTTATCAAATTCTTCCAGCGATTATTACAACACATCTCAATCAATTTATCATAAAACCTATTACAACACGTACAATCCCAGCCGGTGTGTTGTAGTGGTATCAGAGCCTGCTTTCCTATGGCGGCTTCCGGACTGTCTCCGATTCAGGAAGATGGCCAACTGGAATCTGAAGATCCGGTGCTCCAACCTGCGGAATTAGATGAGAAAACCCAGATGCTAGTGGATCTGCTTAACAATAACATGATGCAGCAATTGGCGATAAATACTCGAACTCTTACTAACAATTTATCAGGAATGATCAGCCACTTATCCGATCGAATGGATCTGGTGGAATCTCAACTCAATGTAGGGTCTAATCAAGGTATGACAGCTGCTAGACCCTCCACTCCTCACTATGCAAATCCAATACCGAGGGGGGACCCTCGCTCACCTCCGAGGTTTAGGCCGTATGGAAAGGGAGTTGAGGAGGAAAGCGGATCTGTGTATAAGGAGACTTCCAAGGCAGCTGGAGCAACCTACATGGACATACCAAAGTTCCAGGAGGAGGTAAGACCATCCATAGTGGGTAGTGGAGGCAGAATGGGGATGAATGCATAGTCAAATTATCAGGGTTCAATGGGAGGAATGAGTAGGGGAATTGGAACCATAAATTAAATTAATAATTCTGGAAATGCTGCTGGAATATTACCTACGGTTGCTAATATAAATTTTCCAAAATTTGATGGGAATAGGTCCAGATCTTGGTTAATGAGGTGTAATAGCTATTTCGCCATGGTGAACATCCCAGAAGAACAGAAGGTTACTTTTGCTTCCATGCATTTTGAGGGGAAAGCATTGGCATGGTATGATAACTTACCACTAAAGGGAGATGAGTTGATATGGGCACAGTTTGTGCGTATAATTTCTAATAGATTTCAAGATTTGCAGGCCAGCAAGGCAATTGCAGAATTACATAAACTAAAACAGACTGGAACCTATGAGGAATATGTGTCACAGTTTGAGAAACTTAAGAATTTTATTGTGCACAACCGGTGTGGAGAGTTTGATGAAGATTATTGGGTGGCTGCATTTGTGAGTGGATTAGATAAGGACATTCAAGCAGGTTTGGATATGCTGCATCCTAATTTCCCGGAGTCAACAATTCATCTAAGACAGCAAGTGCATTTGAATGATTCTCTCATGAGGAAACTTAAGGAGATTACTAGAGGAATGTCCCTTAATAATCTTACAAGGAAGCCTGAAGTAAAGCCTTACCAAAAACTTCCCAAAAAGCCAAACCAGAACCCCAAATCTGGTTTCAAATTACTGACCCCATTGGAGATGGATCAGAGAAGGGCAAAAGGTCTCTGTTATAACTGTGATGATCAATTCACTCCAGGGCATATATGCAAAAATAAAATTAATTTTATGGTCATGACTGTTGAAGAATAAGGAGAATTTTTAAACAAAATTGAGGTAGAATCTGATGAAGAAGACTTTGGGGATGCTCATGAAGAATTGGGAATGACTATGGTCACCTTAGGGTCATTGAAAGAGGAATCTGGGAAAAGTATCATGAGGTTGATGGGAAGTTCTGAAGGCATGAAGATAAGAATTCTGGTAGATATTGGAAGTTCTCTGAGTTTCTTAAATTCAGAGCTGGCTAAGCAGACGAGGAAGGAGTTTGAGACTGTCTGGCCAATTAATGTTTTAGTGGCTAATGGAAATGTAATGGTGAGCAATATGAGACTTAAGGAATTCAGGTGGAGGACGCAGGATTATGAATTTACCTTTGATATCAGGGTACTTCCAACTGCTGGGTATGATTTAATTCTTGGCAGTGATTGGTTAAAGAGGGGATCACCAATTATTTTGGATTATGAGGATAAATTTTTCTCAGTTATGCATGAAGGGGTTAGGGTTCATATCAATACAACTAAGGGGAGAGGAGTTCCCCCTTCTACAACTGCAGCAACTGTATACCAATTGCTGCAAAAGAACCCTTTACTCCAGAACAATTTCTCTTAATGCTATGGAAGCGGGTAAGAATAAGAACAATCCTCTTATGGAACCCTTGCTGAGTTCCTATCAGGATGTCTTTGAAACACCACAAGGATTGACACCCAGCAGAGGGGTGGAGCATAAAATAGTGCTACAACTAGGAAACCTACCTAAGCAGCAATACCCTTACAGGGTTTCTCATGCCCAAAAGGCAGAGATTGAAAAAACCGTGACAAAGTTACTGGAATCTGGGGAAATTCTGAAGGAATAATTTAGGTTAGGAACGCTACCTTCCTCCTGGTGTGTTGTCGCGGCTTTGATTATTGCTCCTGTGTTAGACCTTCTGATCTGTATTCCGGCCTTTTTCTTCCTCTGGGTGGCCAGAGAACTGAAGAAAATAAATTTTTGTCTCTCCCTTACTCACGGTATGCGTGTGTAATTATGTGTATGTGTGTGTAATATGTTTCTGAACAGAATATTGATATATATAGGCTTTAAAAGCCAATATAATATTAATATATTTGTAACCCAATAATTTAATTATATTTCTAATGGGCTTCCACATAACCAACCCATAATATAATTAATTAATTTACTGGGCTACTAATATTTATCAATTAATTGGCCCAGCTAATTAATTCCAGATAAATAACATTATTAAATAATGTAAAAAATACATTAATCCATTAATAATGATTTATGAGAGACAATAAATAACTAGGCAACTAATTGGGCCAGATCAGGGATCCAATACAAGAAATAAAGCTGGGCCTCAAATTAATTAATTATCCATGCTCAGCCCAGAGCAAAATTAATTAATAAACACAGATTCATTCCACTAGAGAATTCGTGCTGACTTACCCCTTTCTCCCAATTTGAGCAAGGGCTTGTATTTTAGACTTAATCGATCTCCGTATTTAAGATAGAAATATTCGTTAATTAATTAAGCTCACTGACAGCTTAAATTAATTAACATCTTATATTCATGAGTAGTACCACTCGACCTTATTAACACACCTGAACTTAATCAACCGGCCGAGTTTAGTGTGCTAATCATTTCGAGTTCCTCAGGGGATATTATCAACCCATTTTACTAGGATACAGATGCAAGATACAGACAACCAGCATGAGCCACAAATAACTACTAACACCCAAGATACGTAGATCCGGTTGCGATGACGTTCACCATAGTAGGTCAAAGTGATAGATAGCCAAATACACTCAGCTGAAGTCTTACCAAGCTTAAGACCAGCTAAGTCACCGAGATCTTGGTTTTCCACTAAGGTCAGTTAGGAAAACACATTTCACCGTGATCCGTCAATACACCACCTTAAGTGTACTAGTAAAGACAAGCAGCTAAGACAAGCCACTTCTTATCTAAACTGTAGCTTAAACCGACAACTTATCCTTAAGTTGTCTCAGCTGTGATAACTGTTTATATCTTGTCAGTTCAACCAATTTGTGTTGTCTTCTGTGATACCCGACACACCACACAAATCTAACTTTTATACAAGATAAAGGATAACATGTGCAAATATACATATTTATCAGATATGAGAATAAAACAGTGGTAAGGACAAAAACACATTGTATACAAGCATAAAAAGTGCTTCCAGTATACAAAATCTCAACAAATTCAACCCAACAAAAGCCCTTTTTCCTCCCCTGTTTTGCTAATGAAGAAGAAGGATGGAACTTGGAGGATGTGTGTAGACTACAGATATCTTAATAGTATGACTGTTAAGCATGATTATCCTATTCCTATTATTGATGAATTATTGGATGAGTTATATGGTGCTAAGTATTTTAGTAAGATAGATTTGAGGTCAGGGTATTTCCAAATTCTTATGGATCCAGCCTCAAGATATCTTACTGCTTTTAGGACTCATAATGGACATTATGAGTACCTAGTCATGCCCTTTGGGCTGTGTAATGCTCCTGCCACTTTTCAGTTATTAATGAATCAAGTGTTTGAGGGAAAATTGAGGAAGAATGTGCTAGTTTTCTTTGATGACATATTGGTATATAGCAATTCTTGGGAATTGCATCTCCAACATGTGAAGGAAGTCTTGGAGATCTTAAGAATGCAGAAGCTTTATGCTAATATGAGTAAGTGTGAGTTTGGTAAGAAGTCAATGATCTATTTAGGCCATATAATATCCCAAAATGGGGTAGCAACTGACCCAGA
Source organism: Lavandula angustifolia (assembly GCA_028984105.1). Taxonomy (NCBI): domain Eukaryota; kingdom Viridiplantae; phylum Streptophyta; class Magnoliopsida; order Lamiales; family Lamiaceae; genus Lavandula; species Lavandula angustifolia. The sequence goes on along the minus strand of CM054823.1, from coordinate 6,742,880 downwards.
AAAAGTCACTGCTATGATGGAATGGAAGGTCCCTACTAACCTAAAGGGGTTGAGGGGTTTCCTGGGATTAATAGGTTACTACAGGAAATTCATTAAAGGTTATGGAGTCATCAGCAAACCACTGACCAATCTGCTGAAGAAGGGAGCTTTTGAGTGGGGAGAGGAAGCTGAAAAAGCCTTTCAAAGATTGAAAGAAGCCATGGTTACAGCTCCTGTGTTGGCCTTACCAAATTTCACTAAAGATTTCATTTTAGAAACTGATGCTTGTGGAACAGGAATTGGGGTTGTGCTTATGCAAGAAGGTAGACCTATTGCTTATTTAAGCAAGGTGTTAAACCAAAAAAATCAAACATTGTCAATTTATGAGAAGGAATTCCTAGCCATTCTCATGGCAGTTCAGAAATGGAAGGGATATCTACAGGGCAATCACTTTATAATCAAAACAAATCAGCATGCTCTAAAGCATCTGCTAGATCAAAAGATTACAACTCCTCTACAGCAAAAAAGGATTCCTAAATTGCTAGGTTATGACTACTCTATACAGTACAAGAAAGGAAAGGAGAATATTGCAGCAGATGCCCTGTCCAGAAGGGATACTAATCAGTTTTTGGCTCTTACCAGTGTTGTACCTTTGTGGGTCAAAAGGTTAGCAGAGAGTTATGCCAAGGACACTCAATTAGCTACTATCATCACAACTAAAATGGTGGACTCTAGTGCTTATCCAGACTATACCTATCAGGTTGATCTGTTGAGGAAACAAGGGAGAATAGTGGTGGGTAATCGAGAAGAATTGAAAAGAGATATTATCAAGGAATTACATAACTCAACAGTAGGGGGACATTTTGGAGAGGGTGGTACTTATCAAAGGGTCAGAAGGTATTTCTGTTAGAATGGGTAAGAACTTGTCAAGTTTGCCCAGAAAGTAAGTCTGAAAGATGCCCTAATCCAGGTCTGATACAGCCTCTGGCCATTCCTACTCAAGCATGGACACATATATCCATGGATTTTGTGGAGGGATTACCAAAATCACAGGGAAGGACAGTGATCTTAGTGGTGGTGGATAGGTTTACTAAATACAACCATTTTATAGGCTTAAGCCATCCCTATACTGCAATTTCTATTGCACAAATCTTTCTTGATCACATAGTCAAATTACAAGGCCAGCCACTCAGCATAGTAACTGACAGGGATCCCTTATTTACTAGTGTATTCTGAACTGAACTATTCAGGTTATTGGGAACTAAGTTGGACATGACTTCAGCCTATCATCCTCAATCGGATGGACAAACTGAAAGAGTAAATCAGTGCCTAGAGACCTATCTTAGGTGCATGGTCAGACAAAATTCAAGACAATGGCATAAGTGGTTATCCTTGGCCGAGTATTGGTATAACACCAACTATCACTCAAGCCTTATGATGTCACCCTTTGAGGCCCTCTATGGATACAACCCACCTATATTCACTAATGGGCCATATCCACAGACTGAATCCCAGGATAGTCTGGAATTCGCAGAGGAGAGACAGCGAATTCAGCAAACATTCAGGGAAAATCTATTGAAGGCTCAAGAGCGGATGACTAAGTATGCAAATCAGAAAAGAAGTGACAGACACTTCAGCGTAAGGGAGAGGGTGTATCTAAAGCTACAACCCTTCCGACATAACAGTTTGGTATTAAGGCAAAATCAAAAGTTGGCCCCTAGATACTATGGACCTTTTGTTATTACAGAGAAAATTGGAGAGGTTACTTACTGTTTGGATCTACCACCGGGCTCCAAGATTTGGCCTGTTTTCCACGTTTCATTGCTGAAACGTTCCATAGATCAGAAGAAGTTCCACTCGGCCGTACCACCAAACCTTCTGGACGACGGAAGTGTCGCCTTCACACCTACAATCAAAGGAAAGCGGAGTAAGAGGACGCGAAAAGGGCGAACTGTTCAATCATTTCTTATAGAGTGGGATTTTCAGGGTGTAAAAATCGAGTCTTGGGCTGAAGAGAATTACCTGAAAAAATTCCACCCAAACATCCAACCTTGGGGACAAGGTTGCGCTGCAGGAAGGGGTATTGTCACACCTCAGACCACGGAAGAGAAAGAGTATGCTGTGAAGGAGAGGGAAAGGGCATCGGAAGGGAGTTGTTTGTCGATTGGAGTGAATGGAGAAGAGATAAGGGATTTTGACTACGAAAAGGGGATCGAAGTTTACTTTGACGCCAGCGACTCCATCCTAACCGTTGATCAAACCTGCGGTTGAGATGAACCATTACCGTAAAGAAGGCGAGCCTGGACGTATCAAAACAGTCCACGTGTTATCTTAAGTTTAATTATGTTTTTAATTTAATTAGCGCTAATCTATTAGGTAATAACTTGTAGCCTACAAAAGGCGTGTTTGCAAACTTTATGCATAAGAAATTTGCCTATCTTCTCTATCACCTTCTTTTCTCTCTTCTCTCTCGTATGCTTTCTACCAATTCTTGTTTATCAAATTCTTCCAGCGATTATTACAACACATCTCAATTCAATTTATCATAAAACCTATTACAACACGTACAATCCCAGCCGTCAGAATAAAATCGCAGAATCCGTCGGGAATTGATATTTTGCATCACATTGAGACGTGGATCCCCGATAAGCAGAAACGGGCGTACGAGATAATTGCAGATTTCGAGAAACAGGGTTTGGATAGACCCCCGATTATGCCGGGTTAGGGTTTCTATTTCCCCAATTTGTTGAATGTATGTTTAATTGCTTACATGTTAATGCCTGGTTTTCCGTGATGATGTTATGTTTTTCTGTAATCATGATATAGCCGATGAGGTTTTATTTCAAAGAAATATCTAATTTTGAAGTTCCTTGTCTTTGCCAATTGTTTAATCCCTTAATTTCTAACTGAACAATAGTTTTAGAGATTGATTGGAAATTAGAGCTCACCTCACCTCAAAGAATAGAACAATTTATATCATCCCATTCCCAATCATATGAATTAGTGCTCATTCATCCAGTAAGAGTTTCTAGAAAATCCAGTTCTGGAGGTTGGGTTTGACATTGTAAAATGATCACTAGCAAAGTATAGAATCTTACACCTACATTCTCCTTGAATAATGATAACTTTATTTGATTCTTGGAACCCTGTAAATAACCTATGGTCAGATTATCTGGTGCATAGTTTCCTTCAATTTTCAGTAAATGGTTTCACTATGTGATCCTGGCTGAAAGGACGATCTGAAGTGCTGAGAAAACATTGTGATTCTTAGACTAGAAATAAAAATGTTTGGAGATTTCTATCAGTTCTCAAAATATCAGTAGTTTATATACTTGCATATGGTCCCTGAGCTATAGAAGTTTGCAACCTTACTCTTGCACGAACCGCTGAACTAAAATAGAGAATGACATTTTTTATTTCAAAGCTTCTGAATCTTTCATGGTTGGTAAATTTGATGTAAAATTAGATCTTATTTCTTGGCTCTATATTCCTTTGTTGATTTGAAAGTTCAATTATTCTGCAGGTGCCTCAGTACTTTGTCAATTTCTTGAGTCAAAGAATATTAGGTAAAACTTCAAGTGCATAGTTAGTGCGAAAACTAAATTGTGGCTACTTTTAGCTTTGATCTAATGGGTTTTATGTTATCTAGCTTATATTGTTGGCTTCATTTTCTTACTACTCTTCCTTTTACGTTCTTGTCCATGGCTTGTGTTCTTGTTTCTCTTTTAGCTTTATCCTTAGCACGAACCAATAGTGTCAATATTGATTTTTATGCTAGTTTTTGTTTTCAGGAGAGGATTAATCACAAGAAATGTCAAGGACGCAGTTGATTTGTTCCACAGGCGGTTTGGGGTAAACTTGAAGCTTTAAAGATACTTGTCTTGAACATGTTTGTCTATTGTCTTAAGACTAACATTTATTATTACAAGTAGTCAAGTGTAACACTTGGGATAAAAAATATCAAAAGAAATGCCTTTTGTTGCAGATGCCATTTTCTCCTGCATTAAGCACATATATGTTCAAATTGGGAGGTGCAGCCTAATGAGGTAATGATGAGTGGTGATAGTCTCAAGGATGATGTGAGTTCGTTACGAAAGTTTATATTTTCCTATATAACTGGGACCGATCATTAGATTGCTGCTTGAATAAATACCCTTTTCCTCATTTGCAATCTTTTCAGGTGGCTTGTGGGAAAAGAGCAGGTGCTTTTGCATGCTTGCTTGATGAAACGGGCAGGTACGATTCTCCCGAATACCAAAATGTCGAATTGATGCCAGATTACAAAGTGTCTTCTCTTTTCGAGCTCCAATCTTTCCTTGAAAAGAGTTTCAACCTTATTTCTTGATCCCAACTTTGGTGGCTCCAAATGAAGATGCTGGCTGATTAGCTTGCTCTGCAACTGAAGGAATCAGATAGCTAGCTTGAGTGCTTACTTTTAGACATGCCATCAAATTGGGACTTTAAAATGAGTGTTGTAATGAAAAGAATGTTGTAGCAAAGTAGATGGGACTTATAGATAATGATCCTTTTGGAATATACAAAACATCATTATTTTCTGACTTACTGAAATTTTTTAGGTGTTAAATACATTGAAACCCCTTAACCTATTAAATACAAGTTGTCCCTTAGCGGTGAAATAAACTATAAATTCTTGACATATTATTTATGATGTTTTTAAAAACTTGTCCTTAAAATTTGTACTTGTAGTTGGAATGTTAGTTATTTTGCAACGAATTCAATAGTTGAGGAGACAAACTTCAAACTTTCATAATTAAAGGGCAAAGGGAAAATACTTCAATAGTTGAAGGGGTTTAATACTCTCCCTATTCAGTTATTCTTATTTTGTATTTATTTTCAGTTGTTTCATTATTGCTTTCTTGTTTAAAAAAAAATAATTTATGGATCACAATCACTTAAATTAATGGATCCTACCACTTTAATACATCTTCATTAACTTTCTAAATCTTCGTGCCGAAAATAAACATTACAATAATAAGATTATATTTAACCTTTTTTTTAACTTTAATTTTTATGTATAGTTCAATTTCAAAGTCATATTGTACGATATGCTAAGTATATTGTACAAAACAGAAAATGAACATGTTCCAAAATCTAATTAGATACCATATATTACAAATTATTAGATCAAAAATATTCTTGGAAAAAGAAGAATCAAGTCTTCCAATTGAAAACCTTATTTGGTTCTCAATTTTTTCGTGGTAGTAGTAGTACAAACTACAGAAAATATCAAAAGAAATTAGTCGATGAAGCTAAATTCTGGTGGCGACGTAGTTGGATTGAAAATCCCCCACCCCCCACGGTCTCCTCACTCGATGCCTCCGGCACCACCGCGTAGTTTCCGATCACCGAGTAGAGCGATCCTTGCTCGTTCGCATACGCAATCGAACGAGTATGATTCTCCGCTCCATTTTCGTTCTCATCAAGCAACGACGAAATGATTTTGTTCATGTCTATTTGATCTTGCTCCTGCTCCTGCTGCTGCTGCTGCTGCTGCCGTAGTTGGAACTGCTGCCTCCTCAGAAGCTGTGCCCGCGTCTTCTCCGAGGACGATTTGCACCTTTTCTTGAAGTGCGTTCTCCAGTAGTTCTTGATCTCGTTGTCCGTCCTCCCGGGTAAGCTCCTAGCAATCGTCGACCATCTAGGCGAAAAAAAATGGTTAATTTGATTATATTTTACTACTATATATATTTCGTACCTTAAATCGATACCACTCTTTATACCGTACCGGTTCCCCCATCTAGCATGGAGTTCAAGAATGATCATCTCTTCATGAGGGGTGATTTGTCCCCTCTTGAGGTCTGGCCTCAAGTAGTTAACCCATCTCAGTCTACAGCTTTTTCCATTCCTTTTTAGACCTATAAAATTAAAATCAAATTAATTGTATAATGAAGTAAACCATTGCACCTATATAGAGATTAGAAATGAGCACGATCCATTCGTACCTGCAAGCCTAGCCACATTGCTCCACCGGCCCTCGCCGCGCAATTTGACATGTTCGATGAGAAGCCTATCTTCCTCCGCCGTCCACGGCCCCTTGCGCCACCCTCCGTCGACGGCCACCCACCCCATATGTTCAAACATCACTCCCCAAGACATGAAAGCTAAACTTAAGTATAGTCTTATTTATTGTTTATGTAATATAGTCTATATCTCAATTCTCATAATAAGGTGCTTATTTATATAGGAAGAAGTCATTGTCACATGTATCACACCATTCACCTCTTCACACTAGTTAAAGATTAGCTCTATCATATCACAAATTCACAATACCGCTATGAAGTTACTCAAATACCCTTTATCAGTTTTTGGTTTTAATATATAATTGTAAAGAATAATAATTGTAAAGAACTTTTAGGCTGTTTTTGTAAATGCATTATCTATTTTTTAAACAATTTTTGAGTTTTTGCAAAACATAATTTGTGTGGTATTTTTTTTTTTTCAAAATTAACTAAGCAGTCAAATTGCTTAAACTTATAAGTATCAATTGAGATGTTCATAATTCTCGAACATACTACAAATATCTACTCCCTCTGTCTCATCAATTTTGTAACATTGGGGTCTCGGCACCTATTTTAAGATAGTGGGTGTAAAGGTATAAAGTAGTGAGTGTAAGAGTATAAAGTAGTTGTGTAAGATAAAAAAAGTAATGGGGTCCACTTGTTTAAGTGATTGTGGTCCACGCATTTTCTTTCTATTTTAGGTGACGACCCGAAAAAAAAAATGTTCCAAAATTGGTGGGACCGAGGGAGTATATTTTAATATTGTGTCAAAAAACCCACTTCACTTAAAATCAAACCTTTTCGACTTTAAGCAAATTAAAACAAGTAATAAGTTTTTATAGTAATAAACATTTGGAGATCCTACTTACCGAATTATAGAGGAATCTGTTCGAGATGACCTTAATATATCAAAATGGGGGATCAAGGACTAATATATCAAAATGGGGGATCAAGGAAACAGAAGATTTGCCAAGGACTTAGGTGACATGCTATGATTTAAAAAAGAACAAATGAATAATAATGTTTGATGTTAAAGTGGTTCATTTAGAAAAGGCCACGTAGAATGGAGGGCTTATGCATCTATACACAAAGCCTTTGTCTTACTATTATTATTATTCCAAAATTAAGTTAAGCTAATAATTTAGTGGGTGGCTAATTTTATAAGGTTGAAAGCCACTGCGTGGCAATGGGAGGCGCCCAGGTGTTGGATTTAATGAGATGGGTGCAGTCCGATCACCATCTTTTAATTAATTATGATTTGTTTGATGCTATTTATGGGCTTTGCGGCATTTAAATATTGCCTTTAAGTTTTTAACTTTCTCAAATTACGTCATTAAGTTGGTGTTTGGAACAGATTATTAAAAGTTGCTTTCAGCTTAAAGCTGGTGCAGAGGTGTTTGAGACACCTAATTTAAAGATGAGATTCTCTCAAATTGAGTCAAAAATAGAGAAGCAGCTGAAACTGCTCCACCTCAGCTTTTAGCTGCAACTTATTGCTTATGATTTTTTCGGACCAAATTACCCTTAAAAACTTTATTTAATTTCAAAAATATCTCTAACCTTAATATTTATTAGAATTCTTTTTTTTTTCAATATACTAGTCGTGTCTCTTCCTCTCTCTATCAATTATAGTATTATATAATATTTATATTAATTTAATATTTTATAATATTAGTTTAAAATTATAAAGCAAAAAATAAATATAGAATAAGAATAATTTTTTAATTTTATTTATTTATTGTAAATTATAATTATTTAATAACACTAAGGGCAAAATATACATTTTTTCTAAAAAGTAACAATAAGCTACTTCTATCAGCAGTATTCCAAACACTATTTTTCCAACTTTCAGCTGTTTTCAGCACTTATTTCCATACACTAACTAATTTTCAAATAAGCAGCTTTCAGTACTTATCAATACGCTTCAGCTACTCTAAACACCCCTAAGAGATAGCTGGTACTTTACATGATAGCTTTTCAGATAGTGCTTGATTATTCAGAGTATAAAAAGTGCCCAATTATTGTACTTCATCCGTCCTATTATTAGTGACTATCTTTCCTAATTCGTATATCTCGCTATAAATGTCGATGTTCCAAATTAGTAAAAAGTTACCACCTCTTTCCTACTTTAATATTTTATCTCTCCTACTTTATCTTCTACTTTCATTATTATACTCATTTCTCTTTCCTACTTTATTGTTTATTATCATTATCTCAACTTATCTTCTTTCTCCTACTCTCTCATTATTACATTCATCATTCTCTCCTACTTTATTATCTTATTCATCTCTTATATTTTATCACATTTCTCTTAATTCTCGTGCCGAAAAAAAGACAGTCATTAATAATGGGAGGGAGGGAGTAATTAATTGATGTGTCCCTATCAAGAATTTAAGATTTGATCAAGCTATTTTCTTGCATCACTTGGAATTCTTTTTCTTATATATATAAAGATTTATTTTGATCTTTTTACAGTACTCATTCTATTACAAAACAAATCAATTAAGAAAAGATAAGTGGGATTAGTAGAGATATGGGATACACTATCAAAGTATCAATGATGAGATTGAGTTGTATATGTAGTTTATTCAAGTCGTTCCTGTGTACTTTATATGTGTGTAAAGTAGTTCCTCGACGGTGAATTTAGACAAGCTCTAATACGTAAAACTCCATCCGTCTCATTATAAGAGTTCTATTTCTTTTCGGTACGGAGAGTAATAAATTATTATTTTGTGGTTAATATTATTTAACTTTTTGTTAATTCATTTATGTCCACACATTCTTACATTTTTAGAAAGGTGATACTTTCGATGAGACAATTCAATTGAAAAAAAGAACGTTTATAATGGAACAGAGAAAATAGTACACAAATTGATATTCCATGCAGAGGCGGATGTAGGGGTGGGCTGGGGTGGGCAGCCCAGTGCAACCCCGGCCCAGAAACTACATTTACCCGACCCAAATTTATTTTTTACATATTTCAGCCCACCCCATATCAGTCCAAATAATTTGTAAATTTATTATAATTGAAATTCATTTCAACACAAATTCTAATTCGCAAGCCCAAATCCCAAAATATAATTTTGACAGCCCCCATTTTTCGTGTCGATGCCGAATTTTATGTGTAAATTTTACGAAAAAAATATTTCGTATTTTATGAAAATTTAATATATTGAAGCGAATTTAAAAATATATTAGTTCAATGGCCCAACAACAACTAAATTAAATGGTCCAACAACAACAATTAAATTAAATGGTCCAACAAGTCAACAACAATAATCCTATACAACGAGAATTGAGATATAATTGAGAGGATAGTGTGTTAGATATGAGTCAGTAGATTGATACTCAGTTGTTCTAGGGTTAAAAGAAATTGGGGGAAATCATAGTAGTACTATGGAATTGAAGATCCCAAAACCGAGCTGATATCAGTAGATTAGTGTGTCGATAGGATTAGCTGATGTATAGGTTAGACTTGATTTATTGCTTATTATTTTGTCTAAGTCATGTACGGGGTAGTTGTTGAACTGATCTTCTGGTGAAGATACTTTTCAGAACCCCACGTCATCAGTGTAATCGCTTGCATTCTTCGTCAGCAGCTGATATCAAACTCAGTTGAAGATCTCGCATCAGCTGACTGAACCTCAGTAGAAGCATTCTCTGCAAGCTGATGGTCATCGGTTGAAGAACCAAGTGCAAGCGGTATACCTTCGCGATCGACCAACCGACTATCGAAGCTCACTTTATCGGTCGACGACTCACCGAAGAAGAAGACAGACTTTCGAGTCACCGTATCCGACGTAAAGCGACCCAAAGACTTAAAGTCCCTTCAAATGTTCAAGCGAAGACATACGAGGTAGTTTGAACGGTCAACTCGACACTCACCAACTACAAACCTCGACCAATGAGAAGCCGACAACGCTTACCTACTCTACACAAGAAAGTCGCTCTCATGAACAGCGCATTAATCGCCTGCCGCCGCAACAAAGTTGAATAGTGGCCGTTTTCTTTGGACGCTTGTGACACGTGGCATCGTCGTCTCCAACGGACATATGTCACAACTCACAACTATAAATAGAGAAGGATTTGAAGATTTCAATAAGAGGAATATACGCGAAATCAAGGGAAATCATTCAAGCTCACAACGCTCTAGAACCTTCAAGCTTATCCAGAGACGAACTAGTTTTCATAGAACACTTCTTGTAGTTCATCTATCTAGAGCACTTTGATCCCTATCTTCTCTAGACTAAGCTCATTGCTAGATTCATAGCTTAGATCCGAAGGAGATCACATTTAGTGAATTGTTCTTATTGTAAGAACTCCTTCTCAGTTGGAGAATATTCCCTCCCTTCTAAACTTAGGTTTGGATTGTAAAGTCGCTAAGGACTATAACTTAGAGGGAACTGTCCAGTGCACAGTATCCCTGCTGAGGCTTGCTCAGAATAATCAACAAGTTCTCCTGCCTTGTTCAGGACCGTGGACGTAGGATCTTGCGTATCCGAACCACGTTAAATCGCTTGTGTTCATTTCATCGTTTTATTGCATAGCATACAACCGACTTGAAAATAATAAGTTTGCATAAAACGTATTTTATAAAGTGCACGGACCAAAAGATTTAACTTGCAAAAACGCGTTTTCAAAAGAGACGACTCCGGGCCTAACACTTATCCGCACTACGGTCTCCGACCGAGTTTCGTAATACCGACATCGGTCGCAGGAAGAGCTCAAAAAGCCGACTCACTTTAACCCCAAGTGATCGAAGGCTTACTTGGCACTCGTTCATCGATTGCAAACATCGCCTTCAGCGACCTTCACCGAGAAAAAGAAAGCGAGCTCGAGTGTATTCACCCCCCCCCTCTACACCCGACTTTTCGTCTCCTGACCAACAATTGGTATCGGAGCGCACGGTGTTCAACCGATCGCCGGTTCGAAATACTTGGTCCTCTCGAACCGATCCCGAAAACCGTTTTCCCGCATAAGCATCTTTTCAGCATCCTTATACTCTTCTCTTACAATGTCCGATATGTCGGTATTAGGATGGTACCGATGTTCTCAATAGAGAACTACACGGTATGGCGCGTACGTATGGAGGCACACCTAACGTCACTCCACGACAGGCATGTCGATGTCCCGAGTCAGGACCGATCATTCCTATGATCGACAGCATAGTATTTGCTGCTGGAGGAGGCGTGGGAGCACAAACTGGTGCTAAGGTTCCCAAAGACAAATCTGCCTTCACTCCTGAAGAAAAGAAGTTGCACAACCTTGACCGAGTTGCACGTAATGCCATACTGACTACGCTCAGTGACTCACATCTCGGAAGGGTACAAGATTGCAAAACGGCGAAAGAGCTATGGAACGCCTTGGCTGTACTGAGCCATGGAACCCCTCAGATCAAAGAAAACAAGCTTGAGCTAGAGCTTCGAGAGTTCGACGCCTTTGCAATGGAGCCTTCATCGAAACCATTGACGAGCCGAGTGTCGATTCACCAATCAAGTCAATGTCATCAATGGGCCGGGAGGTCGTTCACCAACAAGGAGATGAACACCAAGATCTTGAGAGCGTTGCCCCGACGTAAGTGGCTTCCATCTCGCTACTTATTTACGTCGCTCCGATCTAAATGCTCTAACTCCCGATGTTATATTTTCGAAATTAAAATCGGAGGAATTCGAGCATAGCCTACCCCAAAAATGCTTAAGCGCTCCAGCGACACACGCTTCGACCACGCCTTCAAGGCGGCGAATAACAATACCGGAGCCAAGCCTATTTCCTCAAGCAAAGCCGTGGCCACATCGCAGCAAAGTCTTCCGAGACTTCAGGCCCCGACCGGCCTAGCACCGATGGCTCTCAAATATCGGAGGGAAAAGGAGAGAGTCGAAAGGCCGAGGAAATACAACCGAGATTCTTCCTCGGGTAAGAAAGACTATCATAAGAAAGAAGAATCTAATCCTTCTACTCGAATGCGGGAAATCGGAGTCTGCCGCCATCCGTCTAAAGACTCACCGGTAAGAGCAAGCAGAACATCTACCTCGCTACAACCGCAAGAAGGAGGGACACTATCGCACGATTGTCCCGAACTCTCACCGCTCAAAGAGCGAACGGCGAGCCGGAGAAAGAAATTCGCCGAGAGACGGCAGCCTATATAGCCGGAGAGATATCCGACAACTCAATTGAGGAGGATACATTCATGTATTCTTCTCAAGACGAAGCCGCGTTCGTCGCGAGCTTGAGGTCGCAGAGACAGCTCTCGATGAGTCGGCCGAATACCGTCTCGATGGCCGGAGAAGAGGCCGAGGTAAATTCTAAACGCATTATTACCTCTTCTTCACACAAAGCACACAAGACACGTGCTCGGTCACGAGATGATCCTCTAGATGTGGTACAAGCCTACGACGATCTGCTAGAGGAACAGATTCACTGAGCAGAGTTCAAGCAGAACCATCCGGGAACTTGAACAGTAAAGGCCGAGAATCAAAGACTTTCTTCTGATTGTCAGGTCTCTACTGAGTCAGTGGATCTAGTTGCGAGACTCAAGGAAGAGATTGAATCTCTTATGACTAAGTCTCAGCTTCAAGAGACTCGAGATCTCGGTTCGACCAAGGACAATTCCGAGAAAGAGACCGAAATAGCCAAGCTCGCCGAAGCTCACGACGTGCGAGAATGACTATGACTCACTCAGAAGGAGTGACGAAGTCTGGAGAGGTTTGATGACTGAACAATACCTAGGAGCGAAGGAGAAGCTTGAAAGCATGCTTAGAGCTCAACGGTCAACTTCTGTGAAAGAAGGCCTTGGCTATACCCACGAAGCTTCTACCTCCAAAAGCTCAAGCAACCCCGGGCCGATAGGTTCGTCGAGGAAAGGTGCAAGCCGCCGACACCACACCTCGGGCGAAAAACAAACGAAAATGATTACACCTCACCCGAGTAGCAACAAGCGGTGACCAAAGGTTCCAGCCCCGGGACACCACGATCAAATTCGGGGGGAATCAAGAAGGTCGGATGGGCGTAACGGTACAAGGAGCCATCGTATGAGCACCGGGCTCGCACGGCTCGTACTACTATGAGCCCGTGGGTCGGGAGAAGCGCTAAGACTCGAAGAAGAAAGCGCCCGAACCCAAAATTATCAGCGAAAAGTCGGTATCTCCAAGTCCTGTGGAGAAGAAAGCCGATAAGGTTCGAAGAAGAAGTGCTGGAACTTCTAAGGTCCCGAGACAGATCCGGGTTCCGAAATCACCCACTAACCCGTAAGGACCCAATCCGAACCAAAGGGTACCTAAAAATGCCTCCGTTTTGCGGGTGCATAAGGACCCGTGGATAGTGGACAGCGGCCGCTCGAGACACATGACTTACCGTGAAGAGCCTGCCGACCAACTACGTACAAGAAGATGGTCCTGCAGTGAATTCCGTGACAATTCCAAAGCCTACACAAGGGGATACGGAACGCCGAACATTGGGACTCGCCACGGTTCCAAGAGTAACATATGTTGAAGGACTTCAACATAATCTCCTTTCGGTCGATCAATTCTCGTGATAATCTTAACGAGTAATCTTTGACGCCGGTTTCGTGATACTGTTGACAAATCTACAGGGAAAACAAGTGTTATCGGGTTCGCGGAGGAAGAACATCTATGTTGCAAACCGGAATACCGCGGAACCCGAGGTTTGCTTGCTCGCACGTACTAAATCGGGTAACAAGTCGTCGAGCTATGGCACAAGAGACTCGGCCACCCGAACTTCAAAACCATGAACAAGCTTGTCAAGAACTCTAAATTCAGAGGACTGCCCAACGAATCGTTTATCAGAGACAGAAATTGTGAAGCGTGCCTGAAGGGAAAGCAAATAAAGAGTAGCAATCCACCTATTCCGTCACCTTTCACCGATGGAATCCTTCACCGCTTCACATGGACTTATTCGGGCCGGCTCTCCAGTGACTATAAGAGGCAAGAAGTATGCCCTCGTCGTCATAGACAACTACTCGAGATATACTTGGGTCATCTTCATCGCCAACAAATCTGATGTTCGGACCGAGTTGCCTAATCTATCGAAGAAACTCGGTGTGGAAAAGAACATCAAGATTAAGAAGATACGCTCGACGGAGGAACAGAGTTTCTAAACTCGCAGTTAAGACATACTTTGCGATAAAGAGGGAATTCAGCACGAGACATCACCGTGCGCACCCCTCGCCAGAACGGACTTGCCGAACGTAAGAACAGAACACTCAAAGAAGCAAAGCAAGAACGCTCCTCGCAGCATTCTCGGACTACCCTCAAAGTTTTGGGCCGATGCTACCGACACCGCCCGTTACACTCGGGAATCGATCACTACCGACACAAAGAACACATGAAGACGCCTTACGAACCGTGGAAAGGGAGAATTCCTTCTATTTCTCATTTTCATGTTTTCGGCTGTCCTTGCTTTATCCACAACAATGGGAAAGATCAGTTGAAGGTCTTTGATAGCAAATCTGATCAAGGAGTATTCTTAGGATACTCCCGAGTCGAAGAAAGCCTTCGGAGTTTTTAACTATCGAACTCTTTGCGTGGAGGAAAGCCCTCATGTTGTTTTTGATGAATTTGTTACCGAGAACAGGAAAGATACAAAGTCAAGCACGAGGATGTCGGCGAGCAAGCTACGGGATCTCGAACTAAATGACAAAGCTGAAAAGATCTAGCATTGTTGGGATGATGAGTCTAGAGATGAAGAAATTCAGACTCAACCAACAAGCAATGTAGCTAACCTAGTTGATTCTATCGAACAGAATCAACAACAGGTAACTTCGGTCGATGAGGAAGCCCCCCGTGGTAACCGAGACCTCTACCGAGAATATAAACTCGGGGGAACGATTAATGTTCCCGAGCTAAATGCCCCCGAACTCCGGAAACTCGGTAGATCCTAACCTTCTTACTTGAATTACTACGGTCACAAAACAAGATACTCATCGAAATGCCTAATACACCTACTGACTGTGCAGAAGTAGTATCAGAAGAAGAAGCCCGACTCAGGCGTTCGTGGCTCGATGCTCATTCTTCAGATCTTATCATTGGAGATCCATCAGCAACTATAAGGACAAGATCAAGATTAAGTCAAGGAGAAAGCTCACTTTACTCTTGTTTTCTCGTCTACGAAGAACCTCGGTCGATAGAGGACACACTTAAAGATGCTTGACCGGGTCATTGCTATGCAAGAAGAGCTGAACCGGTTCGTCGAAATGAAGTTTGGGAGCTTGTCGACGGACCTAGACATCAGGCACGTGATTGGAACTAAGTGGGTCTTCAAGAACAAGCGAGATGAAAACAACGTCATTATCGAAATAAAGCTCGACTAGTTGCTAAAGGATACGATCGGGCGAGAGGGAATTGACTTTGATGAAACATTTGCTCCGGTCGCCGGATTGGAAGCCATTCGTCTTTTCCTAGCTTATGCAACACATCGAGATTTAAGGTATATCGAGTGGATGTGAAGTCAGCTTTTACGAACGGCGTGCGAAGGAAGAAGTCTACGTGGAACAACCGCCCGGCTTTCGGCAGGGACATCAGTGTACGAGACTTAGGAAAGCTCGTATGGGTTAAAACAAGCACCCGTGGGCTTGGTATGATACCCTATCGACTTTCTACTTCGTAAAGGTTTTCAAAAGGGGACGAAGATCGCACCCTATTCGAGCATAAAGTCGAGAAGATGACATTCTACCGGTGCAAATCTACGTGGACGACATCATTTTCAGCCGCGAAACGAAGTCATATGTCGCCAGTTCGAGAAGATGATGAAGGAGAAATTCGAGATGTCCATGATGGGAGAGATGAATTATTTCCTTGGATTTCAAGTAAAACAATCAGCTGAAGGAATCTTCATCAATCAAGCCAAATACACTCGAGATCTTCTCAAAAGATTCGGTCGTGAATTCCAAAGCAAACCAGTCAAGATCCCCATGAACACGAACTTTAAAATCGATCTAGACAAAGAGGGAGCTTCGTTAACTCTACCGATTATAGAGCTATTATTGGTTCTTTACTTTATTTAACAACCTAGCCGACCTGACATAACTTATGCTTGTAGGTGTATGCGCAAGATTTCAGGCGAATCCCAAGCGAAGTCATCTAGACTCGGCGAAGAAGATTCTCGCGATATCTAAGAGGAACACCCGAGGTCGGGTTATGGTATCCTGCCGATGATAATCTAATACCGACAGAGTTATTCCGATGCCGATTATGCAGGATGCTTTGGATAGATCGAAAATCAACTTCCGGAACATGTCGGTTCCTAGGCGGCAAAGGTGATATCGTGGTTTTCAAAGAAACAAGCACTCGTAGCTACGTCCACTACCGAAGCCGAGTACATGGCTGCAGGAAGTTGTTGTGCCCGGATCCTTTGGCTTCGACAACAATTGAGAGATTATGGTATAACTCGGGATGAAGTGCCCATCTACCGTGACTCCACCAAAGGCAATAGCTATAACTCGGAACCCGGTTCTACATACCGTGATGCAAACACGTGGACATCCGACACCACTTCATCGAGAGACCATGTCGAAAAGAAGGACATCGGGATGGAGAAAATCCATACCGACAAGCAAAGGGCGGATATACCGACCAAACCACTAGCCGAGAACAGGTTCGGAGAACTATCGGTTGAGCTAGGTTCGCTAGATCCTACCGAGACAAGTCGGTAGAAGCCGACTACCGATAATGATATACTTATCAACAATTTGTATCGGTATGGAATCAGGCACGACAGTCGAAAAAACTTAGTACAATGACTCGGTTGGGAGATGCACACTGCATACGCAAGAAGGGGGAACATGGTCATCAGCACAACCATCCTCCCGATAAATGATGGTAACCAGTGATAAGTTCAACGAAGAGGTTTGCGTAGTATCGTTACTTAATTTGTTCGAAGCATGCCGCATTTAATGCATCGGTCCGCTTGCATTCGGTTGCCTAGGAGCATTTATTCCTTACCATTTATTATGTTTAAGGTTTGAGGAAAGGTCGGCAGGACTCCTCGCTCGCGTAATTAATGCTCTCGTCGCGCATTTAATGCATGTCTTCTCCATTAGCTTTATTACGTATATCTATATTTTTGGCGGCTATTGTAATCATTCTTTTATAACATTTAATCTTAGCCGCCCCTTGATTTTGAAAGATTAAATTTGAACCGTGCGATTCAAACTGAAGATCAAACGTAATATACAAAATCTTTCATCTTCTATCAACTCCTCATTTTTTGCCATTCTTCATTTTCTCAAAGAGCTTATCTCGCAACTTTGTTTTCTTAACCAAATCTCTTAAACAACTTTGCCTTCGCATCTCTTAAAGCTCTTATACACGGTAATGTATCAGATGTCTACTAACAACTACTAACTTACTCTATTTTCAAGTGCTAATATGTTGTTTTGCAGATTTCAATGGCGATAGTACAGACTCCTGAGAAGATGGTTGAGATCATGACCATCCGGGTTCAGTTTGAGCCGACGATGGCTCTCCGGCAGGTGGACCTTTCATATTTGGAGCCGGTTTTTGGCGCCCTTGAGAAGTCAGGGCTGGCAACTCTTGTATCGAGGCATCCCCGTTCTCATCTGCCGAGACAAGTTGTGGAGGCCTACTACAACCGGAAGTCGCTTGCCTCGGGAGGAGAAGAGGCTTCTTTTGTTTACAGAGGGAAGTTGCACCAAATCGGTGGAGGGAGGCTACCCACTCCTTCAATATCTCGTAGGCTCTCGTTCAAGCCTTTCAACTCCCCTCAGTGGTATCTCTCCCGTTGGTTATAAGGAAAGGGAGATAAATGACTACGTCCAAAAGTTACGTGGACGCAGCCGACATAGTGTTCAAGACGGCGCTACGTGATAAATCTTTTGCTACCTCGATACAGGGGTTTAGCTTACGTTGTCTCTCATATTTTGACGAGCTCACTGGATCCTATGATCGCTTTCTAAGCCGAGGATACAACCGATGATGATTATAGACGATGGAGTAGAAGTGAACTGGGCCGACTACTATACTACTCAGCGAAGGCCCAAGCCCGGAAGTTCACTACTTCGCCACTCGGAGAGAGGAAGCTAACCAAGACAGTGCAAGCTCTCCTATTCGGCACCAAGATGTCGGTGCTGATAGAGAGTGTGGTACAGAAACGTTCAGCTTTTGCGGACTCAAAGTCTTTTGATCTCAAGAGTATTAAATTTATGACAAAGGCTGGAGCAGAGAAGTCAATTGGCAAGGGGCCACCTGAACCGAAGAGAGCGGCGTCTGCTCTGCCCCCATCTGTCCAAGTGCCAAAGAAGAGGAGGTTGGCTAAGACTCGACCTGCTGAGGTCACAGTGGCTCAGCCACTTACCATTATTGAGCCAGCTCCTCCTTCTACTCAAGAGGAGCAACTACTCGATTCAGATACTGGAATCGAGGGAGCGACGATCAAGGACAAGGTCCAAGTGATCAGCTCTGAGGAAACAGAGTCTGACAAGAGGGAACCGTCACCCGAACCTACTGCTGAGTGGACAACAACTGACACCACTCGACTGCGTGCTGCAGCTGAGATTCAGCAAGAGATACCAGAAATTGCTGAGCACGCAGATCTGGTTGAAATAGCAGTAAGGACAAGAGCTCAGATGCTCTTAAGGTTTCTGCACTGGGACATTCTTATTGACTTTGCCAAATCCCAGCAGTCACCAGATGAGCTACTGACAGAGGAGCAAGAGCTCCAAGCCAAGATTGGATTCGGAGAGCCAGCTGATGTGGCGTCTTTCGAAGATTTGAGAGCTGCAATGCTCTATTTACTGAGCTTGAGAGCTCCGACTGAAACAGCTCCGCCCCCATCTCCACCTTCTGATAAAGGTGATAATGATGATCAAGATGAGGAGATGGATGGCAAACCCAAGGAAGCAGACCAGGGAGAATCTGCAGAGGGACAAACTCCCCAAGAGAAGAGCCCAACACCACCCATAGTCACATCAGGTGAGGCTACAACTGCTCCGAAGTACAGTAGGGGAGCGAGTTGATCTCGTTCTCTGAGCAGAGGCTCGGAACCAGCTCTTATCAGATACAACCCATCGGTTCCGTGTCCTCACGTTCTGTCAACAGGGCTATCAAACGCCAAGGTGAGAAAAATCGACTCCTAGCCAAAGATGTTCATTTCAAATGGGAGAAGTACACCAAGGCTCAGAACGAAGCTCTAAGCAAGTTGGCCGCTGACATCTCAACTCCTAAAGAGGCTTCTCAGCCAGATTTCAAGGAGATAGTTGAGCAGGCCCTAAGTGCTCAAAAGGCTAATTTATCGGCACAGAGTCGAGCGCTGCTTGCCGCTCGGCATAAAACTTTCTCGGAGCGGTGACTCGTGCCATGAAAACAGGTTCAAGGCTTCATAGATGAGAGAAACAAGATAGCAACCACTTCTCTTCAAACAGCCATCAAGCAACAGGCTGAGGCCTTAAAAGCCATTCAGAAAGAAATGACAGAATCAAATGATCAAGCTCTGCTGAAACTCCGTCAGGAGTCGGCCGCTCGATTGAAGAAATCTAGAGCCGATCGGGAGAAAGACTGGGAAAACTACGCCAGAACTTGGTCGATGATTTTGATGACACGGTTACCCGCATCAAAGATTCTCGCACAACTGGGAGCAGGACGTAAAAGCTATCCGCACCTCCCTGGCAAATATTGCTGATGCCAAAAAGGGGGAAGATATTGTGAAAGATGAACCTGATACGGATACAGTTGACGTCCAGATCCTTGAGGGACAGGCTCGGGAGGCGGACCCTCCTCGCCAGCAGAGCCCTCACCGCAGAGATTCGGGGGAACAGGCTCGGGAGGCGGGACCACCTACTCGAAAGGTACATCTACCGAGGTCCTTCTCCTTGATTTCCCACTACAAGCCACCCCCATCTCCTCTTCACTGCACACATAGACGAAATCGCTCAATTCCTTGAAGAGCCACCGAAGAAGAAGAGTCTCAACAATGCCCGCAGAGGGTCGGGGAAGGAAATCGCTACTAAATCCACTACTCCTTCCTCCCCGGTCAAGAAGTTTAAATCAAAAGCGGAGCAAGAGGCATTCGACCTCGAATAGCCCAAGAGCCGCAAGACAAGCCTGGACCAGGGAGCGTCGGCTAGAGGAGGCAAAGCGGCGAAAAAAAGCCTAAGGGCAAAGCCGTCGGGGGCAAAGGAAAGAGAAAGGTCATTAATACAGTCGAAGAGCAAAAGAAGAAAGCCCAAGAAGAATTTGCTAAGGCTCTTCCGACTGAAATCAAAGCTACTGCTCAGAGTATTCCCATATCTACTCTTACACCTGAGCAGATAGCAGAAGATCAAGCGACCTGGGAGGCGACGCTGCAAGGACTGAGTCTCAGACGAGGAGACACTAGAGCAGCCGCTCTCCGTGAGAAGAAAAGGATGGCTGACCTGGCAAGAATGAAAAGCATATCTGATAAACCGAGCCCCGATCCGAGAAGGCAGATCCCGAGAGGATCTAAGTTCATCAGGGGCCCCCACATCAAGCAACAACCGATTCAGCATGTGGATAAGTGGGTGCCGGTTGATATGAATGAACATTGGGAGAAATTGAAAGAAGTTTTTATCAAAGGCTACTACGTATGGCGCATTTACCCACTCGACTGCTCAGCCGATCAGCTCTTTGAGGAGTTGATTACGAGATTTGATGTTGAATTCAGTGAACGGCTGAAGCAAGTCATGGAATCACAGAATATAACCTTCCGTGCCCCAGCTTTCCGACGTATTCCACCGCCGAGACTTGCTAATGGACTGCTGAGCACTAAGGACATAGAAAGAGAAGTGGAGGAAGCCGCCTACGCCCGAGCCTTGCTCCCCGAAAGGCCGGATGATAACTTGGAGATCCAGGAGATTCGAGCTAGAGTGTATAAATACTATTACCTGGATCCTCTCGAGGAAAAATCCACTGACTTCAAGAAGAAAACGCAGAAGTTCAAGAAGCAGCAGCAGTGATTTTCTCCTTCTCATCTTTTGTAATAGCATAGGAACTCTGTAATTCTTGATATATATATCAGTTCCTCTGCTTGCTAGACAATTACTCATTGTCTTTCAGCCTTTTCTTTGTGTTTACACAACTGATCACTAAGTGATCTGACACACACTCACATCAGTTTCTCTGATCTTGCCATGCTCTCGCCTGCTGAAGTTCGTTTATGATTATCAGTTTTTCCTCAGACGTTTGAAGGGGGAAATTGTTGTCAGTAGGACAGTATCTTTAATAGATGTTAGAGTATAGAGGTTTTGGCATCATCAATTAGGGGGAAATTGTTGGATATGAGTCAGTAGATTGATACTCAGCTGTTTTAGGGTTAAAAGAAATTGGGGGAAATCATAGTAGTACTATGGAATTGAAGATCCCAAAACCGAGCCGATATCGGTAGATTAGTGTGTCGATAGGATTAGGCGATGTATAGGTTAGACTTGATGTAATGCTTATTATTTTGTCTAAGTCCCGTACGAGGTAGTTGTTGAACCGATCTTCCGGTGAAGATACTTTTCGAACCCCACGTCATCGGTGTAATCGCTTGCATTCTTCGTCGGCGGTCGATATCAAACTCGGTTGAAGATCCCGCATCGGTGGCCCGAACCTCGCTAGAAGCATTCTCTCGCAAGCCGATGGTCATCGGTTGAAGAACCAAGGTGCAAGCGTATACCTTCGCGATCGACCAACCGACTATCGAAGCTCACTTTATCGGTCCGACGACTCGCCCGAAGAAGACAGACTTTCGAGTACCGTATCCGACGTAAAGCGACCCAAAGACTTAAAGTCCCTTCAAATGTTCGGCGAGAAGACATACGAGGTAGTTTGAACGGTCAACTCGACACTCACCAACTACAAACCTCGACCAATGAGAAGCCGACAACGCTTACCTACTCTACACAGTAAAGCTGCTCTCATGAACAGTGCATTAACTGCCCTGCTGCAACAAAGTTGAATAGTGGCCGTTTTCTTTGGACGCTTGTGACACGTGGCATCGTCGTCTCCAACGGACATATGTCACAACTCACAACTATAAATAGAGAAGGATTTGAAGATTTCAATAAGAGGAATATACGCGAAATCAAGGGAAATCATTCAAGCTCACAACGCTCTAGAACCTTCAAGCTTATCCAGAGACGAACTAGTTTTCATAGAACACTTCTTGTAGTTCATCTATCTAGAGCACTTTGATCCCTATCTTCTCTAGACTAAGCTCATTGCTAGATTCATAGCTTAGATCCGAAGGAGATCACATTTAGTGAATTGTTCTTATTGTAAGAACTCCTTCTCAGTTGGAGAATATTCCCTCCCTTCTAAACTTAGGTTTGGATTGTAAAGTCGCTAAGGACTATAACTTAGAGGGAACTGTCCAGTGCACGGATATCCCCGCCGAGGCTTGCTCAGAATAATCAACAAGTTCTCCTGCCTTGTTCAGGACCGTGGACGTAGGATCTTGCGTATCCGAACCACGTTAAATCGCTTGTGTTCATTTACTATTTTATTGCATAGCATACAACTGACTTGAAAATCATAAGTTTGCATAAAACGTATTTTATAAAGTGCACAGCCAAAAGATTTAACTTGCAAAAACGCATTTTCAAAAGAGACGACTCCGGGCCTAACACTTATCCGCACTACGGCTCCGACTCGGAGTTTCGTAATACTGACATCAGTCAGTAGAAGAGCTCAGAAGCTGACTCACTTTGACCCCAGTGATCGAAGGCTTACTTGGCATTGTTCATCAGTTGCAAACATCAGCTTCATCGACCTTCACCGAGAAAAAGAAACGAGCTCGTGTGTATTCACCCCCCCCCCTCTACACCCGACTTTTCGTCTCCGGACCAACAATTGGTATCGAGCGCACGGTGTTCAACCGATCGCCGGTTCCGAAATACTTGGTCCTCTCGAACCGATCCCGAAAACCGTTTTCACTTGCATAAGCATCTTTTCGAGCATCCTTATACTCTTCTCTTACAATGTCTGATATGTCAGGTATTAGGATGGTACCGATGTTCTCAATAGAGAACTACACGGTATGGCGCGTACGTATGGAGGCACACCTAACGTCACTCCACGACAGGCATTCCGATGTCCTAGAGTCAGGACCGATCATTCCTATGATCGACAGCATAGTATTTGCTGCTGGAGGAGGCGTGGGAGCACAAACTGGTGCTAAGGTTCCCAAAGACAAATCTGCCTTCACGCCTGAAGAAAAGAAGTTGCACAACCTTGACCGAGTTGCACGTAATGCCATACTGACTACGCTCAGTGACTCACATCTCGGAAGGGTACAAGATTGCAAAACGGCGAAAGAGCTATGGGACGCCTTGGCTGTACTGAGCCATGGAACCCCTCAGATCAAAGAAAACAAGCTTGAGCTAGAGCTTCAGAAGTTCGACGCCTTTGCAATGGAGCCTACTGAAACCATTGACGAGCTGAGTGTCAGATTCACCAATCAAGTCAAGCAGACCGTATCCTAGGCGTTCGGAGTCCTTACTCTTGACTTCCTTATACTCATTGTTACATTATATTTTGTCTAAAAAAATTTTTTCGGGGGCTTCGCCCCCGAACCCCCAATATGTCTCGCATCCCCCATCTATAAATCCTAATTCCGACCCTCCAAACCCCCCAGTATACATTTCTAGATCCACCCCTGATTCCATGTATTTTTGTCATAATCATTTCAAACACACTTGAATATGTATATATTATTAATTTAGATCCATAATTGCAAATACATTAGATCAAACTATTTATGCAGAAGTAAGAATACTAACTACACTATATATTATCGATTCTTGAACATGTATGACAAGGAAAAACTGCAGAATAATTTTAATTTCCAATCTTTGGTCACCTTTATATGTAGCTATTAGTAAGGCTTTCTTTTTTATGTTTAATTTTATTATTTTGTTGAAGATTTCAACACATTTAGGATAAGAAGAAGTGAGTTGGTGGGTGGAAAAACACTTGATTGATTCGCACAACCTCTTATGTTTATATTTAATTTTAGTTGAGTATGAAGTGTTTTTAATTAATTGGGACATGACGCATTAGAGTTTCTAGAAACATTAGCTTTTCCATTTGTTTAATTTGATATTATGTTCGTAGTTGGATTTGCTAAATCTTAGTACGTAACTGCGAATCTTAGTAAAACACTAAGCTGGATTACCGTATATTCTTTCCGTGATTTTATGGTATTATTTAAATAAAACTGTCTCATCTCTCTATGCGGTCTATCTCTAACTGACCTGTTAGTTGCTGTTGGTCTTTTCTTAATAGCACTTACATTGTAAGTTTAAACATCATAGATTTAGAACTTGCAAAATATGTTAAAATTATAGGACTTGAATGACGAAATGTAATAATATGGATATCAAGATTCAAAATTAGGGATAACTTTATTGTGAGAAGATAAACATTAGCTACGACTTTTTGTGTTAATTGTGTCAGTTTCTGACCGGAGCAGATTCTCGGTCCCTGATGAAGGTAAACACCTAGGCATCCCGAATCCCGTCCCGAAAAAAATGGGATTGGGATCCCGAAATACCGTTTATCGGTATTTGGTATCGGTGCCGGTATTTTCTTATCCAGTGAATCGGGATTTGATATATACCGATACCGAATCGGTATATACCGAAATACCGAATTAAAAAACAATATATGCACAACTAAATAGGTTCTGCTAATTTTTAATTATGTAATTATATGGAAAAAAGAAGTGATATCCCGCCTTATATTTTGTGAATATTGTGATCTTATACATATATACACTGATGCATTTGGCAAATGTATTCGAATAGTTATCAGTTAAAAGACATGACAAGGTATCAGTTGATTCCTGTGGCTTGCTTCTGTGCTTTGTCAACTACATTCCGCTGTCTATTATTCCACATTCTTGTTGACAAACCGGACTGAAAGAACCATAATCTACCACCTTTATTTGTGGGGGAGAACATGTGTGCCTTTTGGTGTTTGTATCTGGTTCTCTGCATGTAGATGATAATGTGTAAATTCATGATAGATGTAATTTTCGATTTTTTTTTAATTACGGAATTTTCGGTAATCCCGAATCCCAATACCGAAAATCCCGTCCCGAACACCGAATCCCGAATACCGAACCGGGATTGGTATTGGTATTGGTATGTGATATTCGTTGTTTTCGGGATCGGGATCCCGAACTTCGGTATCGGGAATCCCGATCCCATACGGATCGACACCCTTAATTATGTATACTTATAATACAATATCATAAATACTTAGGCGCAAATAATTTCCTATCCCGAATTTCATATCGCATTGTTGTCTCATAACGATAAACTCTACTTACAACACAATATCATAAAACACCTAAATGCAGCGAATTTGGGACGGGGATCTCATCCCGTTTCTGACCGAACTCTAATCATTGCATAAACCTAGAAAGCCAAAGAAAGATTGGTTCAAGCTGATTAGATGTATTCAGATCACACGCTTGATGGTCTACATGGATGGATTGTTACAATGTAGGCCATGTTTTAGGTACATTAGAACTAAGAAAGTACACTTCACATACATAATTAAATTTAATCACTAACATTATTAAACATAATAATCCATATAAGAACATTAGACCCAAAATCCCAACTCTTGTTGACCAACCCATTAACTGCGAGTTGAATCCAATCAAATTTTACGCGTTGGCTCCCCAATTTGCAGGCGCACGATAATTGAAACCCAATTAATTCATTGATCAATTAAATGAATTCAATCAAAACACGGATTTTCTATATTTAATCATCGATCACACGTCTGTTCCCTTCCATTAATCAGTGCAATGAAAAAAAACAAAAAAGAAAAAAAAAATATACTCCCTCCGTCCCTATTTTATATGCCCATTTATTTTTTCACATAGATTAAGAAAAAATTTAATGATACGAAAGTTAGATAAATGTTGATATTAGAATTTGAGTAAGTTAAAGTAAATTACTAAAAAGTTAATGTCATAATTGTGTTTGTTATTATAAAAGTTGGATAAAATAGTCTTTTTCTATGTTATCATTATTAATTAGATCTATTGAAGTTGGTGAAAGAATTAGTTAGATACAAAAAATTCTAATAGCCATATAAATTTGGGACAGACGAAAAAGGAAAGTAGACATATATATTAAGGACTGAGGGAGTATATATATATATATATATATATATATATATATATATATATATATATATATATATATATATAATATGCTTTTGTACTACAAGCTTTGTGTTTGCTTGTAACAATCGAGGCAGGTGAAAAGGAGACAAATAATCAATTATAAGAGCTCGATCCAGAATATAATAATTAGTGCGTAATACAACTAGGACTTTAGCTGGACACCAGTATGATAATCTTGAAACTTCAGTCAAAGCAAGTCTTTTGGTCTAGTCAAGCCGGATTTTAAATTATAATTCGAATAATCATATAGTTTGGTACTCCATCAGTAAGTTTGGAAACATATCTCCTATCCAATTAGTTTTAATCTATATTCAAGGAATAATAATAATAATAATAATAATAATAATAATAATAATAATAATAATAATAATAATGTTATGATGTGGCTCAAATCTTAATATTTAAAGGAAATTGAGTTTTATCCCATATCGAATAATTAATTAAGTTTATCATTAATTTCACCTATAAATAGATAGGTTCTCTAATTATTTTAAGTATGCTCCTAAGCATCATAACCCATATATTATGAGATTAGTTAGTTGAACTAATTGACCATGTTTTTGTGGGTATGTGTTTTTGGGTCTAGGACCATATTCCGGAGGCTCATTTTGTGTTATCATCTTTATTAGTGGATTGTTTCTCCGCCGCCCGTGGATGTAGATTGATTGACCGAACCACGTTAAATTCTCTGTGCCTAGTTTTTCTCTTTGTGTTATTCTTTGTTATTGTATCTGTTGGGTTCTAAGAACCCCTTCGTCACATTTTTTAGGGTCCGAAGATCCTAACAATTTCACTTTGTGTTATTCTTTGTTATTGTATCTGTTGGGTTCTAAGAACTCGTTCATTACATTTTTGAGGGTCTGAAGATCCTAACAAGAGGTATCAGAGCCAAGGTTTGACTCGTGTTGTGACAATGGAAATAATAAAGATGGGTCCGAAGATCCTAAGCAAGAGGTATCAGAGCCAAGGTTTGGCTCGTGTTGTGACAATGACAATAATAAAAATTGTGGTTGAGAAATTTTTTGAAGGCTTTTGAAAGAGGTGGAGCATGTTTGAGGAGGAAGCACCATGACGTGAAGTTTCACGTTATCGGGGTACCGTTTTGTCAAGGAAAATTCAAGTTTTGAAGATTTAAATGATGGATGATCCTTGTTTGAGGGACGTTGCGAGTTTGTTGGTATTCTGATTTGAATTAAGCTCATTGAGGCTTTTGC
The DNA here is from genome assembly GCA_028984105.1 of Lavandula angustifolia. Classification (NCBI taxonomy): domain Eukaryota; kingdom Viridiplantae; phylum Streptophyta; class Magnoliopsida; order Lamiales; family Lamiaceae; genus Lavandula; species Lavandula angustifolia. Next base: position 6,715,495 of record CM054823.1, on the reverse strand, counting down.
AGAGACGGTGGAGCAATATCGTTTTGTGTTCGCGGTTAGAATTTTAGTCGATGTGATGATTTGTTATGTTGGATTGGATATTGGAGTTTTCGCCACGGTGGAGATTGTTATGATGTGGCTCAAATCATAATCCTTAAAGGAAATTGAGTTATATCCCACATCGGATAATTAATGAAGTTTATCATTAATTTCACCTATAAATAGATAGGTTTTCTAATTATTTTAAGTGTATTTCTACGCATCATAGCCCACATGTTATGAGAATAGTTAGTTGGACGTTTTTGTGGGTATGTGCTTTTGGGTCTAGGACCATATTCCGGAGGCTCATTTTGTGTTATTATCTTTATTAGTGGATTGTTTTTCCGCCGCCCATGGATGTAGGTCGATTGACCGAACCACATTAAATTCTCTGTGCCTATTTCTTTTTCTCTGTGTTATTCTTTGTTATTGTATCTATTGGGTTCCACGAATCCGTTCGTCACATTTTTTAGGGTCCGAAAATCCTAACAAATAATAAATAATAATAATAATAATAATAATAATAATAATAATAATAATAATAATAATAATAATAATAATAATAATAATAATAATATGTAAACCCATTTAATAAAATTATAAGTTAATACGAGATTATGTTAGATTTTTTGGTGTCAAATGACAACACGCGTCACTTCCAATCTTCCAGTAGTGCAAAAATTAAACACAAAAAAGTGATAAACTCGAGCAACAAATTTCATTTCGAAAAAACAGCATAAATAAATATTTATGAAGTAAGTACCTATATTAAATAAATTATACATATTTATGAGTTTGAATGTATATATATATTTATATAAGTAAATTAAGTACAAAAATACAACTAGAAAGATTTATTTTCATATCTAATTTTAATTTATTTTCATACACTATTCCTAGTAGGGTTGTAAACGAATCAAATAGTTTTGATTCGATTCGGTATTCGTATTCGATTTTTGATATTCGTATTCGAGATTTTGAGATTCGAATTCGATTATAAATATTCGATTCGATTCGTTTACTAATCAAATACAAATACAAAATTATAATATTCGATTCGATATTCGTAAATATTCGATTAAATACAAATTATATATACAATAATTATTTTTATATAAAATTTTAATTTAAAATATTTATGTTAAGGGCTTAAATCAAGATTTAATAACGCATCCCCTCTTTTTAATATATGTATTTTTTAATATCAATTAAATGAATAAATTAAATATTAATTTCATAATATCAAAATCAAATAGTTTTGATTCGATTCGGTATTCATATTCGATTTTTGATATTCGTATTCGAGATTTTAAGATTCGAATTCGATTATAAATATTCGATTCGATTCGTTTACTAATCAAATACAAATACAAAATTGTAATATTCGATTCGATTCGGTTCGTTTACAACCCTAATTCCTAGAGGTGGCAAAATGGGCGGGCGGCCCGGCCTAGCCCCGGGCCTATCGGGCCAACGTAATTTTTGGGCCCGCCCGAGCCCGCCCGATACTTTACCGGGTCATGATTTAAGAAGCCCAACCCGACCTCGGGCTTTCGGGCGGGCGGGTGGGCTTAGCCCACTAATTTATTTAATATTTTTTTATTTTTATAATTATATATTTGTTGTATAAAAATAAAATTAAAATGTATAATTTAAATTAAATATATTAATGTTGAATAAAGTATAAATTATGAAGTGATTAAATAAACTAAATAGATCATATTATAGATTTAAGTACAAATAAATATCAAAATTCAAAGCCGTATACACGTAAACATTACAAAAATTCAAACTAAGACAATTAACAACTTAAAATCGTCAAGTTTCAACATATATTAATTGCATTTTGAATCTTTCTTTGATAAGTTTTTCTCTCCCATCTTTTTTCATTTATATTTATATATTAATATTAATATTATCTAATAATTATATATTTTTTCGGGAGGGCTTTTTAGCCCAAAAACCCCAGGCTTTTTTAGCCCAAAGCCCATAGAACCCGTGATTTTTTTGGGCGGGCTTTTTAAGCCCAACACACCTTCGAGCTTTTATTTTTAGAGCCCAATCCAACCCTTTTTTCGGGTACCCGGGTTGGCCCATCGGGTCGGACCCATTTTGCCGGCTCTAACTATTCCTATCATCTTATCTTTTAAAAATAATAATCTCTTACAAAACGCGTTTAAACAAACTCTTTTCCAGACGGAAAGATTGGATTAAAATCTAAAGTATGATTCATTGAAAAGGAAAAAAGTGATTTAACTAATTAATTAGTCCACAACCAATAATTACACTGCAATAACATCTACGTAAAGAACACGTAAAAACTAGACATCCCCACAGACATTGTCCTCCTCAAATTCTGGCGCCGGTGATATCGGTCTTCGGCGGCGCCTGTTCCGTCATTCCATATTCGCGATCTCTATATCCCGGCCCGTACGGGCTGCTGAAGAGCCCGGCGTGAAGTAGCATCACGTAAAGTAATTGAGTGAACGCCAGCACTATAATCACGCCTTCCACCACCCTCAGCCTCCACCCTCTCCACCCTCCAATGTTAATCTCCTTGCACGCCAAACTGCACACAATGAATTAATAATTGCCGTTTCCTTATCAACTTAAGAAGTTAGTTTACCGATCGAACAACTCCAAAAGAGATATACTGCACAACTTCAATAGTAAGAACTAATATTTAATTACCCAAAAGCGAGTGCCGTAATGGCCCACGCCATCAATGAGGAGGAGCCAGCAGCGGCGAGGCTGTCATTCCTCCAAGCTCTGAGGTGGGTTCCACCGGCAATTTTCGACACTATTCCGGTAACGGCTGCAAGTATGGCGAATGTCAGGAAAAACCCGGTCGCCCCATTACCGCCCATGCCTGCAATCACAAAATTCAATGTAACTTTGATTTTGAAAGAATAATAAATTAACAAATGCGCGCCGACTTACTTGGATGAGCAGTCTGGCCATTGATATACCTATTGAGGCACCAGCTCGCGAATCCCAGCACGATGAAATACATAATCAAATTCAAGAACAACAAAGGAGCCGCCAAATTCCTCGCTACAGTTCTCGCCATTCTTCCTCACCTTAATCTCTAATTAATTTCTTCCTCAATTTGCACGAAATTGTGTCGGTCGCCGGTATTGAGCTCTATCCAGTTGCATTGCCAAAAACCAAAATAGTAATAATATAGAGTAGCAGAGAGGGTTAGCGTGGAGAGGATGTAGGTTGAGGAGTTGACACGTGTAGAGATACTTGTCGATTTTCAGACATGGTTTCCACCTTAAACCCATGCAGTATAATTCTTCATAAAGGTACGAGTACAGTGGGGAAATCAGAAATTTATTTCAACGGGTGCTATCGATAATATTAAAATAAAAATTTAAAAGGCCCGTTAAATTTTTAAATACCATACAATAAAAAACAATGTTGAAAAACACTATTATATTCATAGTTTTCCTCTCATCTCTTGCATATTTTGAAAACACAACATTATAGCTTCATCGCTAATTGTGCTAAACACATCTTTCTCTACGAAAGTTACTAAGCAATCATTGAGCCATTGATCACCCATCTTGTTTCTTTTGTCATTCTTGACAAAGTTCATACTTGAGAACACTCGCTCAACACTAGTAGTTGCCACCGGTAAAATCAATGCTGACTTGACAAGGAGAAAGTCATAACGATATGTCTTGTGCTTCTTTGTTTGAACAAGTGTCCTACAAAGTTCTGATATCTCTTTCAATTGCGAAAATCTAGAATCAGACTTCACATCCTCAATGTAATTCTCAAACTGAAAAGACAAGGCCGAGTCACTAACACAACAAAACTTATCTGGGTAAAATTCAGTCATCCTTAGTAATGCCTTGGCGTCAAAAGATTCAAAAGAGGAAGAAGGTCACAAACAAGCTACACAACTCAATAGTTCAATGCTTTCGACATTAAATCTTTCCTCAAGCTCCTTTAACTGCATATCCAACATGTTGTAGAAGCAATCATACTTGTAATGATGCAAATTGGAATCATAGGAGCTTGACGCCTTGACCTCTGCCCCTTTACATACGGTGCATTCATATCAGACACAATGATCATGAAGTTGTCACAAGACAACAATACTCGCTCTAAATAAACTTCTCATCCACTATCTCTCATTTCTTGAAACCGATTCTTGATAATTGTAACAAGTTTTAAGGCATTCAAAATGTCTTGATCACGTCTTTGCAAAGCTTGTGACAAATCATTTGTCACACCCAATATATCAGTCATTATGTGCATCATGAAAATGAAGTCAAAAGTTTAAACAAATAACAAGGATACCGCTTCACCATTTTTGTCGCATGATCTATCGAGTTCCAAGTCTTCAAGCACATCAATCACAGAAGAAAACAACTCCATTAAACTTGTTAAAGTCCTGAAATGAGATCCCCAACGAGTATCACCAGCTCTAGCTAAGGAAATAAGTTGGTTTAATCCTTTACCACTTTTTTTCAAGCTATTATTTCTCAAATTTACCAAATAAGCAGCTTGTTTCTCTCGAAGAAAATCTTGTCTTTTGTTGGAAGACTTAATTATATTAACCACCCAATTGACCTCTGCAAAAAACCAATTCACCACACTATGGCTTTTCACAACGGCAATAAGAGACAATTGAAGCTGATGAGTGAAACAATGAACATAATATGCACAAGGATTTTATTCTGAATCAAGCTTTTCAAACCACCTAATCGACTGCTCATATTGCTAGCCCCATCATATCCTTGTCCTCGGATTCTTGATATACATAATCCATATCCAGAACAACATAACTTCCAAAGCTGATTTAAGAGATAATGCAACTGTATCTTTGACATGTGCAATTCCTATGAATCTCTCCACAATGAAACCTTTATCGTCAACAAAACGTAATACAACAGCCTGTTGGGATGTGATTCAGCAGTAGACTGTTTAGATGCTTAGAAGATTTGGCTGATCCAAAAACCCTAATTTGGTTGGTGAACCATTGTGCTGTAATAGTAATGCTTTTGTCTCTGAGAGTTTCACACTCAGTAGACATGCCTTCAGCATGGTTCAGGCTTAGAGTTCTGTCTGCTGATCCCTCAGTAGACTATCTGCCTCAGTACCATGGCGTAAAGACTTAGTGGGTGTTTGGAAAAGCTTTTTGTAAGCTGCTTCAGCTTTAGGTTGGTGTGAGGGTGTTTGGGACACCCAGCTTAAAGCTGAGATTCTCTAAAATTGGGTCGAAAATAGAGAATCAGCTGAAACTGCTCCACCCCAGCTTCTAGCTTTCAGCTTATAGCTTATGCTTTTTTCGGACCAAACTACCCCTAATAATTTTATTTAATTCCAGTGAGATTGGACAGTGAGATTCTACTGGTTCGGATGGAGAGAAATGTGTAAATCAGTTTTCGAGTCCAACGTTTTACTGAGCAATTTGGCGTATGAATTTTGCTTTGTTTTTTTTTTTCTCATGTGGTTTGCAATCCAGTAGTAGTGGTTTCCTCAAATTAAAGATTATAATAGACTAATAGTGATGTCGACCTCTGCACTATTTTCTCCAGTGAACTGCATGACTAAGCTTTCGAAACCGTACATGTATTTTCAAAACCATTTTACACCAATTCAGATATATATATATATATATAATACCTAATGCATATATATATATATATATATATATATGCATTAGGTATTATATTCGAACTAGTTTTTCAAACTTTAATTTGTATTGGTTTGATTACATTAATACTCAAATATTTCATCCTTTTGTGATTGAGTCCACACTTATTTAAAAAGCTTTTATTGATTTGTATATACACCTCGTTTGTAAAAATAACTTAAAAGATGGATTAGTGCACATCATGATGTAAGTGCGACATGGTTAAAATAAGCTCGATTTTAATTGAGCCCGGATCATCAGACCCGTTGACTTAGTTTTCTTTTAAAAAATAAAATAAAATAAATAAAACTGTCCTCCCACCGCATCGCCTTCCACTATCCCCTCTCTCTCCCCCCTCTTTCTCTCTTCGCTTCCCTCTCTCTCTCTCTCTTTCCCTAACCCTAATCCTAATACTTTGTGAGAATACATTTTTATCACATCCGCCCCGTCTCTTCTCTTCTCTCTCTCAATTCTTCATAAAATTTATGGAGGAATTTTTATGTATTTTGTTTGTCTGATGAATTTAACAAATAAATAGTATTTAACATATAATTGTATACTATATTTATTAGGATACAATTTTATAATATATATAATATTTAGATTAATTTAGTATTTTATAGTATTAGATTGAAATTGTAAGCAAAAAATAAATATTGAATAAGAATTATTTCTGAATTTTATTATTTATTATAAATAATAATTAGTAATACTGAGGGCAAATCAAACATTTCTTTTAAAAAGTAACGATAAGCTACTTCTATCAGCAGTATTCCCAAACACAATTTTTTCCACTTTCAGCAGCTTTCAACACTTATTTCCAAACACTAACTGATTTTCAAATAAGTTGCTTTCAGCAGCTTTCAACACTTATCAATAACCTTCAGCTACTCCAAACACCCCCTCAATAGTCTTGGACTCAAAGAAGAGCAAAGATATCGAGAGGTGTTCGATTCGATAGTCTTTGGATTCGAGCAGGAGCAAGATATGCGAAAGGAGTCAGTAGAACTGGACTCAGCAGGAGCAGTTCACTGAACTCAGGAGTCGACCTTCAGTAGAGTTGGACTCAGCAAGTGTATACTACTGAACCTAGGTCAGACTCAACAACGGCCTGACATTCTCCTTGATTGTTAGATGATCTTATATGTTAAATCAGTAGAGTCGTCCGAGGTTATAAGAGAAGTCAGCTTCAGTATCTGCCTAGAAGTCTATGTGTCTCAACTGCTTTCTACGCCTCGACCAATGACGAGCAGTCAGCTGTCAAAGTTCTGGTAAAAGCTGCAAGTCAACCATTTTCCAGAAATGGAGGAAAAGACTCTGCAAGATTCCTTAAAAGAGCCGTTAGCTACCCAAAGAGAGTGACACGTGGATCGTTCGTCTCCAACGGATCTATCCATGGCTCACCTCTATAAATAGAGGGAAAATCAAATCGAAGGATACAACAAGAACGAGCGATTACGAGCAAAAACGAACAAGTTTCAAAGCTTTCCACAAGAACTTCATAGAAACAAGCGAAAGGCAACATCCTTGTTCTAGGGAACCAAGCTGATTAGAATCAAAAGCCTCTAGTATCGAACACGAACCCAGAGAGATTATTCCTCATGGTTCATCACTCTAGAACCCACATTCTTGTTCCCTTCCCTCTAACCTAAGCTCCACTGAATATATTCATAGCTTAGACCCGAAGGAGTTCGTATCTTGAACTGTTCTTAATGTAAATAACTCCTTCATCGTTGGAGAGTTTGTCAAACTGTATAGTTTGATCCTTGTAAACTGGGACTTGCTTAGTATAATCCTCAAGGCCAGTGTTTGTCTAGTGCACAAACCAACTGAGACTAACTCAGTATAATAAAATAGCCTCCTGGTCTTTTCGGGACAGTGGACGTAGGATTGTTTGATATCCGAACCACTTTAAAATCGTTGTGTTCTTTTACTGTTGCATTGATTACTGTTCATACTGAAAACCGTTTTACAAAATCATACAACAGAGTTTCAGCAAAGCTTAAACTTAATGCACTAACCTACTGAAATAGTTTTAATAAAAACGTTTTCAAACTCAACTGAATCGGGCCTACACTTTTCCGCACTCTACTGAACTCTTACTGAACGGTACTGAATTCTGACATCAGTCAGCTAACAGGCTTCAGTATAGTTAGTCACGCTGTCCACGCGATTCAGAACAACTTGCCTGGTCTACTGAATTTATTCAGCAAGACACTCTACTGAATAGGACTGTTCGCGTTTTAAGTTGAGAAAGTTTTCAGGTGTATTCACCCCCCCTCTACACCTGAACATTTATCTCGGTACCAACACAACCATTACGTCAACAAGACGTAATAGAACAACCATTTGATCTTTGTCATTCTGATCTGTTGTTGGCTTGTCCTTCAGTTTCTCATACATCGACTCATTTTGTTTACTGAGGATAGTGAAGAGTCTCTCCAGACTCTTCTGGTCTTCTACTAACTTCTCATATGCAGCTTGGAGTTCGGAATCTTCTACAACTGAACTTTAATCTTGTGTGTGCAGTGTGCAAGAATTGACAGAAGAGCATTTAGAGTTTAACCCGACTTCATCGTCGGCCATTAGATAGATGTTTGGAACTGATGCTGAGTCTGACTCTGGTTCAGTCTCTGCATGCGTGGCGAGGTAGTCTTCATCAACGTCAGATTCGATGAATACTTCATCCCTATCTGATGACGATGAGCATGTTGTCCCATTCTCCTCAATGAACGCCTTTCGTTCTTTGAGGAACTTGTCTCTTTTGGCTCTTCATTCAGCTTGTACCTTTGTGCTGAGTTCTGGACAGTCATGCTGATAGTGTCCAGTCTTTTGATAGTTGTAGCATAACTTTGGATCATCGTCTTTCTTTTTGTATTCCTTCTTGTGAGAGGACGATCCTTCAACCTTTTTTTTTTTTCTTCTGACTTCACCTTTTCTCCAGTGGTCTTTACCACTTCGGGAGGACTTTGAGTAGTACTTAGATTTGCCATTTCTCCCGTTCTTTTGTTCGTCTCCTCTTCTGGAATTACCTGAAAAAAGAACAAACGCTTTTAGTAACTCTTCGTGTGACCATTCCTTGGGATTGTCACAACTTTCAGAGGCTTTGAAGGCGATTGTCTTTGAGATGTTTTTCTTCTTCTTTGATATATTAGGTCTCTCAATCTCGATCTTAGCAGCCTTCAGGTCGGAGAATAGTGATTCGGGTGATTGTGTGCTGAACTTCTCAGATCACTGGATGGTGTAAGTTATATGCTTCCATTCCTCTTTGGGTAGACCATGAATAATCTTCTCATTCAACTCCTTATTTGAGAAGGTCTTTCCTAGAGCGTTGATCTCGTTCATCAGATTAGTGAATCTCATGTGCATGTCTTTGATCCGCTCCCCATCATGCAAAACAAAATTATCAAGTTCGCGTATGGCAACTTTAAGCTTATTGTTTTTGATCTTATCATTTCTTTCGCTCAGTTTCTTGAGCGTATCCCACATGTCTTTAGCGGTTTTGCATGTTCTGACTCTTCCGAGATCTCCATCACTCAGAGTCAGTAAAATCTAATTTGTGGCAAGCTTATCCAAATTGTTTATCTTTATTTCTTCAGCATTGAGCTAAACTTTGGCTTTTGAGATTTCATCCCCAATGACAGTGGTATGTCCACCTATGGTGTCATATTGCAAAGTTCGGATACTAGGAACCGTGATAACAAAAGACCGTTAGTAATAAAGTCCCATATGCAGTCGTGTATGGAGAACAATTGGGACTCCATTCTCATACTATAGATATCATATGTGATAATAGAGAACATGAGCATTCCAGACTTTTGATGAGTCAATTTCGTACCTAATTATTTCTGTCCGAAAAGTCTCTTAACTGTGCAGGCGAGACGCTTTTGTTGGCAGTTATGCAGGAAAATAGGCTGATTTAGCACGACACATGGAAATGATGTGGCAACGAGTTTCCAGCTGTAATGGCGAGATTTTGAGCGGATTTGGCCAAGAAAAGAAATTGAAGAAAGGAAAGAAGGAAGGAAGGAAAGGAGATAAATAAGGAAGGATGAGATATTACCATATCTCATAGATCCTTTCCTTATCCAAAAAGGAACCCTAGATGTGATCTAGGGGCATTATAAAAGGATGAAGAGGCACGAAATTCAGAGGCTCTCGACCTTCTCGCACCTCGACCTCCTCATAATCACAAGACAAAAAAATCCTTTTCCGATCCATAATCCGAAGCCACCGCCGCCGTCGACCAAAGCCACACCGCCACAGCCGCCGTTCCGATTCCACCAAAGCCGAGGAGAAGATCAAACATCCGTTCCATTCCATTTTATGCAATCCATTAGTTCAAGTAGATGAAACAAACACTTCCGTAATTCAGTTTTTAAAGTTCGAATTTTAGTTTAGATCGTTGCTTCAATTTTCGTTCGTTTTGAGAGATCGAAGACTATCGGTACTCTTGATCCTATTTCAATTCTAGTTTTAATTCAGTCGTGTTTAGTTTTCAATGCAGTACGTGTTTCGCTTTCAGTTTTAGTTCGTATCTTTATTCTATTTTAAGTTTTTGTGCATGCTAGGGTTAGGGTTACGAATGATGTATGTTCTGTTTTGCAAAGTGTCTTATCTGTGCAGTCAGGACAGTTTCATGAGTAGCTAAATTTTTAGTGGTCCGGCAGGATGTAAAATGCACACGTGAACAGTACATGAGGCTTAGGTTATAATAATTAATTGAAGGGTTTCGGGTTAATTCTGGTTTATTTAATCTGACTAGTAATTTAGGCTTGATCACCCTAAGTTGCGTAGTTTGTAGCTAACTTAGTGCTTCCATCATTTCTCGTGGAACAAGGCTAGGTAAGTAGCAAAGTTATTCATTAGAATAATTGGATTAAACCGGTAGGAGACTATTAGATGCCCAACATACGAGTAGGCTCCTATACTAGGCTCCCTTAGTTCGATAAAGCTGTTTAGCTATTAAATCTATTGATTGCCCAACAACGTAGGTTGTAGCTAAATTAGGGAAGTAGCCGTTTCGATGCCCAACATGGCGGTTACCGACTAAGTAAGTGGGAGTGAGGATTACGCAGTTTAAGTTACGGTAATCTATAACTAGTTGATTCTTAAGATTAATTCATTTTATGTGCCGATGATTGGAATTACGTGTGTGTGAATATTCTGCTGGACCCATCTCTTACCTGTCTAATTAAAACAGTTTATTTCAGTTTTCAGTTTTTACATTTCTTGCAGTTTTTACAAGTTCTTAGTTTAGATAAAACCCTAAACTTGCGTGGTTGCTAACCAAACCCAAGATAAGTAGAAAAATAATATGTCTAATCCTCCGTTCCCTGTGTTCGATACCCTGTGAACTATACTGATATAATTCTCGAGTTTTGCAGGATTATTTGGTGCAATACAGCGATCACCAACTTTCCTAGTTGTTCTGTCATAATAATAATAGATGGTGAGAAGCTGAGGTGCCGATAAGTATGGTATGCGAAAAACGAATATGATTTGATCAAGTTGACCAAGTAAACAGAAACAGTACTCAGTCTGACCACTGCCTGAAATCAATTGTTGGCCCCGATAAGATTTCAGGTGTAGGAGGGGGAGGGGGGGGGGACCCACCTGATGTCAAACTTTTGTCTTTTCAGATCAGGGCTTGATAGTGAGTTATTCAATGAATGTATGCAAAAATATGATAGACCCTTGATATAAAAACGCTTTTCGTGAATGCAAACAATAGTATGATATGCTAGTGCGATGAACAATAAGCTGAGTGCAATGAAACAATAAATACCATAGATTTTATAGTGGTTCGGATTCACAAGATTCTACGTCCACTCTTCTTCTTTATCAGCAGGAGTCAACTAGTGGATAACTCATAGACTGATGAGCACAGATCAATACAATCAAACAAATAATTTATCAAACTATCAAACTATCTATCTTTTCAACAGTCTTTCTAGCAGGGTGTTGGGTTGGGTTTGGTGTTGTTCAACTACAAGAGTATGAAACACTATTGACTCCAAGCTTATGATGAGTAAGCTAGAATACTTGGAGTATGAATAACAGAGAATTTCTAGGTAATAGAACTTTGAATCAAGAGAATAAGTCTGGTTCTTTGCTTTGAGTGTGTTTGAGCTTCTTTGAAATTCCGTAACCTCTCAAAGTGAGGTATTCTGCTATTTATAGATGAGCTAGGAGGAAAGATCCGTTGAACAAGATCGATCTCACATTGGCTCCGTGTTGGGAATAGTCTAATGCATTAAATGCATGGACAAGTGTCTCGCTCCGCTTGGTTCTGCAGATTCTGTACGAGGTACTGTTCTATCGCCTTTGAATAGGGCTGACATAGCGACCTGAGATTGGTCAATGTTGATTATGATATTGTAGTCTTCCTCCGTTGACCATCTACTTTGATTATTGCGCCTTGTACCTTATATTATCTTCACATTCAAATACTTCGATGCGGTCGGGTGAAGATTTTGATCAAAGATCGGTTCAACCTGGAGACCTCAGCTTAGAAGCTAGACTCAGTTGGTACCACTAGCTGAACTATCATAAACTGAACAACCTAGTCTGAAAAAACATTCAGCCTGACTATACAGACACAGACTGAAGATATCCTTGTAAAATACATGAGATTGGTTCACAAATTGAGATCATTCAAAACTTATATTATTTCCCAACATGTTATCCAAAATGTCAATCGTAATAAACAAAAATGTCAATTGTCTTGAAGTAGAGTGTCACATTCTCATAGCATGTCATTAGCAACAAACAAAAGTATCATTTATCTCAGAGTATCAATTATAGTGAGTAAATTGTCAATTACAATTAAGGAACGTGTCACTTTAATCATATAATCATACGAAACCACTATTCAATGATTTAATCAATAAAATATGATCATTATAATAACCAAAAATGTTACTCAAAGTGTCTTGCAATAAATAAATGTGTCAATTGCAACCAAAAAAGAGTCAATTGTTTTAAATAAAAGTGTATTTTTTCAATGTGTTGTTTTAAACAAATGACACAATTGTCCACAACCAATGACAATTTATGTTACAAAAAATGACACTTCAACAAATTAGTCAACCAATAAGCCTATATCAAAAATAAGGATTTCAATTAGGGACGTAGCCACATGGGGGCTGGTGGGGACCAGTGCCCCATGAAGATCTAAAACCCTTTTAAGTGTATATACTTTAACTTGAAAGTCTCTAGTCTAGTGGTGGTGTGCGTTTGAAGAGTGGAGATTTTTATTTCTTTTTCTTTTTTCTATTTGCACTTCTATTCCTTTTTCTTCTGAATCTTTTCTTTATAATAAGAGATTACTTTATGTTAAATAGCATATATGTATTTTTTTTTCGAATACTTATATTTTCTTTATAATAAGAGATTACTTTTATAATTACATTAAACTTCAAATAATATTCATAACTATCAAGAAAAATATAATTTCTATTAAATGGCATATATGCGTATTTTTGAATACTTATCTGTGAACTTAAACAATATGAAGCTTTATACATATAACAATAATTAATAATTATGCATAGCATTTGAAATTTTAATTTTTTATCTCGTTTTTCTATGTTTATTCTAATTTTAATTTTCTTTCTTGTTTCCTTCTCTCATTTTCTCTTATGTCTTTTCTATAGTAGATCTTTACAAGCGTGTAATTAATTGATAATTTTTTTTTGGAACAATTAACCTTCATAAGCATATAACTATTTGGCCCCCAGTGATCTAAAGTTCTGGCTATGCTACTGATCTCAATATTCCAAACAAAGTCAAATGACCAGTAAATAAAATAACTCTCATGTTTAGGAAATCCACTGATAAAAACCTAATATAACAATAATGCGAAGAGTGACACTGCGAACAATTTGCTCCAACATTGCAATTCAAATGAGCAACATTTACCTCAAATACCATCATTCTTCACATTAAACCTATCTCTTGTGGCAATTAATTTTCCATTATCACATTCTATACAAATATGCTAAGAACAAGAATAAGAAGAATCAATTTACAATATTAGATTTTAAAAAACTATCAACTTAGAAAGCAATTAATAAGCAGAAACAAAAAAAAATTCACCAAATAACAGTTAAAAAGGTGCATTCTTTGCTCATTTTGAATCAATGGAGACTCAAATCAGTAAAACTCCACATAACGAGAACCAAGAAGCCAAAATCTCAAGCAATTGACAATAAATCTTGCAACAAATGCATATGCTGCCGTGCAATGTGAGTAGGAACGACGAGTACAAAGCGAACTGAACCAACGTGAAGGTGAAAGTCAACTACTTTGACTGCAGCGGATTCGCCGTCGACGCGGTTTTTTGGAACGGCGTTGTTGATGGGATGACCTTTGGGACGTTTCTCCGGTTGTGGGCGGCGACTTCCCAAGGATCAGGGGAAGACGCCTGTCCAAACTACAACGGGGGGAGAGAGAGATGACAGTGAAAGAGGGGAGAGAGGAGTGAACTTTTCAAACCGAATTAATAAACATTTATGCAACTGTTAGCAAGATTCATAAATTGAACTTTTCAAACCGGACAGAGGCATTATGAAAGCTGCATCCATCAAGTGGAATTGTTCTCGGAGCACGGTTCATCGTCAATGGACTGAAGCAAAGAAACAACAAAATTCTGGTGAGATGATCTATCTGCAAAGTGCTAAGATAGGTAAAATTCGACCCAATAGAAGAGTGGTCATAGATTTGGAGTTGATTCAAGCACTTGAGTTACAAAAAAGATCAACTATTAGAAAATTAGCATGTGGCATTAGTTGTAGCAGCAGTACAGTTGGTAGGTGGGTGACGAAAGGCTTGATCAAAGCTCACACTAGTGCAATTAGGCCCGACCTAACAACAGATTGTAGGTTACTTAGGCTAAGGTTTTCTATGGATTTGGATGCTCTACCAATGGATTTGGAAGTTCCCAACAGTTTGGCAGAAGAATGCATCAACTATATGATGGAAAATGGAACCCTAACTGATATACAAGAGCTAAGGGAGAGGTTGGGGCTAAATGTGGATGATTGGACAGTTGGTAGATGACTAAAGATGCAGTCGAGTTTTGAAGATAAGATGCAGTGGAGTTTTGTTCAGAACAGTTGTAGTTCAGCGTATAAATCAATGCTATGTTTAATTGTAAGTCTATGGCAGAATAGTTCAGCGTATAAATCAATGCTATGTTTAATTGTAAGTCTATGACAGAATACAAAACCAGCAGTATGGGGCTAAAAAATAATCTTAATACCAGAGCATTACAGGAACATAGAATACAAAACCGAACAGAAGAATATGCAACACAGAAGTTCCCTTCACACAGATTATGCAACACATAAGACAATTCAGTACCAAGGCATCACAGCTATGAACTTATTGTTGGTAATACAATAAGTTCATCAGTCCTATTATGCATAGGACTATTAGGAACAAGTTCATCAGTCATAGTAATTGCAAAAGTGCACTTCCGTTTTGTCATCATAACAATGTTATTTTTCCCAATACAAAACCTAAGTGTGAGCATATTTCTTATCATTTCAAGCTTAACCACCCTCCTACCATAATAACAAGCAAATAACAACTATCACCCGCATGCTTATTTTGAAAAAACGACAGGAAAGATCTCACCAGAGCATTGCAGGATTCTGAGAAAATTCTCGGTCCATATGCAAAATTCTCAAGCGCGTCCTTGTATCTCCGCCTCTTCAAGTTATACTCCTCCTCCACACCCGGGAACCGTTTATTGAACGATTCCGGGTAACGAACGTTTACCTTCCTCAAGTAGCCGCGCTCCAAGAAGGAGGCGACGACCTCTTCTCCGCTTAGATCGACCCGATCGTCGACATCCCGGATTTCAGGATGTAGATCCTTAGGATCTGTACGAGACTTCATCATCAACGGAGAAAGGCTGCCGTAGTTCCCCCCCGACGGAGACATCTCGCCCGTTTCAGATCCGAATAGATCCGTTTCAGATAGGGGTGTAACGGTTCTCGGTTTGGTTCGGTTTTTTATGTATTTTAGGAACCGAACCAAACACATATAAATGGTTCGGTTTGATTCGGTTTGATGGGTTTTTAAATATCGGAACCGAACCGAACCGCTTATAAAAAGGTTTGGTTCGGTTCAGTTCATCGGTTCACCTTTTCATTTTTTTATTTATTTTTTAAATCCTAAACAATGCAAGAATAATAGGTTATAGGATGTTACTCGTTCCGAACTCATAAGTATAGAGTTGTTACTCTTTTCTCTTCCTTTGTATAGATTAGAATTGATTTTAACTTAAATCTAATATCTAAATCCAACAATATTCGCATATAAGAAAGATAAATATTAAATAAAAAAATTAAAAAATAGGATATTGGTTCGGTTCGGTTCGAACCGTTAAAAAATTCTTAAAACCGCGAACCAAACCGAATGTAAACGATTTCTAAAAAAATAAACCAAATCAAACTGCGAAACCGAACCGAACCACATTTTTCGGTTTGGTTCGGTTCGGCCCGATCGGTTTCGCGGTTCGGAGCGGAACCACTTACACCCCTACTCTCAGATGTGGACAGATCCGTCTCAGATCTGGAGAATGGAAGGAGAGAAATCGCAGAGCATGGCGATGATGGCGCAACTTCGCCCGTCTCAAATTGAAGGGGAGAAATCACGGAGGGTTGCGACTGTAAGGCGGCGTAGGTCTCAGATCGGGAAGGGTTTGACTTCATGGCGGAGGGTTGCGAACGGTGGACGGAGGTGCGGCGAAGTAGAGAGTTCGAGACGGAGAGGGAAGTGGCGCAAGAACAGAGAGAGAAAAAGGAGATCGAATGAGGTAATTAGGGTTAGGGTGTTATGGAGTAGGGAGTATTAATTATGATAATTTAGTTAAGTGTTAATTGTTGTTAGTAATAATTAATTAGTTACTAAAAGATAATTAAGTTGGGATAAATATTTCGATTTTAGGAAACATGTCGTTTTCAGTGGGACGGCCCGATAAGAAAAACGTGTCGTTTCCAATGGGACGGAGGGAGTATAATATATTCAAATCAAATTTAAAACATTAATTTATGCAACTGTTAGCAAGATTCATAAATTGAACTTTTCAAACCGAATTGGGTCGTTAACAAAACCATTTCTTACAGCTGGGTTCGGCCCAGAATTGGGTCCACCAGACTCGGAACGGGCCGTAATATTTATTTTAAAGTCATGCCTTCAACCTAGTTAATGTAATTAAATATTGGACCAGTTAATCTACCTAATAGGTTAATAGCCTAATACATTGTATCTGGCGGCGGCTGTGAAAGAACTACGCATTATATTAATGAAGGTTAGCGACCATAAATCATATCCAAGAATTTATTTGTTCCCTCAAGTCCTTATTCTTTTGTATTTTTTGTACCAACATATAGGCTATTTAAACAGTTAATATATTAGAAAAGAAATAGAAATACATTTATAACCAATAACTTCGGAGTACTAAGCAAAATAAAAATATATAGATAATATATATATATATATATATATATATATATATATATATATATATAAGGTCTAAATCAAATAAAAATAAGATTGACTTTAATGTTTCAAAGTTTTTTTACAAAATAATGTTGATAAAAAAGATATCACCGTATATCACATTTTCTATAAAAATGAAAAAAAATATTTGTCTCACGTAAAGTAGCATTTTCATGTTCGAGTCTTTTAATTATTTTTATTTTAACAGGGATATTGCGGACCATTAAATTGGTGTTATTATTGTAAAACGCAATTTCAAATCATAATTATTTTACTCAAATCAATACTCCATCCGTCTCATAGAAAGTGTCTAATTTCTCTGGGGTTCGGATATTAATAAACTTGTATAGTGTGGTGTATATTGTTTGACTTTTAGCTTGTTAATTTTGGTTCACACATTCTTTAATCTTTTAGAAATATAACACTTTCTATGAAATAGTCCTAAAAGAAAAATAAAACATTTTTTATGTGATAGGGGGAGTATGATTTTTAATTGAAATGCTCTTTGGACTGTAATACAAAAACAATTATTTTAGTTCAAGGATCAATGGACAAATAATCCCCTAAAATTGAAACAAATATTTAAGGGGTCAATTATACACCCTCGTATAATTGACCCCTTAAATATTTGTTTCAATTTTAGGGAGGATATAAACACCCCTGTTGATGGTTTATTTGATATTTAAAATTAGATTTTAGGGTGTTTTGGTTGAAAATTTCCTCCCTTAAGTCAATGGGACCATGTACATATATGTTTTTAATAAACCCTCACCATTATTAATTCTTTGATTGAATAATCATTTTCAGCAGCAATATAGTCAAAGTTTAGGCAGCTAGCTAGCTAGATTAAAAATAGAGGAGCGAATTTGTTGTCCGATTGAAAATACACTAGTCTAATTAAATAAATATTATAAGTATAGCTCAGTCTTATATTATTTGCTATGTTGTTCCGTTAGTGTAACCTAATCTAAGTGGTTACGATATAATTTTATAAAATAAATCGTGATTACTTAGGTAGTTATACTAATGTGACAATAATTAGATATAAAATTTGGGACAAAGAATCTCATCCATGAGATTAGAAATGAACTCGTTCGAGTATAATATAAAATTTAAACTAATAATCTCGTACGAGCTATCACTTTCCTTCATTATCTACCGAATTGAGTCTTGATAATTATAGATCAACTTATCTATAAATTAATCCCAAATTCTTTATTTTTTTGCATGATTAAAAGTTAAATGGAATACCGAAAATAAAATTTGAAAATGGTGTTAGACGAGTCACAAACTCAAGGAGAAGCATGGAACCAAATCTTCAGCTACATCAAGCCAACCGCGCTCGCCTACGCAGTCGAGCTCGACATACCCGATATCTAGGAAAATCACGCGGGAAAAGCCATCTTTTTCTCTTTGATTCTTGATCTTCCACGGCATCTTCAAGAAAATCGAAACCCCCTCTTCTTCGTCCCCACACTACGCTCAAACCCCACTCTCTCGCTTCTTCGCAAAAGATAAGCTGCGGGCTTTCATGCTGCTACAAGCCAGCCCACCGTCGCGGTCGCAGGCGGGCCTAAGCGGCGAGGCCATAAGAACGGGAACTCCCCTTTATTTGAAGTCAATTGAAGGGAGGATTCGTGGAGTGATCCGGTGTACGGTTTCCACATGACTCCCATCATCTGTTATGTCTTCATCTGTAAAGGAAGGGACCTTGAAAGCGGTTGTCGTCAGCTACTCACGAGTAACTTAACAAAACTCGATATGAAGCAGATTGTAGATGAACTGCTTCTGAAATTTGATGATACTTTTGACATACTCGATTGGTGAATGTTTAATTCGTCAGATTATCATGTTCTTGCTATGATTGTACGATCTTTGAATTTGTTACAATTTATACACTGACCAAAATTTAGATAATTCAATTAAATGTTTTAAATACTAAACAATATAGGATATTCTAGCCTCCACGTAGAATATTCTTGCCTCCGGAGCGAGGAGTACAAATTTTAACAAACTAAACGGTCCCATATTTGAGTAAGTGTTTTAAAAGTCATGGTAGAACCAAAATTCGTCAAAATTTTGTTTATTTATAAATAAATGATAACCCTATGAGTTTATATCATTTATTTTTGCTCGTAGTGGATATTGCACGATTGGAGCGACAAAGCTTGTGTAGAAATTCTCAAAAAATGTAAAGAGGCGATACCGCATACCGGAAAAGTGATGATTGTAGATGCTATACTAGATGAAGATGGTGATGGAGACGAGTTCTCCGGCGCCCGTTTGTCGTCGGATATGTTTATGATAGCGGTGACGGCGCAAGGTAAGGAGAGAACTTACAAGGAATGGACGCATTTGCTTAACGAGGCAGGGTTCAGTAGACACAGTGTCACAAACATCAAAGCTTTAGAGTCTGTAATTGAGGCCTATCTTTGAATGCCCTTTTTAGTTAATTTGGGACAATAATTTTTAAGCTTTCATTATTGAATAATCGTTAGATGTAAGTGATTTAAAAAAAAAAAAACCTCACTACTGAAGCCTCAATTTGTTAGTGAAGATTATAAAAAGTTCTCCAATATATTCATCTACAATATCTCATTTTTTTTCGTGACAATAATTATTGTCAAAGAAATTGGTGCAATATGTATTAGTTGGTGACGATAAATACCGACAGTCAACATGAAGGGTTCTATAGGCGGTAATCTAGAAATATTTCAGGTGCTGCACACACGCATGTGTTAAATGTTTGTCCTGGTGGAAAATATATTCCCTCCGTCTCATAATGACAATCTTTTTCAATTTGGTTGTCCAAGTGGCAACGTCCCAAATTAGAAATTTACCACATCTTTCATATTTTATCATCTTATCTTTCCTACTGCATCATCTATTCTCATTATTATACGTATTTCTCTCTTATACTTTATCATTTCAACTTTATAACTTTATTATTTATTTTAATTATCTCACTCATCTTCTCTCTCCTAGGCCCCGTTTTGAGAAAATAACTTAATTAAGGGTTTATGACAAAAGAACTTATTCTATAAGAACTCATGGTATAAGTACTTAAGTTTAATAAGTTAATTGTGTTTAGATACATACAATAATAATAACTTATATAGGCAAAAAAAAAAAAAAAAAAAAGTGCAGTTGCGGGTTTTATATGTGAATCTCCTTAAAAGTTACTCATAAGTTGTCTAAGTTGTCATAAGTTAATAATATTAACATGTGAAATAAGTTAAAAGTAACTTATTATTTAGAATAAGTTATTTCGATAAGTTCTCCAAACACACGTAAACTAATTTATCATTTAGAATAAGCTAAAATAAGTTGTTTATAAGTTGTTCCAAACGGAGCCCTACTCATTCATCTTCTATTTCCTGCTCTCTCATTATCTTAAGCATTTTCTCTCCGTTACTTTATAATCTACTCCTCTAATACTTTATTATATACTCCCTCCGTCCCATAATTCTTGTTACATTTCTTTTGGACACGGTATTTTAGGAGAGTTGTTGGTTGTGTGTAGAGTGGTGGGTCCCTCAACTTGTGGTTGATTCTTAGCCACACAATTTTAATTTTTAAGAAATGGAACAACAATTATGGGACAACAAAAAAAGGGAAATGGAACAAGAATTATGGGACGGAGGGAGTATTTTGTTAATTTACGTGCCGAAACTAAATTTGTCACTAATAATGTAACACCCCAATTTTTATAACTTAATAAGAGACGTTACTTCATACTTAACATGCATATTTTAATTCTTTCGAAACATTTTCATGGAATAGAATCATTACATAACTTAAGTTATTTCATACTCAGCGGAAGTCTTAAGTAAAATAAAAATAAATGCAACTATTAGTTCTCGAAAATAAAAATAAAAAACAGAAAGATGATGCATAGTTCATGATAAAAACTAGTTTAATGCAATAATAAGTTTCATAAATCCTTCCTCTTGCGACCATCACCACCAACACCTCTACGCATCGGCCGAGCCATTTCCTAAAGAATGTTATAAAGATAGGGATGACTACGACTATTCAGTGGGAAACACATTTATCAAAACTATAGATTATATCAAATATAAACATGAATAACTAGATCATGTAACTTGAATTTATAATTTGGCCACATAGACCACATGAACTTGTAATTTGGCCACACAGACGACATGAACTTGTATATTGGTCACACAGACCACTTGAACTTGTAATTTGGCCACACAGACCACATGAACTTGTATTGGCCACACAGACCACATGAACTTGTATTGGCCACACATACCACTTTCTTACATGCATGTCGTCAAAACATGAAATATCGAATATAATACTCCCTCCGTCCCGCCCGACATGGCTTAATAGGTTTGGACACGGTTATTAAGAATAGTGGGTAGTTGTGTGTAAAGTGGTATAAAGTGGTGGGATCCATTAGAATTTATTAGAGTATTATTTTAGTTAGTGGCCAAGTCAAGTGGGACAATGAAAAAGAGGAAAGAAGCCAAGTCGGGTGGGACGGAGGGAGTATATAATAAAGATGAACGTAACATTCCCCACCTTAACTTGATTTTGAATGAAAAACTATGGATATCAAATGATTAAATCCTGCGTGTCAATCCTAACATGAAAAGTTATCTTAATAACTTGTGCAAAGAATGTTATGTATGCATCAATAATTCGTATAACTCATAAATGGACATAGTTCAGAATAATCAAATAATCTATATTATAGATAATCTACTTATTAACATGCAATATATTAAACATAATCTTACTTCTATTGACAATTCATTCGTGCATTTAGTAATTCGACAATTCATGAAATAAATGAATAAAATTATAAAAGTATGTCCTAAAAAGTATAAATCTCTAACATTACCAACATATTACCTATTCCATTACAATAAAATTTATCATGATCAAGAATTCATTTAGTAGTAACATGAAAACTTTTGCTTTTCAATCTACATGCATGTTGACAAAAGAATTTGGCACACGTATCCTAAAAATTCTATATTTTTAACATGAATGACCTAACATGTATTATATCCCATTAAAATTCAACCTGGTCAAAAACAATGTAAAGAAAACATGAAAATCAATTTTCCTTTCAAGCTCATGGACATGCTGCCAAAAACTGGCAGGTTATGAAGAACATTTTTTAACAAATACTTATCATGCTTGTAAAATCATAAAAATATAATTGAGTATACTAGACATACCTAGGAAGACGATCCTAAATTTTCACGATGATATGACGACGAGAAGATTTGTAAATAATTCTTGAAACAGTTTGTAGATATGCTAGCAGATTTTCGAAAATTTTATGGGATGCTATATTATGAGCGACTAAGGGGTATTTATTTAAAGATCCCTAATCATATAAGGTGTTAAATATATTTTATCCATAATTATTTTTGTACTTATATAATTTAGATAGAATTTAGTGTATCACCTACCATATAAGAGATTCAATCATAGTTGGATTAGGATATAGACACAATTAAAATTGATCCTAAACATGAATATCACACATAAAATATCTATTTTAATCATAAAACATAATATAAAATTATCTACTAATTATTTCACACAAATATAAAATATTCAGCAGGTCTAGGAAAATAAATATTATTTTGCCTCATAATTCTAACATTATTTCTATCTCAATAATAAACAATATGATCATAATGATATAAATAAAAACATTCAAAGTTCAAAATAAATTTACATAATAAAAATGATTTAATGACAAATAAAATAGATGCTTTAATTTTCATTTAAATTTCTAAGGCGCGACTTACAAAACTAAAACACTTGATAACATGCATGAATAGATATGCAATGCATTTTATATCGAAAATTTTGGGGCGTTACAAATAATAGGACGGAGGGAGTACTAGTCAGCTAGGATTGGCTTGTGATTTCTTGGTAAAAATGCAATTTTTTGTATAATTTTGTTTCTGCATCATTTGCTTGAGGTAAGTGCTTGCAAGATTATGCATAAGTACTGTCTAAATATTTCTTTGTTTCAAATGATATTGATGTTTTTTTTTTGGCTAATTTGTTATTTAACCTGCTCGTTTGGTTTTGAACTATTGCATTCCGTTCAGAACAATCCTACACTTTTTTTGAGTTAGAAGTGAAGTCAGTTGTGTTGGTCAATGGACCTTCAATCCTACACTAATTTGTTCCTTTGTTACATCTGATATCTCCCAAATCATGATTCATTGTCATCAAAGTACTGCTATGTGACTCAAGTTTGTGATAGGAAGAAATTTGTATGTTTCGTCATTCCTATTTTGCGGATCGGATTGTCGGAAAGCTTGCGAGCCCCAAGTTTTATTTCTTCTTCTTTTGAATATACTATCAAATTAGGCCTCAGATTTACTGTATGTAGATAGTGGTTTATTTGGCCTATCTAATCCTTAAAAACAAATGAAAGCATATTTCTTCTTTAAGCGAAAAAACAGTATTTGTTGGAATAAATGGAATCATATACATTTAAAAACTAATCTAGTGTAGAAGAGGCTGAATACAAAAGCTGTTATTATAGTCCCAATGCCAAAGCCCAACTGTCAAGGCCCAACGGACAAGCCCACGGACCACCCAAAGGATCAATTGCCAAGATCCAAGTCCAAGTCCAAATCTAAGGACAAGGACCGGAACCGGAGTCGGGGCCAGGAACGGGCACGGACACGGTGCGGCGCAGCGCGGCGCGTGAGACGATCGGTGAAAAGGCTCGCGCGCATGAGACGGCCCAAGCCCACCACATGTCACTTTGTTATCTCCTTCAAGGTGGTAGAAACTTAAATACCACAACAAACTTTACACATTAATCAATGTGGGACATTGATTAATGTAATAAATCTCCAAAACCCGAATAAGGTAAGTTTCTCCACTTTAGGTAACATATTAGTAGTTCCTACATTCATATCGGGTATGACCAATTTATGAACGACAAACCGATATGCACTACTATTCAGTGCATATCAATAAAGATACAATCAACCGTCTTAGGTCCGATTGTAACTTACTTAGGTAAAGACACTTCTACCTTTGTCAAACACCCCCACACCTTGAGGTATTTATAGGAAGGTTTCCTTCCTTTCCACAACTCGTAGGGAGTAACATCCCTACCTTTCAGAAGTATTTTGTTCAATAAGTAGTTAGCCGTCAAAACGACTTCCCCCCACATGTTCTGAGGCAATCCAGAACTTATTAACAATGCGTTCATCATCTTCTTTAAAGTTCGGTTCTTCCTTTAGCAATACCATTTGATTGAGGCGAATAGGGGGCAGTGGTTTGATGAATAATACCACTTGTCTTACACAACTCTTCGAATGAGGCTACATACTCCCCACCTCTATCACTTCGTACCATCTTGATTTTACAATCAAGTTGGTTTTCGGCTTCAGCTTTAAACTTAATAAAAGCTTCAATCGCCTCATCTTTACTCCTTAACAGATAAAGAGTACAATACCGAGTACAATCATCAATAAAAGTAATAAAATACTTTTTTCCACCTCTAGTTTGTACAAACTTTAAGTCACATACATCAGTATGAATTAGCTCTAGAGGCTTGGTATCTCTTTCTACAGAATGAAATGGTGACTTAGTCAACTTTGCTTCAACGCAAACTTCTCACTTGGTTTTGTTAAATTCATTTACTGTAAGTAAATTGAGATTAACTAATCTTTTTATCGTATTTAGATTAACACGTCCTAATCTACAATATCATAAATCAGAACACTCAATCAAGTAGGAGGAAGTAGCTTCATTTTCATTATTCTTGCCCTCTCGGGGCTCTTGGCGAATAGCCATTACAGATAGCTTGAAAAGGCCCTCAGAGAGGTAACATTTTCCTAGAAACATTGCAAATTTTGACAGAATAAACTTGTCAAACTCAAACACTAGTCTAAATCCTCGTTTAACTAGTGTAGAGTAATGTTTGCGGATATCGAGAACATGCAGCACCTCTCCAAGAGTAAGGTTCTTCCCGGAGCTCAACCTTAGCACCACAGTACAATAGCAAACTACCTCGGATGAGGCTTGATTTCCCATATTTAACTTCCTCCCTTGGCAACTCTTGTACTGAGTGAAGCGGCTTCGGTCACCACATACATGTGCCGTGGCATCGGTATTAATATACCATTTCCCTTCATTCTCCACGACATTTGCCTCTTCAGTGACGACGGCCGCAAGGTCGGCTTCAGTGAGGTCTACCTCCAACATGTTGGCTTGTCGAGCCCTATTCTTCTTTGACTTACGGCAGTCCTTGGACATGTGGCCGGACTTGCCACAATTGTAGCAATCCCCTTCAAACTTTCGGGCTTGCACCTTGCCCTTTCCTTTGGGATTGCTAGTTGGACGCCCTCTCTTGACAGTGTTGGAGTTTTTGCCTTTCTCTGCGAGGTTGACTCTCGGTTCCATAGGTGCTTTCCCCTTCCCATCTCGAGTCCTCATATCGGTCTCGATGCGGAGCTTAACAACAAGGTCTTCAAGCGTCATTTCCTTTCGCTTGTGCTTCAAGTAGCTCTTGAAGTCCTTCCAGCTGGACGTCATGGACAATGAGTTGAAACTCTTGCAGTTGCTCCATGATCGGCAGAGAGTCCACCATTTTGTAGTCTAGAAACTTGGCCACCTTCAAACTTCTTGGTACCTGCATCATCAGTACAATATTTCTTTTTAGGTGCCTCCCAAATTTCTTTGGAGGTCTTTACATTCGAGTACACGCTATACAAGTTGTCCTCTAGTCCACTTAACAAGAAATTTTTACAATAATAATCAGAGGTAAGCCAATTCTCATAAGCAATGCAGACTTCAGCATACGGCTCATATTCACTTGGAGGTGCAGGTACGTCCCCCCTCAAAATAGTAGTGTACCCTAATGTTGACAAGTAGAACAACATTTGTTGTTGCCACCTTTTAAAGTCAGTACCTCCAAACTTTGGTGGTTTCTCGACTGCTGGAAACACTCTAGACGAGTGTAGCGGTGTCGTCATCGTCGGGGTCGAGCCCCCCACCATACCAAGGTGGCTCACATTCCTAAAATGGACATTATTCCGCAAGCCAAAAGACATAGCAGTGAAGTTATATGCCGAGTTAGTGGCATTGGCCCGGTTAAGTGCGATTCGGGCGTCCGTAGCGGCTGACATGGCAACAAGTGTTGAATTCGAAAAAGCCAAAGTTTGAGTCGGAACAGACATCGGCGGGACGACATTCCTGGAGGAGGCAGTGACGTTGGAAACATCGGCGGTGGTGGCGGAGACAGTGACAGTGGTGGCGGAACCGCGGCATTGTTGTTAGTGGCGGCAGAAACAACGGCGACAGCGTCGGAGATGGAAGCAGATGAGGAAGACATGCGTGTTACAGTTTTGTTCGTTTTTCGGTTAACTTCAAGCAGCTTAGATAAGGTTATTTTGTCTTGTGATTGTTGAATACAAAAGCTGCTATTACAGTCGATAAAAATTGTAAGTCGGAAAAAACGAAAAACAAAACAAAATGCGTAAACCAAAACTTCGTCGAGTCGAGGAAATGCCTCTTTCCGCAAGACGAAATACGCCCCGTTAGTGCTCTCGAATTTTGGCGTATCGTCCCCAAAGATAAGAATTACACCCCAGTAATGCTCTCGAATCATGGCGTATCGTTCCCAAAGATAAAACGACGACGTCTCGCAGTATTGCAGCACCGCAGATCAACGAGCTCCGGCGAACTGGACTTCCGGCAATGACAAAACTTCCGGACAGCTTAAGACACTAGAGATGCAATGCAGAGCAAGAAAAAAATTTTATGTAAAAATGTCATGAAGACTTGCCTATTTATAGGCTGTTCCACCCAGGTGAAAGGTGTTGGAGCATTAATTTCGTCAGGTAGTGGGGTAGTGGAAGGAAACTGGAGAGATGGAGGAGATCTCTACAGTCTCATTCAAGTCCAATTCCAAGTCCAAGGACCGGAACCGGAGTCGGGGCCGGGCACGGAACCGCGTGTGAGGCAGTCGGCGAAAACGCTCGCGTGCATGAGCATGTGTGGCCCAAGCCCACCACATGTCACTTTGTTATCTCTTTCAAGGTGGTGAAAACTTAAATACCACAACAAACTTTACACATTAATCAATGTGAGACATTGATTAATGTAATAAATCTCCAAATCCCGAATAAGGTAAGTTCTCCACTTTAGGTAACATATTAGTTTTGTCCCCCAAAACTTCGAGCCACTAAATCTCACTCACCGAAAATCAAAATCGAGAAATTAAGCACACCACAATTATCTACTCGAAACGTAGATCGACGTTATATATCTTAATTTGCAAATCGTATATATATCGATGCTCGAAACGACGATCAAATGGGCTGAATTTTGCCCAAGTCAAAATAACATTAAATACAAAATTAATTTCCATAATAACAATATATATTAACGATTTTCCAACAGAAGATGATGCGACCAAAACATCCTGCTGCGGTGATGGCACTGCCTTGTCTGCAATTCTCCGTAACAACCTGTTTTTGCTCTTTGACATACGATTCGACAAGAAAAACCTGTTGCACTCAGCATTAGAAACTCCGCTGTCAATAACAGGAGAAAAAAGCTTTACTATTTCTGCCAAAAAAAGTCAAACATGTAAATAAATGAAATTATGGAGTCAGGATTAGATAGAACTTTTCTCAACTGCTACTACAAAAAACTTATATTGATCAAATCCCTCGGATGTTCATTGCAAATCGAGTTAAAAGTACCATTTGGCGGGCTCGTGAAAAGGGAAGATCAAACGGGATGACGGATGCAACTCTTTGTTGGAAAATATTGGAAATGGAAATTAAAGTAAATTATGGAAGAAATCAAGCATTAAATGTTCGTTGACTTGAATTAAAATTCAATTAACTTTGACTATGTTTTCGAGCTTCGAATTGTATCCGATTTACGAATTGAAATATATGATGACGATCTACGTTTCAAGTACATAAATGTAGTGTGTTTAACAACTCAATTCCGATTCTCGACGAGTGAGAAATATCGCTCGAAGTTTGTGGGACAAAACTAAACGGTGACACAACGTTGAGGAAATTACCTTATTCGGGTTTTGGAGAGATAATACATTAATCAATGTCCCACATTGATTAATAAACAATA
This sequence comes from Lavandula angustifolia, assembly GCA_028984105.1. Classification (NCBI taxonomy): domain Eukaryota; kingdom Viridiplantae; phylum Streptophyta; class Magnoliopsida; order Lamiales; family Lamiaceae; genus Lavandula; species Lavandula angustifolia. The sequence continues at coordinate 6,687,186 of CM054823.1, read as the reverse complement.
ATTATTATGGTATTTAAGTCTCTACCACACATGCTCATTCGCGCGAGCCTTTTCGCCGATCGTCTCACACGCACCGCGGCGCGCCGTGCTCAAGCCCTTGCCCAGTCTCGCTCCGAGCTCGAGTCCATGTCTTTTTTCTTGGACTTGGATCTTGACAATTGGTCATTTGGGTGGTCTGTGGGCTTGTCCATTGGGTTTTGGCAGTTGGGCTTTGACTAATGGCTTGGTGGGCTAGCACCGTCCTTGCTTAGTGTAATGCTCCTTCTACACCTATATGTCTCTTTTTGGAAGTTTCTGGAATGAGACTGGAGAACTCTCTCCACCACTCCACTTCTCTCCCTACTATTTGTCTGCCTTAATTGGCAGCGTTAATGATATCAACAATTTTTCACCTTGGTGGAAGAACCTATAAGTAGGCAGGTTGCATTTGCATTTCAACACGCCAAAACATTTTTCATTCTCTCTGCATACTAGCTTCTAAGTAGTCCAGCTTATGTTCTCGCCAGAAGTCCAGTTTGCCGGAGCTCGTTGTTCTGCGGTGCTGCAATACTTCGAGACGTCGTTGTTTCATCTTTAGAGATGATACGCTAGATCCGAGAGCACTACCTAGAGAGTATTTAGTCTTGTGGAAAGAGGCCTTCTCGACTGGATGAAGTTTCTGATTTTCCATTTCTGTTCTATTTTTCGTTTTCCAACTTACCGTTTCTGGATTGTAAGAGCAGCTTGCATTCAACACTCTTTACTCAATGTATCCCACGGAGATCCTTCTGTTGGGATTTGGCCCAAAACAATTGGCCCAAAATTAGCCACTATTAAATAATACTTTAGCCCACATGTTAGCCCACTACTTGATTGTTGATGTTTTTTATTATAAAGAGGAGAGTTAGACGTGAGGAGTCAGAAGAGAGAATTAAATTGTGAGACAGAAGAAAACAAGTCAGAGAGCAACGAGACAGAAGAGAGAAAACAGAGAGGGAGAAAGAAAGAAGAGAAGAAGGGTTTGAGAATTGGCCATTCATTTCTTCTCCGATTGATCTGAAATTTCAGAGGCGGATTCGTGGAAGCGAGCTCTTCGATTTGGTCGATTAGATTCTTGTAAATCTTCTCCGGAGCTTCCACAGACTAGTTTACTTCTCCTCCTATTTTGTTCCTAAGAATTCGAAATTCTTAGAGGATTGTTATTGTTTGCTTGTTGCTATTGTTTGGTGGTTCCCCTACTTGTGATAGGGAGAAAAACTGTGTAATTGGAATTACATAGTGGAGTTTTCTTGGACAAGAGTCCCGTGGTTTTTACCCTAAATTTGAGGGGTTTTCCACGTAAAATTCTCGGTGTTAATTTGCTCAATTTATTCCGCATTTATTGCCCATATTTTGGATTGTGTTTAAATACACTACATTGGTATCAGAGCTTGGTTGTGTAGAAAATATGGAAGGGAGCAATGGTTCTATGATTAAATTAACTTCCGAGAATTATTCTATATGGAAGCCCATGATGGAGGATTTGCTTTATTGCAAAGAATTGTATGATCCAGTGGAGGGTTTAAAATCTAAACCCAAAGAGATGTCTGATGCGGATTGGACGAAACTGGGGAGAAAAACTATTGGTACGATACGCCAATGGGTTGACTTGAGTGTATTCCATCATGTTGCTAAGGAGACAGATGCATGTGCACTGTGGACAAAGCTTCAAGAGCTTTATGAAAGAAAAAATGCACAAAATAAAGCTTTTGTGATTCGAAGATTGGTGAATCTAAAGTACAAGGATGGGAATTCGAAGCGGAGCACTTGAATATATTTCAAGATTTGGTGAATCGGCTTTCTACCATGGAGATTGTATTTGATGACGAAATACAAGCTTTATTCCTTTTGAGTTCTTTACCGGATAGGCGGGAGACAATGGTGATTACACTGAGTAACACGGCTCCTAATGGGAAGTTATCATTGAACATTGTCAAAGAGAGCATGTTCAATGAAGAGACGAGAAGAAAGCAGAGTGGAGCGAGTTCTTCTCAAGTTTTCATGACAGAGAACCAAGACAAAGGCAAAGACAGGGGTAGAAGCAAGAGTAGAGGACCCAAATGGCATGGGAAACCAAAAGAGAGATCCAAGTCAAGAGAAAGAATCAAGTGTTATCATTGTGGTGGAGCAAATCACATTAAAAGAAATTGCAGGCTACTGAAGAAAGAACAAAATGAGCAACATCAGAAAAGTTCAAATGATGCAAATTCCTCAAACATTGTTACACACAAATGCCACGAAGATGAGGATAAGGTTGCAGTGAGTATTACTGATATTTGTTGCCATGTGGAGGATGAGAATGTAGAATGGGTAGTGGACTCAGGAGCTTCTCATCATTGTAGTCCGAAGAGAGAGATCTTCATGAGCTATCGAGGAGTTTCAACTGTATTGACTGCCTGCTACGTGATCAACCGATCCCCTTCAGTTTCTTTGGACTATGATATTCCAGAAAGAGTTTGGAGTGGGAAGAAAGTCTCTTATTCCCATTTGAAAGTGTTTGGATGCAAAGCATTCATGCATGTACCCAAGGAGCAGAGGAGCAAACTTGATAGCAAAGCCACTCTATGTATTTTTGTTGGATATGGAGATGAAGAATATGGATACAGACTTTGGGATCCAAAGAAGAAGACACTTGTTCGTAGCAGAGATGTTGTATTCCATGAGCATGAGACCATGGATGAACTGGAAAATAAAGAGAATGATATAGAGATGCCCAGAGGTATTGTTGATATGGCACCGCAACAAGTTCCTACTACCAGTACTGATGATAGTAGAGAAGAGGCAGATATTGATGATGAACAAGCTGAAAATGGCGAGTCAATTGTGAATGATCAAGAACCAGGTGAAGATGAACAAGAAGAACCACTACTAGATGATCAAGAAGGAAATGAAGATGAACCACCACCTAGAAGATCCAACAGAGAGAGCAGACCATCAACAAGGTACCCTAGTTCCACTTATGTGTTGATTAGTGATGAGGGGGAGCCTGAAAGTTTTGAAGAGGTGCAAACTCTCAAAGACAAAGAAAGCTGGATTGATGCCATGCAGGATGAGATGGACTGTTTGGAAAAGAATGGTACTTATGAATTGGTTGAGTTGCCAAAAGGCAAGAGAGTACTACATAACAAATGGGTCTTCAAGCTGAAGAAAGATGGTGACAAGATAGTCAAGTACAAAGCACGCCTAGTAGCAAAAGGGTTCAAACAGAAGAAAGGAATTGACTTCGAAGAGATTTTTTCACCTGTGGTAAAAATGAGTTCTATCAGAATTGTGTTGGGTTTAGCAGCTAGTCTGAATCTAGAGATCGAACAACTTGATGTTCGGACTGCATTCCTGCACGGGGACTTAGATGATGAAATCTACATGAATCAGCCTAAAGGGTTTGAGGTCAAAGGGAAAGAGAAACTGGTTTGCAAACTGAAGAAGAGCTTATACGGCCTGAAGCAAGCTTCAAGACAGTGGTACATGAAGTTTGATTCTTTTATGACCAGCCAGAGTTATACAAGAACAAGTTCAGATCATTGTGTTTATGTGAAACACTTTCCCGGAGGTAATTTCATTATCTTGTTGTTATATGTTGACGATATGCTCATTGTGGGACAGGATATTGGTATGATTGGCAAGTTGAAGAAAGAGTTGTCAAAAGCCTTTGACATGAAGGATTTAGGTCCAGCCAAGAAGATCTTGGGAATGGAGATTATTCGTGACAAGAAAGCTAAGAAGTTGTGGTTGTCACAGGAGAAGTATATTGAAAGAGTGCTTGAAAGGTTCGACATGAAGAACTGTAAATCTGTTAGCACGCCACTTGCTAATCACCACAAATTGAGTAAAAACTCATGCCCCACAACTGAAGCAGAACGAGAAAAGATGTCAGCAGTTCCCTATTCCTCTGCAGTAGGTTCTTTGATGTATGCAATGGTGTCAACAAGACCTGACATAGCTCATGCAGTGAGTTTGGTGAGTAGATTTCTTTCCAATCCAGGAAAAGATCATTGGGAAGCTGTGAAGTGGATATTCAGATATTTAAGAGGAACTTCAAAGTTGTGTTTAAGCTTTGGTGGTACAAAGCCAACTCTTGAAGGGTATGCAGACTCCGACATGGGAGGTGACCTTGATGGAAGAAAATCCACTTCTGGATACTTGTTTACTTTTGCAGGGGGAGCTGTTTCATGGCAGTCCAAACTGCAGAAATGTGTTGCTTTATCTACCACAGAGGCAGAGTATATTGCAGCTAATGAAGCTGGAAAAGAGTTGTTGTGGATAAAGAGATTCTTGCAAGAGCCGGGGCTTAAGCAAGAAAAATATGTCGTCTATTGTGATAGCAAAAGTGCTATAGACTTGAGCAAGAATTCAATGTATCATTCTCGGACGAAGCACATTGATGTGAGATACCATTGGATCAGATCGGTGTTGGAGAAACATTTGATGCAGTTGGAAAAAGTCCACACCGATGACAATACGGCAGACATGTTGACTAAAGTGGTGACAAAAGAGAAGTATAAGAAATGCGTCGGATTGTCCGGCATGGATTCCAAGTAATCACTTGAGGTATGATACCTTCCTCCAATTATTTCGGGAGGGGGAGATTGTTGGGATTTGGCCCAAAACAATTGGCCCAAAATTAGCCACTATTAAATAATACTTTAGCCCACATGTTAGCCCACTACTTGATTGTTGATGTTTTTTATTATAAAGAGGAGAGTTAGACGTGAGGAGTCAGAAGAGAGAATTAAATTGTGAGACGTAAGAAAACAAGTCGAGAGCAACGAGACGAAGAGAGAAAACAGAGAGGGAGAAAGAAAGAAGAGAAGAAGGGTTTGAGAATTGGCCATTCATTTCTTCTCCGATTGATCTGAAATTTCAGAGGCGGATTCGTGGAAGCGAGCTCTTCGATTTGGTCGATTAGATTCTTGTAAATCTTCTCCGGAGCTTCCACAGACTAGTTTACTTCTCCTCCTATTTTGTTCCTAAGAATTCGAAATTCTTAGAGGATTGTTATTGTTTGCTTGTTGCTATTGTTTGGTGGTTCCCCTACTTGTGATAGGGAGAAAAACTGTGTAATTGGAATTACATAGTGGAGTTTTCTTGGACAAGAGTCCCGTGGTTTTTACCCTAAATTTGAGGGGTTTTCCACGTAAAATTCTCGGTGTTAATTTGCTCAATTTATTCCGCATTTATTGCCCATATTTTGGATTGTGTTTAAATACACTACACCTTCCTGCCTACCTTTCCTCTCAGGAGTTCCATAAACCCACCCCAAAGCTGAAGTAATCCACCTTATGATCAATTATCTAGTACAGAAACAGCATATGTGAGGACATCTCGATGAAGTTACATGGAAGAACGCTATCCAGAAAATTGTGTTGTTGAAAAGGAAATGCCAAAAAAACAACTTGGCACTTAATTTGAACTGTATTCAGCTCCAATTGGCCTTCTTTCACACCCAAACAAAAAGGGCATAAAATCATACCCATAGCAACAGCCTAGTAAAACCAAAATCATGCTGTTCTATTCTTTAGTTTACGTATTGTATTAAAATATAAGAAACCAAGCATGGGAATCTTCAGAACTGGTAATATCAAAAAACAGTATGTAATAATGAAAGTTATGATTATAAGTTTACAACTTAAAACCATTACAATCAACAGAAACAATGAGTCCTAAATTGTGATTTGTTTCATAGTATGGATGGATACCTCAGGGGCCATCGATCTATATGCCCCAGTTTTAGCTGTCATAACAGTTATTTGTGATTGTCTGTAGCCACTGCAAAATCAGCCACCTTGACAAATCGCATATTAAAAGACATTCTCCAAACTGCCAAAGGTATTGCAGAGACTAAAAGAAGATAAAATTATTTATTTTGAGAGAATGAAATTATTATACTCCTTCGATTCCGCTATTACTTCCCTACTTTCCTAATTAGGTTGTCCCGCTATTACGATCTTTTTTTCTAAAATGACAAAAATAAATTCTTAAACCTAAAATGAATTGGGCCCTCCTTACCCACTACTCACCTTCACATTCTTATACTCCCTATCTCCAAAAATCTCTCTCACATGATTACATTCCGTTCCGCTCCGAATTCATAATTTAACTCCATGAAATATTGAACAAAAAACCGTGGAATTGACTTATTTCTTGCGCGTACCAATTGAAGTAGAAATTTATGATTTTTAACTTTTTAGAAACTTTAGATTATTTCTTCAATTACAATATCGAAAAAAAAATCGATTACTTTAATTATGTCTTGCAAAAATTTGGATGTTGTCAAGAATATCAAAGCTTTGGAATCAGTCATTGAGGCTTATCCTTGATTGTTTGTATCCACTATGTCTAAATAAGCACAAATGAGTACCACAATTATATGTCGTGGTACATCCAAGGCGCTCTGATAAATAAGTAAACATGTAACGATAATTAAAGCGTGACTGGTAATACATATTATTATTACTATACTTACTTTTGGTAGTTAGGCTTTTTTTCTTTTCTTTTTTACAACGAGAAACCGGCCACTGCTATTTTTAAGCTCATGTGGTAACTCACACATAGTAAATTTTTAACCCATAACCTTTAACCAGATGCTAAACACTTTAACTGCTAACTATATCAATTCCAAGTGGTCAAAAATCTTCTATTATTAAAAAAATGTTCAATTTATCTTCACTCCCAACTAAAAAAATGTAATTAATTAACAGAAATCACGAGATCTAACGTCATTTGATTTACGACAGTTACATTCTCTTTTCTTTTAATTAATATCTTAGGGACCGTTTGGTAAGAATTCGGGTATGGTAATGAGAATGAGTATGATAGTTGGGTGATTGGGTATGAGTATGACTGATTCCTTTAATGGTGTTTGACATTTACTAGTGAATGGATATGATAACCAAATATGATGTTTGGTTGTACTTAGACCTTAATGTGAATGTATAATCTTGTGAATATTTTAATATTTTAAATAATAATAATAATATGAATTTTTTTATTTGTGAAATTTAATACAAACATATTGTAATAAAAAATATAATATCATTTGGGTATCAAAAAATTCATACCCACATGGATTTGATACTCATATTAGGGAGTTCATACCCATATACTAAATACGAAATATGAGTATCAAACCCGGATTATTCCCATAGTAAGATAGGAAACCCATGAACCAAACACCCCTTAGAAGTGGATTTTATCTCAAGTCATAAAATGACTAGTATTTTGTGATTGCATATAACCGTTTAAACTTTAAAGTACTGTTTGTGATGAGATTTGACACGTTTTGGGCAATAGTCTAGTTATTAGTCCTTTCCCTGAAAAGATAAAACTTCAATAAATTAAATAATACTCCCTCCGTCCCGGGCGACTTGGTTGAATTGGTTTGGGCACGGTTATTAAGAATAGTGGGTAGTTGTGTATAAAGTGGTATAAAGTGGTGGGACCCATTAAAATTTATTAGAGTATTATTTTAGTTTGTGGTCAAGTCAAGTGAGACAATGAAAAAGAGGAAATAAGTCAAGTCAAGTAAGACAGAGGGAATAGTTCTGAAAAAAAGGGCGATCGTTTAAAATGGGAGGGAAGAAATATATAGTATCCAAATCTATATCAACAACAAACGGGTGAATGACTCAGTTTTAATTAACATACGATGTCAAGTTGTTCATATAGCATGTAACTGCAAATAGGTGAAAAACATGGCGAAAATCAACTCTATGTAATATGGCCTTTCTGAATTGAGGACCTACACAAATCTATTAACTCATCTAATTCTTTGAATTTAATTTAAAACATTTAATTCAAGTGAATTAGGTAAGAGTTGATAGCAACCGCCTACCTGTCAATTGGGGTTCTGTAATTAATTGAGTCCAAAACATTACAAAAATCAAGTCAACGCTTGAATATTAATTAGTCAACAAATTTGGCTTTGCAAGAGTTTTCATTAATATATCGGAAGTCCAATCATTTTTTTAAGTAACAGGGAATTTCATTGATGATCTAATCGTGGAAATGAATGGTTTAGTACTAAATGAGACATACTATAACGTTCCTCATTACTATATTATTTTATTTTTATAATTCTTCATTATTATTGTCGTCCCATAGTTATTAAAAATGTTCGTATCAATTTTTCTAAAATAACCGTTGAATTTAAACAACACGTAAAAAAATATTGATGTTTTATTTTGCCTTTATACTTGAGAAGAAGATGTAGCTGAAACTTATTGATAAGTGCTGAAAGCTAATGAGAGCGGCTGAAAGTCGTAGATTTGAAAAATTTTAGGTGTTTGGAAAGAAGTGTTGAAAGCTGCTGAAAGTGGGAAAATAGTCTTTGAAAAATTGTTAATATCAATATCTTATTTTAACTTTTTAAATAAAATATTTGTCTTATCCTCAATGTTATTAAATAATTATAATTTATAATAAATATAAATAAAATTGAGATTTTTTTTTCAACATTACAAAATATTAAATTAAATTAATTTTATATTATATAAATTTAGTATATCATATTAGCATAAACATATCATACTATTATATTTAAATATTACTACTTATTTGCATAAATTCATAGTAATAATAATATTTTTATAAAATCTTAATGATTACGTAGCTAAAAAATAATTATCATTAAATAAAAATAGAAAAATATTAATTTAAAAGTCGAAATCCTTAAAACCTACTACTTTAATTAATTAATATTTAATTTTAAAAATTGAAGAATTTATAAATAATAAGTACAAAATAATTTTTATAAAATTACTAACTAATATATTAAAATATAATTATAATTAAATTTGTAACTAAGAAAAATATTAATTTTAATATTAATAATTTTTTGAGAATTATAAAAATATTTAAAGGATAAAATAGTCTAATAAATTAGATAAGCTATTAAGCAGCAGCTGAAAGCTGGGTCATAACAGTTTAAACAACTTCTCTATTTGACTATATTTGGTAGAGAATTTTTGCTGAAAGCTGGGTGTTCCAAACATTCCAACTACAGCTGAAAGTTATAAGTTGCAGTTGAAAGCTGTTTCAAACACCACCTATATAAATATGTAATGACATTAATATTCAAGTGAAATTTCCAGCTAAGGAAAATGTGCTTCCATGACCGTATTCGTATATTAAGCTCGAATTAGTTTTTTACGTACCAAAAGTATAATGGGTACAATTGGATCTAGGCATCTACGTACGAGAGAACCATTTGACACCATTTTTACGATACTTCTAAATTTTAAATTTCAACCCTGGAATCACAAATTTTAGAAATGCTCCATAACCTTAATGATAAAGATGATTACCAATATAGTACAACACAAGCTCATCATTGCAATCCTCATAGACATAGATGAAGAACCACAAAAACATACATTTAAAAAAGAAATTAATCTTCCACAAACTCGGTAATTAAACTAATAAAAAGTACTCCCTCTGTCTCACTCATCTTGTAATATTTTCTAAAATGAAAACAAATGAGTGAAACACAATCATCATAAGTGGACTTTATTATCTTTTATTTTACACCACTATCTTAAAAATTCACACTCAATTCCAAATGTTGTAAGATGGGTGAGATGAAGGGAGTATATCATAATATCGTACAAAGAGTCGTCGAAATGCTCCCAATGCTGAGCCCAATCTCCAGTGCCGTCAGTGCACCCTTCCACTTATTCTGCAAATATAATCACCAAACTCAAAATTATTTATTAAAAAAAAAAGTTGCTAAAACATTATTCGTAAAGCAAGAAAAATTAAAACCCCTCGACTGAGTTGACTCACCATTGTTGCAGCAGGAACAAGGGCATCTTGCTGCGCTTGCGGCGTCGTCGGATTAGCCCGCTGCCAGAACCTTCTCTGCATCGGTAAAATTGTGAAGATAAACTATATGCTAAACTTTGTTGAGACGTTCAAGAAAATCTGTAGTGTTTTATTATAGGGGAAAAAACAAACTATCATGTATTCATATGTAAATGCATAAATCATCATGTGTTTGTTTTATTATAAAATACACCCTTTTGTTCTTAAAATTGTTGCACGGAAACCCCACGTGTTAAAATTAATACCGCATTTATCTCAATCGTTCTTAAGTCTTTAACACAGTCAGTACCTGAATGAAATTAGTGAACTACACTAGCAAAATCTAAAACACTAGCTCTACAGGAATTGGGAGAAAACGTGGTCTTTGAAGAATCGAGGGTGGATCAATTCAAAGTACAAAAAATAATGTCGATGCTTATGCTTTTGAATTTATCTAAATTAAACATTATATGCACATTGTATATCAGCAAAATTATAAAAATCTTACCCAAACACATTGAAATACAGACGTTATTAATTTTGATGGTTGGGTTCCCAAATAATATTTTTAAGAACATAATGATGTTTTTCTTGCAATAAAACGTTTTACTCATTTTCACTTGAGAACAAGGTTTTTTTTGTTTATTTATTATTATTATTATTATTATTATTATTATTATTATTATTATTATTATTATTATTATTATTATTTTTAAATCAAATTCGCGCACCTGATTCTGTGATGTTACTCTTTTCTTGCTCTCGAGCAAGGTAAATGTATCCAAGAACTGCTGATGGCCGTCGTGGTTGTGGCCACTCTTGTTAGATCTATAATAGTAGATGCACAAGGAGTAGGAGCCATCGCAGCTGTCGAAGCATTCAACGCAGGAGAAGTAAGTTCTATTGTGACTCCTCACACAACTCCACCATCGATGTAACAAACAAGAAGCCGAGCAAGAAAGAAGAACAAGATGAGAACAGAAAGCACGTGCAGAACAAAGAAGAAAACAGAGTGCAGTTGAATGGAACAGTAGAAACGGAAGGCAGTTAGATTAGTTGGAACTGCTGCAAGTAGCTTAGATCAGTTAGAACCGATTAGTACATAGTTAAGAAAGGTTGTTATCATTACATGATAGATACGTTTCTAGCTCTATATATAGCTCAAACACAGTAATGTTGAACAACACAAGATCACTTCAATAAACTCATCTTCTTCGATATAGTTACTCTGTTCTTTACATTTACAGTTTTATCTACCATGCATCCATGCATGAGTTCATAGATTCAATTCTACATTTCTTCATGGTATCAGAGCTCTCCATTCTTGATTTCTAAATCAAGCTTCCTTCTTCTCAAAATCTAGAAAATTTCTCATTCATCATGACAAAATTGGATGAAAATAATCCTTACTTCATGAGCCAAAGTGACAACCTATCTGCGGTTTTGGTGAATCCTCCATTGGATGGCAACAATTATCACTCATGGGCAAGATCCATTCGGATTGCTCTTGGAGCCAAGAACAAGCTCCACATGATTCTCAAGCCGGAAACGTTTCCTGATGAAAAGAGTGAAGATTATATAGCATGGGAGCATTGCAATCTCATGATCCAGTATTGGATCCTCAACTCATGTGCTAAAGAGATGGCTCCATGTATCCTCTATGCAGATACTGCTGCAGAAATGTGGAAAATACTTCGCCATAGGTATTCTCAAGGTAATTTTCCTAGAGTCTTTGAACTGCAAAAGGAAATATACACTACAGTTCAAGTTATTCTCTCTGTAACAACCTACTACAATAGGCTTGATCCACTATGGAAGGAATTGCAGCAATACAATCCTATACCTAGCTGCAGCTGTGGGGCAATGAAACAGTGTAAATGTGACTGTCTCAAGACCCTTGCTGCTCAAGAAGAACGAAGCATGTCCATCAAGTTCTTAATGAATTTGAATGATGTATTTTCTTCCATCAGAGGTCAGATTTTAATCATGAATCGGTTTCCCTCACTAAATGACATATACAGTCTGGTTCTCCAGGATGAAAAACAGAGGAGTCTCAATGGTTCCTCACAAGTAGCAAATGAATCGATAGCCATGGCAACTCAACATTTCTCTGGAACATCTAATGAAGGGTCTGCTCTTGCCTGCTATGGATCCAAGGGATCCAACTCTATGGCACAATCTGGAGGTTTCTACAAACCATATCAGCCCAGACTTCAATCATCTCAAGGTTCAAGTAAAAAACGAGAGGCCCCAAGTTGTTCCTACTGTGGGAAAATTGGCCACACTAAAGAAAAATGCTATAAACTCCATGGCTTCCCACCTGGATATCAGTTCAAGAATCGCCAAGGAACTCATTCTGCTGGTTCCAGCCAATACACTTCTGCTGCACATATGGTTACTGCTCCAGGGAAGAGTTCTGAAAATCCAAGTATGCCTATATCCTCAGATCAATACAACCACCTTGTTAACCTCATTCAGAACTTGTCCCAACCTTCTAATCCTTTACCTCCTCTGGTCAATACAACTGAAACCACAACAGGTAACAAAATAGCTTATTGCTCCTTTTCTGCTCACAGCAATGCTATACTTAGTTCCATCCCAAGTGGTTCCTGGATCATTGATACTGGAGCCACGGATCATATGGTTTGTGATATATCCCTATTGTCTAATCCTCAGCCCATCAAAGACAGTTATGTGATCTTACCAACAGGAGATAAAATCCCCATCACCCATACTGGTTCATCAGTAATCTTCAATACAGTCCTGAATTCTGTTTTATGTGTGCCAAGTTTCAATGTAAATTTGATTTCTGTCAGTAAACTCATTTCCACTACATATCTTGGACTAAACTTTGCCTTTGGAACTTGTTCTGTTCAGGATCACTTGAAGGAGCAGAAGATTGGCATAGCTGAAATAGAGCAAGGGATGTTCTTAATTCATCCTGCTGTTTCATCAACATTCAAGTCAATTTCTGCTTCCTCTAATGCTGTCAAGGTTTCATCTCAAACTTGGCATTCTAGGCTGGGTCGCATTTCTCCCTCAAACATGTCTTTTCTAAAGGATTTGTCACTAGATAAAATCACAAAACATACTTGTACTGTCTGCCCATTAGCAAAGTTTCATAGACAACCCTTCACTTCAAGTTCAATAAAATATGTTTCATCTTTTGAGCTTTTACACTGTGATGTATGGGGGCCCTTTTCCATTCCCACACACGAAGGATATCAGTATTTTCTCACCATAGTTGATGACTTTACAAGAATGACTTGGGTTTGTTTTATGAAAAATAAGTCTGAAACTGCCTTACACCTTAAACACTTTCATACCCTTGTTACAAATCAATTCTCTGCAGTGATTAAGGTCATAAGAACTGATAATGGCTCAGAATTTTCTAATCCTGACTTCTATAATACTTATGGGATAATCCATCAAACTAGTTGTGTCTACACCCCTCAACAAAATGGAGTGGTTGAGAGAAGACATCAAAGCCATCTCAACATAGCAAGAGCCTTAATATTCCAGTCCAATGTTCCTATTTCCTTTTGGGGGGACTGTATCCATACTGCCACACATATACTAAACAGAGTTCCAACTCCTGTTCTACACAACAAAACCCCCTTCGAAGCCTTATACTCTAAAATGCCTGATTATAGTAGCCTTAGAGTGTTTGGATGTTTATGCTTTGCTGCAAATTTGGTTAATCATAAACACAAGTTTGCCCCAAGAGCCAAAAAATGTGTATTTCTTGGTTACTCCACCACTTCAAAAGGTTACAAACTATATGATTTAGACTCACACACCTATCATGTTTCTAGAGATGTCACATTTCATGAAACAGTGTTCCCATTTTCTTCAAAATCAGATTCTATTCCTTCTCACTCTTTCCCATCAGTTTCTATCCCTACTTTCATATCTGAGTCTTCTTCCACTACACATACTTCTGTTCATCAACCATCCTTCCCTCCTTCAGATTCTTCAAATTCACCATCAGATCCCAATCCTATCTCTTCTACATCTGAATCTGAATCCAGTCCTACTGATCATTCTTCCCTTCCTGAACCCACTATACCCTTCAGACGCTCTACTCGGCCTAAACAACCTCCTCATCATCTCCAAGACTATGCTCTATACAGCAGCCTTGCAGCTATGCCAGTCTCTGCCCCTCCTGAATCAGGTACCTCACCTCATCCCCTTTCTAAATACATTTCTTACTCTAAACTCTCTCCACAACACCGTGCTTACTCAATTCTGATCTCTTCTATTGTTGAGTCTAAACCCTATTCCCAAGCAGTTCTCCATTCCCAATGGAGGGATGTTATGTCTTCTGAAATCAAGGCTTTAGAACATAACAATACTTGGATTTTAACTGAACTTCCCCCTGGAAAGGTTCCCATTGGCTGCAAATGGGTGTATAAGGTGAAATACCATGTTGATGGCTCCTTGGAAAGGTACAAGGCCAGACTAGTTGCTAAAGGTTATACTCAACAGGAAGGCCTTGATTACACTGATACATTCTCCCCAGTTGCAAAACTCACAACCGTGCGGAGTCTTCTGGCCTTAGCAGCTTGTAAAGACTGGATTTTGGAACAACTAGATGTTAATAACGCTTTCCTACATGGGGATTTACATGAGGAAGTTTACATGCAGGTACCTCCTGGCTTTGCTAAATCTGGTTCCAACAAAGTCTGCAAATTGTTGAATAGTTTATATGGATTAAAACAAGCAAGTAGACAATGGTCTTCCAAATTATCAATAGCCTTAAAGCAATATGGCTTCTCACAGTCTACTTCAGACTATTCCCTATTTACTATCCATTCTCCTTCACACACTCTTATTCTATTGGTTTATGTGGACGACATACTTCTTGCTGGCACAAATCCTACAGAAATACAGAAAGTCAAGGATTTTTTGGATAATTCTTTCAGAATAAAAGATCTTGGCCGAATGAAGTATTTTTTGGGTTTGGAAACAGCACGGTCCTCCAAAGGTATTTCAATCTGCCAAAGGAAATATGTTATTGAGCTTCTGAATGAGGAAGGATACTCAAAGTGTAAGCCTACTGCATTCCCTATGGACAGCAAATTAAAGCTCAGTAAACATGATGAGAACAGAATTTCTAATGCGGCTTCCTACAGGCGTTTGATTGGCAAATTAATGTATCTCACAGTTACTAGGCCATATATCACTTTTGTTGTCAACACACTAGCTCAGTTTATGCATAACCCCGGCCAATCACATCTAGATGCAGCGCATCGAGTGTCAAGATATCTTAAAGGCACAATTGGCCAAGGTTTGTTCTACTCTGCCACTTCAGACTTTCATTTGAAAGGATTCAGTGACTCTGATTGGGCCAACTGCATCGATACAAGACGATCAGTCACTGGTTACAGCATGTTTCTTGGAGATTCCTTAATTTCATGGAGATCTAAGAAACAAGCAACTGTTTCTCGTAGCTCAGCAGAAGCTGAATACAGAGCCTTAACTTCTTCCTCTGCAGAAATTCTATGGCTATTGAAAGTCTTCTCTGACCTTGGACACCCTATCTCCTCTGCCACTCTATTCTCAGACAGTAAATCCGCTATTGCTTTAGCCTCGAATCCAGTTCATCATGAGAGGACAAAACATATTGAAATAGACTGTCATTTTATACGTGAGCACATCCAATCCAGCCTCATACATCTCCTCTATGTTCCCTCCTCAAATCAGCTGGCAGATATCTTAACTAAACCTCTTGGAAAATCCCAGTTTCTATACCTTCTCTCCAAGTTGAGAGTCCAGAATCTGCACTCTCCACTTGAGGGGGGGTATTGTGACTCCTCACACAACTCCACCATCGATGTAACAAACAAGAAGCCGAGCAAGAAAGAAGAACAAGATGAGAACAGAAAGCACGTGCAGAACAAAGAAGAAAACAGAGTGCAGTTGAATGGAACAGTAGAAACGAAAGGCAGTTAGATTAGTTGGAACTGCTGCAAGTAGCTTAGATCAGTTAGAACCGATTAGTACATAGTTAAGAAAGGTTGTTATCATTACTTGATAGATACGTTTCTAGCTCTATATATAGCTCAAACACAGTAATGTTGAACAACACAAGATCACTTCAATAAACTCATCTTCTTCGATATAGTTACTGTGTTCTTTACATTTACAGTTTTATCTACCATGCATCCATGCATGAGTTCATAGATTCAATTCTACATTTCTTCAAGTTCCCGGTATGAGAATCCCGCAGTATTCACAGAGAGGCCTCCCACTCTTGATGATATAAAACAGAGTCAGCACTTCCCAGAAATCCCAAGTCCTATTCCCATTAATATCGAGTTCTCTGAACAGGAGCGGGTTGGCGAGGCGCGTGTGGCCTTCGTGCTTCATGAACGCCAGGAACTCGTGCAGGCTGACCCGCCCATCTTGATCTGCGTAGCGAGCGGAAGAAGTCGTATGCGAGGGCCTTGACTTGTGGAGGGGCTGCTCGGTAGTGAGCATCGGCTATGGCTCGTAGTCGCTCCATTGGTGAAATTAATTGGTGGATCTTTTATCTTTTCTTGAGGTGTTTTGAGATGCAACATTTATTGGGTTGACTAAGATTTTGATTAAAGAAATGAGTTTGGATCTTGATGAAAATGGCTGGAATTAATTCGTAGAAATTTGAACTTTGTTTATGTGCAACATGATCATATTATATCTTACGATCAAGAGATTAGAATAAGCATGAATTAATAATTAAATTCAAATGCAATTTGAACGGCTGGCTATCCTTGATAGCTAATAAGGGGATAAAATTGTGAATCAAATTTTGCGGGAAAATTTCTTGCCCTAATCATACCAAAAAAATCCCAATCCATCCATTCCAATCAAGAGAGAAAAAAGCAACACCAAATCTCCGACGGTGGTCCTTAATGGTGATTAGGCGACGGCCTAACGTACGATGGAAGAGGGTGGTAGCGCAGCGGCACGTACGGTGATGGTGGTGGCGGACGCCAGCCGCGAGTCCACCGGAGCACTTCAGTATGCTCTCTCGCATGCCGTTATGGATAATGATACCTTGATTCTCCTCCACCTTGAGAACGCCGCCCAGCCGAAGAACGCGTTCGGCGCGTTATTCAAGACTTAATCCCCGTCTCGGCGGCGTCGGATCGTACTCCGCCTCCTCATCGGAGGGCAGTGGTAGAGGAGGAGGAGGAGGAGGAGGAGGAGGGGAGGTGGATTTTTTGGATGGAATGATGCGTGCGTGCGCGGCTGCGAAGCCGCAGCTGAAGGTGGTAGTGGAGAAGGCGGAGGTGGCGGAAGGAAAGGACAAGGCCTCCGTGATTGTTGCCTACAGCGCGGCCAGCAACGTCGATCTTCTTATTATAGGTCAAAAGAGGAACGCCCTTTCTAAATCGATATTAGGGTTAGTAATTGGGCTTTGATGACGAAATTGAATTTCAAGTTTATGATCGAAATTACTGATTTTCGTTGAATCCAAATCTTAATTTTAACCAGCGCTAACAACTCACACGAGAAATTGTGCATTTGTTGAATCTGGCAGTGGTAGGAGAGGTTTCTCATTCAAAGGACTGGACACAGCAGATTCTGCAATCGAGAAAAGCAAATGTACCTGTGTTGCAGTGCAGAGAAAGGCTAACGGAGGATATCTTCTCAACAGTAAAACGCATAAGAATTTCTGGTTATTGGCATAAGAGAAAGGTTTCAAAATTGGAACGATTCTGTTGTCTATGATAAGTTCATCTTTTTTGTAGCAGAGATTTGTAGTTTTTTTCAGTTTAAAATTATGATTTGGCACAAGCCATTGATTGTGGGTATATACGTTCTGATTTCATTCTTGTGGTAAGAGTAAGATTTTTGTTAGCCTCTAGTTATCCTTTTTAACCTTTCTGTTATTATTACATTATTTGCTGCACATGTGATGTCTGAAAATGTTGTGCCATTTGTCCTTTATTCTTGTTTGCTACAACTTGTGATTATGTATTGCATTTTTATCTGCTATCTGTTTTACTCTGTTCTTAAAGATATCAAAGTTTCTCAACATTTTGTATATAAGGCAGATTCTTCCAAGGCCACAGTTTAAATATGTATGATGCTCTTCTATTCGGGTTAAACATGTCTATTTCTAGTTTAAACATGTATGGGAAATTTGCTTTATCTGAATAAAACTTGCATTTCATTTCCAAAAGTTTTTGTTGTTAGAGATGTAAACTTGATCAGGCTAGTTGGATTAATGAAGGAATTTGTGGTCTGAATAGCTACTGCATACAAGTGCAGATTACCCCTGAGTTGCTCTCTCCGTCTTACTCCATTAGTCCAGTTTTTTTCCGGCACGAAGATTAAGAAAGTTGTTTGTTGATGTGTAAAGTAGTATAAAGTAGTGGAGCCTACTAAAATGTATTAGAGTAATATTTTAAGTTAAAATAGAAAAGTAGACTAATGAAGCGGGACAATGAAAAAGGAAAATTGGACTAATGTAGTAGGACAAAGAGAGTATTACATATGCAGAATTTAGTGTTTATTACTCCTCATGATTCAGAGAATTCATCAATAGGCTGGATTTTTTTGCTGATATAAGTACAATTTTCTTGGGAGATAATAAATGTTTTAAAGTTAGATATACAA
Source organism: Lavandula angustifolia (assembly GCA_028984105.1). Lineage (NCBI taxonomy): Eukaryota > Viridiplantae > Streptophyta > Magnoliopsida > Lamiales > Lamiaceae > Lavandula > Lavandula angustifolia. Next base: position 6,668,760 of record CM054823.1, on the reverse strand, counting down.
GGATCAGTAGACAGATGCAACTAACATAAAATGGTTTGAAATTCTCCCACAAAATGGGGGCACTAAGCCACTAATCATGACAACATAGTAGACTCGTTACCAGTGTACTGCTAATAATCTCCATCTTTTTTTGCTTTATGTGTGTTGGGATGAACATAAAATGTTGAGATATATTTATATGATAAGATTTGAAGATTCCAAAACTCCTAACTGAATGATGAACATTTGATATTTTAAAAGCTTAGTTTGAGTTCAGATGTTAGAACTCAGTAGGCTAGAGTTCAGTAGCGGTGGATTCAGTAGAAGATCTCGCACTCAGCTGAAGGACTCAGTATCTAAGAAGTCAATTGGTCTATCTATCAACAACTGAATCTGCAAAGGAATTCGTGCCAACGACTAAAGTGTTCAGACGAATGTCGATAGAGGTCAATCAGGCGATGGTTCGAGGATTCAGAGGAAGTCAATTCATCGTAATTTGAGTTTAAACAAGCATCACCAACTCTCATGTACCTCGACCAATAAAGAGCCGATATCGCCTTACCTGCTCTGCCATAAAGCTGCTCCCAGCCGGAAAAAGAGGAAATCTCAACAGTGCCTCTATTCAACGATCAAATTTTATATGGCCATTTTTCTTGTCTTATTCGACACGTGGGTAGACCCTCTCCAACGGACCTATTCACAAATCGAAGACTATAAATAGAGAAGGTCTTCATGCAGAAGAAGTAATGGGAACCCAAGCGAACAAAGCTCAAGAACTTTAGCGAACTTACAAAGCAACATACAAACGAAGAACTTGCTCATATATTAGACATCTTTTAGTTCCTCTTTCTAGAGAATTACTGTTCTCTTTCTCTATCTAAGCGTGCGTATTGTAAAATCAATATCTTAGAACCTCGAAGGAGTTCATATCTTTTGAACTGTTCTTTCTTGTAAGAACTCTTTCATAGTTGGAGAAAATCTTCTAACCTTAACGGTTAAGAGTTGTGTAAAGTCACTACGACTATAAGTAGAATCTGTCTTGTGCATAGATAACTGAGACTTGCTCAGTATAAGCAAATAAGTTTTGAATCTTTCATGTGAATAGATCACTTAGACTTGCTCAGTATAAATAATACAAGTTCTCCTGCTTGTGTCAGGACAGTAGACGTAGGACCCAGTGTTTCCGAACCACTTTAAAATCGTTGTGTTGTTCTTTATTATTAGTGTTGCATTGATATAACTGTTCATTCAGCATCCAACTGAGTTTTAATAAACTAGCAAAACGGGTTTTCATATAAGACGCATATTTTAAAAGGGTCTACACTTCCGCACACAACTCTTATACTGAACTACTGTTCACTGACATAACTTAGTAGGACTGTACTCAGTAAGAGAATATTTAGCCCACGCGATCGAGAGCATATCTGGCCAACTGACTAGTTCAGTAGAAAAAGCTGACTTTCGCGTTCAGAGCTTGAATTTGCATTCAGATGTATTCACCCCCCCCCCCCTCCCCTATACCTGAACCGCGTCTTTAGGACCAACAATTGGTATCAGAGCGGTGTTCTTCTAAGATCATCGTTATCTGTTTACTGGTCTTAACTCGAACAAATCCTTGAAAACCGTTTTCACTGCACTTGCATATCTCTTAACAACATCTATACCATATTCTACATCATGTCTGAATTTTCAGGTATCAAGACTGTACCCATGTTTTCGGCAGAAAACTATGCGGTATGGAGGGTGAGGATGGAGGCTCATCTTACATTGCTGCATGACAGCATGACCGGTGTTCTTGAAAATGGCCCTATTGTTCCTGTGATCGATAGTGTCAAAATCGTAGTTGAAGGAGCAGCAGGCGCCAGAACAGGCCCGAAGGTCCCTAAAGACAAGAGCCTCTTCACACCTGAAGAGAAGAAGTTGCACAACCTAGACCGAGTTGCACGTAATGCAATACTAACTACTCTTAGTGACTCGTATCTTGGCAGGGTGCACGAATGCAAGACAGCGAAGGAGCTATGGGATGCTCTAGCTCTGTTGAGCCAAGGAACTCCACAGATAAAGGAAAATAAACTGGAGTTAGAGCTACAGAAGCTAGAAGCATTCATTATTCTTTCAGGAGAGTCCATTGATGATTTTAGTGTCAGATTCACTAATCAGATAAACATCATCAACGGACTGGGGATAACATTTAGCAACAAAGAGACCGACACTAAGATTTTATAGACTCTCAGCAGGCTCAAGTGGTACTCGTTTACTACTTGTTTAAGGAGAACTAATCTGAACTCTGTTACTCCTGATTATATTTTCTCAAAATTAAAAATTGAGGAGTTCGAGTTCAATCTCCCACACACCCCCGGTATTGAGACTGAAGTGCCAATTGATCACGCATATAAGGCATCAGTCAGCACACCTGGAACAAGTCCCTCATGCGCAAGTCAGTCAGCTGGAAGCTCAGTGACTATACCCTCTGCAGACAACTTGGCTGAGAAATATGCTCTTCTTTCGGTGAAATACCAGAAGAAGAAGGACATGTTCAAAAGGATGAAGACGAAAGAGGCTTCCAGAAAATATCAAGGTAAGAGAGATAATAGTCACTCGAAAAGTGAACTAAACCTCTACCTGATTGCAGGAATACTGAAGCTGCTCCCACTAGACATACTGATACACTTAAAAGGGAGACCAGGAGCTCAGTATGCTACCACTGCAAGAAGCCGAGACATTTTCAATATGAATGTCCAGAACTCTCTGAAGGAATAATTAGGGTTAGGAACGCTACCTTCCTCCTGGTGTGTTGTCGCGGCTTTGATTGTTGCTCCTGTCTTAGACCTTCTGATCTGTATCCCGGCCTTTTTCTTCCTCTGGGTGGTCAGAGAACCGAAGAAAATAAATTTTTTTTCTCTCTTACTCACGGTGTGCGTGTGTAATTATGTGTATGTGTGTTCTGTTCTGAACAGAATACTAATATATATATAGGCTTCAAAAGCCAATATAATATTAATATATTTGTAGCCCATTAATTTAATTATATTCCAATGGGGTTCTACATAATTAGCCCATAATATAATCAATTAATTCACTGGGCTACTAATATTTATCAATTAATTGGCCCAACAAATTAATTCCAGATAAATAACATTATTAAATAATGTAAAAATACATTAATCCATTAATAATGAATTCTGAGAGACAATAAATTACTAGGCAACTAATTGGGTCAGATCAGGGATCCAATACAAGAAATAAAGCTGGGCCTCCAATTAATTAATTATCCATGCTCAGCCCGGAGCAAAATTAATTAATTAACACAGATTCATTCCACTAGAGAATCCATGCTGACTTACCCCTTTATCCCAAATTGAGCAAGAGCTTCTATTTTAGACTTAATCGATCTCCGTATTTAAGATAGAAATATCCGTTAATTAATTAAGCTCACTGACAGCTTAAATTAATTAACATCTTATATTCCTGAGTAGTACCACTCGACCTTATTAACACACCTGAACTTAATCAACCGGCCGGATTTTGTGTGCTAATCCTTTCGAGTTCCTCAGGGGATATTATCAACCCATTTTACTAGGATACGGATGCAAGATACAGACAACCAGCCTGAGCCACAAATAACTACTAACACCCAAGATACGTAGATCCGATCGCGATGACGTTCACCATAGTAGGTCAAAGTGATAGATAGCCAAATGCACTCAGCTGAAGTCTTACCAAGCTTAAGACCAGCAAAGTCACTGAGATCTTGATTTTCCACTAAGGTCAGTTAGGAAAACACATCTCACTGTGATCCGTCAATACACCACCTTAAGTGTACCAGTAAAGACAAGCAGCTAAGACAAACCACTTCTTATCTAAACTGCAGCTTAAACCGAAAACTTATCCTTAAGTTGTCTCAGCTGTGATAACTGTTTATATCTTGTCAGTTCAACCAATTTGTGTTGTCTTCTGTGATACCCGACACACCACACAAATCTAACTTTTATACAAGATAAAGGATAACATGTGCAAATATACATATTTATCAGATAGGAGAATAAAACAGTGGTAAGGACAAAAACACATTGTATACAAGTATAAAAAGTGTTTCCAGTATACAAAATCCCAACACTCACAGCAGCTGAACGAGCTGAAAGGCAAGCCCGACGTGATAAATTTGTCAGGAAAAGGCAAGCTTACATAGCTGGAGAGTTGTCCGACTGTTCAAGCGACACAGAGCTCTTTATGGAGTCATCAGACGATGATGCTGCATTCATCGCACTTGAAGCAGAAGACACTGAACTGTGTCTGATGGCCGGAGAAGAGGCTGAGGTAAATTTTAAACTTAATATAAGCCCCCCTTCACAAGGCACACACGACACAAGCTCAACTGCACGTGAACCGCTAGACGTGGTTCTTGCATACGAGGATCCACTGGAGGAGTAGATCCAAATGAGCCAACAGTTCAGTAAGATTATTCAGGAGATGGACCTCCTGAAAGCTGAATATCAGAGACTTTCAATGAGAAGTCAGGACTCTACTGAGTCTGAAGAACTTGTGCTGAGACAGAAGGAAGAGATTAATTCTCTGATGACTAAGTGTTGGTCCGGAGACGATAAGTCAGGTGTAGAGGGGGAGGTGAATACACCTGAGCTCAGTTTCTTTTTCTCAGTGAAGGTCAGCTGAGCTGATGATTGCAACTGATGAACAGTGCCAAATAAGCCTTCGATCGCGGGACAGAGTGAGTCAGCTACTGAACTCTCTCCTACTGACTGTTGTCAGTACTTTGAGAATCAGTCGGAGACTGTTGTGTGGAATGTTTGGGGCCTGGAATGCGTCTCTTTTGAAAACACGTTTTAGCAAATTAAATCTTTTGGCTGTGCGCTTTATAAAATACGTTTTATGCAAGCTTATGATTTTTAAGTCAGTTTAATGCTATGCAATAAAACAGTAAAAGAACACAAGCGATTTAACGTGGTTCGGATACCCAAGATCCTACGTCCACGGTCCTGAACAAGGCAGGAGAACTTGTTGATTATTCTGAGCAAGCCTCAGCAGGGATACTGTGCACTGGACAGTTCCCTCTAAGTTATAGTCCTTAGCGACTTTACAATCCAAACCTAAGTCTGAAAGGGAAGGGAATTTTCTCCAACTGAGAAGGAGTTCTTACAATAAGAACAATTCACTAAATGTGAACTCCTTCGAATCTAAGCTATAAATATGACAATGAGCTTAGTCTAGAGAAGTAAGGGATGTAAGAACTTTAGAGAGAAAAACTAAGAAATCTTCTAAGTATGCAAGTTTTCCTCTGGATGATCTTTGAGTGTTCTAGAGCGTTTATGAACTTGAGTTTGTCCCTTTTGAAATTCCGTCGTTCTTCTTTTCGGAGCTTCAAAAACTTCTCTATTTATAGTTGTGAGTTATGGCATATGTCCGTTGGAGACGACGATGCCACGTGTCACAAGCTTCCAAGGAAAACGGCCATTAATTCGAACTTGTTGCGAGCAGGCGCTTAATGCACTGTTCATGAGAGCAGCTTTACTGTGTAGAGTAGGTAAGCGTTGTCCGCTTCTCATTGGTCGAGGTTTGTAGTTGGTGAGAATTGTCAGAGTTGACCGTTCAACAGCCTCGTATGTCTTCTGCTGAACTTTTCGAAAAGACTTGAATAGCCGGGTCGCTTTCCGTAGGATACGTGAGACTAAAAAGTCTCTGTCTTCTTCAGCTGAGTCGGCTGACGGGGTATCTACTGAGTAGGTCAGCTGGCGACTGTGAAGGTACTGTGCTTGTTTCTGTTCTTCTGCTGATGACTATCAGCTGGGAGTAGTCTTCTACTGATGATTTGTCAGCTGATGCGCTGTCTTCGATCGAGTGAAAGATCAGCCGGCCGACAAGAACACAAGCGATTACACCGATGACGTGGGGTTCCCAAAAGTATCTTCGACGTAAGATCGGTTCAACAACTACTCCGTACAGGACTTAGACAAAAAAATATTAATAAATATATCAAGTCTAACCTATACATCAGCTAATCCTAACGACACACTAATCTACTGATATCAGCTAGGTTTTGGGATCTTCAATTCCATAGTACTACTATGATTTCCCCCAATTTTCTTTTAACCGAACAACAGCTGAGTATCATCTACTGACTCATATCCAACAATTTCCCCCTAATTGATGATGCCAAAACCTCTACCTCTACCTCTTAAACTTCTTAAGTCTATAAAAGATGCTATCCTACTGACAACAATTTCCCCCTTACAACATTCTGAGGAAAAATAAAGATAAAGTAATTTCAATACTTCAGTAGGTGGGAGATAGGCAAAATCAGAGAAACTGTCTGTGAGTGTGTGTCAGATCACTTAGTGATCAGTCGTGAAAACACGATGCAAAGAGCTGAAAGACAATGAATAATTGTCTGACAAGCAATAGGAACTGATATATATATATATAATCAATGAAGTACAAGCTCCTACAGGAAATAAAAAAGAAGAGAAATCACTGCTGACGCTTGAAGCGTTGAGTCTTTTTCTTGAAATCGGCAGACTTCTCAACAGGAGGATCCAGGTAATAATACTTGTAAACTCTGATCCTGATCTCCTGGATTTCTTCGTTGTCAAGAGGATTGTCAGGCAGCAAACCCAGATGGAAAGCGGCTTCCTCTAACTCTCTCTCAATATCCTTCGTGCACAGCAGTCCACTAGCAGTTCTTGGCGGTGGAATACGTCGGAAAGCTGGGGCACGGAAGGGAATATTCTGTTCTTCCATAATCTGTCTCAGCCGATCTCTGAATGAGATATCAAATCTCGAGATAAGTTCGTCGAATAACTGATCAGCTGGACAGTCGAGAGGATAAATGCGCCATACAAAATAGCCTTTAATAAAATCCTCTTTCAGCCTTTCCCAATGGACGTTCATATCAGCCGGCACCCATTTATCCACATGCGGGATAGGAATATTCTTAACATATGGGCCCCTGATGAACTTGGATTTTCTTGGGATCTTCCTCTTCGGATCAGCTGCTGGCTTGAGAGATAAGCTACGCATTTTTGCCAAGTCAGCTATCCTTTTCTTTTCGCGGAGTGCGGCTGCTCTACTGTCTCCTTGTCTGAGACTCAGACCTTGCAGCGTCGCCTCCCAGGTCGCTTGATCTTCCGCTATCTGTTCAGGTGTTAGAGTAGAAGTGGGAATACTCTGAGCAGTAGCTTGGATCTCAGTCGGAAGAGCCTTAGCAAAATCTTCTTGGGCTTTCTTCTTCTGCTCTTCGACCGACCCGACCTTTTTCTTGTCTTTGCCCTTAACAGCTTTGCCCTTAGGCTTCTTTGCCGCTTTGCTGGCCTCTCCAAGCGAACGCTCATGGTCGAGCTCATCCTGCAGCTGTTGGGCAATTTTGAGGTCATAAGCCTCTTGCTCCGCTTTTGATTTGAACTTATGGACCGGGGAGGAAGGAGGAGTAGACTCAGTTGCAATCTCCTTCCCCGGCCTCTGCGGTGGCAATTGTTCAGGCTCAGGCTCTTCTTCTTCTGTCTCCTGCTCAATAAAATTTGCTACTTCTTCAATGTGAGCAGCGAAGAGGAGATGGGGGTTGGGCGAAGTGGGAATTCTAGGAGAAGGACCTCAGAAGAGTTCTTATCCTGAGTTGTAGAGGGTCCTTCCTCCTGAGCCCTTACCCCCTGAGTCTGTGCGGGTTCTTCAGCTGTGGAGGGTCTCTCCTCCTGAACCCTTTCTATGATAATCTGTACATCAGCTGTATCCGTTTCAGGTTCATCTTTTATTATACCTTCCCCCTTTTTGGCATCAGCAGCCTTATCGAGGTTGGTACGGATAGCTGTGACTTCTTTCTCAAGTTTGTATACTGAGTCCTTGATCTCGAGTAATCAGAGTCGAAGTCCTTGACCAAGTCACGCGTATTTCTCCCGGTCCTTCTCTTGATCCGCCCTAGATCGATTGAGATGAGCAGCGACTCTCGGCGGAGTTTCGGCGGGGGCTAGATCATTAGATTCCTTCATCTCCTTCCGAATCTCTTTCAAGGCCGCACTGTTGCTTAATAGCAGATCGGAGGCCGCTTGTAGCCAACTTGTTTCGCTCTTCCATTTGAGCTTGGACTGTTGTGAGAGCATGAGTCAGCTGCTCAGTAAATGTTTTGTGCTGAGCTTGGAGTAGCAACTGACTCTGTGCAGATAGATCTGTTTTTTGAGCTATCAAAGCCTGCTCGATCATCTCCTTAAAGTCAGGCTGCGGGGGAGCCTCTTGAGGAGTGGAGATGCCAGCGGCTAGCTTATTCAGGCTATCAGTCTGCGCCTTCGTATACTTCTCCCATTTGATATGGACGTCTTTGGCGAGAAGTCTGTTTTTAGCACCTTGGCGTCTGATTGCCTTATTCACTGATTTGGAGGACACGAAACCAATGGGTTGAATCTGGTAAGAGCTTGTTCCGAGCCTTTGATCAGAAAACACGAGGAGCTGCTCCCGACTGTACTTCGGAGCGCTCTGAGCCTCACCTGATGTACCAGGGGGTGGTGATTGGCTCTTCTCATGGGTTGGTCCCTCAGCAGAGCCTCCCAACTCTGCATCCTTGGGGTTACCTTCCATCTCCTGATCTTGTTCTTGGTCATCATCCTCATCAGCAGGAGGAGATGGAGGCGGAGCATTATCAGCAGGAGCTGTGGTACGCAGGCTTAGAAGATAGAGCATAGCAGCTCGAAGATCCTCGAAGGACGCCAAATCAGCTGGCTCCCCGAAATCGATCTCTACCTGTAAATCTTGCTCCTCTGTTAGTAGATCGATGGCTGACTGAGTCTTTGCAAAGTCTATCAAAATATCCCAGTTTAAAAACCTCAGTAGCATCTGAACTCTTGCCCTGATGGCAATGTCAACCAAGTCTTCATGCTCAGCTATCTCTGGAATCTGATCGTGAATCTCAGCTGTAGCACGCAGACGAGTGGTATAAGTTGTTATCCATTCAGTCTCTTCAGTTGGCTCTCGAATGTCTGACTGAGTGTCATCGGAGATGATGACTTGAGCTTTATCCTTGAGGGTGGCTCCTTCCATCCCTGTGTCGGAGTCTAAGATTTGCTCATCTTGAGGTGGAGGAGGAGCCTGTTCTATGACAGTTGTCGGCTGAGCCACAGTGACCTCAGCTGGTCGTGGCTTTGTAAGCCTCCTCCTCTTGGGCACATCAGCGGGAGATGGCAGGGCAGAAGCAGCTCTCTTCTGCTCAGGTGGCCCTTTGCTAATTGACTTCTCCGTCGCTTCTTTGGTCTTAAATTTTATCAGCTTGGTGTTGTACAGCTTTGAGTCTTCGAAAGCTGAGTTCCTCTGTACAACACTCTCTATTAGGACAGACATCTTAGTCCCGAATAGAAGCTTACCCGTACTGGCCAACTTCCTCTCGCCAGTGGGTTGAGTAGTGAATTTCTGGGCCTGGGCTTTCATCTGAGTCGTGTAATAGTCTGCCCAATTCACTTCTACTCCGTCATCAATAGCCATCATCAGCTGAATCCTTGGCTTGGACAGTTGATCATACGATCCAGCTGAGCTTGTCAGTATGTGCGAGACCACATATGCTAAACCTCTGTACTGAGGTAGCAAAAGATTCCTCGGGAGAGCTGTCTTGAACGTCAGATCACTGCGTCCACATAATTTTTGCACATAGGCATTGATCTCCCTCTCCTTATATCCGATAGGTGAGATACCAGAATTAGGAAGCTGAAACGAGAGGACTAGAGCCTCGCGGATGTTGAAGGTGTGCTGAGCCGGCTTCCACTTGTTCGGAGTTGTTTTTCTCATGTATGAGAAAGAAGCTTCTTCTCCTCCGGCAGCCACTGAGTTCCAGTTGAAATACGCTTCTGCCAGTTGCCTTGGCAGATGGGCACGCGGATGCTTGGTCACGAGGGTCTCCAACCCAGACCTCTCCAGAGCATCGAACATTGGCTCCAGATACGGAATGTTCACCTGGCGGAAAGCCATTGTTGGTTCGAACTGGATTCGGATGGCCATGATCTCCACTATTGGTTCAGGAGTCTCAGATTTATCGCCATAGAAATCTCGCAAAACACATGTTAGCACTTGAAAATAGAGTAAGTCAGTAGTTGTTAGCAGATTTGAATATATTACCGAGTATGAGAGCTTGAGAGATGCACAGGCAAAGCAGTTGTAAGAAGTTTGAGATGGAAACTGATTTGCGATAAAAGCTCTTAGGTTTGATAATGGCGAAAAGTGAGGAAAAAGATAGAAGTTGAAAGATTTTATGTATATTGGCTTGATTGCAAGTTTCAATCCAACGACTGAGTTTTAATCTTCCAAAAACTATGAACGGCTAAGATTTAATGTTGAAAGATGATGATTACAAAAGCCGCCTAAAACACAGATCTACGTAATAAAGGTAAGTGAGAAGACATGCATTAAATGCGCGACAGACAGCATTAATTACTCAGTTTATGTAAATGAAAAGGTTTCCTACTGACCTTTCCTTAAAACTATTAATGGTGGGAAATGAATGCACATTAACTACTGAGTGTGAGCGACTGATGCATTAAATGCGAGCATGCTTCAAAAGAATTTAAGTACACGATGTTACGCAAACCTCTTCAGCTGAACTTATCAGTTGGTTACCGATCTTCTTCAGCTGAACTTATCAGCTGGTTACCGAACTGTATAAGGAGAATGGTTTTCATGCTGATGACTATGTTCCCCCCTTGCCGTGTACAAGTGTGACTTTCCCAACCGAGTCACCGTACTTAGTTATCCGACTTCGTCGTATCGATTTCTTATGCTGATCCCAATTGTTACCAATTGTTGGGCAATGATGTTCTCGGTAGTCGGCATCTACCGACGCATCTCGGTAGGGATCCAAGAGACCTAGCTCAACCGATAGTTCTCCGAACCTCGTTCTCGGCTAGTGGTTTGGTCGATATATCGCCTCTTTGCTTGTCGAGTATGGATCTTCTCCATCCCGATATCCTTCTTCTCGACATGGTCTCCCGATGAAGTGGTGTCGGATATCCACGTGCTTGCATCCGGTATGTAGAACCGGGTTACGGGTTATGGCAATTGCACTTGTGGAGTCGCAGTAGATGGGCACTTCATCCCGAGTTATACCATAATCTCCCGAGTTGTTGTCGAAGCCAAAGGATGCGGGCACAAGCAACTTCCTGCAGCCCATGTACTCGGCTTCGGTAGTGGACGTTGCTACCGAATGCTGCTTCTTTGAAAACCAAGAAATCGGCTTGCGCCTATGAACCGACAAGTTCCGGAAGTTGACTTTCGATCTATCCCGCATCCCGCATAATCGGCATCGAATAACCTCGTTAGTATTAAGTTATCATCGGCGAGGATACCATAACCCAAAGATCGGTGTTCCTCTTAAATAGCGCGAATCTTCTTCGCCGAGTCTAAATGACTTCGCTTGGGATCCGCTTGGAATCTTGCGCATACACCTACAAAGATAAGTGATGTCAGGACGGCTAGCTGTTAAATAAAGTAAAGAGCCTATAATAGCTCTATAATCAGTAGAGTTAACAGAAGCTCCCTCTTTGTCTAGATCGATTTTAAAGTTCGTGTTCATGGGGATTTTGACTGGCTTGCTGGAGTCGCAGCCGAATCTCTTGAGAAGATCTCGAGTGTATTTGGCTTGATTGATGAAAATTCCTTCAGGTGATTGCTTTACTTGAAATCCAAGGAAATAATTCATCTCTCCCATCATGGACATCTCGAATTTCTCCTTCATCATCTTCTCGAACTGCTGACATATGACTTCGTTTTTGCAGCCGAAAATGATGTCGTCCACGTAGATTTGCACCAGTAAGATGTCATCTCCTAACTTTATGTTGAATAGGGTGCGATCTACTGTCGCCTTCTGAAAACCTTTATGAAGTAGAAAGTCTGATAGGGTATCATACCAAGCCTTGGGTGCTTGTTTTAACCCATACAGAGCTTTCCTAAGTCTGTACACCTGATGTCCCTGCTGAAAGTCGGGCGGTTGTTCCACGTAGACTTCTTCTTTCGGACGCCCGTTCGTAAAAGCCGACTTCACATCCATCTCGATATACCTTAAATCCCTGATGTGTTGCATAAGCTAGGAAAAGACGAATGGCTTCCAATCTAGCGACTGGAGCGAACGTTTCATCAAAGTCAATTCCCTCTGCCTGGATTGATTCTTTAAGCAACTATTGGGCTTTATTTCTGACGATGACGTTGTTTTCATCTCGCTTGTTCTTGAAGACCCACTTAGTTCCAATCACGTGCCGATGTCTAGTTACGTCGACAAGCTCCCAAACTTCATTTCGACGAACTGGTTCAGCTCTTCTTGCATAGCAATGACCCGGTCCAAGCATCTTTAAGTGCGTCCTCTATCGACTGAGGTTCTTCTGTAGACAGAAAACAAGAGTAAAGTGAGCTTTCTCCTTGACTTAATCTTGATCTCGTCCTTATAGTTGCTGATGGATCTCCAATGATAAGGTCTGAAGAATGAGCATCGAGCCACGAACGCCTGAGTCGGGCTTCTTCTTCTGATACTACTTCTGTACAGTCAGTAGGTGTATTAGGCATTTCAGTAGTACTGTTCTGTGACTGTAGCAATTCAGTAAGAAGGTTAGGATCTACTGAGTTTCCAGGTTCAGGGGCATTTAGCTCAGGAACATTAATCGTTCCCCCTGAGTTTGTATTCTCAGTAGAGGTCTCAGTTACCACAGGGGCTTCCTCATCGACCGATGTTACCTGTTGTTGATTCTGTTCGATAGAATCAACTAGGTCAGCTACATTGCTTGTTGGCTGAGTCTGAGTTTGTTCATCGTCTGACTCATTATCCCAACAATGCTGGATCTTTTCAGCTTTATCATTCAGTCCGAGATCCTGTAGCTTGCTGCTGACATCTTCAGTATTTGACTTTGTATCTTTCCTGTTCTCAGTAACAAATTCATCAAAAGCAACATGAGGGCTTTCCTCCACGCAAAGAGTCCGATAGTTAAAGACTCTGAATGCTTTGCTGACTCGAGAGTATCCTAAGAATACTCCTTGATCAGATTTGCTATCAAAGACCTTCAACTGATCTTTCCCATTATTGTGGATAAAGCAAGGACAGCCGAAAACATGAAAATGAGAAATAGAAGGAATTCTCCCTTTCCATAGTTCGTAAGGCGTCTTCATGTGTTGCTGTGTCAGTAGTGAGCGATTCTAAGTGTAACAGGTGGTGTCAATAGCATCAGCCCAAAACTTTGAGGGTAGTTCAGAATCTGAGAGGAGCGTTCTTGCTGCTTCTTTGAGTGTTCTGTTCTTACGTTCAGCAAGTCCGTTCTGCTGAAGGGTGCGCGCAACTGATGTCTCGTGCTGAAATCCCTCTTTATCGCAAGTATGTCTTAACTACCGAGTTTAGAAACTCTGTTCCTCCGTCTCGAGCGTATCTTCTTAATCTTGATGTTCTTTTCCACACTGAGTTTCTTCGATAGATTAGGTAACTCAGTCTGAACATCAGATTTGTTGGCGATGAAGATGACCCAAGTATATCTTGAGTAGTCGTCTATGACGACGAGGGCATACTTCTTGCCTCTTATAGTCACTGGAGAGACTGGCCCGAATAAGTCCATGTGAAGCAGCTGAAGGATTCCATCAGTGGAAGGTGACGGAATAGGTGAATTGCTCCTCTTTGTTTGCTTTCCCTTCGTGCACGCTTCACAATTTCTCGTCTTTGATAAACGATTCGTTGGGCGGTCCTCGACTTTAGAGTTCTTGACTAGCTTGTTCATGGTCTTGAAGTTCAGGTGGCTCGAGTCTCTTGTGCCATAGCAAGCCTGACTTGTCACCCGATTTAGTCCGTGCGAGCAAGCAAGCCTCGTGTTCTCAAGGTATTCCGGTTTCCAACATAGATGTTCTTCCTCCGCGAACCCGATAACACCGTTTTCCCCGTAGATTTGTCAATAATATCACGTAAACCAGCGTCAAAGATTACTCGTTAAGATTATCACGAATTGATCGATCGAAAGGAGATTATGTTGAAGTCCTTCAACATATGTTACTCTTGAACCGTGGCGGTCCCAATGCTCGGAGTTCCGTATCCCCTTGTGTAGCCTTTGGAGTTGTCACCGAATTCACTCCGGGACCATCTTCTTGTACGTAGTTGGTCGGCAGGCTCTTCCGGTAAGTCATGTGTCTCGAGCACCGCCGTCCACTATCCACGGGTCCTTATGCACTCCGCAAAACAGAGGCATTTTTAGGTACCCTTTGGTTCGATTGGGTCCTTACTTGGTTAGTGGGTGATTTTGGAACCCAGATCTGTCTCGGGACCTTAGAAGTCCTAGACTTCTTCTTCTGAACCTTATCATCTTTCTTCTCCACAGGAATTGGAGATACTGACTTTCTGCTGATGATTTTGGGTTCATGTGCTTTCTTCTTCTGAGTTTTAGCGCTTCTCCTGACCCTGGGCTCATAGTAGTACGAGCCGTACTGAGCCGGGTGCTCATACAGATGGCTCCTTGTAATCGTTCCGCCCATCCGACCTTCTTGGTTCCCCCCCGAATTTGATCGCGGTGTCCCGGGGCTGGAACCTTTGGTCACTGCTTGTTGCTACTCGGGCCGAGGTGCAATCATTTTCTCGTTTGTTCTTCGCCCGAGGTGTGGTGTCAGCAGCTTGCACCTTTCCTCTGACGAACCTATCAGCCAGAGTTGCTGAGCTTTTGGAGGCAGAAGCTTCGTGGGTATAGCCAAGGCCTTCTTTCACAGTAGTTGGCCGTTGTGCTCTAAGCATGCTTTCAAGCTTCTCCTTCGCTCCCAGGTATTGTTCAGTCATCAAACCTCTCCAGACCTCGTCACTCCTTCTGAGTGAGTCATAGTCATTCTGCACGTCTGTGAGCTTCTGACTGAGCTTGGCTATTTCAGTCTCTTTCTCAGAATTGTCCTTGGTCAGAACTGAGATCTGAGTTTCTTGAAGCTGAGACTTAGTCATAAGAGATTCAATCTCTTCCTTGAGTCTCGCAACTAGATCCACTAACTCAGTAGAGACCTGACAATCAGAAGAAAGTCTCTGATTCTCAGCCTTTACCTGTTCAAGTTCCTGGATGGTTCTGCTCGAACTCTCTCGCTCACCGAATCTGTTCCTCTAGCGCATCATCGTAGGCTTGTACCACATCTAGAGGATCATCTGTGACCGAGCACGTGTCTTGTGTGCTGTGTGAAGAAGAGGTAATAATGCGTTTAGAATTTACCTCAGCCTCTTCTCCGGCCATCAGACAGTATTCGGCTGACTCATCAGGAACTGCCTCTGTGACCTCAACTGCGACGAATGCGGTTCGTCTTCAGAAGAATACATGAATGTATCCTCCTCAATTGAGTTGTCGGATATCCTCCGGCTATATAGGCCTGCCGTCTCTCGGCGAATTTCTATCTCCTGGCCTGCCGTTCTGCTCTTTGAACAGCTGAGAGTTTGGGACAATCGTACTGATAGTGTCCCTCCTTCTTGTAGTTGTAGCAGGTAGATGTTCTGCTGCTCTTACCAGCTGAGTCTTTAGATGGACTGGCAGCAGACTCCGATTTCCTGCATTCAGTAGAAGGATTAGATTATTCTTTCTTATGATAGTCTTTCTTACCTGAAGAAGAATCTCGGTTGTATTTCCTTAGCTTCCTGACTCTCTCCTTTTCCCTCTGATATTTGAGAGCCATCAGTGCTAGCTGGTCAGGGCCTGAAGTCTCAGAAGACTTTGCTACTGATGTGGCCACAGCTTTGCTTGAGGAAATAGGCTTGGCTCCGGCATTGCTGACTGTTTCCTTGAAGGCGTGGTCAAACTGTGTGTCAGCTGGAGCGCTTAAGCACTTTTGGGGTAGGCTATGCTCGAATTCCTCCGATTTTAATTCTGAAAATATAACATGAGGAGTTAGAGCATTTAGATCAGAGCGACGTAAATAAGTAGCAAATAGAAGCCACTTCTGTCGAGGCAACGCTCTCAAGATCTTGGTGTTCATCTCCTTGTTGGTGAACGACCTCCCCAGCCCATTGATGACATTGACTTGATTGGTGAATCTGACACTCAGGTCGTCAATGGTTTCAGTAGGCTCCATTGCAAAGGCGTCGAACTTTTGAAGCTCTAGCTCGAGCTTGTTTTCTTTGATCTGAGGGGTTCCATGGCTCAGTACAGCCAAGGCGTCCCATAGCGCTTTCGTTGTTTTGCAATCCTGTACCCTTCCGAGGTGTGAGTCACTGAGCGTAGTCAGTATGGCATTACGTGCAACTCGGTCAAGGTTGTGCAACTTCTTTTCTTCAGGCGTGAAGGCAGATTTGTCTTTGGGAACCTTAGCACCAGTTTGTGCTCCCACGCCTCCTCCAGCAGCAAATATTGTGCTGTCGATCGTGGGAATGATCGGTCCTGACTCTAGGACATCTGAC
Source organism: Lavandula angustifolia (assembly GCA_028984105.1). Classification (NCBI taxonomy): domain Eukaryota; kingdom Viridiplantae; phylum Streptophyta; class Magnoliopsida; order Lamiales; family Lamiaceae; genus Lavandula; species Lavandula angustifolia. Next base: position 6,652,424 of record CM054823.1, on the reverse strand, counting down.
ATGCTGTCGTGGAGTGACGTTAGGTGTGCCTCCATACGTACACGCCATACCGTGTAGTTCTCTATTGAGAACATCGGTACCATCCTAATACCTGACATATCAGACATTGTAAGAGCAAGAGTATAAGGATGCTGAAAAGATGCTTATGCAGTAAAAACAGTTTTCAGGATCAGTTCGAGAGGACCAGTATTTTAGAACCGGCGATCAGTTGAACACCGTTCGCTCTGATACCAATTGTTGGTCCGGAGACGATAAGTCAGGTGTAGAGGGGGGGGGTGAATACACCTGAGCTCAGTTTCTTTTTCTCGGTGAAGGTCACCGAGCCGATGATTGCAACTGATGAACAGTGCCAAATAAGCCTTCGATCGCGGGACAGAGTGAGTCAGCTACTGAACTCTCTCCTACTGACTGTTGTCAGTACTTTGAGAATCAGTCGGAGACTGTTGTGTGGAATGTTTGGGGCCCGGAATGCGTCTCTTTTGAAAACACGTTTTAGCAAATTAAATCTTTTGGCTGTGCGCTTTATAAAATACGTTTTATGCAAGCTTATGATTTTTAAGTCAGTTTAATGCTATGCAATAAAACAGTAAAAGAACACAAGCGATTTAACGTGGTTCGGATACCCAAGATCCTACGTCCACGGTCCTGAACAAGGCAGGAGAACTTGTTGATTATTCTGAGCAAGCCTCAGCAGGGATACTGTGCACTAGACAGTTCCCTCTAAGTTATAGTCCTTAGCGACTTTACAATCCAAACCTAAGTCTGAAAGGGAAGGGAATTTTCTCCAACTGAGAAGGAGTTCTTACAATAAGAACAATTCACTAAATGTGAACTCCTTCGAATCTAAGCTATAAATATGACAATGAGCTTAGTCTAGAGAAGTAAGGGATGTAAGAACTCTAGAGAGAAAAACTAAGAAATCTTCTAAGTATGCAAGTTTTCCTCTGGATGATCTTTGAGTGTTCTAGAGCGTTTATGAACTTGAGTTTGTCCCTTTTGAAATTCCGTCGTTCTTCTTTTCGGAGCTTCAAAAACTTCTCTATTTATAGTTGTGAGTTATGGCATATGTCCGTTGGAGACGACGATGCCACGTGTCACAAGCTTCCAAGGAAAACGGCCATTAATTCGAACTTGTTGCAGCAGGGCAGTTAATGCACTGTTCATGAGAGCAGCTTTACTGTGTAGAGTAGGTAAGCGTTGTCCGCTTCTCATTGGTCGAGGTTTGTAGTTGGTGAGAATTGTCAGAGTTGACCATTCAACAGCCTCGTATGTCTTCTGCTGAACTTTTCGAAAAGACTTGAATAGCTGGGTCGCTTTCCGTAGGATACAGTAGACTAAAAAGTCTCTGTCTTCTTCAGCTGAGTCGGCTGACGGGGCATCTACTGAGTAGGTCAGCTGGCGACTATGAAGGTACTGTGCTTGTTTCTGTTCTTCTGCTAATGACTATCAGCTGGGAGTAGTCTTCTACTGATGATTTGTCAGCTGATGCGCTGTCTTCGACTGAGTGAAAGATCAGCTGCTGACTGAAGAACACAAGCGATTACACTGATGACGTGGGGTTCTGAAAAGTATCTTCGACTGAAGATCAGTTCAACAACTACTCCGTACAGGACTTAGACAAAAAATATTAATAAATATATCAAGTCTAACCTATACATCAGCTAATCCTAACGACACACTAATCTACTGATATCAGCTAGGTTTTGGGATCTTCAATTCCATAGTACTACTATGATTTCCCCCAATTTTCTTTTAACCGAACAACAGCTGAGTATCATCTACTGACTCATATCCAACACTAAGTCTCAACATCAAGAGGCACAGATCTCAGTCTTAACCAAAGACATCTCTAAGAAAGATACTGAGATAGCACAGCTTAGTTAGAAACTCGCGGAAGTACAGAAAGACTGTGAGCCACTCAGGTGGAGTAAAGAAGTTTGGCGAGGACTAATGACAGAGCAATATCTTGGAGCAAAGGAGAAGTTGGAAAGTATGCTTAGAGCTCAGAGGCCAGTCTCAGTGAAGGAAGGACTTGGCTATACATATGAGTCATCCACTTCTACCTCCAAAGATTCTAAGAAGATGGCTGATAGATTTGTCAGAGGGAAGACTCAAACTGCTGAACCTACAACCCCTTAGGCAAAGAACAAGCAAAAGATGATTGCACCTCAGCCCAGCAACAAGAAAGTGACCCATGGTTATAGCCTAAGACACCCAGGCCCAACTCAGGGGGAGCCAAGAAAGTCAGGTGGGCTGAACAGTATGGCCAACCAAAGAGAACTCACCCAGCTCAGCGTGGATCGTACTATTATAAGCTTAGAGTCCAAAGCCCAAAGGTTCAGAAGAAGAAGAAGGCTGAACCTCAGAAGAAGAAAAAGTCAGCATCTCCAAGTTCAGTGGAGAAGCCAGCTGACAAAAAGGGCAAGAAGTTTGAAATCGTTAGGGTTGTCAGACAAATTTGGATCCAAACAACCACTAAAGTCTAAGGACCCAAAGATGAACCCAAATGGTACCTGAATCTTTTTCTGTTTTGCAGGTGCTAAAGGATACTTGGATTGTGGACAACGGATGCTCAAGATACATGACGCATCAGAGGAATCTGCTGACCGATTCTGTTTAGCAAGATGGAGCCAGAATTGAGTTTGGTGACAACTCCAAAGGCTACACAAGGGGATACGGAAAGCTGAAAATAGGGAATGCAACAGTTCCTAGAGTATCATATGTTGAAGGACTTCAACATAATCTCCTTTCTGTCAGTCAATTCTGTGATAACTCCAATAAATTGACTTTTGACGCAGATTTTTGTGATGTTCTTGATAAATCTACAGGAAAAACTGTATTATCAGGGTCGCGGTGAAGAAACATATATTATGTTGAATGGAATACCGTCGAACCTGAAGCCTGCCTACTATCACACGCGAAGTCAGATGACAAAACAACATGGTTCTTTTTGGGCTAGTCAAGCCAGTGACTATCAGAGCCATCTAAACTTCAAGATGACAAAACACATACGACTGAGCCATCTAAACTTCAAGATAATGAACAAGATAGTACGGGATGCTAAAGTCAGAGGACTGCCAACAAAGTTTTTAAAAGACATAAGAATTGTGCTTGAAGGGGAAGCAAACAAGGTCAAGCAATCCGCCTATCCCGTCACCTTCCACAGATGGGATACTTCAGCTACTTCACATGGATCTTTTTGGGCCAGTCAAGCCAGTGACTATCAGAGGAAATAAATATGCTCTTGTAGTCATTGATGACTATTCAAGATATACATGAGTGATTTTCATCGTCAATAAATCTAACGTCAAATCTTAACTGTCGAAACTACTGAAACGGCTAAGCGTCGAGAAGGATATCAAAATTAAGAGAATACGCTCAGACCGTGGAACAGAGTTTCTGAACTCAATGATGAAGGACTACTGCGAAGCTGACGACATTCAACACGAGACCTCAGCGGCACGTACGCCTCAGCAGAATGACCTTGCTGAAAGGAAAAATAGAACACTTAAAGAAGCAGCAAGGACATTACTGGCAGACTCAGGTTTACCATTGAAGTTCTGGATAGAAGCTACTGACACTTCCTATTACACTCAGAACAGATCTCTATTGACTCAGATGCACATGAAGACACCATACGAATTGTGGAAAGGGAGAATTCGTTCTCTCTCTCATTTTCATGTTTTTGGTTGTGCATGCTTCATTCACAATAACGGAAAGGACGAGTTCAAGGTCATTGATAGCAAGTCAGACCAGGGAGTTTTCTTAGGATACTCCAGGGTCAACAAAGTTTTCAGGGTCTTTAACTACCGGACCCTTTGCGTGGAAGAAAGCCCTCATGTGGTATTTGATGAATTTACTTCTGAGGACAGGAAGTCAAACTCTCAGCAAGAAGAAGCTGAAGAGGTCAGGAGCAAGCTGCAGGATCTAAGCTTAAACGATAAAATCAAAAAGATCCAGCATTGTTGGGATGATGATTCAGACGATGAAATCCAGAATCACCTAACAAGCAATGTAGCTAAGGAGATTGATTCTACTGAACATAATCAATCCTAGGTAATTCAGGTCGATGAAGAAACTCCATTGGTAACTAAGACCTCTACTGAGAATAACAACTCAGGGAGAACTTCTAATGTTCTTAATCTAAATACCCCTGAACCTGGTGACTCAGTAGAACCTGAACTTGTTACTAAATTGCTTCAATTTCAAAATAGTACAACTGGAATTTCTAACACTCCTAGTATCTGCGTTGAATCAATTCTAGATGAAGTAACAAGACATCGTCGTTCACGGTTAGATGCTCATAGTTCAGATCTGATAATCGGAGATCTTTCAGCCAGTGTGAAGACAAGATCCAGATTCTGTCAGGGAGAAAGTGCATTATACTCCTACTTCTTTTCTACTGAAGAGCCTCAGACTACAGAGGATGCGCTGAATGATGTTGACTGGATCACCGCCATGCAAGAAAACCTCAACCAGTTCACTAGAAACGACGTATGGACGCTTGTAGACAGACCTAGACATCAACACGTGATTGGAACAAAGTGGGTCTTCAAGAACAAGCGAGATGAAAACAACATCATCGTCAGGAATAAAGATAGACTTGTTGCAAAAGGATATTGTCAAGCTGAAGGAATAGACTTCGACGAAATGTTCGCTCCAGTTGCAAGATTGGAAGCCATTCATCTATTCCTAGCATATGCAACACATCAGCAGTTCATAGTCTATCAAATGGATGTGAAGTCAGCTTTTCTGAACGGCGTGCTGAAAGAAGAAGTCTACGTGGAATAACCGCCCGGCCTTCAGCAGGGACATCAAGTTTATGGGCTTAAGAAATCACTGTATGAGTTAAAACAAGCACCCAGGGCTTGGTACGATACCCTATCAGACTTTCTCCTTCATAAAGGTTTTCAGAAGGAACTATAGACCGCACCCTATTCAATATCAAGTCAAAAGCTGACATCCTACTGGTGCAGATCTATGTGGACAACATCATCTTTGGATCAAGGAACCTGACTATGTGTCAGAAGTTTGAACAGATGATGAAAGAGAAATTCGAAATGTCGATGATGGGAGAGATGACTTATTTCCTTGGACTTCAGGTTAAACAATCCAAGAAGGGAATATTCATCAATTAAGCTAAATATGAAAGAGATCTCATCAAGAAATTCGACTGTGAATCCAGCAAATCAGTAAAGATACCTATGAACACAAATCTCAAGATAGATCTTGATAAAGAGGGAGTATCTATAAACTCTGCTGATTATCATGCTATTATCGGTTCTTTATTATACATAACAGCCAGCAAACTTGACATAACTTATGTTGTAGGTGTATGCGCGCGATTTCAGGCGAATCCCAAAAGGAGCCACTTAGACTCAGCGAAAAGAATTCTCCGCTGCCTGAAGGGAACGCTTAATGTTGGATTATGGTATCCTGCTGATGATAATCTAGAACTAACTGGTTATTCTGATGCTAATTATGCAGGATGTCGAATCGACAGGAAATCAACCTCACGAACGTGTCAGTTCCTCAGCAGTAAGCTGATATCTTGGTTCTCCAAGAAACATCATTCAGTAGCTACGTCCACTACTGAATCTGAATACATGGTTATCGGAAGCTGTTGCGCCCAGATACTGTGGCTCAGACAACAGTTGAGAGACTACGACATTCATCAAGATGAAGTGCCTATCTACTGCGATAGTATCAGTGCAATTGCAATCACGCAGAATCATGTTCTACATACTCTATGCAAGCACGTGGACATAAGGCATCACTTCATCAGAGATTATGTCGAGAAGAAGTATATTAGAATGGAAAAGATCCACACTGATAAGCAACGAGTTGTTATCCTGACCAAACCTCTAGCTAAGACCAGATTCAACGATCTCTCAATAGAACTAGGTCTACTGAATCCTACTGACTCAATTCAGTAAGGTAATCCAGAGGGTACTGAGTGAGGGGGAACACTCTCAGTACTGCTGAAATACTTAGTCACATCAACGTGGGCTCAACTAACTCCTATGTTCAGCTGACAGGTTGTGAGTATTTATTCAGCATAGGGTGATCAACAGGATATAGCATTTATTTCCCGCCATTAATATTCATCGTACATCATTAAGCATGCCATTTTCATTTAAAGCACGACATTCTATATGTTGACTGCGTCGCATTAAATGCATGTCATTTCACCTTACCTATTTGGTGAATAGGATAAGTAGGCGAGATTATAGGCGGCACAGTAATCATAGATTATTATATCATTTACTCTGAGCCGTCCACCTCTTTCAAACTGATTAATCTCAGACGCACAAAGAAAAACCGTTCATATTCAGTTTCATATATATGTTTGTATATATCTCCATCTTAATCTCTTTTCGATTGAATTGTGCTCTGCATACTTACTTGCTAAGAAATCTACCGCATTCAAACACATTTCTTTCGGTAATTAATTCTCTAAAACTGTATCTGATTCTGACTTACTCTATTTTCAAGTGCCAACACTTGCCTTGCAGATTCAGTTTTATACATTTCCATGGCGTCTTTCCCTGAGAAAGTTGTGGTTCAATCGTTTGATATGGAGGACATCATCCATAGCAAGCGAGTGTGGTTTGAACCTATCCTTACCTTCTGGTCCTGCGGAGTAGAGTGCATGGACAAGATCTTTGATCTGCTTCAGTCATCCGGTCTGGAATCCGTTTTGACCAGAGCCCCCATTCACTACTTTTCGAGGCAGGTGGTCGAGTTCTTCCTCAACATCCACGAGGGAGAAGATCTCCAGGATGTTTTTTGCTTCACTTACCAACAAAAAACGGACAACACAGGTTGGGTAGAGGCTATTGCCGAGCTTAATATAGTAGACTGCCTCCAATGCAGCTCTCATCTTCCCAACACTGGAATATCTCCGATAGGGTACAAGGAAAAGTCGATCAACAAGTACCTATCGCGGTTCAACGACAAGAAAGACATAATATTCAAAGCAGTTTTTCCCAAAAATCAGCTGCTCCCTGAATATCGAGGACTGGCGTACATTGTCAATCACATCCTCACTAGTTCTGCCGAATCCTATGATCAACTGAGTAGGATCAGACTCCAGAATATGATGCCCATAGTATGTTGGGAATGAGGTTCAGTATGATAGATTTGAAGATCCCAAAACTCCTAGCTGAATGATGAAGCCTTCGATATTGTTATCGCTTAACTGAGTTCAGCATGTTAGGAACTCAGTAGACTAATTAGAGTTTAGTAGCTGCGAAGTTCAGTAGAAGACCCTTCACTCAACTGAAGAACTCAATATCGAAGAAGTTAGTTGGACTGATATAGACCAACTGAATCTGCAAAAGAATTCGAGCCTACGTACTGAACATCTCAGAAGAATGTTAGTAGAAGATACTTCTGCAAAGGTCCGAGGTTCAGAGGAAGTCAACTCAGCAGAAGACTGATGTCTGACAAGTCTCACCAACCACCATAACTCGACCAATGAAGAGCCGCCAGCTCATTACCTGCTCTACCATAAAGCTGCTCCTAGAATGAAAGAGAGGGAATATCTACAGTATCTCTACAACGATATTCAAATATATAGGGTCGTTATTCTTGGAATCTTGTGACACGTGACATTGTTCTCTCCAACGGATATATGCCTGGGTCACAACTAGAGGTGGCAAAATGGGCGGGCGGGCCGGCCCAACCTCGGGCCTATCGGGCCAATTTAATTTTTGAGCCCGCCCGAGCCCGCCCGGTACTTTACCAGGTTATGATTTATGAAGCTCAACCCGATCCCGGGTTTTCGGGCGGGCTTAGCCCACTAATTTGTTTAATATTTTTTATAATTTTTTAATCATATATTTGTTGTATAAAAATAAAATTAATATGTATAATTTAAACTAAATATGTTAATGTTGAATAAAGTATAAATTATGAAGTAATTAAATAAATTAAATGGGTCATATTATCAATTTATGTACAAATAAATATCAAAATTCAAAGTCGTATACAAATAAACATTACAAAAATTCAAACTAAAACAATAAACAACTTAAAATCGACAAGTTTCAACATATATTAATTGCATTTTGAATCTTTCTTTGACAAATTTTTCTTTCCCATCTTTTTTTCATTTATATTTATATATTAATATTAATATTATCTAACAATTATATAATTTTTTCGGGCGGGCTTTTTAGCCCAAAAACCTCAGGCTTTTTTAGCCCAAAGCCCATAGAGCCCGTGGTTTTTTTGGGCGGGCTTTTTAAGCCCAACACACCTTCGGGCTTCTATTTTTAGAGCCCAACCCAACTCTTTTTTTGGGTACCCCGGGCCGGCCCATCGGGTCGGGCCCATTTTGTCGGCTCTAGTCACAACTATAAATAGAGAAGAGTCTTCTTGCAGAAAAAGAGAGCGAGTGACTGAGGGAACCGAGCTCAACCGATCAACACTCTAGCGGACTCAAAGATAAACCTAGAGAAGAATTTGCTCATCAAAGATAGATCCTTTTAGTTCTTCTCTCTAGAGTATCGTTAGTTCCCCTTTTCTATTCTAAGCGAGCTTATTGTAATATCATTTGCTTAGATAACCCTGAAGGAGTTCATCTTTTAGTAAAATGTTCTTATTGTAAGAACTCCTTCATAGTTGGAGAACTGTAAAGTCACTACGACTCTATGTAGATATATGTCCAGTGCACAGATCAACTGAGACTTGCTCAGTATAAGCGAACAAGACCGTGTCTGTCCAGTGAACAGACCGACTGAGACTTGCTCAGAATAATCAACAAGTTTGAATATGTCCTGTGAGCACATCACTAAGACTTGCTCTGTATAATTAATACAAGTTCTCCTGCTTGTGTCAGGAAAGTAGATGTAGGACCTAGCGTCTGAGATTCCTGGATTGGGATCTGTTGGAAGAGACGCTCCACCTAAGGACTGCATCCGAACTGGCCAATGAAGAGCAGACTCTTCGTGAGGAGATTGGCTACAGCGAGCCGGCTGACATAGCCTCCATGGAAGATCTTAGGGCCGCCATGCTAATGCTCCTGAGTCAGAAGGGGCAATCTGATCAGCCCACTCAATCCCTGACTCAGTCTGACTCTCACCGCGACAACTCACCCAAGGATGCATACCAAGGAGGATCTGCTGAGGGACAATCTCCCAGAGACAACTCGCCACCACCACCTCCTGAATCAGGCGCAGTCATCCCTACGCCATCCAAGACTCAGCCAAAGAAACAATCTAGAAACTAGGCTGCTGAGATCAAGGGTATCAAAATGGCGTCCATTAATAAGGTTATCAAATGCCAAGGTCACAAGAAACATCTCCTCGCGGCAGACATGAACATCAAATGGAGCCAATTCACAGAGGCTCAGAAGGAGTTAGGTACCTTATTAGCACTTCTACTGAAGTTAATACTGAAGAGATCCTCAAACAGGCACCTGAAGCTCAACGGACCGATCTGGAAGCTCAGTTCCAAACCACCTTGCAGAATCATGCCAAGTCCTTCTCTGAGGAAGTGGCCACTGCATCAGATCGGGTCCTGAAGAAAGTAGAAGAGCACCATAATCTCTCTACTGAGAGTGTATCAAAGGCACTCATAGAGCAGCATGCAGCAACCACAGAAATCCCCAAAGAAGCTGTGGAATCTGTGGAAGCTTATCTGAAAAGGATAGATTCATCCAAGACAGCTAGAGGTGGCAAAATGGGCGGGCGGGCCGGCCTAACCCCGGGCCTATCGGGCCAATTTAATTTTTGAGCCCGCCCGAGCCCGCCTGGTACTTTACCGGGTTATGATTTATGAAGCCCAACCCGACCCCGGGTTTTCGGGCGGGCGGGCGGGCGGGCTTAGCCCACTAATTTGTTTAATATTTTTTATAATTTTTTAATCATATATTTGTTGTATAAAAATAAAATTAATATGTATAATTTAAACTAAATATGTTAATGTTGAATAAAGTATAAATTATGAAGTAATTAAATAAATTAAATGGATCATATTATCAATTTATGTACAAATAAATATCAAAATTCAAAGCCGTATACAAATAAACATTACAAAAATTCAAACTAAAACAATAAACAACTTAAAATCGACAAGTTTCAACATATATTAATTGCATTTTGAATCTTTCTTTGACAAGTTTTTCTTTCCCATCTTTTTTTCATTTATATTTATATATTAATATTAATATTATCTAACAATTATATAATTTTTTCGGGCGGGCTTTTTAGCCCAAAAACCTCGGGCTTTTTTAGCCCAAAGCCCATAGAGCCCTTGTTTTTTTTGGGCGGGCTTTTTAAGTCCAACACACCTTCGGGCTTCTATTTTTAGAGCCCAATCCAACTCTTTTTTCGGGTACCTCGGGCCGGCCCATCGGGTCGGGCCCATTTTGCCGGCTCTAAAGACAGCTCTACTGAAGGCTATCAATCTTGAGCATGACAAGCGATAGACTTCCTACACCGATACAGCTGGAGATGTTGCAGCCTCTTTAACTCGATCAGAACATTCATCGAGGGGTTGAACAACAATGTGACCGCCTTGGCAGCGTTGATAGATGATGCCAAAAAGGGGGAAAGTAGTAGATCCTCTCAATTACTGACCCTCTTGAAAGCCGAAGAGGCAGGTCCTAGTGCATCTGCTGCTAAAGGGAAAGAGAAGGAAGCTGAAGGCTCAAGAGAGCCTGCTGACGAAGCAGTTGCTGTGACTCAGTTTCTGGAAGCTCTACCTGAAGAAGAGCAAAAAGAGCCTTGACCAGAGTCAGCAGCAAAGTCAGCCAAAGCTAAAGGCTAAGGCAAAGCCCCAACCTCTCCTTCTCCCTCTCCTCCGAAAAAGCTCAAATTCAAAACAAGTGAAGAGCAGATAGCGTATGATGAACAGCTCGCACGTGAGCTTGAGAAGGAAGATGTCCAGAAGGCCAAAGCCAAGAAAGGCTTACTGATTCGTACTCCAGTTCCTACTCCATTTTGGTTAAATTTCTTGATGCGTCCACGTAACGCAGAATGTACGGTGACAGCCTAGGCAATCAAGGTCTTCAATGGCAAAGACTCCACAAAGTCCAAACAAGCTGAGAAGCCAAAGCCTACATCTCCTAAGTCTAAATCAGCAGAGCCCAGCGACCCAGACGTTCAGTTTGTCACCACCACTAAATTGTCGATGAGACAAGAAGCTGAAATGAAAGAGCTGTGGGACATCTGTGAACGAGGACTGGATCATACAGTTGATGCTAGACAGATCAGGGAAGCTAGAGAACGCATTCATCTTGCTGATTTGGAGGCTCTCAGGCTAAGCACTGAGAAGGAAGCTCGTGAGAGAGTTCCTGAGAAGGACAGAAGCATCCCTACCTCTTCTAAGTATTTCAGAAGAAGGGTGCCTGTCATTGAGGTGAAGAGGACTATCTTCAAGAGAACTGACGGATGGGTACCATACAAAATCAACCAGAGATGGGAGCAGATTAAAGTGGATTTTATCAAAAGATGCTATGTTTGGAAGATTCTGAATGAGGATGCTGATCCTGAAGAAGCCTTCGCAGATTTTCTTAAACACATGGATGCTCCTCTCTATGCTGAGATTTAAACTCTTCTAGAGCAGTCCGATCAGACCTTGAAAGCACCTCAGTTCAGACCACTACCTCCTCCTATGACGCACTAAGGCAATCTATGCAAAAAGGAGATTGAGGGAGAGATCTTTGATGTCATTAACAAAAAAGGTCTGAACAAGCACGATGAAGAAGATAAGGAAGAAATTAAGGCCCTGAGGCAGCGTGTCTATTCAGCATACGACCTTGATCTTCCAGAGAAGAATTCTGCTGACTTCAAAGCTCGGATGCAACTTCTCAAGAAGAAGTCCAGCTAATTGTCTCCTTAGTCTTTTAGGCTCTAGAATAGAATGTCATGTAATTATAACTTCTTATTTCTTTTATGACATCTCTTCTTTTGGCCCTCGACAACTACTCATTGTCATTTGGCTGTGTGTTTTCTTTCAGCACAACTGATTACTGAAGTAATCAGCTCACACACTCACATATCTACTTATATGTTTCTCTGTGCTTAATTGCTTAGAACTTCTTAAGAGAAACTGACTTTTCCATGCTATAAGTGAAATTAATTTTTTTGATAAAGGGAAAGAAGTTTAAGTATGATAGGGGGAAAATGGTTCTCTGTTTAGGGAAATTATTTTCTATGTGTTGATTAAATAACCAGCCTGATATATTAATTAAGTCAGCAATGCTCGGATAATTCAGTTTGTGTTTCTTCTGAATTTACATATCTGTGTTAATGCTCTGATACATCTCTTTTATGAGAAACTTAGTATACCTGACAATTACTTGTCAAGATTGACATTGTTGCTCTGATTCTATACCTTGTTTATTCTTGTAATATTTCTTTAGCATAATCAGTAGCAGTAGTTGTTGTAAAAGGTTTTGGCATCATTGGTGATCGCTATTTTCACACCAAATAAAATTCCTGCACACACTTAGAATTTTATAATTAGTATAGAACAGGGTCGAACTCAGGGAACTGTGAAAATCAACAATATTTATCCTTTTGATCAGAGTTTTGGTGATGCCACCACGCATAAATTTGGGGTTTACTACCTAGGCAAAGAAAAGTAAATAGCAAGAAAAGTAGATAAAAATAAACAAGTAAAGAAAGGCGGACTCGGCTTCGGGTAACTTGTATGAGACAACTACTTCGATCATGGATGCATAGATTTAATTAATTCCTAAGATTAACAAGTTATAGGATACAGTGTTGGTCACGTACATACCCCAATTCCTACTTAGTCGGTAGTGACTTGTTGAACAAATTTCCACTACTCCGTAACCTAACCACAACCTAGCTTGTTGAACAAACCTAGATTTAATGTTTAGTTAGCATTATGAGGAAGGAACCCAATTTTAATCTCTATCGTTGTTGGACAAGCTGACATAGATGATTAACCTCCTTAATTCGACTACCGTTACGATAGCTTCGCCACCTAAGTTGTTGAACAATCTGGCACTAATCTTCATAACCTAAATTGATCAGGTTTAAGTTAATCCAATTAAATCTTTCTGCCCCGAATTAAGTCGAAATCCTAGTCTTCAATTACTACGAACAATTAGATCTCATAAAGTTTGTATCTCATATTCGTCACCCTCGCCGAAGCCCTAAAAAGTTTAGCTACGCATACTTAACTTGGACAAGCAAAAGGAAACGAACATATTCAGAACAGAATTTAAAGTGGGAAAATAGAAAAGCATGCAATGTAAATAAAGTATGAGAAACATAAAGGAATACCGAAACCTTAAACTGAACGGAAGCTTGAATTAAAACTGGAAATCTAAACAAAGTACCGAAGTCTTGAAGTGTTGAAATCCGAAAGCAACTAAACTAAGAAAGCGAATAAAAGAGTGTTTGGAATACTTGTGCTGAAAATTAAACCTAAACTACGGGACTAAGAACGAGATGGCTAGAGACGAAACTAAACTAATGAAGCGCTGAATTGTGGTGTAGATTTTTTTTAATGTCGTTCGTCTCCAGCCCCTTTATATAGATCCTGAGCTTGATCCACCAAAGGAAAGAAATCTAGGGCAAATCTTTTGAATCTTGATCTTCAAGACTCCATTTCCTTGTATAACTCCAGCCCTAAAATATCTTCAAGCTCTAAATCTTTGGCAAATCTTTCCTTCTCGATCTAAATCCCATTTTTATCTCCAAAAATCACCAAAATATCTCCAAATCAGCTCCGGATCGCCACCTCATCATCTGATCATAAACCTGCTGAAAATAGACATTTCTGCACACAAAACAACATCAACTTGGACAAGATGAGCGTCAGAACTGGGTGAATTCGAGGGGTATAAAATCGACACATCAAATATCCTCACACTTGAATCATACTTGCCCTCAAGTATGGGATGAACAAAAGAATACTCCCACTCGAATCACCATTCCCCAAGACTCAAAACAGACTCAAAGAACGAAAATAAAATAATAAAAAAAAACACTAAGACACAAGACTCAGATTCAAAGAAGAGAAATAAATCAAAAGACTCAAACACAATAGACTAAACATTGAAACATACCAAGCAGCCATGAAATGTCCATGATTCTCAATCTATGCCCAAACATGCAATGCAATCAAAACCTTCATCAAACAAGTCAAGCAGCATAATTCTCAAACCATGGATTCAGATATCAGCTTGGTCAAAACATAAGCATAACTGAACTAGCTCACCGATTCACTCATCTCTCTCTAATCTAGTCCGGGCAAGCCGCTCATAAAACAACATAGTCACGCAGTTACAATAGCAAGTGGTCTATCTAGCAACTCAAAGAGGTCTTTCTCTTGGATGTAATGGGGCTTAAGGACTCATTCAAATATATGACATGGTAGGGAATCCTAGGGGTCCTAAGCTTCTGAAAATTAAGTATAAATATGCAGCATGCTATTCACTGAGGCATTTGATTAGGCAAGCAGATAGTAAGCACAAGAGATATACAGTTCAGCACTGGTGGAGATTTATTTTCACATACAGACTTGGGCAAGGCAGAATATAAACATTCAGACTTCATCCTTCCCTTTATTTTTTTCAATGGGTGCTCTTCTTTTTTTTTTCTTTTTTTCTTTTTCTTTTTTTTTCTTTCTTTTTCTGCACCTTCAACTCTTTTTTTTTTTTTTAGCCCCCTTCAATATTGTTTTCTTTTCAGTACAACACTCTGCCTGGCCAAACTGACTGCCGGCAGAGTTCAGAATGTAAAATAACACAACTCCAGGGGGGGTATCAATTCAAACTCTATCTCCAACTAATCTCTTCAATAAAAATTGCCTCAAATTATGAATATCCATAGGAAACACATGCATGCATAAGGTCAAAAGAAAGGCTTTGAAAGGCTTGGCTTCTTTAAATAACTCATGAAAGAACAAACTCAAGGCTTCAAAGTGGCTAACTAGGGGCTGAGCGAAGGTAGGAATTGAAAGAATTAAAAGCTCAAATTGGTTAACCCTAATTTGCCTCCTATCATCTATCACACATGATCACAAGCTATGGAAACTTTGCAACACATCACTCTCAAGAAAATAGTGGGAAGTGTCCCACTTTTAAAGGCTCAAATCTCTCTTTAGTGATGGGGTTTAAAATTCAGTTTTATCATGCTTAAATTTCCTCATCCCAAGCCACATACAAAATCCTCCATGGAAAGAGAAAATACACTCCAATCATGCAGAATTCAATCAATGAAAGCACGTAGAATCTGGGCAGATTTATCATAAAATCACATCAACAAATCATGTAAACCTAGCATGCTTCAACCTAGGATGAAGGACACAAACCTAAAATAACCTCCTCACACTTCAACCTTGCTCGCCCTCGAGCAAGTAACAGAGAAAATATAGAAGCATGCAGAGGAAACAAACATAGACACACAAAGACTGAAAACAATTAAGACAGAAAAAATAAAAATAAAAAAAACTGACTGACTAGGGGAATGGTTCACCGGTTCTTCAGCTCGTCCAAGCGAGCTATCACTTCCTTCTGAAATTCTTCCAGCTGTTCAGCAATCTTCTCCAACCTGGCTTCTATCCGGCCGAGCCTGTCCTGCTCCACCTCCTGCCCTGCACCCACAGATTGACTCGGGACACCAGGTCCCGGCCTAAAGAACTTGTCCAGACCGTCAGTACCAACATAGGTCAGCTTGGCTGACCTCAACCGACTGAGGCTCATAGTAGCAGGTCGATCACACATAGACAGTGGTACACGGGATATTAAAGCAAAGTTGCAAACAAAGAATGTGGCAAACAAATGACAAAGAGTATGGTGCCGATTCGGCCTAGCAGCTATGCTCTCCAAACAATGCGCTATCAAATACCCTAAATCTAGCTTGGTTCATGTATGCATGCACCATAAAAAGTACAACTCCGTAGCACTCACTTTAGAAAAACCCGTAGTTGTGCCGGTCAGATTATAAGCAATGTAGTAATGACACAACCTAAGAACAGGGCTCTCAACATGATAAACATGAGAACGTGAGGCATAAAATTCATTCGGATCAGACGGAGCAAGCAACTTCCATGCATCCCTAGGACCTATATATACTGGATTTGCCTCAGGCAAACCACGGATATAAGAATCAAACACATCATCACAATAATCAGCATAATCTAACAAACCCCACCTTATGTTCCAATCCAATAAGGAAGTATGAAATTCATGTCCACCCAAACGGAAAGCTATGCAGACATCATTCACATTACCAACATTAACAAAGTGGAAAGAAGTAACGAATTCAAGAGCAATATCTTGCGGTAAGGCTAAATGATGCGGAATAAGTAACCAACTCCAACCAATAGCACGGAAATAGGCATAAAACTGATCACGGATACCCAAACTAACCAACACCTTAAAATCAACAAACATACCTGACTTGCAGGCCCGAAACTGCCTCTTCTCACACTTCGAGGCCAACTCATCCTCTTCAAAATGGCGAAGGCGGAGACGATCTTCTTCATTCAAGATGCAGATTACGAACATGTTGTCGTAACTGTCTTCAGCCGGCTCAGAGTCAGAGATATCCTCTTCGGCTTTGGCATAACGGTGAAATAGGGTTTGGTCTTCGGCATCTAGCAACATGTCGGTTGGGAAATCAACGTCCGGGACATAATCTTCATCATCATCGTCCTCAGGGTACACACCATCCATTATCAATCGTTCCCATGGAATATAGATGGATCCATCATCTCGAACAGTGCCACCCACAGATTCAGCACGGGCTTGAATCGCTTGTCGAGCAGCGGCAGTGGAAGGTTCCGAAAGAGGAGATTCTGGAGGCGGTAGAGACGCGGGAATGGGCTGTTCTGCGGGAGATGCAGATTTTTCAGGCGGTGGGGTGGAAACCCTAGCCGGCGACAGACGCGGCTCAATAATATGAGTAGGAGAAACAGGGGCTTCCTCCGGAACTTCAGATGGAGATGGGGATGGAGTTTTCTCCACTTCCGGCGAAGTAGACTCTGCATGGGGCACCGGTGGTACCTCAGGAATTGTGGTAGCAACATCTACATCTTCAACGGACTCATCCGCCGCAGCCGGCGGAATGTCAGTGTGCGTAGCAACCACTTCTTCAACGGGCTCATCCGCCGCAGCCGGCGGAACGTCAGTGTGCGTAGGCACCTCCTATTGAACCGGTGGTGGAGTGGGTTGCCGTCGGCAGTTTGCTCTCTGCTGGCGAGCCGACGGCTGAGCAGGTAGAGTCTTCTTCTTCGCAGCGGAGGCAGTAGTCTTTTGTTTCTTGGGAGCCATTGATGGTTGTGGAACCTCCTCACACTTCAACTTTTGTGTCAATTGGACCACAAAAGTTTGAAGTATTTTGCAATTAGGTCCTCGACCAAGAACATAGGTATATTTCCTCCTTCCTTATCTCGATATTTCTTTCCTATGTGACAAAATTCTCCCACAAATATCTAGATTTCCTACATAAAATAGTCAGCACAAAAAACCAACACTAAAAACCATATAAGAAAAACCTAAAATAAACCTAGACTATGAAATAAAATGCGGAAAATATAGGATACGTGTGGGGTGCCTCCCACAAGCGCCTTGAGTTAGAGCTCGACTCTTCCAAGCTGATCAAGTGTATGTTGGGAGGTACAATGGAATCTCGTCCACTGTTTTTATTTGGTGCAAGTGATGATATAGCTTTAGCCGATGACCATTCACCACGAAAGTAGACTTCGTAGCGGGATCCTCTAAATCGACCACTCCGCTTGGCCGAACTGACTTGTTAACAAATGGCCCTATCCATCTTGAACGAAGCTTCACGGGCATGAGTCGAAGTTTAGATTGGTATAAGAGCACTAATTGTCCAACTTTAAATTGTTTAAATCTCAGATTACGATCATGCCAAGCCTTGGTTCGATCCTTGTACCACATAGAGGCATCATAAGCTTCAAGTCGAAGCTCTTCTAATTCTTGCAAATGATACTTGCGTTCCTCCTCACACTTGAACAAGTTCATATTTATTGTTTTCACGGCCCAAAATGCCTTATGTTCGAGCTCAACCGGTAAGTGACACATCTTTCAGAAGATCAAATGATAAGGGGACATACCAATAAGGGTTTTGTATGCGATTCTGTACGCCAAAAGAGCATCCTCCAAGCGTGTACTCCAATCTTTTCGAGACGGATTAACCGTCTTTTCCAAAACATTCTTGATCTCCCTATTGGATACTTCAGCTTGGCCGTTTGTTTGAGGATGATACGGAGTAGATATACGATGTTGACATCCGTATTTCTTCATCAAAGCTTCAACGGTACGATTGCAGAAATGAGTACCATTATCACTTATTATGGCTCGAGGAACACCATATCGGCTAAAAATATTGGACTTAAGAAATCCAACAACGACTTTGGAGTCATTGGAGCGAGTTGCCTTGGCCTCGATCCATTTGGACACATAATCCACAGCCAATAGTATGTATAAATTTTCGAACGAGCTAGGGAAAGGTCCCATGAAGTCCATACCCCATACATCGAATATTTCGCAAAAGCGCATCGGATGTTGTGGTAGTTCATCTCGCAAGCCAATATTACCAAGCATTTGGCAACGTTTGCAACTCTTGCAAAACTCATAAGCATCTCTATTCAAAGTTAACCTAAAGAATCCACAATCGAGAACTTTTCGTGCAGTACGTTTTATTCCTCCATGTCCTCCATAAGGTGATGAATGACATCGCTCTAAGATCTCAAATTGTTCCTCTTCAGGTACACACTTTCGAATAACTTGATCGGCTCCAACTTTCCAAAGCGTAGGATTATCCCAAAAATAATACTTGCATTCACTCATTAATTTCCTCTTTTGAGCCATGGTAAAGTCTGGTGGTAGTCTCCTTGAAGTGAGATAATTTACAATGTTGGCATACCACAGAGTTTTACCATCTTTTCCTTCAATTGCATAACATTCTGCCTCAGTTCCGTACTTCCACTTGGATAAGCTGATAGTAGAATTTTCTTCAGATGGCTTGGCCAAGTTGTCAGCATCTGGGATCACAGAATAATAGAGATGCTCTTCTGGAAATTGTTCCTTGATTGGTTCAGCATCTTCTGGATGAACTAAACGACTCAAATGATCAGCTACATTATTTTCAGCTCCTTTCTTATCTCGCACTTCCCAATCAAATTCTTGCAATAGCAAAATCCAACGTATAAGACGTGGTTTGGTCTCCTTCTTTGCGAGTAGATGCTTCACGGCAGCATGATCAGTGTAGACGATCACCTTTGACCCAAGCAGATAGGAGCGGAACTTGTCGAAGGCAAAAACAATAGCGAGTAGCTCCTTTTCTGTAGTGGTGTAATTGCATTGGGCTGGATTGAGCGTCTTTGAGGCATAGTATATAGCATGACTATCCTTTGCATTCTTTTGGGCAAGGACAACTCCAACAGCATAGTCACTTGCATCACACATAAGCTCAAATGGAATTTTCCAATTCGGAGCTTGCATAATAGGAGTTGTGACCAATTTTTCCTTGAGAATGTCGAAAGCTTTCTTGCAGTCATCAGCTAGGACAAACGGAATGTCTTGCTGAAGTAACCTTGTTAAAGGTTGAGCGATCTTGGCGAAGTCCCGAATGAATCTTAGGTAAAATCCAGCATGGCCTAAAAATCCTCGAATCTCCTTGATATTTGTTGGATACGACAGCTGGGCAATTAAATCAACCTTCGCCTTATCAACTTGGATACCTCTTTCGGATATTATATGGCCAAGAACAATTCCTTCCCTTACCATGAAATGGCACTTTTCGTAATTAAGAACCAAGTTCTTCTCCACGCATCTTCTTAGAACCACATCTAGATTTCTGAGACATCGATCGAAAGAATCTCCATAGACGGTGAAATCGTCCATAAATACTTCGATGCATTTTTCAATGAGATCGGAGAAAATACTCATCATGCAACGTTGGAAAGTTCTGGGAGCGTTGCACAATCCAAAAGGCATGCGGCGATAAGCATAAGTGTCAAACGGACATGTGAAGGTGGTCTTCTCTTGATCATCCTTGTTGACATAAATTTGAAAGTATCCACTATATCCATCAAGAAAACAAAAATATGATTGACCGGCAAGTCTCTCATGCATCTCATCAATGAACGGTAAAGGAAAATGATCCTTTCTTGTTGCCATGTTCAATTTCCTATAGTCGATGCACATTCTCCATCCGGTTACTAACTTCATTGGTACCAACTCATTCTTTTCATTCTCAATGACTTGAAAACCTAATTTCTTTGGTACAACATGTACCGGGCTGACCCATTTGCTGTCCGAGATCGGATAGATAATTCCCAAATCGAGCAACTTTAAAATCTCCTTCAAAATAACTTCACGCATGTTGGGATTTAACTTCCTTTGTGGGTCTTGGCTTGTCTTACTATCCGGCTCCAATAGGATGTAATGTATGCAAACATCCGGACTGATTCCAGTGATATCGGCCAATGTCCAACCAATAGCTCGAGTATGTTTTTTCAGAATTTCGACCAATCGCTCTTCTTGCTCTTTTGATAATTCACTGCTGATAATCATATGAAGAGTCTTATCTTGGCCAAGGTAAACATACTTTAAGTTGGTTGGCAGCTTCTTAAGTTCCAGAACGGGCGGTCTGACATGTGATGGCACTGGTCTGTCTTCCACATTCTGCTTGGGCAAGCAGATGCCGCTAGAGACGAAACTAAACTAATGAAGCGCTGAATTGTGGTGTAGATTGTTTTTTAATGTCGTTCGTCTCCAGCCCCTTTATATAGATCTTGAGCTTGATCCACCAAAGGAAAAAAATCTAGGGAAAATATTTTGAATCTTGATCTTCAAGACTCATTTTCCTTGTATAACTCCAGTCCTAAAATATCTTCAAGCTCTAAATCTTTAGCAAATCTTTCCTTCTCGATCTAAATCCCGTTTTTATCTCCAAAAATCACCAAAATATCTCCAAATCAGCTCCGGATCGCCACCTCATCATCTGATCATAAACCTGCTCAAAATAGATATTTCCTGGCACAAAACAGCATCAACTTGGACAAGATGAGCGTCAGAACCGGGTGAATTCGAGGGGTATAAAATCGACACATCAATCATCAAATAGGGGGAAATTGTTGGGATGAACATAAAATGTTGGGATATATTTATATGATAAGATTTGAATATCCCAAAACCCCTAGCTGAATGATGAACCTTCGATAGTGTAATAGCTTAGTTTGAGTTCAGCTGTTAGAACTTAGTAGGCTAGAGTTCAGTAGTAGTGGATTCAGTAGAAGATCTCGCACTCAGCTGAAGGACTCAGTATCGAAGAATTCAGTTGGTCTGTCTATCAGCAACTGAATCTGCAAAGGAATTCGTGCCAACGACTGAAATGTTCAGACGAATGTCGATAGAGGACAATCAGGCGACGGTCCGAGGATTCAGAGGAAGTCAACTCATCGTACTTTGAGTTTGAACAAGCCTTACCAACTCTCATGTACCTCGACCAATAAGGAGCTGACAGCGCCTTACCTGCTCTGCCATAAAGCTGCTCCCAGCCGGAAAAAGAGAAAATCTCAACAGTGCCTCTACTCAACGTTCAAATTTCATATGGTCGTTTTTCTTGTCCTATTCGACACGTGACTAGACCCTATCCAATGGATTTATTCACAAATCGAAGACTATAAATAGAGAAGGTCTTCATGCATAAGAAGTACCGGGAACCCAAGCGAACAAAGCTCAAAAACTCTAGTGAACTTACAAAGCAACATACAAACGAAGAACTTGCTCATAGATTAGACATCTTTTAGTTCTTCTTTCTAGAGAATTATTGTTCCCTTTCTCTATCTAAGCGTGCGTATTGTCAAATCAATAGCATAGAACTTCGAAGGAGTTCATATCTTTTGAACTGTTCTTTCTTGTAAGAACTCCTTCATAGTTGGAGAAAATCTTCTAACCTTAACGGTTAAGAGTTGTAATGTCACTACGACTATAAGTAGAATATGTCCTGTGCACAGATAACTGAGACTTGCTCAGTATAAATAATACAAGTTTTGTTGCTTGTGTTAGGACAGTGGACGTAGGATTTAGTGGGTCCGAACCACTTTAAAATCGTTGTGTTGTTTTTTATTATTTTTGTTGCATTGTTATAACTGTTCATTCAACATCCAACTGAGTTTTAATCAAACTAGCAAAATGGGTTTTCATACAAGACGTGTATTTTAAAAGGGCCTACACTTCCGCACACAACTCTTGTACTGAACTACTGTTCACTGACATAAGACAGTAGGACTATACTCAGTAGGAGAATATTAGCCCACGCGATCGAGAGTGTATCTGGCCAACTGACTAGTTCAGTAGCAATCTTCAGCTAAAGCTGACTTTCGCGTTCAGAGTTTGAACTTGCATTCAGGTGTATTCACCTCCCCCTCTACACCTGAACCGCGTCTTTAGGACCAACAATGTGTTTACTACATTTGCACAATTGTCTCATGTGTAGCACTAATGGTAAAATTCTAACAAGTGTCCTTATAATATACACTAATATGATTCTTGATGCATAATTTAATGAAACATAGTAATTTTACATGTGCTGATTTGAGTACTTTTAAATTAAATTAAGTATTTTTAAATTATATTAAAGTATTGATTTATCAATTCCTTACTTTTGAATGAGTAAGATCTTGTGACTTCACATATTAATTTTGAGTAAACAGTTACATGGGTTCTCTATCTTATCCGTAATATTTAAATTGGTCTTTTAATATAAATTTAAATATCATAATTTCGTCAGCAATATTCGTCCTTCCCTTCTCATCACGTCCTTCACATAGCTCTCTAGTAGCAATAACTCTATTATAACTTAAATATGTCGGAGGGTAACTGTAAAAGTCAGTACTTAAAACTTTAGCATAAACGAAGTGTTTCTAGAAAGAAAACTTAGCAGTTGTCAAGGACCGGCTGCTCTAAAATTACTTTAATTGATATTTTTTCAATCGGATATTATGATACTATTTTTAACTCTATTTTCTGCGTTAGTATTTTTAAATTATATTAAATTTTTTGGTGTTCAAACTTCTTACCTGAATTAGTAAAATGTCTGATTTTTAATAAAGATACATAAAAAAATAGCCTATTTTTTTATTAGAATTTTTTTTTTTAAACTTTCAGCACAAATAAATAAAAAACGCTACCCCAATATATTTTAATACACATTAATAAAAAACAATTATAACTGAATATTTTTCTAGTCCAAGTCAAAAAAGAATAAAGACCTTTTTTATGTGATTTACTAAAACCTGGTGGATAAGGTTGAGTGGTAATTGATATATAAAATCTCTGCTAAAGACTAGATCCATCAACTAGATTTATGATGACTTTAGCAACATGATATTATAAAATAAAGTTTACATAATTTGCAGGTGTTTGTCTCCAATGTTTCATTCCATGACGCTACAGGACCTATCACACACTTACAAGAAATATACTAATTTGAAATTAATTAAAAATATAAATAAGTGTATTTTCGTTATTTTCTCCCTTCAGTATCAAATCTGTTATATGTAAATTCTATTTTGTGTTATAAATTAAAGAGAAGAAGACAATATATAGAGAGAGAGCGGAAATAGATGTGTATTATTATAAGGGTGGAGACCTCTATTTATAGAGGTCTTTTAGGTTTACACATGATCATCATATATATGATAAATATACACATAAATATATTTACCACATTTTGCTGGTTTTTACTTTAAAATTAAATTTGTCTAAATTATAAAGTGTTTCCCTTTCATTTTCTAAATTATAAATTTGTCATCTTTTATATTTTAGTAAATTATTATACAATTTATTTGAAAGACCACAACCTTACAAAACTTTAACCACAACTAATAACTCTCATAAAATAATCATATTGAAAAGAAAGAACACACTTTTATAAGACTGAAGGTACATATTTTTTATTTTATATGAATTTAATCAACTCCATCCGCCATATTCATCCAAGGGGGGATATAAAGTGTTGGAAAATGGAAAGTATTTATATATATATATATATATATATATATATATATATATATATATATATATATATTTATATATATATGAATTAGTTAGTTATTATGGAAATGGTATTAGCATTTAATGCTAATTTGACTTGGGAAAATTCAGCCCATTTCGATCGCATTTTCGAGCCTCGATATATATCCGATTTATGAATTGAGATATATGACGTCGATTTAAGTTTCGAGTAGATAATTATAGTGTGTTTAATTTCTCGATTCTGATTTTCGGTGAGTGAGAAATAGTGGCTCGAAATTTGGGGGGACAAAACTAATAAGTTACCTAAAGTGGAGAAACTTACCTAATTCGGGTTTTGGAGAGTTATTACATTAATCAATGTTTAATGTGTAATGTTTTGTGTGGTATTTAAGTCTCTACCATTTAGTAGGAGATAACAAAGTGACATGTGGTGGGCTTGGGCCACACATGCTCATGCGCGCGAGCCTTTTCGCCGACCGCCTCACACGCAGCGCGCCCGTGCCCGGCTCCGGCTCCGGTTCCAGTTCCGGTCCGTGTCCGTGGACTTGGACTTGGACTTGGACTTGGACTTGGACTTGGATCTTGGATCTTGGATCTTGGCCATTGGTCCTTTGGGTGGTCCGTGGGCTTGTCCGTTGGACTTGGCATTGGACTTGTGTGGACTCGTGTGGACTGGCCCAGTTCTACATTGGCAAAAGTCCAGTTCGCCGTAGCTCGAAGATCTTGCGGTGCTGCAATCCTCGAGACGTCGTCGTTTTATCTTTGGGGACGATACGCCGTAAACCGAGAGCACTACCGGGGCGTATTTCGTCTTGCGGATAGAGGCTATCCTCGACTCGACAAAGATTTGTTTTAAACATCCTATTGTGTTTTCGTTTTCCGATTCACTTGTTTGTTTCCGACTATATTAGCAGCTTGTAATCCAACAATCGCAAGACGAAATATCCTACTCAAGCTGCTCGAAAACATGTCTTCGTCATCTGCTGCCATCTCCGACGCTTCTGCCGCCACCAACCCCGCCGTTTTTTACGTCATTGCCTCCTCCGGTAATGTAGTTCCACCGATGTTTGTTCCAACTCCAACTCCGGTGTTTGCAAATCCAACTCTTGCCGCCATGTCCCCGCCACCGATGCAAGAATCGCACTTAACCGTGCTAATGCCACTAACTCGGCATTCAACTTCAATGCTATGTCATCTGCCTTGCAGAGTAACGTCCCTTTTGGGAGTGTGAACCACCATGGAGTGGTGGGGGGTTCGAACCCAACCCTGACGTCACCTCTGCACTCGTCAAGAGTGTTGCCCGCTGCCGAGAAGCCGGCCAAGTTTGGTGGAGCCGACTTCAAAAGATGGTAACAAAAGATGTTGTTCTACTTGACAACATTGGGCTTTACAACCGTGCTGCTAGAGAATGCACCCGTCCCTCCAAGTGAAAACGAGAAAAATGTTGAAGTCCGCATAGCCTATGAAAATTGGCTTACTTTGGATTATTTTTATAAAAATTTCCTGCTTAGTGGACTAGATGATAGTCTATATAGCGTGTATGCAAATGTAAAGACCTCCAAGGCTATTTGGGAGGCACTTGAAAGGAAATATTTTACTGATGATGCACTTGGCAACTACAACTAAGAAGTTTGTAGTTGCCAAGTTTTTGGACTACAAAATGGTGGACTCTCGACCGGTCATAGAGCAAGTGCAAGAGTTCCAACTCATTGTCCATGACGTCCACGCCGAAGGAATGCTTTTGCCAGATGCTTTCATTGTGGCAACCGTGATAGAAAACCTTCCCCCGAGCTGGAAGGACTTCAAGAGCTACTTGAAGCACAAGCGAAAGGAAATGACGCTTGAAGACCTTGTAGTCAAGCTCCGCATCGAGACTGATATGAGGACTCGAGATGGGAGGGGCAAAGCACCAATGGAACCGAGAGTGAACCTCGCAGAGAAAGGTGGAAACTCCAACAATGCAAAGAGAGGGCATCCGAATAGCAACCCCAAAGGGAAGGGCAAGGTGCAAGCCCGCAAGTTTGAAGGGGACTGCTACAATTGTGGCAAATTCGGCCACATGTCCAAGGACTGTCATAAGCCGAAGAAGAAGAGGGTCCGTCAAGCCAACATGTTGGAGATAGACCTAATTGAAGCCGACCTTGCGGTCATAGTCACCGAAGAGGCAAACGTCGTGGAGAATGAAGGGAAGTGGTATATTGATACCGCTGCCACGGCACATGTTTGTGGTGATCGAAGCCGTTTCACCAAGTACAAGAGTTGCCAAGGGAGGAAGCTCAATATGGGGAATCAAGCCTCATCTGAGGTAGTTGGCTATGGTACTGTGGTGCTAAGGTTGAGCTCCGGGAAGAACCTGACTCTTGGAGAGGTGCTGCATGTCCCCGACATCCGGAAGAATCTTGTGTCCGGCTCTGTACTAGTCAAGAGAGGGTTTAGACTAGTCTTTGAGTCTGATAAATTTATTTTGTCAACATTTGGCATGTTTTTAGGAAAAGGCTACCTCTCTGATGGCCTTTTCAAATTAAGTGTAATGGCAATTCGCCAAGAGCCCGTTGAGGCCAAAAATAATGAGAATGAAGCTACTTCCTCCTACTTGATTGAGTCTGATTTATGGCATTCTAGATTATGACATGTTAATCTAAATGCGATAAAAAGATTAGTTAATCTCGATCTACTTAAAGTAAACGAGTTTAACAAAACCAAATGTGAAGTTTGTGTTGAAGCAAAATTGGCTAAGATTCCATTTCATTCTGTAGAAAGGAACACAAAACCTCTAGAACTCATTCACACTGACGTATGTGACTTAAAGTTTGTACAAACTAGAGGTGGGAAAAAGTATTTTATTACTTTTATTGATGACTGCACTAAGTATTGTACTCTTTATCTTTTAAGGAGTAAAGATGAGGCGATTGAAGTTTTTACTAACTTCAAAGCTGAAGCCGAAAACCAACTTGATTGTAAAATCAAAATGGTACGAAGTGATAGAGGTGGAGAGCATGTAGCTCCTTTTGAAGAGTTGTGTAAAATAAGTGGTATTATTCATCAAACCACTGCCCCCTATTCGCCTCAATCAAATGGTGTGGCTGAAAGGAAGAACCGAACTCTAAAGGAGATGATGAACGTTTTGTTAATAAGTTCTGGACTGCTCAGAACATGTGGGAGGAAGCCGTTTTGACGACTAACTTTTTAATGAACAAAATACCTCTAAAAGGTAGAGATGTTACTCTTTACGAGTTGGGGAAAGGAAGGAAACCTTCCTATAAATACCTCAAAGTGTGGGGGTGTTTGGCTAAGGTAGAAGTGTCTTTGCCTAAGCAAGTTGCAATCGGACCTTAGACCGTCGATTGTATCTTTATAGGATATGCACTGAATAGTAGTGCATATCGGTTTGTCATTCATAAGTCGGTTGTGCCCGATATGAATGTTGGAACTACTATTGAGTCAAGGAATGCTATATTATTTGAACATATCTATCCTTGTAAAAAGGTTGATAAAGTTGAGTCGAGCTCTAGTGGTGAAGCAAGAGAAGCTGCTAGTAGTTCTAGAAATGTGGGGGTAGAACCCACTACGCGTAAAAGGCAAGCTCCCGATCTTGAAACTTTAGAACCAAGACGTAGCACAAGAGCAAGTGTTGCTAAGGACTTTGGTCCTGATTATGTTGTTGTTCTTTAGGATGAAGAGCCGCGGTCTATTAAAGAGGCTCTTTCTAGACTCGATGGCCCACTTTGGCAAGAAGCCGTCCAAAGTGAAATTGATTTCATCATGCAAAATCACACTTGGGTCTTAGCAGACCTACCTGAAGGTTGCAAGTCCTTAGGATGTAAATGGATCCTAAAAAGAAAGTATAAGGCAGATGGGTCAATTGACAAATATAAAGCTCGTTTAGTGGTTAAAGGTTTTAAGCAAATTGAAGGATAAGATTTCTTCGATACTTATTCGCCTGTAACGAGGATTACGTCTATCCGTGTGCTTCTCGTGATTGCTGCTTTGCACAATCTTGAGATTCACCAAATGGACGTGAAAATTGTCTTTCTAAATGGAGATTTAGAAGAAGAAATTTATATGGAACAACCTGAAGGGTTTGTAGTACCTGGCCAAGAGCGAAAGGTATGTAAGTTGGTGAAATCCCTATAAGGGTTGAAACAAGCACCATTACAATGGCATTTGAAATTCGACGAGGCTATGTTGTCGAATGGTTTTAAGATTAATGAATGTGACAAGTGTGTTTACATAAAGAATACAAAGAATGGTTTTGTGATTGTTTGTCTTTATGTAGACGACATGTTAATTATGGGACAAAATCTTCAAGTCATAAATGACACCTAGCGTATGCTGAAGAGAACTTTCGATATGAAAGATATGAGAGTTGTTGACGTTATTCTTGGAGTGAAGATTCAAAGAACTCCCAGAGGGATTGTTTTGTCTCAATCTTATTATATTGAGAAGGTACTTAAGAGGTTTAATGCATTTGATAGTGCGCCGGCAAAGACTCCTCTAGAAGTCAATGTTCACTTGAGCAAGAATAGGGGTGATCATGTTGCTCAAGAGGACTATGCTAGGGTTATCGGTTGTCTTATGTACATCACGAATTGTACGAGACCCGACCTAGCTTGTCCGGTGAACAAACTGAGTCGCTATACTAGTAATCCTAGTAGAGAGCATTGGAAATATCTTGTAAGAGTTCTGAGGTATTTGAAATACAATCTTAACTTTGGGCTGCACTAATCGAGACATCCCCCAGAACTTGAAGGGTACTGTGATGCGAATTGGATATCCGACACTAAAGACTCGTTGTCTACTAGTGGTTACGTGTTCACTATAAGGGGAGGAGTTGTGTCGTGGAGATCCACGAAACAGACGTGCATAGCCCGATCTACCATGGAATCAGAGTTTATTGCTTTAGATAAGGCCGGTGAGGAAGCCGAATGGCTACGTAATTTTCTTGAAGATATTCCATGTAGGACGAAACCCGTGCCACCTGTGATGATTCGCTGTGATAGCCAAGCGGCTATTGGTAGGGCCAAGAGTGGGTTGTATAATGGTAAGTCGAGACATATTCGTCATCGATATAATACCGTAAGACATTTGATCACGAGTGGGGTTATCTCTGTAGACTATGTCAAGTCTATAGATAACCTAGCGGATCCGCTTACTAAGAGTTTGAATCGAGATCAAATGTATAAGCTCGTAGAGGGAATGGGAGTTAAATCCACAATTTAAAGACGATTATAGTGGATACCCAACCTTGTAGATTGGAGATCCCATGAACTTGGTTCAATGGGAAAACTAAGTTATATGAGTCTGATGATACCACACTCAAATAGTCTATTCCCTAAAAGAGCTCGAGAGTGTTGGTGACCTGTCAAGTGGTGAGGTTAAGTCTTTGACTTTTAATAATTCTTGGATGCCTTGAGAAGGTGGAGTATGACAGGATACTCGAGTAAGAATCACCTTTGTAAGTGAGAAGTGAGGGCCGCTTCTATGTAACACTTATGAATCCAAAGAGGTTGTCCATGGCCTGTAAAGGACACAAACGTAAGAACGGACGAGGTTGAGACTTTATAGTGTTAATGCTATTGTCTAAGTATACACCATGGAGGAATAGTTCAAGGCCACGTGTCCACTAGTCCGCCGGTATACTCGATAGCACTGACTAAGGAAGGTTCAAGGTCACAAGCCACCTACCCTTATGTTTTATTGTCTCTTAAGGACAGAGTTGTGTGTCTGCATGCATGCATTTGGCTATTTCCACTCATGTGGGGGATTGTTAGAAAATCGAAAGTATTTATATATATATTTATATATATATATATGAATTAGTTAGTTAGTATGGAAATAGTATTAGCATTTAATGCTAATTTGACTTTGGAAAATTCAGCCCATTTCGATCGCATTTTCGAGCCTCGATATAAATCCAATTTATGAATTGAGATATATGACGTCGATCTACGTTTCGAGTAGATAATTATAGTGTGTTTAATTTCTCGATTACGATTTTCGGTGAGTGAGAAATAGTGGCTCGAAGTTTGGGGGAACAAAACTAATATGTTACATAAAGTGGAGAAACTTACCTAATTCGGGTTTTGGAGAGTTATTACATTAATCAATGTCCCACATTGATTAATGTGTAATGTTTTGTGTGGTATTTAAATCTCTACCATTTAGTAGGAAATAACAAAGTGACTTGTGGTGGGCTTGGGCCACACATGCTCATGCGCGCGAGCCTTTTCGCCGACCGCCGCACCGCGCCCGCGCCCGTGCCCGTGCCCGGCCCCGGCTCCAGCTCCGGTCCGTGTCCGTGTCCATGTCCTTGGACTTGGATCTTGGGTCTTGGCAATTGGTCCTTTGGGTGGTCCGTGGGCTTGTCCGTTAGACTTGTGTGGACTCGTGTGGACTGGCCCAGTTCAACATTGGTGGCCTGATCCAGTGAACCTATCACACCCAAGCACTACTTTTGGAAGTCTCTGGAATGAGATTGTTCAGGAGTCCACCTCTCCACTTACCATCCCCACTACCT
This sequence comes from Lavandula angustifolia, assembly GCA_028984105.1. Lineage (NCBI taxonomy): Eukaryota > Viridiplantae > Streptophyta > Magnoliopsida > Lamiales > Lamiaceae > Lavandula > Lavandula angustifolia. The sequence goes on along the minus strand of CM054823.1, from coordinate 6,621,906 downwards.
GAAAGTTAATGCTCCAGCAATAAATCACCTGGGTGGAACAACCTATAAATAGGCAGGTCTGCATGCATTTCAAAACACACCAACACCTGCATTCTTAGCTCCAGTCTGCATTCTTAGCTCAAAGTCTTCAGCAGTTCTGTCATCGCCGGAAAAGTCCAGTTCGCTGGAGCTCGAAGATCTTGCGGTGCTGCAATCCTCGAGACGTCGTCGTTTTATCTTTGGAGACGATACGCCGTAAACCGAGAGCACTACCGGGGCGTATTTCGTCTTGCGAATAGAGGCTATCCTCGACTCGACGAAGATTTGTTTTAAACATCCTGTTGTGTTTTCGTTTTTCCGATTCACTTGTTTGTTTCCGACTGTATTAGCAGCTTGTAATCCAACATAAAGTAATTGTCCATTTTATGGATTAGCTAAATATCACACTCAATGTCGGATAGGATTAGAAATGAATTTGATTTGATGATATTCGGAAATCTACCGAGCATTGGCAGCCACAATGTATTATGTAAAAGTAAGTGAACGTGGCTGCAAATCTAAAGAAATTCGGCAACGAACTATATAATTATTTAAGATCTATACAAAAGCCAACAAAAGAATGACCGCCATGATAATCTAGTGTTACAGTGTTTAGTTTTATTGTTAAAAATCACTCGTTTGAAATTCATCGATATCTCTCTTTCGCGAATTGCAAGTAGGGGTGGGCGCGGGACGGGTACCCGCGCTGCGGGTACCCGTTTGCGGATACTCATGCCTGCGGGTAATTAATTTTAATACTCATTTCCGTTCCCGCATAGAGCGGGTACCCGTGCGGAAACGGTACAGGTACGGATTTACCCGCAAATATTATCACCTATTTATAATATATTTAAATTCATAAATAAAAATTAAAAAATACCAAAAAATGAAATTTTAAAAACATAAATTAAAATTAAAAAATACCAATATATTTAAACCACTAAATAGGACTATAGGAGTAGATAATCTGTTTTATAAACCATGTTCCAATGGTGTCTCGCCATAAATTATAATTATAAAACCGACCATATGATTATCAACTATGAAACCATAGATTCTTATAATTAAAATTACCGTGGAAAACTGTTTAGTCACACTCTAGTGCTAGCACAAAACATGCAAACGGGTACCCGCGCCGTCCCGCGCCCACCTCTACGTAAGAGGACCTCATATAAAAAAAATTGTATATTAATGCGGGTACCCGTTCGGGAACGGGTACCTAAGAATAAAACACATTCTCGTTCCCGACCCGCTTGATTTTTTGCGGGTACCCGCGTAACGGGTACCCGTACCCGTTTTTCCCGACCCGAATGGGAAATACCCGAACGAGACGGGTACGGGCGCGAGAACCCGAATTATTTGTCCACCCCTAATTGCAAGTAGATATTGCACAATAAGTAGATAGAATTATTATATTATTTGGACAATCCATATCAAATGTAGAAATCTCATTTCACATGATATACTATGAAATAGGATAATGACAAAAAATTGCATACTATTATTCTAAGGTAGTGTTTGGAACAGCTTTCAGCTGCAGCTTATAGCTTTCAGCTGCAGCTGGAGTGTTTGAAACACTCAGCTTTCAGCAGAAATTCCCTATCAAATATAGTTAAGATATAGAAGTCGCTTAAGCTGTTATGACTCGGTTTTCATATGCAACTTACAGCTTATCTAATTTATTGGACTATTTTATCCTTTCAATATTTCTATAATTCTCAAAAAATTATTAAATTTAAAATTAATATTTCTCTTAATTATAAATTTAATTACAATTATATTTTAATAGATTAGTTAGTAATTTGATAAAAATTATTTTGTATTTATTATTTATAAATTCTTCAAGTTTAATTAAATAATAATTAATAAAATTAAATATAATTCAATTTAGATGAATTGAAATAGTGGGTTCTAAAAATATTGAATTTTAAATTAATATTTGTTCTATTTTCATTTAATGATAATTATTTCTTAGCTACATAATTATTAAAATTATATAAAAATATTATTATTATGAATTTAAGTAAATAAATAATATTTAAAATATAATAGTATGATATGTTTGCGGTTATATGATATATTAAATTTATATAATAAAAAATTAATTAATTTAATATTTATTTATTTATTATAAATTATAATTATTTAATAACATTGAGGGTACAATGAATATTTTATTTAAAAATTTAAAATAAGCTATTGATATCAGCAGTTTTCCAAACACTATTTTCCCCACTTTCAGCCGCTTTCAGTAGCTTTTAACACTTATCAGTAAGTTTCAACTACTCCAAACACCCACTAAGGAGTTAATAATCATGGTCATTGTCGTTTAGGCAAGAATGAGCCATCTAGAGTAGTATATAATAAATATATGTAATATGTATCATCACCATGTTAGTAAAGTTCAACGAAGGGGTCCACGGCGGCTTATTAATCCATTGTGAGTATATATACAGAAGAATTTTTATTTAAATTATAAAATAAGCAAATAGTTTAAAAGGGATTTTGGATATTCCATGGGCATATTTATCATACCTTAATCCCTATTGAATGAAATATGTACGAGGTATCAAAAGATATAAAGCATGGTACATCATATCCATGTGTCAAATGTCTAATGCTTTAGCTCTTCCTTCTTACTTCTACAATTCGACTATGCACAGACTGTGTACTCTCTCTGTCTCGTTAAAAGTATATTTTTATTTTATTTTTTATACAGAAATTAAGAAAATGGTGTTTAATAATATATATTGTTTAACTATAACCTAATTAACAAAGAAGAACACTTATGGTGAAATGGAGGAAATACTTGATTCTTTAGTTTCATAAATGTCAAAATAAAATAATCTCATCGAATAAATATTTTTATATTTTGGATCAAAGCAAGAATAATATAATGCAAGCAGTCATAGTCTAATATCATGCCGGTCTCTGCATGCCACGAAAAAGTTGAATCAAAGCAAGAATAATATAATGCAAGCAGTCATAGTCTAATATCAACAACTCTGAACATTCAAATTTTCTTCCGCTGCCCAAATCGACTGACTTCACCACCCAAAACCGCCTATAAATACCCTATTCTAACCTTCCGTTTTCTCCACATCCAAACCCACCAATTTCCAACTCGATCAAATCCCTTCATTTTTCTTCCAAATCAAAAATGGGCGTGAAGAGCTTCTTCCAAGAAGTGAAAACCAAGGTTTCAGCCTCTCGTTTGTACAAGGCTTTGGTCACAGAGTCCAAGGAAGTGATCCCGAAAGTCACCACATCCATCAAGAGCATCGAGATACTTAAGGGCGACAACTTTGCCCCGGGCTGCGTCTTCCAGACCAACTTCCCCGAAGGTAACTACGTATGAGCACGTTTGAGAGAGTATATCGAAATACTCACTTCGTCTCATTATGAGTGGTTCGTTTTTTTCATTGGGGCATCCACTATAAATGATGTATTCTAAAAATGACAAAAAAATGAGTGGAAATAATTTAACTAACAAAAAGTCAAATAATTAATATACACCATAAAATACAATTTTTTTAATTCCAGTATCGAAAAGAAATGAGTCACTTATAATAGGACGAAAGATTAATTTATAAGCACTATATATGTTGCTTTTAAATTATTTTTATATTAATATTAATAACTCATGCAGTAGAAATCCTCCCATCGAATTCTGACTCACACTATTTTTTATTTTTTTATATTGTATATTTTATTATTAATATGTGCATCCAAGTATAAATAACTTATTAGATTTAGATTCTTATACGGTAAGTCTTTTAATCATGAATCTTTATTTAAGTTGTGAAAGGGTTTGAATGTGTTTGAGCAGGAGCACATTTCAAGTACATCAAGAACAGAGTAGATGAGGTGGACCACGAGAAGCATACGATCAAGTACACCTTGATCGAAGGAGACTTTTTGGGCGACAAGCTGGAGAAGATCTGCTACGACGTGAAGTTCGAGGACACCGAGGATGGTGGATGTGTGGTGAAGGTGACGAGCGAGTACTACACCAAGGGCGACTACGTGGTGAACGAGGAGGAGCTGAAGGCGGCCAAGGAGCAGGCACTCGTGATTTACAAGGCTTGCGAGGAGTACCTCCTTGCTAACCCTCATGTCTGCACCTAAATTTGCCAATCTTCAAAAGCCAGCTGCTTCACTTTGTCATGTCTTTTTTGTGTGTTTTGTTATGAGTTGTTTTGAATAATGAAACAGTTGTGGAGTTGTTCTCATGGTTGATAATTTGATATATATGTTTGGTTTTTAATGGAATGAAGTTGTGTTCATCATGCCTCCTTTTTGGATGAATATAAATTAAAGAGACGGGTTTTACTACAGTTTGGTGGGAATTTCAATCAGCACAAGTTTATGAAGCAATACAAGTTCATTAATCGCCCGAAGCCTTGTCTCTCTCAGCCGTTTAAAATTCTGTCTCAACTCTGTCAAATACAAAACTACGCAGTCTTAGTACAAAACTGTGTAGTTTTGAAAGCTAACTTGGTTAATTCTTTTATCCCTTTACCCTCTTTATTGTATAAAATTACGTAGTTTTATTTAGAATTATTGAGAAGTGATGCATTATCTAGAAACTTCTAGAATATCGAAGAAACTTCTAGAATACCGAAGAAACTACAAGAAAATCCTAGAAGGGTCAAGACTAGATCATCATGTACTTACTAGAATAATCCTAAGAAATATCTAGAAAATGTTGTATAGATATTATAATAGAATACTCTAGAATATAGAAGAAAAAGAGAGGATCTAGAAAGATCCTCCCACACCTATAAATAGCTCAAGAGAGCTACCATTTGTAACAACAACACAACACAACCAAAAACATTCAATCTAATAAAGCCTCTAAGATTTTGGAGAGAAGTGCTCCATTCCAAAACACCCTCTACACTAGAGACCTTCTAACATTCCAAATCCCAAAATACCTTCTACACTAAAAGACCCTTCCACATTCCAAACACTAAACAACCTTCAATTTTCTAACAATCTTCCCATTTTCTAACAAGTGGTATCAGAGCTCATTTTCTAACAAGTGGTATCAGAGCCTCGTTCGGTCATAAACAGGCGACATGGCATTATCAAGCTCATCTCTTACAACTCCTATATTCAATGGCGAAAACTACGACCACTGGAGTGTCCGGATGAGAACTTGCCTACAATCTCATGATCTTTGGGATGTAGTAGAAGAAGGGATCACCATGCCGGAAGAAGATAAAGATGATAATGCATCTACCTCTGAGGTAAGCAAGAAACTCAAGCAACTCAATGCTAAAGCTCTTTATCTTCTCCAACAATCCGTTAGCGACACTATTTTTCCAAGAATTATTAATGCTACTAGTGCAAAAGAAGCATGGGATATCCTTAAGGAGGAGTTTAAGGGTAATTCTAAAGTCCGAACTATAAAGTTACAAGGTCTAAGGAGGGAATTAGAAAATTTAAAAATGAAAGATTCAGAGGCTGTAAAAGACTATTTCTCAAGAATTATGGAAATAGTCAATCAAATGAGATCTTATGGTGACAAGATCTCCGACGAAAGAATCATCCAAAAGGTTCTAATTAGCCTCACAGAGAAGTATGATCCCATAGTAGCCGCTATCGAAGAAACAAAAGATTTATCAGCATTGTCTACCGCGGAGTTGATGGGTTCTCTAGAAGCACACGAGCAAAGATTGAGCAGGCGACATGAAAACTCGCTTGAGAGTGCCTTTCAATCAAAGCTCAATGTTAAAGGAAATAAGTCGAAATTCGGCGGACATCCGAAAGGAGAAAGAAGCTCAAACATGGAGGAGAACAAGGGAAAATATCCACCATGTGAAACATGCAAGAAGACAAATCATTTGGAGAAGGACTGCTATCATCGACGAAAGCCACAATGCCGAAATTGCAAGAAGTTTGGCCACGTTGAAAAGTATTGCCGATTAAAGAAGAACCATGAGGCCAACTACTCTGAAAGTCTAAAGGAGAAGGAACATCTATTCTACACATGCCATTCTGCAACAGAGACAGACAAAGAAGAATGGTATATTGATAGTGGGTGCAGCAATCACATGACCTTCAACGGTGATATTTTCTGCAATCTAGACACCTCTATCAAGAGAAAGGTCAAGATGGGAGACGGCAAGCTAGTGGAGACGAAAGGGATAGGAACCATTGCCGTCGAAACTAAGAAAGGTACGCGATTTATAAAAGATGTTCTTCTCGTACCAAGTCTATCACAAAATCTGCTAAGTGTAGGCCAAATGATGGAAAATGGTTATGCCCTACACTTTGAAAATAAATCATGTCAAATATATAACATGAAAAATAATCAAGAAATTGCGAGCATCAAGATGGGAAAAAATAGGAATTTTCCCATTTATTGGCGATACCCACAAAAGGCGATGGTGGCTCAGCTCGATGATACCAGCCTATGGCATCGAAGATTTGGACACTATAATCTCAATGCCATAAGGTTACTCCATCAAAAGAAGATGATGAGAGACTTGCCGCTCATAAATGAAAAAGGAAGTGTTTGTGAAGGATGCATGTTCGGGAAGCAGCATCGGCAACCATTTCCAAAGGAGAAAACATGGCGGGCTAAGGAGATTCTAGAGCTTGTCCACACGGACGTATGTGGGCCTATGAGGACGCCTTCACTCAGTAATAACAGGTACTTCATACTCTTTATTGATGACTACACAAGAATGACATGGGTATATTTCTTCCGAGAAAAATCAGAAGTTTTTGGAATTTTCAAGAAGTTCAAGAACTTTGTAGAAACACAAAGTAGTCACAAAATTAAGAAGTTAAGAAGTGATCGAGGTACGGAGTACAACTCTAAAGAATTTGACAAGTTCTGTGAAGATGAAGGCGTAGAACACCAACTAACGGTGGCCTACACTCCACAACAAAATGGAGTGTCAGAGAGAAAGAATCGGACTGTAATGGAGATGGCAAGGTCCATTCTAGCTGAGAAAGGATTGCCAAAGCAATTCTGGGCGGAGGCTGTCTATACATCAGTCTACTTACTAAACAGGTGTCCAACCAAAGCCGTCCTCAATAAGACGCCAATTGAAGCTTGGTCCGGTCAGAAGCCTTCAGCTAAACATTTGAGGATCTTTGGAAGTATCTGTTACATCCATGTCCCCTCAGTAAAAAAGACATAAGCTGGAGGACAAGACACAAAAGGGAATCTTCCTTGGATATAGCTCTAAATCAAAGGGCTATAGAATCTACAATCTCGAGACCAAGAAGCTCATCACAAGTCGAGACGTGGAGTTCGATGAGGAAGCTACTTGGAACTGGGAGACGGAAAACACACTAAAGAAGACAGCAACAACACAACTTGAGGTGGCTACAGAACAAGAAGAAGAAGAAGAGGCACACAACGAAGTGGACTCCCCACCAGAAAGTCCACCACTAAGGTACCGATCTTTACAAGATATATATGCAAATACTGACGTCTATGAAACATGCAACTTTTGTGCCCTAGAGCCACATAACTATGCAGAGGCATCAAAAAAGGATGTCTGGATTAAAGCAATGGAGGAGGAGATAAAAATGATCGAGAAGAATAATACTTGGGAGTTGGTAGATCTTCCAAGTAACAAGGAAGTAATTGGAGTTAAATGGGTGTTCAAGACGAAGCTGAATCCTGATGGCACCATACAAAAGTATAAAGCAAGACTTGTAGCAAAGAGCTATGCTCAAGTGCCAGGAGTCGACTACACGGAAACGTTTGCTCCAGTTGCTCGAATGGACACAATTAGAGCTCTTATAGCTCTTGCAGCTCAAAAGAAGTGGCGAATATTTCAACTAGATGTCAAGTCTGCCTTTCTCAACGGAGAACTAAAGGAGGAGGTATATGTAGAACAACCAGAAGGCTTCGTGAAAGAAGAAGGTAAAGTCCTCCACCTAAAGAAGGCACTATATGGGCTCAAGCAAGCAACACGATCCTGGTATAGCAAGATTGATGAATACTTCACTCTCCAAGGATTCAGGAGGAGCAAAAATGAGCCTACACTCTACATCAAATCCCAAGGTAATTCCGACATCTTAATCATCTCTCTTTACGTTGATGACTTAATAGTCACGGGAAATAATACAAAACTAATAGAAGACTTTAAGAGAGACATGATGAACACTTTCGAGATGAGTGACTTGGGATTGATGCACTATTTTTCCCGGGAATGGAAATAAGCCAAGAAGAAAAGGGCATATTTCTATCACGTAAGAAGTATATAGAGGATATCTTGAAGAAATTCGGGATGCGGGATTGCAAGACCGTTCGGTATACCGCTAATTCCAAATGAGAAGTTAAAGAAAGAAGACGGGACAAAACTTGTAGATGCTTCCAGATATCGAAGTCTGATAGGAAGCCTACTTTATCTAACAGCGACAAGGCCAGACATTATGTACGCCACGAGCCTGCTTTCCAGATTCATGGAAAAGCCAAGCGAGATGCACTATGGAGCTGCAAAGAGACTTCTTAGATACCTGCAGGGAACAATTAACTTTGGAGTTTGGTACACACCAAGCTCATCTTTCAGACTTTGCGGATACACTGATAGTGATTGGGCAGGATCTAAGGATGACATGAAAAGCACCTCCGGTTATGCCTTCACACTCGGTTCAGCCATCTTCTCATGGGGATCGAAGAAGCAATATTGCGTTGCACTATCATCAGCAGAAGCTGAGTACGTAGCAAAGATCCCGGAGCAAGCATGCCAAGCTATATGGCTAAAGAGAATACTAGAAGACATGGGAGAAAATCAAGATGCGATAGAAATCTACTGCGATAACAAATCAGCTATCGCAATGGCCAAAAATCCAGTTTAGCATAATCGCACAAAGCATATTGATATCAAGTATCACTTTATCAGAGACGTCCAAGCTAAGGGCCATATCGAGATGAAGTATTGTCCGACAGAGGAACAACTAGCGGATATCTTCACCAAGGCACTACCAAGAGATCGATTCCAATTTCTAAGAAGCAGGCTTGGAGTCATCGATAAATGCATCAAGGAGGAGTATTGAGAAGTGATGCATTATCTAGAAACTTCTAGAATATCGAAGAAACTTCTAGAATACCGAAGAAACTACAAGAAAATCCTAGAAGGGTCAAGACTAGATCATCATGTACTTACTAGAATAATCCTAAGAAATATCTAGAAAAGGTTGTATAGATATTATAATAGAATACTCTAGAATATAGAAGAAAAAGAGAGGATCTAGAAAGATCCTCCCACACCTATAAATAGCTCAAGAGAGCTACCATTTGTAACAACAACACAACACAACCAAAAACATTCAATCTAATAAAGCCTCTAAGATTTTGGAGAGAAGTGCTCCATCCCAAAACACCCTCTACACTAGAGACCTTCTAACATTCCAAATCCCAAAATACCTTCTACACTAAAAGACCCTTCCACATTCCAAACACTAAACAACCTTCAATTTTCTAACAACCTTCCCATTTTCTAACAAGTGGTATCAAAGCTCATTTTCTAACAAGAATAGAGTAGACATGCGATTTTTGTGACAGAAAATCCCGTCCCCAATCCATCAACCTCTGCATAATTAATGGAATTTCCACAATCGAATATGGAATGGTTATGTAAGCAAAACTTCTTCATTTCAGATGAAGTTGGGCCTTGCATTCTGGCCCATTTCACCATATCCTAAAAGTTCTCACGTTTGGGTTTGGGTTGGGTGGGTATGGCAATTTCTAAAACTAATGGGGCGAAAACATAAAGTTTTAATGCAATTTACGAATCTTATCAACGTCATCAATGGGCTAGGAAAGACAAGATTCATATTTTGCCAATGAGAAAGTGTTTTATACTTCTGGTTCTTGTCTACTAAAGAACCTCAGATTATAGAGGACGCGTTGAATGATGCTGATTGGATCACCACCATGCAAGAGGAGCTGAACCAATTTATCAGAAACGAGGTTTGGGAGCTTGTTGATAGAGCTAAGCATCAACATGTAATTGGGACTAAGTGGGTCTTCAAAAACAAGCGAGATGAAAACAACGTCATCGTTAGGAACAAAGACAGACTAGTTTCCAAAGGTTACAGTCAAGCTGAACGGATAAATTTTGATGAGACATTCACCCCAGTCTCGAGATTAGAAGTCATTCGTCTATTCTTTGCTTATGCAACACATCAGCGTTTTAAAGTTTATCAAATGGATGTAATGTTAGCTTTCCTGAAGGCATACTGAAGGAAGAAGTGTATGTAGAACAACCACCTGGCTTTCAACAGGGACATCAAGTATACAGACTCAAGAAGGCTCTGTATGGGTTAAAACAAGCACCTATGGCATGGTATGATACCCTTTCAGAGTTCTTCCTTCAGAAAGGTTTTTAGAAATGAACTGTAGATCACAATCTGTTCAGTATCAAATCAGAAGACGACATTCTACTGGTGCAGATCTATGTGGATAACATCATCTTTAGATCAAGAAATGCGATCATATGTCAACAGCTCGAGAAGATGATGATGGAGAAATTTGAGATGTCTATGATGGGAGAGATGAACTATTCCTTGGACTTCAGGTTAAGCAATCGGGGAAGGGAATTTTCATCAATCAAGCAAAGTATACCAGAGATCTCATCAAGAAAGGTTGGCTGCGATTCTAGCAAACTAGTCAAGATTCCCATGAACACATATCTAAAGATTGATCTTGACAAAGAGGGAGTATCTGTTAACTCTACTAATTATAGAGCTATTATTGGTTCATCATTATACTTAACAACAAGTAGACCTGACATAACTTATGTTGTAGGTACAGTTAAACCTTGATAAAGTAATGTTTGATAGAGTAATAACGTCGCTTAGATAATAATTTTTTCAGTCCCGACTTAGGTCAATGAACTAAAATAATGTTCGATAAAGTAATAACCTCGTAGAATGAATATTTTTTTCAGTCTCAAGTTTATTAGTTTATCGAGGTTTAACGGTATATGCGCAAGATTTCAAGCGAATCCCAAGCGAAGTCACCTAAACTTAGCGAAGAAGATTCTCCGATACCTGAAAGGAATACCTGATGTTGGGTTATGGTATCCTGCTGATGATAATCTTGAACTAACTGGATATTCTGATGTTGATTATGCAGGTTGCAGAATCGACAGAAAATTAACTTCGGGAACATGTCAGTTCCTAGGAAGTAAGCTCATATCATGATTCTGAAAGAAACAACACTCAGTTACTACGTCCACTATTGAAGCTGAATATATGGCTGTCGGAAGTTGTTGTGCCTAGATCGTATGGCTTCGACAACAACTGAGAGACTATAATATTAATCAAGATGAAGTGTCGATTTACTGTGACAACACCAGTGCTATTGTAATTACTCAGAATCTTGTCCTTCATACAAGATGCAAGCACGTAGATATCCGACACCACTTCATCAGAAATCATGTCGAAAAGAAGGATATCATAATGGAGAAAATACATATATACTGACAAGCAAAAGGCCGACATATTGACTAAACCTCTAGCTGAGACTAGATTTAAAGAACTCCCAGTAGAACTAGGTCTACTGGATCCTACTGATTCAATTCAGTGAAACGATCCTTAGAGTATTTTATCAAGGGAGAACGTAAACGATAATACTGAACGAATTTAGTATCAACACACTGGTATCAGCTGACTACTATGTTCAGCTGTCAGGTTTGCGTATCCAAATCAGTACATGACATTCAGCACATGCATCGCATTTATTTCCCGCCATTAATTCAGAAAGGAAGTCTTTAATAAAATCGTTTTTATTAAAAGAACAACATTATATATACTGATTGTGAAACATTTAATGCATGTCATCGTTTTTATTAAAAGAACAACATTATATATACTGATTGTGAAACATTTAATGCATGTCATCTCACCTTACTTTATTTGCGATAGATACATAGGTCGAGACTATAGGCGGCACATTAATCATTACTGTTAATAATATAAAATCTCAATCGTCTATTTTTAAAGCTGATCAAATCTGAACTGTCTACTGAAAATCGCTTCATATTCGCATAGCTCATATACATGACTTGATCGAAATGAAATCATATTTTCCTCCATTATCGAACATCCAGTACCTTGCATATTCTAAACTGCACTCAGATTTCTACTACAATTTCAGCACTAAATCTTCGGTAAATACTTTAGTCCTATTCTGCAAACACTAACTTGCTCTATTTTCAAGTGCTTACACATTTTTTTGCAGAATCTCTACATTGGCGACCTCTCCAAATAACTCAATACTCGTTCCCGAAGATATGGCCGAGATCTTATCCAGCAATCGTGTATGGTTTGAGCATGTGATAGCGTTCAGAGCATGTGGGTTAGATTATATGGAGTCCATCTTCGATGCTCTAGCATCCTCAGGGCTTAGACCTTCCTCTCCAGAATGTCACATCTATGGCTTCCGAGGTAGGTGTTAGAGTTATACTACAATTTAAGGTGCGATGGAGACAAGCTCAGAGATATTTCATGTTTCGACTATCAAATTGAGGCGAAGCCAAATGTATGGAGCCCTCAGACTGCTTCTCTCGATATTGAGTAATGCTTGGTTCGCAGTCTCCATCTTCCAGACGAAGGAATCTCTCCAGTTGACTACAAAGAGACTTCTATTAATAAGTACCTAAGTAGATTCATTGGGCAGAAAGATATAGTATTCAAGGCTGCTTTTCTGAAGAACAGACTTTTACTTGAATACAGAGGTCTTGCATACATCGTGAATCACATAGTGACCAGCCCAGTAGGATCATTCGATCAGCTATCCAGAGTGAAGATTCAGATCATGATGGCTATTATGCATGGAGTTCAAGTAAATTGGGTAGAGTTCTTCTTGAACCAGTTCAATACCCAAGGGGAACTGAGACTCAACCCGATTGGAAAGCTACTGTATGGGAGTAGCGTGTCCATTATAATCGAGGAAATTTGCATTGACAGGGTCACCTTCGCTGACTCCAGACTCTTCAATAAGAAGCTCGTGAAATTTTAGATGCGAGTAGCTACTGAAAAATCCATCGGACGTGGCATTCACGATAAGCGCTCAGCACCACCAACTCAGGAGCCACGTCCTAAACCCTCTAGGAAGAGGAAACTAAGCAAGAAACCTGAAGCTCCTATGAATGTCATTGAACATGTTGAAATTTAGGACTCAAAGTCGAGCAAGGAGGAAGCTACTCCAAAGGATAAAGTTAAAATGATTAATTCAGAAAAGACTCGGTCCGCTCCACAAGCTGACATTCCATAGACTGAAGTCTCAAAAGTTATACTTGACTCTGTTTGATGGCCAGAAACAGAGCAACTGAAGAAATAGCAGAACATATACTAGAGAGACTAGATCACTCAAATCTAGTTGACATTGCAGTAAGGGCTAGGGTCAAATGCATCTTCGGTTATTGGATTGGGATATCTTCGACGAGACCATTAACCTAAGGATTGTCCCTGATGTCTGAAGAGTAGCCACTTAGGTCAGAAATAGGTTATGGAAAGCCAACTAACATTGCGTCGATGGAGGGCCTAAGGACCACAATTCTCCATGAGTCTGAAGGGTGAATCTGAACTACCCATTCAGTCAGAGACTCAGGAGAATGATGATGCTGATAAAGACTCAGCACCCAAGGACGCAGACCAGGGAGGATCTGCTGAGGGAAAATCTCCCAGCGGTCATAATGATACACCACTACCACCTCCTTCATCTGGTGTCATCGAGGTTGCACCATTTGTTTCTCACCAGCAGCCTATTGCTACTACTAAAGTGAGACTCGGTATATCTCGGTATCAGGCCAAAGATATTCCAGATGCTTCTGCCAAAAGCATAAATAAGAGCCTATGATGCCAAGGAGACAAGAACCGCCTTCTTGCGAAGTATGTTCAGATCAAGTGGTCCCAATACACTAAAGACCAGGCCGCTAAGCTCGATGCCTTAACCACTGAAGTACAGAGGGTCAGTACTCCAATCAATCCTGATATTGACATGATCATCTCCAAGGCACTCGAACTATAGAAGACTGATCTCACAACACAATTTCAGAAGCTTAGCGAAGATCAAGCCAATGAGAAACTGACTACAGTCATGTCTGATATGGTGAAGATAATAAAAGAGCAAAACATATTGGCCACATCTAGTGTGCAATAGGTACTGACTCAGTAGGCATCTGCAATGCAATTAAGGAAAGATGAATATGTAGACCTGCTTGATAAATCTCTAAAGCAGCATGAGTCAAACAAAGTTGATCTACTGAAGACCATCAAGATTGAGCATGACGAAGAATGGAAAAGATATATTGATGTAGTTCGTGATGTGGATTCTCGAGTCAATGTTGTTCAGGTTGTTGTAGAATCCCTGTCAAGCAAGGTAACCACCATTTCCGTCTCTAAAATTGATGATGCCAAAAAGGGGGAAAGAAGTGGGAAAGGAACAACTGAAGGAAGGAAAGGACATTAAGATTGAAGAACTTCCTGTTATCATATCACATCCAAAGGGGAAGGAAGTGAAGTAAAAAAGCTTATGCTCATAGCTACAGGATCAAGAGAAGGACCCTCAGCTCAAGTTATGGTCGATGAAGTAGCTGAATTTGCGGATCAGCTAAATGATGAAGAAGATGAACCCATTTGTTCAGTCACCAAGGGAAAGCAAAAGGCCAAGAGATCCCCTACTCCACCAAAATTCAAGAATTCAATTGAACAACAAGCTTATGATTGAGAAATGGACAAAAAAATCCAAGCAGGGGAAGAGGCTAAGACTAAGTCTATGAAGAAAGCTATATTGATAAAGTCAGCTGTATCAAGAAGGACGATATCAGTAATTCCTAGAATGACTCGAACAGAGGTTGCGAAAGCCAAAAAAGCTGAGAAAGCTAAGGAAATTCAGAAGTTCAAATCAACTGAAGATAAAGCTAAGGATTCAGAAACTGAGACAGAGACTACATCTGAAAAAGCAGGCCAAAGAACAATAAGCCCACATAAACCTATATGGGAGGCTTGTGAAAGAAGACTGGACAATATTGCTGAAGCCAGACAAGTTCGAGAGGCTAGAGAAAGACTGAGATTAGCTGATCTGGAAGCTCTAAGACAGAGGATAGAGAAAGAGGCCAGCGAACATATGTCAATCAAGGACAGAAAAATTCCTACAACATTCAAGTTCTACAGACAAAGTAAATCAAAGAATCAGCTTAAGAATGAGTCACACCCTCGTATAGACAAATGGATACCTTGGGAGCTCAATCAGAAATGGGAAGAGATCAAAGTAGAGTTCATCAAGAGCTGTTACATACGAAAGACTTTAAAGAAGTCGGTGCAGATCAGTTGTTCAAAGATTTTCTAACTCAATATGAACCAACTCTTTATGTATATGTTCAGACTATTCTCAACACTCAAGGACTCCTACTGAAAGCACCAGAATACCGAGTTATTCCTCCTCCTAAGACTCTAGAAGGGAACATCTGCATGAAGGAGATCTAGGAAGAAATCAGTTTTGCTATATACAGGAAATCCTTAGATCTGACTAGTCTTAGTTCTAATATTGATAGTGATAGAAGATTCTCTGTACTTGTATCTTTTACATATATCTTAATGGAATCTCTATCATTTTCCCGAGGACAACTTCATTGTCACTATTGCTTATTGCATCACTTTTAACACTACTGATCACCTCAATGATCAAGACACACACTCACAATTATGCTTATTGTTGCTTATCTTTCCATGTGTTGTCTTATGTATATGAGTTATACTGATTTTAATAGGTTTTGACATCGTTAAATAAGGGGAAATTGTTGGTGATTCAGTATGATAAGATTTGAACATCTCAAAACCCTAGCTGAATGATGAGACCTTATATTGTAATAGCTTAGTTGAGTTCAACATGTTACGAACTCAATAGGCTAGCTAGAGTTCAATAGCTGATAGGCTCAAATTAGCTTTTTCAGCCGGACGGACTCAACAATGAAGACTCAAGTTTCTTAGAACCTACTAAATATTTGAAGGAATCGGCCTGTGAGCTTAACATCTCCGAAGAATGTCAGTAGAGGACAACTCAGCTAAAGTGTCTGAGGTATCAAAGGAAGTCAACTCAGTATCTACTTTAGAGTTTGAACAGCCTCACCTAACATTCAACCTCGACCAATGAGGAGTTGTCAGCACTGTACTTGCTCTGGCACAAAGTTGCCCTCAAGACTTAAAAAAGGAGAATCTCTACAGTAACGTCCAAAATGAAGATGGTTGTTTTCCTTGTCGCTTTTGACACGTGGCTAGGTCTCTTCCAACGGATCTTTCCATAAGTCAAAACTATAAATAGAGATCAATCTTCAAGCGATGAAAACACCAGGAACTCAAAGCAATCAAGCATTCAAAGCTCTAGCGAACTTAAAGATCACTCAACGGAGAACTCACTGCCCAGATAGTTATTCTCATAGTTCTTCTCTCTAGAGATATCATTGTTCTCATTCTCTATTCTAAGCTAACAGTGCTAGATTACATACTTAGAAAAACTGAGTTCATATTTGTTGAACTGTTCATATTGTAAGAACTCTTTCGTAGTTGGAGAAACTCAAACCTCGTTTTTGAAACTTGTAAAGCCACTAAGACTATAACTAGAGTATTTGTCCAGTGCACAGATAATAAGACTATGTGAAGACTATACTATGACTCTTCCCTAAAATATTAATCTACATTATTTAAATCTCTAACCAAATGATCTCATTTCTCTCACTGTAAATATGCATGTTCATTGTATCTATCACATTCAGAGAGAGCGAGAGATTGGGTGAGAAAATTAGAAGAGTTTCGAGAGATCTCCATGAGAGAGCAAGTGAAGAGGAAAAGAAAGAGGCAAGGGAGTTGTTTAGGAAACTCGATTGAACGGAGATGGGAAAATAAGCCTAAGTGAATCCGAAGAAGGTGTTGAACCTGCTGACCTATCAGGTGAGAAAGTGTTCAACGAGCTCGACTTGAACGCAGACGGATGGCTGGATTTCGACGATGTTCTTGTGTTGTTCGATTACAAGAAGAACAAATTCACGATTCTCCGGTGTGATGGGTGCCACGTCTTGTTACTCGGAGCAAGATTCTCATGCTCCCGATGTACGATTTAGCAACTTTGGCTCCGGCCAAGACGGGCACCCCCTTTGTCGAGCTTGTCATGCCGGAGGCAAGTTCCGACACGAACATCACTTCAAGCAGCGGGTGCCTAAAGACCCCAAGCCGGTCATAATCAAGGTTAATTAATTCTCATTTAATATTTATATATAAATTTGATTGCTTATTATTCTTTGCTTTACTAGTAGCTCAACCGGTTGGTATTTTCATTCCCACGAGAGTGATTGATCTAATATTCAATTCATGTTATGATAGATTTAATAATAATTACATTTTTTTATCTTCTTCATTAGTTATATATTCCTTCTGTCTTGCTATTACTGTCCTGCTTTCTTAATGGATTGTTTATGACAGAAGATTATTCTTAATACTAAAATGGAGTGGGTCCTCTTTACTCACTAGTCACTACTCACCATACATTGTTATACTCTCTTTTTCCATAAGTATTTCTGCCACACGATTCTCTGCCACTCCAAATTCAGAAATTTATGATTATTAACTTTTTGAAAAATTTAAATTATTTTTTTAATTACATCATGAAAAAAAATTAAAAATCAACTGCATCAATATGACTTGATAAAATTTGAATGAATTCTCATTCCATCCCAATAACTATTTCTCAAAAATTATGTTCATTTATTAATATAATTAAAGCTCATAAAATAAACATCTAAACAAAGTTTCTTAATCTCCTTGCGGAAAAGAAACTAGACAGTACTAACGGGACGGGGGTAGTATATTATATACTAAAGCAATAATACATTATTAATATGTATCGAAGGGCGATACGGAAGAATACAAATACAGAACGGCAGTGGACATCGGTAAGTTATTGGGAAGGAAGGATAAGGAAGTAAACCTGCAACTGCCTCCTCTGGGAAGGAAGGGTAATATGATCGCAGAATTTATGAGTAATAACTTTGAGGCTCCTCAGATAAGGAAGGATAAGGGTAATAATGTGATAATGTGATCCATATTATTTTGGGATCACAAGATCGAGAAGATTGAGAAGATCGAGTATGATTTAGATGAAGATCGAGAAGATCAAGTATGGTTTAGATGAAGATCAAGAAGATCGGATTTCTTTCATGTACATAATTCTCTTCATTATTATTGTATATTTGATAGTTAGTACCATATATTTTATAGTTAGTACCGTATATTTGATAGTTAGTATATTAACATGGTATCAGAGCTCTAGATCCTAGAGTTTATTTCACGCAATTTTCGTGAGAACTAATGGCCGCCGATCAACCGAAGAAGGTGGATATGTCCTATCACATTGGCTCCAGCGATGGACCTAGAAATATTATTACTCCTATACAACTTCGTGGTGAGAACTACGATAAGTGGGCGAGAGCAATTCGCATCTCGTTCAAGGCGAAGCGCAAGTTTGGTTTTATTGATGGGACGATCGTTAAACCAACAACTGCGGAGAAATTGGATGATTGGGTCGCGGTGCAATCCATGTTAGTGTCCTGGCTAATGAATACTATGGATCCTATAGTTCGATCCACTCTTGGCGAGTATGATGATGCACAACTTTTTTGGAACAACCTCAAAAACCGCTTTTGTGTGGTTAATGGCACACGCACTTGTCAACTAAAGAAGTCCCTCAGTGAATGTAAACAAGGTACTTCTGAATCTGTTGCTACTTACTTTGGAAGATTTTCCAAAATTTGGGATGATTTGCTTGCGTATGTCACTGTGCCTACATGTGCATGTGGAAAGTGCACATGCAACATAGTTTCTCAGGTTGAGAAAATCTGAGCAGAAGATCAACTCCATCACTTCCTGATAGGGCTCGACATGGTGTACTCCTCTTTGCGTGAAAATCTCTTAGCTCAAGATCTGTTACCTACTCTGGATCGAGCTTATCAGCAGGTAGTCCAGGCTGAGCGGTTGCGAATGGTTGAATTTGGGGTGAAAGAGAATCGGGATGGCGTTTGCGGTTCAGTCGGATGTACGTAGCAAGTCTCGGCCTGTGACGGGGAGCGAGAAATTCTGTAATCACTGCAACCGCGAGGGGCATGATGAGCCTTCTTTTTTTCAGTTACATGGTTTTTCGGATTGGTGGGGAGACAGACCTAAAGGTGGTCGAGGTTCTGGTCGCGGAAATGGTGGTCGAGTAGGTCGCGGTGGTGGGCGCTCGGGACGGGGCCGATTTGGTGATCGTCCTATTCAAGCAAATAACACGATTGCTGGTCAAACTAGTGGTGCTTCTCAAGGGACGGCCACGGATAGTGCTAAGCCATCAGCCGGTCCTGCAGGAATCTCCGCTGCCCAACTAAAGCAACTTTTGGATGCTCTTACACAAACCAAAGTTCAAGATCATGATCGCCTGTACGGTAAGAGAGATAGTAGTGCTTGGATTAGTGATACAGGTGCCATGAATCACGTGGTTTGTGATCCTAATCTTTTGATCACAAGTCGACGAGTTCCACGTTGTCCCGTGGAATTGCCGGATGGATCTTCCGTTGATGCCGATCATGAGGGAGATGTTGCTTTACTTGGTGGTTTAACTCTTAAAAATGTTCTTTGTGTCCGACAATTATCTTGCAATTTGATTTCCGTCACTCAATTAATAGACGATTCCAGATGTGTTTTGCAATTTGCTAAATATATTTGTGTGATTCAGGACCTACTGACGAGGACGGTGATTGGAGCGGGTGAGAGGTTGGACGGACTGTACTTTTTCCGAGGATTTTCTTCGCCCAAAGTTAATGTCGTTGTCGGTAGTCCGTCATATGAGTTGTGGCATCAACGTCCGGGGCATCTATCGGAGAAAGTTTTGAAGAAGTTGTCAGTTGTGGGTCAGTCATGTCGTACGAGTGGTCGGGCTTGTGATGTGTGCTCTCGTGCCAAGCAACCTCGATCCAGTTTTCCTCTTAGTGTGAGTCGTGCTATTCGTTTAATTGAACTTGTGCATTTGGATTTATGGGGGCCTTATAAACAATGTTCGTCAGGTGGGGCTTCTTATTTTTTAACTATTGTGGAAGATTTTTCGAGAAGTGTTTGGGTTTACTTGTTGCGTAATAAACTGGAGGTGCAAACTATGTTTTTTAATTTTGTGGCTATGATCAATAGACAATTTAATCAAGTTATCAAACGTGTTCGTAGCGATAATGGCACTGAATTTAAATGTTTGAATGAATATTTTTCAAAGGAAGGCATTATTTTTTAAACTTCTTGTATTGGAACTCCACAACAAAATGGGCGTGTTGAGCGAAAGCATCGTCATATTTTAAATGTTGCTCGGGCTTTGCGATTTCAAGGGAATTTGCCAATTCATTTTTGGGGGGATTGTATCTTGGCGGCATGTTATCTAATTAATCGCACTCCCTCATTATTTCTTCACGGTAAGACGCCATATGAGTTTGTTTTTGGTAAACCTCCATCATATGATGTTGTTCGTATTTTTGGTTGCCTTTGTTATGCTCATGATCTTCGGCATAGAGGTGATAAGTTTGCTAGTCGAAGTAGGCGTTGTGTTTTTGTGGGTTATCCGTTCGGCAAGAAGGGTTAGAAGTTGTATGATTTGGAGACCGAAGAATATTTTGTATCTCGTGATGTTCGCTTCTTTGAGCGAGAATTTCCATTTGGAGTTAGGTCTTCCTCGAGTGATTTTGTTCCGCTGGATCCGCATATTTCAACTAGTGTGTGTGATGATAGTTTAAGTGAGGATGAGGAGTTGGTTGCCGACACATCTCCTCAGCTGAATACTGACAATCATAGTTTGGATGAAGCGCCTTTGCATGAGGTGTCTTTGCATATGGAATCTTCCTCACGTGAGGAAAATATGGAGATGGATGATCATGTTAGTACTCCTAATGTGGTCAATGATAATTCTGATACAAGTGGTCAAGGTGAGTCACATGATGTTGAATTAGGTCGTGGGAAACGTCAAAAATTTCCTTCTACACGATATACTGACTTTGTCACTCATATAATGCGGAAAAATAGTCCATCTCCTCTCGTCCCGGCTTCGACACCTGCCTCGACCCAAGCATCAAGTAAACCTTATTCTATAATTCCGTCTCTTAACTTTGATCGTTTCTCTAGTCGGCACCGCCAATTCTTGGCGGCCGTAACCTTAGGGCGAGAG
This sequence comes from Lavandula angustifolia, assembly GCA_028984105.1. Lineage (NCBI taxonomy): Eukaryota > Viridiplantae > Streptophyta > Magnoliopsida > Lamiales > Lamiaceae > Lavandula > Lavandula angustifolia. Next base: position 6,600,683 of record CM054823.1, on the reverse strand, counting down.
CCAAAATCTTTTCGTGAGGCCATGCAGGATCCAGGGTGGCGAGACGCCATGTCCAACGAGATACGTGCTCTTGAGAATAATCGGACGTGGGTTTTAACAACTCTTCCACCGGGCAAGAAAGCTCTTGGTAGTCAATGGATTTATCGCATTAAATATAAATCCAACGGGAGTATTGAGCGCCTTAAAGCACGATTGGTGATTTACGGCAACCGCCAACAGGAAGGTATTGATTACAATGAAACCTTCGCGCCGGTGGCAAAAATGGTGACCGTTCGGACTTTTCTCGCAGTCGCTGCTGCCAAACAATGGATGGTTCATCAGATGGATGTGCACAATGCTTTTTTGCATGGTGACTTGACGGAAGAAGTTTATATGAAATTACCTCCGGACTTTGCCAATTTCGATCCGACTAAAGTTTGTAGATTGGTGAAATCTTTATATGGCTTGAAGCAAGCTCCTCGTTGTTGGTTTGCCAAACTTTCTACGTCTCTCAAGGAATACGGCTTCGTCCAATCTTGTTCCGACTATTCCTTATTTGTGTTTCGAAACGGGCATGTCCAATTATCTATTTTAATTTATGTTGATGATATGATTATTGCTGGGAATGATGATGTTGCTCTTGTGGCATTTAAATCCTATCTTGATCGATGCTTTCGTATGAAAGATTTGGGAGAACTCAAATATTTTTTGGGACTTGAGGTCGCACGGTGTCGCGATGGTTTCTCTTTGTGCCAGCGTAAATATGCTCTAGAAATCATTTCGGAGACTGGTTTGCTAGGTGCGAAGCCGACTGATTTTCCTATTGAACAACATCACTCACTTGCTCTTGCTAAAGGTGAGTTACTTATCGACCCTGCACCCTATCGTCGTCTTGTGGGAAGGTTGATATACTTGTCCATTACACGTCATGATTTAGCTTATTCGGTGCATACTCTTTCTCAATTCATGCAAAGTCCACGACAAGACCATTGGTCTGCCGCTCTACGTGTTGTTAGGTATTTGAAGAAGTGTCCGGGGCAAGGAATTCTTCTTTGTCCTTCGCGGGATTTGTCTCTCGAGGGATGGTGTGATTCGGATTGGGCTAGTTGTCCTCTTACACGTCGGTCTTTAACTAGGTGGTCTGTTAACTTAGGCGGCTCTCCCATTTCGTGGAAAACAAAGAAGCAACACACAGTCTCCTGGTCTTCGGCGGAGGCTGAATATCGTGCGATGGCTGCAGTTGTGTGTGAACTGAAATGGGTGAAACAATTATTGACTGATCTTGGTGTTTCTCACTCTTCTAGCATGAAGATTTTTTGTGATAATCAATCTGCATTACATATTGCTAAAAACCCGGTATTCCATGAACACACGAAACACATTGAGGCTGATTGTCATTTTGTTCGTGATGCAATTACATCGGGTTTGGTCTCGCCATATTACGTTCCATCTTCGACTCAATTAGCGGATATCTTTACGAAGGCTTTGGGGCGTGGTCCTTTTGAGTTCCTTTTGTCCAAGCTGGGCGCCCATAATTTGCACGCTCCACCTTGAGGGGGGGTAATGTGATAATGTGATCCATATTATTTTGGGATCACAAGATCGAGAAGATTGAGAAGATCGAGTATGATTTAGATGAAGATCGAGAAGATCAAGAAGAACAAGTATGGTTTAGATGCAGATCAAGAAGATCGGATTTCTTTCATGTACATAATTCTCTTCATTATTACTGTATATTTGGTAGTTAGTACCGTATATTTTATAGTTAGTACCGTATATTTGATAGTTAGTACTGTATATTGTATTTATACGGCTTTCTTTGTTGGCTTCCAACACACATGTAAATGAGAAAGAATTTTATCCCAAAATTCTAGTTTTCTTAACAGGTAAAGAGCTGAACATGTGTAGATTATGGGGAGGGAAGGATGAGAAGGCTAAGTTATGCGGACGGGTATGAAGGCTAAGTTAAACCCAAATGGAATCGATTTTGAAAAGTTGAAAAGCGATGCATTATATTGGCCAACAAGGTAATTGATGATGCAATTTCCTCATGAGTTAGGAGATGGGTGGATTTATCAAACTAAAATATAAAATTTATTTACTTGTGCGTGCATAAAGAGAAGTTACGCAATCTTCAACCACAGCTAAGACTTCTTCTTCTACTCTCCCATAGGGTTGTAAACGAATCGAATAATTTTGATTCAATTCTGTATTCATATTCGATTTTTGATATTCGTATTCGATATTTTGAGATTCGAATTCGATTATAAATATTCGATTCGATTCGTTTACTTATCAAATACGAATATAAAATTGTAATATTCGATTCGATATTCGTAAATATTCGATTAAATATAAATTATAAATACAATAATTATTTTTATATATAATAATAATTTTGTAAATTTATTCGATTCTGTACTGTTTTCATCATTATGTTTCATCATTTTTATCCTTTGAGAACTTTCTCACTAGTGCTTTTGTACTGGTTTGTCATTTAGACGAAGTAATTAAAACCCCATTCCCTTCTTCCCAAATGCTCTGCCTTCTCTCTAAAACTTCTCACTAGACAATCACCCTTTTCACTGATTTTTTAATCCATCCATCGGATCTGCCAAAAATGGATACCACGTGAATCGTCTCTCCATCCCAAGTTCAAATATCAAAAAAAAAATCTGATCGGCCGGCCGGATCGCTGGAGATCTACCGGTCAAAGTTACCTTGTTTTGCGTGCCAAGTCACCGGCGATGAATCCTTCATCACCGCCGTCTCCAACACCTTCCTATCAACCTCCTGAACCTCCATCACGCTAAAGAAATAGAAAATTGCCTTCCAATCGCCGACATCTTAGGCCGACATCGTGTCGGTCGTCTGCGTTGCCTTGGATTTTGAATATTTCTAATATATTATGTTTATAGGCTTTGTCTGAGAAAATTCGAATCGAATAGTTTTGAATCGAATAGTATCGAATAGCCGAATCGAATAGCCGAACAATTGAATAGTTACTATTTAACAAACAAACAAATCGAATATTCGAATCGAATCGAATAATTCGAATAGCATTATCGAATCGAATACGAATAAAGTTTAATATTCGAACGAATACGAATATTCGAATATCGAACCGAATACGAATCGAATACAGAGATATTCGCTATTATTCGATTCGTTTACAACCCTACTCTCCCATGTCATACTTGAAGCTCCTCCTTTACTTCTTCGTCAAGAAGTAGTACAAACTCATCAAAGGCCGCCGCTTCTTCAAGTATAATTTATAGTCATGACGGTCTAAACCCATACACTTTTGGACCTCCAAGTGAGAGTAAAAAACCGAAGGGCTCGTAGCTCTTAAATATATTGTTCGACCATGCATGCATCTTCAATACTGGTAGCCGGCATTATTAACTACATTTCTTAGTTCCTTTTCTTTTAATATTTCCACATTATTCTTATATATGATTCCACTATTTATGATTTTTTAGAAGCTTAATTATCTAGCATGATTACAATATTAATTTAATGTAAAACCAAAAGTTGCATGCAACTCTAGTATCTTTCTGCCTTCTGTTTAAATAATTGTTATATTTTGAACTGAGAGGTCGGCGCCAATCTTTTGCCCAAACCCCTTCAGCATACAACACCACCAAAAAAAAAGAAAAACAAACAAACAAACCAGATTTATATCGTGAGAAAGAAGAAGAATTTCTAAATCGCTATTTCATTAATAACCAGAAAAATAATAATAATAACAAATGGATAGCCTCGAATAAGAACAATATCATGATCCTGTTCCAACAGATGTAATTAATTTGCTTTCTTATAATTATGCAAAAATTAAATGAAAAAGATATTTAAAAATAAAACTATGATGGTAAATGTAGTACTTCAAAATTACTCGTCCAGAGATAGAATTCCCTAATCATTCTGAGAAGTGGTGGCCGTTTGATGATTCTTGTTGGTTGGTTGAGTAGGGCCGAGGAGCTGCTTGTCTGTAGAAACCATTAGCCCTCGATCTGCTGTAAGGACGCTCGAACCCATCTTGGTTGTTCACCCTGCTGAAACCACGCCCGCCGAATCGTCCTCCACTTGTTCCGTCTATCTGGTACCTAACCCTTCCTCCTATTCAAAACAATCCACCCATGAAACAAATCAACCATAGTTCCAAGTGGCCATCACTATTAAGTCCAATTCAAGTTGAGCCAAAATGAAAATTTTCAAAATGGAAATACTAATCTAAACAAAAGAAAGGAGTTCTGGGGGTAATGTTATGTGATTTAATGGCAGTTGAGAACATATTACTGCCACAGTGGTTTTGAAGGAAAAGTTTATAGCTGGTAAACAGCAAACAGAAGGAACTTATACATACTTCCACCGCGAATGGGGTTGTTTCTGTTGGGTCTCCGTCCTTCAATGTAGAGTTCTTTTCCACCAATAATAACCATGGATGCCTATAAAGAGAAGTATACAGATAATCAAATGCAGTGAATTTATCCGACTGATGGCCACAACATACAAGTTAAGGAGAGACCAAATTAAAGCTGATTTATGTCTGGAGATTGATAAGAGCATTATAAACTAGTTGCACGTGGAATACAAATGCAAAAATATTGATCCACACTACAAGATTGGGAATGTTGCTATAACTTAAGAAAATATAGACACAAGAAGGTTGCCTTTCCCAATTTTTATTTGGTACAGTTGAACCTCGATAAAGTAATAACCTTGGGACCGAGAAAAAAATATTCATTTAACGAGATTATTACTTTATCGAACATTATTTTAGTACATTGACCCATATCGGGACCGGAAGAAATTATTATCTTAGCGAGATTATTACTTTATCGAGGTTTAACTGTATGTCTATTGAAAATGTTTTCCTTCTAAGAATACGAGAGCTAAATTGCAAGTCCAATTGAAAACCTCAAAGCAATTAAAATATTTGCACGAACTTGAAGCACTAATTAGAGGGCACTGCCCGGCAAATTCATAGTCTGCAGTTCAAGAAATGCAGAAAATTAAGAAATGAAGAATATTCAAACCTTAATCGCATTTTGCACCCCAGAGATATCTTCAAATTCAACAAAAGCATAACACACATCTATGTCCTGCATGGGTTTATATTTGAATTTCATATATCAACTGAGACGGCATAAAGAAGAATATGCAAGGCAGAAACAAACCTTTCGCGTTCTAATAGCTACACCATCTGGCTTCAGTTTACCAAACTTCTTAAATTCTTCCCCAATTTCAGAAGCAGACATTGTTGTAGGAACATTTCGTACGTATACTGACTTGAATTCAACTGTAGAAAAAGTGTAAAAAAATGAGCGCACAATTAGTAGACAATAATATACAACCTAATGCAACCATTATAGGCTTAATTATCAGAAAACAAAAAACATGGCATTGATGAATAGAGTCACCTTCATCATCCATAGCTATTGTTTCTTCAAGGGTTTCAGCTCCAGGCCTGTCAATCGTGGTTGATGCGGCTGATGGATGGTTAGGGGTTCCAGGCTCATGCTGCCAGTCTGGAGTAGTAGGCTTGTTGAACGAAGGTTGGGAAGACACTGTTGGAGCAGCCTGAGCTTTTGCAACCTGTAACTACAGAAAATAACGTAATAAATATAAAATGAGCTCAGACTCTTCGGGATAACTGCAATCATGAAACTACACAGCAGGATTAAAGAACTGTGAAACATAGATTTTAACATACTATAGAAGCATATGTATGTTTTTGGGGTTCAGCAGCAGGTTCTTCGGCAGGTGGAGAGAAATGGTCAGGTACGGAGTTCATAGTACCCTGAAGTGAACCATTTGACTGGACTGCAAAGTTCTCCTCAAGGATATTTTCTGGTTCAGGCGCTTTCTGTATCTGTTCTTCATGATAGTTATACCTACTGATGGGACCATTCTCTTCAATCTTTGCAGGAGCTGTAAAATCCCTTGACTGGATATCTCCACCCATGATGTAATTGGGAACTGCAAAAGTAACATATATTAGAATCAGAGGATTGACTTTGTTGTAATATTTTCAGAAACTAACTCTTAATTTATGTGTTTCAGAAAGTAGAAATATTTAGAGAAAATAGCAGAGTTGAATCATTAAACCTTGTTCTCGAACTATGGTTGAAGAATGAATCTTTGAATCGAGATTGATCTGAGGTAAATAGGCAATTGGATGCTGCAGAACTAGTTCTTCGTCAACATAGTGGAAAATATCATTCAGAACAAAATATCCTTTCTCCTGAGGTGCAAGGAAAAATGTTTCCACAAACTTCTTTGTTGCACTGTAACCCTTTACGTGCACAGAACCCGAAACCATCACTAGAACGCCACCATTCCAAGATTCTAAAGAATGTGCAGTCTTAATCTCTATCCCCGAATAACTGAGCGACATAACAAGTCGATGGATTTGCTGCGAAGATTTAGAGAATGCGAACTTAGGATGGATCCTACTTCTAACTAGACCGGTAAATTGAAGTCGAGAATATTACATCAGTCATCCGGAAATAAAGAAACGTGTCATGTGAGTAGTAGAATTTGAGCATTTAATTACGCATGAGCAAAAATGTTCATCTAGTAACGACAAAAAATAGAGAAAGAAATAACAAAAGTCATATGTAATAAAGGTTCCAGTAAGGACTGCAGAGATATTCTTCCGCATCTAATGCATTAAATCCACTTATGATGCCAGACAAGAGCCAAACTGAATGTTAACATTGATAGATAAATAAAAATCAGATTATGCACACCATAATTCTGGAATATCAATCACTGGAAAGACTAAATTTAACTGTCCAACTTAATACATACACATGATAATTCATAAATGTTACCAGCATAGCACAAGCAGTTTCTCTTGTGCTTCCTTCAATCCGAAGCATGGAGCTAGAATCACTGTAAAACTGATAGACAAACTCTGGCTGATTCTGTAACATCTGGTAGTATTGCCCAACAAAGTATGTACCAACCTAGAAGAAACATAGAAACTATAAATAAGAGTTCAAAAAATATCTATTAGACACAGATGTATCATCTATGGGATGATTCTTAAATAAAAATTCAATAATAGGTATCTTCTACCATCCTAATCTACTGGAAGGGCAGAATAACAAAATTGAGAATACATGTTGGATGATAGAACGTGCTGACACATGCATATGATTACATACACTGAGAAATATCCGTTGCATACGGAGGAAGTAATAGAACGTGCTTTACGTGGAGGAAGTAAGCATACGGAGCCAAAAATATCCGTTGCACATAGAAATAAACAACATAAATTGTAGGCATTTCTTCACAAGAAGAGGAACCAAATTCCAGATGCAGAAATCGCAATTTGCACCACATGCTTCTTAAGTTGTACACTGCTCTAAACGTTTCAAATGCTACTAAATAACCATCATATATCCCCACACAGTATCACTATATCAAACCAGAAACACGACAGATTGAAGAAGATGATAAAGAAACAACAGGATAGAGAAACAATACATGTGCGGCGGTGACGGGCAAGGGATAAGCCGTAGCCATCGAGAGGAAAAATCACCACGGATTGAAACGAGAAGCCCCAGATCTAGAAACCCCAATCACCAAGATCTATGGAGAGCAAAAAATTAAACCGAATTAATCCGAGGCTGCATCCAGTTTCGGCAATTCACATTCCCCTCTTCGTGAATTCCAACCATGAAAATCCAGTGAGAGACGCGCAGTACAGTTGCTCTAGTTGTGGTAGTACTGATAAGTGTGCGGTGCTATTTTGTGTTTGTAGGGGTTGGATAGTGTGTATGTGTTTTGTGCGTGTTGTTGTCTTTATATACTACACACGAAGTGTGTTTGTGTGCGTGGTTTTAATGACAAAGGCCACTGGTTTTTAGCTACCTTTTCGTATTTGTTGTCTGCGAAAGTGTGGGGTTTATGTCAACATAAAAAAATAAAAATTAAAAAATAAAAATTGTATGGTTGATACCCTTTTTTTTTAATTTCAACTTCCATTTTCAAATTACTGTTTTTTGTGTTTGATAAGAAAAACTCATAGATGAAAATCCAAAATGCACCTGATTAATTTCGCTTTTATTAAATACTCCTTCTGTCCCATTAGTAGTGTCTTATTCCTTTTCGGCACGGTTATTAAGAAAATGGTGTTTTGTGGTGTGTATTGTTTGACTTTTGAGTGGTTGATTCTTGTGCACATATTTCTTACCTTTTTTAGAAATGGGACACTTCTAATGGGACAATCAAAAAAGGGAAATGGGACACTACTAATAGGACGGAAATAGTAGTTTGTAAACTACAATATTGAAGTGTGCAGTAGATAAGATTTCATATCACACGTCAAAGTGCACAAGACTAATCATATAAATTAAATCATAATAAATTAATATTCTCTTCTATCATTTTTCAGATTACATTTCCCACTTTTTTTATCCCAACCTATCGGAAGGTGAAACTACATGTATCATTTTTTGCTGAAATTCATTTTATTAAATGGAGTATCGTTTAAAAAAAATGAGTTTTGGTGAAAAAAGTATAAATTTGGTCAATTAAAACAAGAAGTTTATTAAATGGGGTATCATTTTAATACGTTTTTTAAAATTTTGTCAATTAAATCACGAAGTTTCAATTTCTTGCAATTTAATACACATTACGACCCCCAATTTTTTTCGGCCACCGCAATTTAATACATGTTACGTCCACGTGGCCATCTCAAAACGACGTCGTTTTGATAATGAAAAATATTTGCAAATTAATTCATCACCCTTTAAGTTTTTGCAAATTAAATCACCATCTTTTAAGTTTTTGCAAATTAACCACCTTTCAAGTTTTTGTTAGACCAATATCAACTCAAGAAGCCAGACCGTGTGTCGAGGTTGAGGTCTACATGTAAGATCGATATCAGCTCTACATTTGAGATCGGTACCAACTCAAGAATCCAGATCGTATGTCGAGGTCGAGGTCGGGGGCGAGGTCGAAGTCGAGGGGGGAAGGGGAGGTGCAGCAGTAGAACAAAATTCAAGAGAGTTGCAGCTAAATCTCAAATTATAGATTTGCAGAACCTTGTTTTATAGACACTTCTAGTTATTGATGGCTTTTGAATGTAATATTCGATACTATATTTTTTTGAAATTTATTTATGATTTTAAATCATATCAGATTCTATTTACTTTGTTAGAAATATGAAATTGACTAATGATAATTTTGTCCATTGAATTTTTGGTAGGGTTCAAAATCTTTTTTTTTAAACTTGTCTTATATTGCAAAATCTTGAAAGGTTGTGATTTAATTTGCGAATATTATTTATTATCAAAACGACGTCGTTTTGGGATGGCCACGTGGACGTCCAAATCAGTATTCTCGTAGCTGGGAAAAATTGGGGGTCGGAGCATGTCTTAAATTGCAAGAAATTGATACTTCGTTATTTAATTGACCAAATTTTAAAAAACGTGTTAAAATTGCAAATTCAGAAAAGTTTATGCTTTTTTTTCCAAAAACCCAAAACATAATATTGAACGGTGTAGCTTAACATTGGGATAAGGTTGGGACACAAAAAATGGGATACATGATCTGAACCCTTTTTACTCATAATAATAATAATTCAACATTGTCCTCTTGGGATGGCGTAGCAGTTAAGGTGGGAGACCCTGGACCGATAGGTAGCGGTTGCGGGTTCCATAAATCAAAAATAATAATAATAATAATAATTCAACATTCCCTATTGGTTGATCTCAATAAGTATAAACTAAATTATATTCCCTTAATAAATTATACTTGATGCTTTTTAAATTAACACATTTAATGAGTAATTAAGCATTAGTAGAAAAAAAAAATTAATCTATATTTTTTTTAGGCAAATTGGATTTTTTTAGTCCCCAAAGTATGGTCTTTTGGCCAATTTGGTCCCTTATTTATTTTTTTTAGTTATTTGGTCCCCAAACTATGAAATTTTGGCCAATTTGGTCCTTCCGTTTAATTTTCCGTTAGTTAACCGTTAAAATTTTATTTTTTTAAATTAAATAAAATAAAAAGGGTATTTTCGGAATAATTTTTTCGAGGACCAAAACATCCAACTTATCGAACATTGAGGATCAATTTGGCCAAAAATTTTCGTTACTTAATTTTTTTTAATATTTTAGTAGTTTTATTTTTAAGAGCCAAATACAACAATTATAAAACTTTTCTCCAACTAATAGTTAATCATGAAAATTAAAATAAAAATATTATATTAATGAAAATCAGAGGATACTTTTTCTTCAATACAACATAAGTATTTACGATTAACTATTAGTTTTTCCTACATAACGAATTTTAAAATACTTTCATTAATATAATATTTTTTAAGTAATAAGTCTTTGTTACACTAAAGTTGTTTGGAATAGGTTTTATAGGAAATTTCTAGCTACTTATGCATAAATTTGCTTAAAGTTCATTTTAACAAAAGTTGTTAGTGTTTGTCAAAAAAAAATTATATATTTTTTGGGATCATATTTTATAGTAATATGTTCGATAAATTGTGTCACTTGGCTATAAAATATGATCTGAAATATATATATATATATATATATATATATATATATATTTAAGTAATAAGTCATTATTATACTAAAGTTGTTTGGAATAGTTTTTATAAGAAATTTCTAGATACTTATGCATAAATTTGCTTAAAAGTTCATTTTAACAAAAGTTGTTAGTGTTTTTCAAAAATATATAGTCTTTATTACACTAAAGTTGTTTGGAATAGGTTTTATAAGAAATTTCTAGCTACTTATGCATAAATTTGCTTAAAAGTTCATTTTAACAAAAGTTGTTAGTATTTGCCAAATATATATATTTATATATTTATATATAAAATTTTTCATTACTTAATTTTTTTTAATATTTTAGTGATTTTTCGTTAGTGTATAAAAATATATGTATATATATATATATTTTTTTTTTGGCAAACACTAACAACTTTTGTTAAAAAACTTTTAAGCAAATTTATGCATAAGTAGCTAGAAATTTCTTATAAAACCTATTCCAAACAACTTTAGTGTAATAAAGACTTATTACTTAAAAAATATTACATTAATGAAAGTATTTTAAAATTCGTTATGTAAGAAAAACTAATAGTTAATCATAAATACTTATGTTGTATTTGAAGAAAAAATATCCTATGATTTTTATTAATATAATATTTTTATTTTCATTTTCATGATTAACTATTAGTTTGAGAAAAGTATTATAATTGTTGTATTTGGCTTTTAAAAAATAAAATTACTAAAATATTAGAAAATTTTAAGTAACGAAATTTTTTGGTCAAATTGATCCTCAATGTTCGATAAGTTGGATGTTTTGGTCCTCAAAAAAATTATTCCGAAAATACCCTTTTTATTTTATTTAATTTAAAAAAAATATAAAAATTTAACGGTTAACTAACGGAAAATTAAACGAAAGGACCAAATTGGCCAAAATTTCATAGTTTGAGGACCAAATAACTAAAAAAAATAAATAAGGGACCAAATTGGCCAAAAGACCATACTTTGTGGACTAAAAAATTCAATTTGCCTTTTTTTTTATGTACATTTTCTTAATTTCTTTCAAATTCTCATTAATATTTTTTCTAAAATTCTCTCGAGGTTTATGAGACATCACAAAATTGTTATGAGGATAACAGAATTCGATTAACCACCATTAACAATCAGATTGCTGGATTAAATGCGTTAAAAAGATTTTTATATACAACAAAACAAATAGCAGTCACAAACATAACAATTTAGAAAACTAATGTTTTGGATCTGTTCAAACTTCAAACTGGATCCACATGAGAAAAGAACCTAAAAGAAAGCTCTAGCCATAGTTAAGTTTCATCTTCATTATTCTTCTTTTCATGAGATTGTTTTTCAACTGCTGGAGTTGTTTTACAAAAACAATTTGCTCGGATATTCTTCTTGGAGTCTGCTGTCCCTTCTCGTCGTCGTCCTGCATCTCCGGATAAGTTCATACATCTGGTGTGTCTATTCAGACATGAATCATGACTCTTTAAAAGATGAGAGTAGTTCTCTTCTTATCTGAGTTTTGCTTCGAATAACCCCATCTCTGTTTGAGAGACATGAACCCAAAGTTGATGCAACTCCAAATGCAAGAACTAATTATGATGAACAAGAAATGAGTTCGAGTCTACTAAAATGCATATAACACTGAAAATAGGTAAAACTACACAGGTTATATAACTAAAATGGTTACAAGAATTGTATGTGATCAATATCAGAAGATGATAGTTACCTGGAGTTGATGAGAGTGCTTGTGGATGTAGACGATGGGCCGAAGTAGCTCGCGTATATTTCTTGCTCCCATCCATGGCTGCCTTTTTATCTTTACTTATTTCTTCTGCTTTAGATCAAAGGTAAGTTGGTAAATCATAACTCCATGGAAAACTAAGTTGGTAAATTTTCTAACCCTTGGATGCTTGAAATTTAGGAATCATTACAACTGATCCCAGAGACTCCTCTGCACAATACAAAGGAAGGGTCATCTCTACTTAAGCCTAAATCAACATCATTAGGATTTTAAGACTGGAAAATTCGAAAGGGTTTCAAGAGGCCTCTCTTTTTGCCCAGAAAGAAAGAGAAACAGAACACCCAACCAAGGAACAAATTGAATATGGTATAATCCTTCCAAATTCTGGTACAGTAAACAAATTAAAAACCTAAATTTAAATTAGAGGGGAATGTCAAAAGTGTACATTTCAAAGTTGGAAAATGCAAAAATGTACATGCTTTTCCATAAATGCAAAAATGTACAAAAAAGGCTATTTCACATTAAGTGTGTGTGCAGGTGTGTGTTGGATTCTTTCTCCTTGTTTTACTCACTTGCCTTGATAACTACAAAATAAATGCATGCATGCTTGAAAATAAAAGCTGAAGATATTAAAAAAAAAAAAAAACTTCTCATGCATGCATGCATAAAGCCGAGAGCTGAAGATATTATTTTTTAAAAAAAAAGCATGCATGCATGAAAACAAAACCCGAAGATATAAAAAATAAAACTTCTCATGCATGCATGCATGAAGCCGAGAGCTGAAGATATTATATATATATTAAAAAAAAAACTTCTCATGTATAGCCGAGAGCTGAAGATATTATTAAAAAAACACAAGCATGCATGCATGAAAACAAAACCTGAAGATATTAAAAATAAAAATATTTTTTGGAATTTTTTGAAGATATAATTGTGGAATTTCATAAATTTAATTGTAATATTTTCGTAAATTTAATTTAGGAAATTTCGTCAATTTAATATATTGAATTTCGTTAATTTAATTTATGGAATGTCGTAAATTTAATTTAGGGAATTTTGTTAATTTAATTTAGGTAAATTTGTTAATTTAATTTAGGGAATTTCTTTAATTTAGGCAATTTTGTTAATTGAATTTAGACAATTCAGATAATTTAATTTAGGCAATTTTATTAATTTAATTTAGGCAATTTTATTAATTTAATTTAGGCAATTTCGTTAATTTAATGTAGGCAATTTCGTTAAGCTTTTGAGTGTACATCGTACCTCCAGAATTTCGTATATGTAATTCAGAGAGACACGACGCCCATGCGTATAAGCTTTTGAGTGTATATCGTGCCCTCTAGAATTTTTTCATCTCCTTTTTCTTACATTATTAAGATTTCCTTGACTAATATTGCAAGTTTATTAGTTACAAGATTCTCCAATAATAAAGGGGAGAAATTAATTAAAATATAACATATATCGTCAATTTCGATAATTTAATTTATGAATTTTTTGTTAATTTCATTAAATTAAGCTTCATACTTCGTTAATAAAATTTCATATTTCGTTAATCAAACTTCATACTTCAAATAATACATAGAAAACAAAGTAGAAATAAGACACGACAAATTTAATCTTGTGTCTCCCTCTCTGAACATGTCCTCCTTGTGTGGCCTCTTTCATGACAAACACCACACTTTCTGCTACGACCTTAAAGTGGTGCTCGTATATCTCCTTGTGGTTGCTTGTAGTGTACATATTGTGAACATAGTTGTAAAATTGGTCTCCGCTCTCCCTGTCAGCGACAACATGTTTCTAAAACAACAATGTGTTAGATATATAATAAAAGATTAATAAGTGAAAAAGAATTTATACAGAATAGCAGCGACAGCGTGGGAGCATGGCATTAGATCCATATCAAATTCGTGACACGTACACGTTTGGTTCTCCAAGTCCACCTTATAGTTGTAATTTTTTCCCGTCGTTCACTTTGTATCTTCCTCTGGCGGTCAAGGTCACAGTATATGAGCGTGCAAGGTCAATCTGCACGCTTAACTTCCTCTTCGCAACGTCCACCAACGGATGGCTATTCTCACTCAGCAATTGTCGCCTTTCATCCCACCATGACTCCATGATCGCTCATATAGTGTCTATCATCGAGAAAATCGGCAATCGACGGGCCCACAAAAGTCTTCCGTTGAAAGACTCGACACAATTTGATGATAGAAAAACGATGCAAACTCGTACATGGTTCCATAAATGTTTTTAGCGACAACATGTTCGTCTTCTTCATCCTCTTCCTCAACCGTATAATCCTCGTCATACGCATCATCATCATCATCGTTATTATCATCTGCACCGTGATCCTGTTGTTCTGATTCTTCTTGCTCCTCTTGTTTCTCTTCTTCTTCTTGCTCCTCTTGTTGTTCTTGCCTTCCAAACTCATATGCAGCTCCGCTTTGACCGTATGCATCACCAAAAATATCTGGAAAACTAAATTGGCCACTTCGAACAAATGCATTGTTCGGCAAAGGGTAATCAAATGAAGGGACGTAATGTCCTTGTTGTGATGTTCCGGCACAATAGCCGTCAAACAACGCACACAGCTGGATCGGCCTCTAAGTTGATAAGTCGAACCAAGTCATCATTCATCATCATTAATGACTTAATCAACTTTCCAGATTGAGCATGCTCCAACGAATAAAGTGTATAGGGGGTAAGCCGTGAATTAATTTGTGTACATGCTTCGATGCTTGCTCTTAAGGACGAAAACGTTAATTGGTCAGTCCGAAGTGGGGCAAGCTGTTCATCCCCACCTTTGTAATCTGAACCCAAGAAATAACCTTCATACTTTACAGTTACACGTGTCTAGGTAGACATCTGGAAAGAATTAAAAAAGAAAAAATTATCTTAGTACTCTGCAAAACCATATTTAGTACTCCGTAAACAACACATAATATAAAGCTAACATGCAGAGAGCTAAGATAATACGTGAATTTAAAAAAATATTAAAAATTAATTATAATAATTTATTTCCGACTGTGTGCGTCAATTGGCACTAAGTAGATGAGTCAATTTCATCTACTTTTAAAATAATATTTAAAAAGATACATTGTATTTTTCTATTTATTTTTCTAAGAAAAGATTGACAATTAAATTCAAATGGTAAACCTAATAATATGTACATATTTACTTAAATACTGTGTAGATAATATGTAGATATTTTCAATGATTTCCAATGATTTCCTAAAATCAAATTTTATACCTAATAATACGTAGATATTTACTCAACTAGAGATTTGTAAGGAGATTTACATGCTAATTATGCCCCTAAAATCAAGCAAAAAATATAAAAAATTATGGAATAGGGTTACCTTTAAAGATTGTTTCACCCTAAACAAGCGCCTTCCACCCTCGCTCTCTCGCTCCCTCTCGTTCTCTCTCTCTCGCGTTGTCTCGCTGTCTCGCTCCCTCTCGTTCTCTCGCGCGCGCTGTCTTGCTCTCTCGCTCCCTCTTGCTCTCTTTAAATTCTATTTCATTGAAGAATATAACTGTGCTGCATGTGAATAAATCTCCCTCAATAGGAAAAGAATCAGATTCCTCTCCTACTGTATATAGAGTTCTGTTCTTATCTGCATATCTGTGTTGCATGTGACTCTCTGGAAAAGCTAAGTGAACAGTGGTGATCTCTCTTTATCTTGCTCTATCTCTTTCCAGAATTTTTTTTCTCTCTAAATAGTTCATGTTCTGGTGAACTATGATACTTGATTAAAAAATAAAAAAAAATTAAAACGACATCAATATTAGCTGGACGAAAATATTATGGGACGAAAATATTCTGAGGACGAAAATGCATGCTGGGAAGAAAATATTCTGAGGACGAAAATGCATGTTGAGGACGAAAATGCATGCATGAAGGAAATTTTCACATTGCACAAATATTCCCTACTATGGAGTGAGTCTACTGAAATTTTCACGTTGCACACTTTAGGAGGAGAGAGAAGGAAACTTTCTCACCTATTCAAGTACAAGACAAGACACTTTACTGTAAAAGTAGGAGGAGAGAGAAGGAGACTTGCAGCACTTATTCACCTAGGCTCCTTTATAGGTTTAAAAAGTAAAAATGTATATTTTTATATTTATGGAATGTCATGTACATTTTTGCATTTTCACAGGTTTGATATGTAAATTTTTGCACATTAAACTAACTAAATATTATACAGCAAATTAACATTTTTTTAGGCAAAATTTAGGTGTTCAATGCCTCAAACTAGGGATGGCAATCGACCGGATTTGGACCGGATCCTCCTCGGTCCAGATCCAGATTCGGAATTTTTTACTTTGATCCAAATCCGATCCAGATCCAGACCCAGATCCATTGGATCCACAAGGTCTCGGGTCTAGACTTGGATCCATAAGTTTTTTTTAACTAAAATTAAAAAAATTCTAAATCAATTAAAATTTAACTAAATTAATTAATTCTACGATAACACGATAATCTATAAGAACATTATTATATGGGCTAGAAATCGGTTTTCGGTTAGCACAGATCCGAAACCAAAAAAATCGGTTTCGGTTAGCTTAATTTTCCTCGGTTCGGTTATTGGTTAACTGATCGGTTATTTAATTAACCGATGGTTAACCGATAATCTTAATTAATTATTAGTTAAAAAAACACTTAAACTGATGATTTAGTATATATGATAATATATTCCATCCCAGACCCCAAATCCAATTCGTGAAAATTTGCTCGTCGGCTGAGTCTAGATCCAATTCCTTCCACCCCAAATTCAATTCCCAGCCAAAAATCGACAAATCGTGAAATCTGCTCGGTTGAGTCGCAGTCTCGCTCTCGCAGAGTCGGCTCCCCGTCCGGCCGTCCCCGCACGGCGCACCCGGCAGTCCAGATCCAGTCGTCCAGAATCCAGATCCAGTCTCCCTCGTCCTCGACTCCTCATCGGCTCGTAGGCTCCGGCTCGTCCAGGTTCTTGTCAGTTCATCATCATTCATCACATTGTTTTTTCAAGATTTTTCGATTTATTGTTCTGTAGTTATTCATTTCTTGTGCTTAATTTTGATGGCATGTTGTTTGTCGTCATTGGATATGATCAGGCCGAGTGATTTACTTTTTTTTAAGTGTGTGAATTTTCATTAGTTATTGAAGAACCAGTTTTACTGTTCTTGATAGTTTTGAGGAGACTGGAATTTGCTTTCTTGCAATGCTTGTTCAATAATCGAGCTGTAGTGTGATCATGATTCTATTGTGTAATTCTCTTTGAATGGGGAGCGGATGCATGGTGATCAGTTTGACATTTATCAGCAATTTGTCCGTAGCAACCGAAACCGATCTTATTATCAGTCACAAAAAAAAAAAAAAAAAAAAAAAAAAAAACTGGTTATCTATTAACTAACCGAAACCGAACCGATCTCGGTTTCGGTTAACCGAAAAACCGATCGGTTTCGGTTTCGGTTTCGGTTTCAGGTGGTAAAATATACAGTTTTCGGTTTCGGTTAACTGAAAAAACGGTTTCGATTAACCGAAACCGAACCGATTTCCAGCCTTAATTACTATCATTAAAAAAGGTCAAAATACTCATAATATTTATATAAAAAAATTACAATCATTTATAAAATTACGATATTCTCTCTAAAAAAAACTTCCAAATTCATGGACAGTGGGTACTCAATCTCCTCTCTCTTTTCTATTTGTTAGATTACTAGTAAAGTATTTCAAGCTCATCAAATAATATAATGTGATATTTTAAGTAGAATAATATAAATATAATATTTTAGATATAATAATAAAATAATATTTTAATTATAAAAATTGATGGATTTGGATCGGATTTGGATCTCAGATTGTAAAGTTCAGATCTAGATCCGTAATTTTTAAAATGGGTTCAGATCCGATCCAGATCCAATAAATCTAATTTTTTAAGATCCAAATCCAGAAAAATGAATCTGAATCCACGGATCTGGACCGAATCCAAGATCCATTACCATCTCTACCTCAAACCATAACCACACAAACAATAACACAGAAAGATAATCAATCATCCAATATTAAATAGCTGGAAATTTAAATTTTATAAAAAGAAAAAAAACAGTAAAGTAATACCCGAAGAACAATGATCCAAAGAAAGCCATTCAAAAGCCTTCAAGGACTTCAAAGAACTTCTCTCATAATCATGTCGATCATCTTCTTCAATCTCTTCCCACACCTTCACCTTTGGATACAGTAAACAACGCTAAAAGTGCGGCCGAATCAAAAAAAGAGACTTTATTTTATGCAGATTGATCATTTTCTTTTCTTTTTCTCATCGATCCGGATAGGTTTTTGTGCCACCTTCGAGAATAGTTCCAACTAGCTAAAGAGGAACACCCCCTAAATAAAATAAAGAAGGGCTCTTTGGGGTCACATTTTCTATCTGACAGGACAAACAAATAGGAAGGGATGGTTCTTTCATTGCATTGATAGAAGAAGAACTAGAAAAAATCTCTTTATTACTTTGAGAAGAGAATCGTTGGTTTGACCGACGGATACAGTAAACAACACAAAAATCACTCGGCCTATTAATCCCACAAGAGATGTAAATATTTATAAATAAAATAAAAGAAGTCCCAAAACGAACAAGAATCGGAAAAATGAATACTTGTAAAGCTCCAAATTTTCATATACTTTTTAAGGGATGTCACCAGTGCGAAATTTCATAAATAGGAAGCCTTAAAATAAAAGCAAATGCAACTACTAGTTTTCGGAAAAATATGATGGAACGAAAGTACTTCGTTCATGATAAAAACTAAATTAGTAATGTAAAAAAAGTTTCATAATTCATTTCCCGTGTGACCATCACCATCAGCCACTTCAAACATCTGCCGGCCCATTATCTGAAAATGTGAATATATAAGAAGGTGAGTACGACTACTCAGTGGGAGATGTACACATTTACCAAAATTATAAATCATACCGATAAAACATAGAAAATTAGATTATGGAAATAGATACTCGGCCATACAGACCACTCGAACTTGTAATTCGGCCACACAGACCACATGAACTTGTAATTTGGCCACACAGACCACATGGACTTTTCAAACAGTCTGATTTCGACGACGACCTAGTTTTGACCGATTTTTCATAGAGAATCCAATTTCGATTCTAAGGCCCGATTTCGACCATTCCTTTCATGTCTGTCATAAATACATGAAATATCGAGCACAATGTATAATAAAGATAAATATCGGTTTCGGTTCCGGTTCAAGTTCGGTTCTCGGGAGTGATTTCTCCCATCAAGAATTGGAATCTCAAGGAGATAATGGAGGATTTTTCCTGCCTGATTCTCTTGCTAGGGTTTTTAATTGCTCCAGCGGCGATCTTCAGGTATGTAATAAGCTAGTAGGATCAATTCAAAAGAAAATTCATTTTTATTATTTTAGATGTTTTGCGATATTGTCAGATCCTGCCACACTTATGATTCTACATGCGATCGGACTAGGTTGAGCCTCATGACTCGTAGGATTGCACGATTCTACGAGACAACCATGCATATATCTACAAATTAAGCATGAAGTAACTGAATTAATTTGAGTTTTATATAATTATATATATAAGAAACCAACCAAAAATACTTTAGTCGGCAAGAAATAATACATATAGGTCCTTAATAGGTTTAAAGTTCGAACCATACTACCAACATTTAGATAAATTTAAAAAATTTGGACCCTTAGAATTTATGGGCCATGAGCGGTCGACCGGATTCGCCCACCCTCGGGGTTGGCCCCGACCACAAGCTAGACCTAAACTGTTATATCATCCCCATGGACTTCATTGCTTCTTTGTTGAGTTTTATGTGATATGTTTGTTATTTTCTTGTTTATGTCAAGGGGTAATAAGTTGAACACGACTTCTATGGAGGAGTGGATGAAGCAGGGGAAAGCTACTACGCTCGAAAATTCGTTGAAGTTCTTCAATGAGTTGAAGGGGCTTGGAGTGCAGAGCATTTTGGTTTCGTCAATAAGGGAGTGCCTCAGATCTGCTACTGTTGATAATCTTGTTGATGTTGGCTATCATGGATGGAAGAGTCTCATACTAAGGTTTGGACTCTCTCTCCTCTCTGATCTCTCTTTCTCTCTCTCTCAATCTTAAGATGTGTGTGTTATTTATTGCAAATGCAGAGGAGAGGAAGATGAGAACAAGGATATCCAGAAATTTAAGGCGGGAGTGAGGAAGCAGTTGGCTAGCAGCGGATATCATGTTTGGGAGCAGCATTGAAGGGCAACCCACGCCTAAGAGGGCATTCAAGCTGCCAAATCCTCTCTACTATGTTGCTTGATTTCTTCAAATTGGGGGAATTAAGTGCTAGTTTTCTCTTTCGAGGTCAGAGGAAAATTTGGAGCAATTATTTGAGATTGGGAGTTCGGGAACTTTGTATTGTGACTGGCCTTGTAAGTTGTAACATTACTTCAAGATTGAATAAAACTTTGTTATTTGTCGAGAGAATTCAAATATTTAAAAACTATATATACAATATTGAAGCAGTGCTGTAGATGGTATCAGTATTTTTGTTGAGTTTTTGCTAGCCGCTGCATGCTAAATCTTACAATCATTCTATTTTCATTGGTTAATTGATTATTTATCACTAGAAATATTACTACGTCCTAGTAGATTTTAAATTACTACTACTAAATTACCATATTTAAAATATCCGTCAATCATAGCTTATGTGTCAGATTTATATATCCTTGTATCATATTACAAAAATATTAATATATATAAATATGGCTCACCTATTTTAATAAAAAATGTCATATTTGTTATTATATGATACATACAAAATATACGAATGTGGTTCATACAAGCCACATTATATGTAACGTTTTTACGAGGCTAGGCCGCTAGGCTAATCAACCCAACTTCAATTCGGCTCCTGTCAAAAATTTCTCCCTGCTTTAGCCCTTTTTATTGCGAAGCCCCTTTTTACGGATATTTGATTTGGTTGAATGGCATCTGAGGTGGCGGCTGCAACACCAGAAGTCCCGGTGGAGGCACCGGACGCGGCGGCGAAGCAGCCGCACATGCTCGAGAGGAAGTGGACTTTTTGGTTCGATAATCAGTCGAAGCCGAAACTGGGCGCCGCGTGGGGGTTTTCTCTTCGCAAGGGTTATACTTTCGAAACCGTCGAAGAATTCTGGTGGTACGTGTAGATTAACAGATCCAAATACCTGGTTTGATGAAAAAGTTTGTTGCTTTATTTGATAGTATGGTGATGTATTCCGATTTGGTAAAGGAGTTTGTTATTTTCATTGATTCTTTTCGGGTTGTACTGGGAGAGGATTTTGCGGTACTTTTACCTATATTTCTTGAGGTAACCTGCTGTGTTTCTGTGTGTTGTACTCTCTTCTGGCCAATTTGTATTTTGCTCTAGTCTTATTATTTTCAGTTATTTTCCTTTTTTTTTTTTGTTTTTTGGAAGTTCATTGCTTTTACTGTGTATTCGGTTTTGATTGTGATTCTGTACTTTTGGAGTTGTAACTTGTGCTTTAGGGTAGAAAACTTGAATTGGCAGTGGAAGGCGGAGAGTTTCTCGTTTACTTTTATTTTTGGCTTTTCCATTCTAGTGAAGGTTGGTAGATTATACAACTCTATTAAGTTGCTGACTCTAGGGACTTGGTTGTCTTCATTGTGTTGTCATTCTCAATGTCCCTATGATTTAGTATTTTCTTAATTCTATTGATATTAAAAGCATACACTTCAAAATATAGGGTCAAGCCCCAACATGATTCATATTTTATTCTGAAATCGCAAGTAGAAAGTTGTGCGCAAAATGCTTGGAAATGTACCTTAACAAAGTTAACCCAACCTTGGTTTGCTTGATCTTTGTGTCACTCTCTTATTTAGCTTGGTTCAAATCCTGATATGATGGCTTTTATGTTAGTCCACCCTAGTTGAGTCCAAATTTCTTAAATTTAGGTTTCTTTATTTGGCTATCAGATTGGATATTACTAGGGTATGTAGATATAAGTATCGGTTACAATTGGATTGCTTAGATTATCTTACTGCTGTAATATGCATTGATGTAAAGGTAATGAATGTGGTGCTCTTGAGTTTGCGGTTTATTCCTTTTACCTAATTTTATTTTTTCGTGGTTGGTAGGTGGGTTGTAGTGGTTCATGGAATCATCAAAGAGTTTTTATATTCTGATGAATCTCCATATTTGTGAAATAGATTGATTCAACATTGTAGGATGCAAATAAAACTTACGGATAAAATCTGTGATGCTTTTGTCATTTGAAGAATACGTTCAGATTGTTATTAGTTGCAAAGTTACATGATGATTTCTTTGCAGTTTATATGACCAGATATTCAGACCTAGCAAGTTCCCTGCAAATGCCGACTTTCACTTATTCAAAGCTGGAGTAGAACCGAAATGGGAAGACCCCGAGTGTGCTAATGGGGGCAAGTGGACTGTTACTAGCAGTAAAATGGCTAATCTGGACAACCTGTGGCTTGAAACTGTAAGAATCCTTGCCCTTTACTTCTGGATACTGAGTTAGTAACAGATAGACCTCACAATATGATTGAAAAACTTAGAAATTGATGAACGAGAAAGTGTGTGAGCTTCATTTATTCGCTTGATTTAATTTCAAGCTACATTGACGTGCAAAGACAATGAATTTATTTGTTTGAAAACTACAAGATTTTCCCATTTTCACACTCAACCCTCTGAGAACATGACTTCCCCAATACAACCATAAATATTTCCCTAATTTATCTATTTGTGCAAAAAGTAAACAATTTCTCTACTTTCTTTAAAGTTTAAGGGTAGGGTAGGATGTATTTGGGCCCAAGGCTTTGCTTCATAAACTGAAGCTTGGTTTTTTGCCCTGGTATTCCTCATAGAGCATGATGTTATGGTCTATGAATTGATACAGTTTCCAGTTGGACATTTTTCTTAAAAAACTTTTGTGGTTTTATATGTTAGTTGATGGCACTAATTGGAGAGCAGTTTGACGATGTTGGTGAAATATGCGGTGTGGTTGCCAGTGTGCGCCAAAAGCAAGATAAACTCTCGTTGTGGACCAAGACTGCAGCCAATGAAGCAGTTCAGGTACTTTTGTTAGCTGCATGAAAAGCTTATGCACTTGAAACCTTTAGAGCAATGGCAAAATTTTGATGGGCAAAAACAATCTGAAGGAGCTAATGAAGCATACAATTACGATTATATCATAGTGTTCTATAAGAATCACTAATTATGTAATTTTTCATCTTTGGGATGCAGATGGGCATTGGAAGGAAGTGGAAGGAGGTCATCGATGTCACTGATAAGATCTTTTACAATTTCCATGTATGTTTCCTTACTCTTCCGATGTAACGCGTGTGCACTTTTGAACCTTCTATATTCTTACTTTGTCATCCTTCTTGGTTACTACAGGATGACTCCAGATCAAGAGATAGTAGATCAGCAAGAAGTCGATATAGCGTGTGAACAAGATCCCAGATCGACAGAGAGCAATTCTCATATGCTTCTCTATCATTCCATCTGCCCCTACTGTTATGCTATGAATTGATGTATGTAACATTAATGGTTTGAGATGAACTTCATTTATACAAACACTATGGTAGCAAGATTTTGTATCATCCCATTCGTCAAGAGTTACGATCTAGTACGAACAGCAAATGAAATAAAGGTTGCATCTCATATGGAGAGGGTAACTCAGATGAGAGAGATTGTACTTTAGATGTTATGAATACACACTAAACACATCTGTATATCAAAATAAATACAAACACTGAATTAATGCAGGCAAGAAGCATTATCTCCTCAAGCAAGAAAACCAAGCCATTCCCCATTCTTCTTCGCCAGCCGGATCAACCCCTGCCTTTGCTTGTTGTCAGCTCCTATCGATTTGCAGAACTCTGTTATAACCTGAACAAATATTGTAGCAGATAGTAATAAGATTAAAACTTTATCAACAAAACCGTGATTTCAAGCTGGGATTTTGTTACCTGCGAGTGAAGAGCAATGGCTTTTCCTCGAAGCTGGTTGAACGTTTTCTTCCCAATGATGTTTCTTGTAAGAACAACGGCCGGAGCAAACACGCCGCCCTTTCCTCCACCCATCATGGGCCGCGGTCGGACTGGCCGTGTAGCGACCCTGAGTTGCGGCGGCGCCGCCACCTTGGCCTGCAGCATGGCGTGGTCTTCACCAGCAACGGAAGTGCCCCAGCTTCCTAGGAAAGCAGAAACTGAGGTGGCAGCCATTGAAGAGCGATGAGGTGTACGTCCAGTCCAGCCGCCTAATGCTGGGGAAGAAGCAAATCTTTAGTTTCTTTTTCTTTTTGTGTGTGGTACTGGTATCAGAATTTGTGTTGGAGATGATTATTTGCGGTATCTGAGATGAGTGGATTCTATTTATTCATTTTGTGTTATTTTTAAGTATTTGAGAAAAGTCTGGGCATTTTTGGTTCGTGAAAATTCGAGGTGAGGAGGCATGACGAGAGCCACATAAAACTCGTGGGCTTAGATTTTATTTTTCCGTTGAATTTATTTATTTTTAGTTAAATGAGGATTTTTTCCATATCGAGATCTTTGTCTTCGAGTCTACTGGTTGATACAATTCAATGGTCCCAACCATCGGATACTCGACACGTGTTACTTTAATGTTGTCAAAGATAATGTTTAGTGCTATATCAATTTAGAAGAATTATTGAGATTATAAGATACGAAATATTGTCAAAAATGATTCTTGAATCTATGTAAATATAGTTGGTCGGCTCTTAATGTTTATCTACCAATTGTTATTGTATTGGTCCAAGAGTTACTTATTTGTTTATGGTTTACTTATTCTTGGAGGCTCACACTTTCATCGTATTTCTACTCTTGTGTCTTATATGACATCAATTTAATCTAAAGAACACATTGTTTTTTAAAAGAATATTGTAACTCGCATAACTTGTCCACTTTGTAGTGCGATTTTTAAATAGAATTTTTTATTGTATAATGGGGTGTAAAGTTGTGGGTAATATATAAATATTTTGTATAACAATTTATTAAAAAAAATAATATATTTAGGACGACCCGAATTGATAGAATGGACAAGATAATTGAAATGGAAGGAGTATATCTTTCCCTTTTAAGTTATTAGAAATAGCCCACCGAGCTAGCGTAGTGCATAGCCACATAAAAAGATTCTTAACATATAAAAATATTGATTTACATATATAAAGGTAAGGGGCAATTTCTTAAATAGCTAGATCGGAAATCGATAAGGCAATTTTACCCAACCCTTATAATTGATGCACAAAATACCCAACTTTACTTAAATATCCCCACTTTTCAGACTTGTCAGCCTGCAAAACCGTTATTTTGCTTCGTTTCGTGCGCAAATGATTAACTCCGAATCCCGCTCACGCACTGATCGAATCCCGCTCGTGTACATCGAATCCCGCTCGGCCACGTGGCAGGCCGAGCCGATCCCGCGTGGCCACGTGGAAATCCCGCTCGAGCTACGTAATCCCGCTCGCGGGGAAATCCCGCTCGCCGAGCGGGATGAGAAGTACACGATCGGGATTTTATGTCTGCTAGCCGCGGGACGAGCGGGATCCAGTCCCGCTCACAGGATCTCGCTCCCGGGGAGCAGAATCCCGCTCGCGGGATCCCGCTCGACTTTTTTGACTTGACAGCTCGTGCAGAATCCCGATCACTGAATCCCGCTCTGCCATTTCTAATCCCGCTCGTTTCAAAATCGTGATTTTATCTATTAATACCGTGATTGAAGTCCAAAATCGAACACACTCACTCCTCTTTCTTTTGATTTTCAACTACAAATTTTTTCTGTAGAATTTTGCTTCCTCGTTTCATAAAAAAAAAATGGATAATTGGTATAATATTATTATTCATTTTAACGGGCAATTTAACAATTTGTCCGAGTATATTGGCGGTGAAGTTAGAGTTGTCTGCATTCCTGGGAACAGTGTTTGTATCCAATTTTAAGACAGTTCATTCAATACAATCTTAATTCCTTTTCACTTTCGTCAAATTATGAAATTTATTACACCTATGTTTCTCGTCATGGTCTCAAGCTTAGGTCCATTCTCGCGACCGATATGGATCTAATTCGTCTTTGTACTACACAAATCGAGCCGACTTTATTTCTCGAGCACTCTAATGCTCAGCCTTATCATACACCCGATGTTGTTGAACAATTTGGTTCAAGGTTCAATTTTGAAGATCAAGCGGGTGGTAGCAATCGGGCTGAGAATTTTCGCGAACAGGAAACCTTTTTTCGCGAAGAGGATACCCATGTTCTATCCGACAATGATGAAGAAAATATTTTGGATAGTTCATCCGAAGAAGAAAACGATGAGGTGTCTGGTGCATTAAATCAATGTACGTTTGGCGACTTTGCGACATGGATCCAACGTGAAGGTGGTGTGAATCAACTGATATCTATGCTCATGCCGGACAACCGTGCCCTTCCAAGCAACGAAATAATATATGGTGGCACCGAAGAAGTAAATGACGGTTTACTTCCTCTCGTTCCTCTCGATGCATCGGATTCACCTATGGTTCGAGATCTGGATCATGTTGTGGATTATCCACTCCGTAAAGGTGCGACATTCTGGGAGAAGGCGGATTTGTTTGCTGTTGTTGCACTTCGACACATGGAACAAGGTCTCGATTTTAGGGTTGCTCGTTCTGACAGTGGTCGGGTTGAGTATAAATGCAGACGGAGTCGTGACTGCCCATTTTTTCTACGGGCATCGTTTCGCAGAGATGTGTTGTGGGTTGTAAACTGCTTGCATGCCGAACACACATGTAATCGAGATTATTCACAGACTGGTCCAAGAAGGATTCATGCAAAGGCGCTAGCTGCTTATGTTGCTCGGCGAATGCGCCACCAAAAATCTGTCCTAAAACCGATAGAAATTATGGCATCTATCCAGAGTGAATTCGGTATTCAAGCAAGCTATAGTGTTGCTCTACGAGCCCGTAATTGTGCTGTGGCGATGATTTATGGCGGGCACTCAGATTCGTTCAAGATGCTTCCTAATTACCTCTACGTACTGAAAACAACGAATCCAGGTACAATGACTGATCTCGAAGTCGATTTAGAAGATCATTTCCAACAATTATTCGTTGCTTTTAATGTTTCTCGTGCCCCGTGAGTATTTAACCTCCGAGATCTGATTGTGGTCGACGCGACTCACTTGAAAGGAAGGAATAAAGGAGTGTTATTTGTGGCTGCTACGATAGACGGTAACGACCAAATATTTCCACTAGCCTTTGGTGTGGGTCCAACTGAGAACGATTACTCTTGGACGTGGTTCATGTCCCGACTCAGAGAAGCATTTACGATGCCAACCAATTTAATAATCATATCCGATCAACACCGGAGCATAGCTAACGCGGTAGAGGCTGTTTATCCGGAAGCAGCTCATGGCACTTGTTACTATCATCTTCAGAATAAGCTTACACGATATGGTCAGACGCTTATCAAGACGTATCATGATGCTGCCTATGCTTATACGATGTATGATTTCGATCGTGCGATGGAAGGGATTCGTCAAGCCTATCCTGAGGCATACGAGAAGTTAATGGATGTCGGACCGGAAAAGTGGTCTAGATCGAAGTCTCCCGTTCGCCGGCATGGTCGGCTCACCTCAAACATAGCCGAATCCATCAACTCGAGACTCGCCACAAAGACGACGTCGTCGCCGATATGCTCTATGATCGAGGCAATAGGTCACATGGTGGAACAGTGGTGTGACCAACGTCGAGCAAAAGCCATGGCACGAGATAATCCGCTTACAATTGCTGTAGAGCTAAAGTTAGCTCCGTCGGAGGACCGTTCACATCGTTTCACTGTTGTGTCAGTGAACGGAGACAAATTCAAGGTTCACGACGGAATGTATCAATGGAGAGTTCAAATCAGCAGAAACGCTTGTGAATGTCGTGAGTGGCAACTCGATGAGATCCCGTGTTCGCATGCTTGTGCGTCTATCATGTATAATTGTTTTTCCGTTTATAGGGTTGTTCCGGACTTGTGTATTAACAGAATTTTTATCTATAGGGTTGCCGGACTAAATCTACTAGATTTCGTGTCGGGTGGATACAAGATTGAGAATTGGAGGATGATTTATGCCGGAACACTATATCCGATAGCACCCATGCGTAATTGGCGGGTGCCGGAAGATGTGGCCTCAATGGTCGTGTTGCCGCCATTAATTACGCGTCAGGCAGAGAGACCGAAGAATAGTAGACGACCCTCAGGAGCCGAAGCAGGTACATCTAGTGGGAGAACACGCGGTTCGAAAAAATGCAGCATATGTGGTGTGGTTGGGCATACTAGGAGGAAGTGTCCGGGAACGGATGTGCCAGAATCACCGGAGTCGGAAGCATTTTAGTATATCGTAATTTATAATTGTCAAAGTAATCAATGAATTCGTAATTATTTTAATTTGTATTATGTTAATTCGTAATTATATCAAAAATCTACAGCACCGTCCTCCAAAAAATTCGAATCGAGAAGATCAATTCTTTGAAAACAAAATTATTACGAATCCCGCTCGGTGAGCGGGATTCAGATTCGAATTTTTCCAAAGAATTGATCTTCTCGAGGCAAATTTTTTGGGTTATGCGAATTGTTCTATTCGTAATTATATTAAAAATCTACATCACCGTTATATCAAAAATTCGAATCGAGAAGATCAATTCTTTGAAACCAAAAAAAAAACAAAAAAAAAAACGAGCGGGATTCGTTAAGCCGAGCGGGATTTGTTTTTTTCAAAGAATTGATCTTCTCGAGGTAAACTTTTTGGGTTATGCGAATTGTTCTTCTATTCGTAATTATATTAAAATTCTACAGCACCATTATATCAAAAATTCGAATCGAGAAGATCAATTCTTTGAAACCAAAAAAAAAAAAAAATCAAATCCCGCTCGGTGAGCGGGATTCAGATTCGGAGCGGGATTCGAATTTTTTAATTTTTGGTTATAGGAAATATAAGATTTTTTTTTAATTTTTCGTTATATGAAATATATAAATCAAATATATAAATAAAATATGTGAATGAGGCATAATCTGCACAGTGGGCGACCGCGGTCCAGGATCCTGATATCCAAACTCATTATGGCTCTAGTAACTGCCGTACGACAAAAATGGACCAATCAGCTTCCATAGAGGTCTCAACTGCCGAATCCTACGTGCTCGACCATGATCATCGGCTTTGTGCGCAAATGAATCATACACTTCAATCCTCCAATGACCAAGGTCAATCCGAGCAGTGACCCAGTGATCAAAGCAGAGACATGGCAATACACTTCAATCCTTCAAAAAAATAGAATTAATTACTATATGAATAATTTATAATATAAATAAATAACTAAACTAAATACTTATGTATTTGGCACTATACCACTTTTGCGCATTTTCCGTCAAGTTTATACCGAGAATGTACTCCATGAGACTTGCATTCGGCTTCCAGAAATGCGCATAGCTGAAGTTGTCCACGTCGTGCATATCAAAATCCGGATCCGGAATACATTTCTTCCAATTGGCGCAAAGAACGTTCTGTTAAATAAATGAAAAAGAAATCAGTAATTATTTAATAAGCATAATACAAATATTGACTACGAAGAAAAAAAGTCAGTAATTACTTACGAAGAAAAGCGAATCGACTATCACGGTGTGATGATAGTGGGGAGTAGCCAACACATCAACACCCCCGAGGCTCTTCATCTTCCTCAGTGCTCCCATGTATAAATCCATGGTTTGTTGATCTAACTCCTTAGTTGGATTCTCGAGGTTGACGAATAAATCGGGGGGGATAGGATAATTCGCAGCAATCGTAAAACACCATAGTCCAGATAAACGGTGCTGCCGATAATTTTGAGCTATTATGGGAGCGGTCATCGCTGGAGCACCAAACGGGTTATTTCGGGGAGTCGTCAAAGCCTAAAATTAAATGATATTTATTAAAAAAATGTTATAATTAATAAAGTAAATTAAAGAAAAATTAAATATTATACGGTACCTGATACACTGTATCAACAGAAAAATCATCTAGCCAATTATGGTCGTCCTCCAAGGTTGGCTCGACCCGTACCGGGTTCGCAGATGATGCACCAACCTCGGGGCGGTGTGCTGAAGGCTGCTCCTGAATAGGAGGATAATACTGATGCCAATTTCCACCGTCGAAAGGAAGTGGGTGCATGGGTTGTGCACCGTAGGACCAGCTCTGACGAGGCGGACAATCTCCGTAAATAGGGTCGACATAGTCAAACATGCTCCTCACCGACTCCGGAGCATAACATCCACGCTCGTATACGCTGTGTCGACCCTGCATCGGTGGAATCACCGGCTGCTCCGCCTCATTATCCGATTCGTCATCCAGATCCATAACCTCGGCCCGGTACACCGGGGCGGCTAGCTCCTCCTCAATCACGGGGCGGTACACCGATGTGGCTCTCTCCTCCTCAACCCGGGGAGAGTGATCTCCTATATCCTCATCTCTGTCACGACGGTGTCTCATCGACACCGATTCACTCCTAACAAGACCGTGTGGTGTACGGTTACCACCCGCATGAGAGGACGTAGTACCCAATCCTCGGCTCTTAGATCGACCAAACATCGACCTAAATAGTGTCTTCACATCGTGAACTATTTCTTGTCGCAAGTTCCGGTGCTCCTGTTGCAATTTCAGCTGCAAGGTTTGGTTTTCCTCCCTAATGACTGTACGGACGTCTTCGACGGTGAAGATATGTTGTTGATCGGGCTCCCTCTCTCCAGTCTCCGTTTGGACCCGTTTACCACCTTCAGTGGAACGGCGTTGCCTCTGTTCGGTTCCTCTAGAACTAGTCGGACGCCGTTGTGTCGTCTCCCGAATCGTATAGCTCTCGTACCCCATGGTCCCCTATGATCGTCGGATGTAATGGATTCTCAACCGCAATATAGGACACATGGAGTCGATCTTCGCTAATGACACTCTGCCAATAATAAGTTTGTGTCTCCGCATCGAATGGTGTGAGACCATCTCGGACAACAAACTGCAATTACATTAAATAAAATTACCATTAGAAACAACAAACTGCCAATAAAATTAAACAAAATCAACTTTAAATTTAATATTTTTACCTGGCGATGCCAGAAACTGTTAAGCTTCTTTGGTTGTCCTCCATCGAAGAACCAATTCTTCCAACGAGGAAATTCGGTTGTAGACAACCTCTCAGCACAAATCGCTCCAAAATCTGGAATAGCCTCGTAGGACCAAATCTACAATGAATGGAAATCAATATTGATTAGTACATGATATATATGAATAATTCTAATAATTAAATTAATAAAATCATATCATTAAACACACCTGGAGCGCCCAAACGGGTCCATAGAAATGATATTTCTTGGACGCCTGTTCCGCCGTTCTCGGAACAAAACTACAATAGTGCTTCAACGCACCGTAAGTGTAGGAGCCCCACGGGAATCGGTCAAATGCACGTAGATCATCCACTAATACCCAAATCTACGTGTCGACTATTTTCGTGTCGCTATAACCGAGAAAAAAGTAAATTAAGGCTAGAACATGAGTCACCTTCAAATAGCCCAACTCGTCCAATCTCAACTCTCCATTCTCGAACTTTGACAACAAATCTCTCCCCGTTATTGGTGTACAATTATTTAACTGTTTGTACACAGTCGAGGAACTGAGATCTTGCTGAACATACGGATCAAAATTGCTGGATCCAAACTTTAAACCCGTGACAAGGGCATAATCGAAACAAGAAAAGCGGGTAGTCGTCCCGGACACGGAAAACCAAATAGTTGAATCATCTCCGGCCACTTCAATCTCATGACACATTAACATATGGAGGGCCCTTGCTGCATTCCTACCCATCCTCCAATCCAAAAAGCTACCGAAAACCCCATTCCTAAATTCGATTTCTAAAGAACCGTCCTCCAAAACTCTAATTTTTTTTTTAATTATATCAAATATCTTCGGGTAAAACTCTATGTCTATCCTCGGAGTCGCATCGAGAAGATCAATTCGTTTAAAAACGGGCTGCAACGATACAATATAACAATTAAAAAAAAATCGTTCGGCCGAGCAAATCCCGCTCGGCCGAACGATTTTTCGATATTTTTTCGACCGGAAAATCCATAAAATTATACTCCAAAATTCAAAAATGATAAAATTCATGCTACGAATAATTCGAATAATCTCATGCTACGAAACTCAAAAATTCATGCTACGAAAAATTCATTCAATATAAAATGATAAAATCATGCTCCAATTCAACATAATTCATGCTCAAATTCGAATAATTAAACAAAATTCATGCTCAAATTCGAAAAATTATCAAAAAAACAAGAACATGAAATAATTAAGATTCGCGCCAAATTAACGGATAAAATTCGAGCGGGACTATAGAATTAGAGCGGGACTAACCTGGTAGGCCATTCTTGTGTTTTGGAGTCGAATTCAACTACGAAATTGTATTCTCGAGCGGGATTCGGCGACGGAGATGAGAGATTTTCAGAGGTGAATGGGAAAAGTGGAGTTGACGAGCGGGATTAGATGGAGAAGAATCCCGCTCGAGGAGAATCCCGCTCGCCGAGCGGGATTTTCTGTCGGCCGAGCGGGATTCGGCGACGTGGCGGAGCACGATGGCGGCGAGCGGGATTGTACGGCGGCCGAGCGGGATTTGCTGTCGCGGGATTCTGCCGAGCGGGACTTGTTGTCCCACGAGCGGGATTCGGCTTGTGCTCGAGCGGGATTCGCCTCTCGTTCGAGCGGGATTCGGGTGTTTGCAGCCTTATTTTCGAGCGGGATTTGAATTTAAGTGAGCGGGACTGAGCGGGACTTGAGCGAGATTTAAATTTTGAATTAATTGGTTTCGAATTCATATGTTTTTTTGTTTGTTTCTTCAATTAATTCGTCTCGAATTCAGTAAAACACCTGAAAATGATTGGTGTCAGTCAACTTTTTGAAAAAAGTAAGGGTAATGTAAGTAAAGTTGGGTATTTTGTGTAGTAAATATAAGGATTGTGTATTTTTGATTTTTGTTATACGAAAATGGGTATTAGGCAATAATACCACTAAAGGTAATTTGAAATAAATTATACTCCATCCGTCCAATCATCTTGCAACTTCTTCCTTTTTGGGCCGTCTCACTCATCTTGCAACGTTTTCTAAAATAGAAAGAAATAAGTGGATCACAATCATTCTAAATAAGTGGACCCCATTATCTTTTACTTTACATTACAACATTACACATTTACACAACTATCTTAAACTTCTTGCTCACTACAAATGTTGTAAGATGAGTAGGACATAGGGAGTATCAAATAGAAAGCCGAATATTATATATTATGGACTTTTGTTTATAAATTATTCTAAGAATATTTAAAAAGAATAATTCAAATATTAATATCAAAATAAATATAAATCATATTTAATACCCGAATATCAATCAAAATAAGATTTGATGAAAATTGTAGTAGTATCGCGAATTCTACTTGTTTACAACCCTAAATATAGAAACATATATGGTCCATAACATATTTTGGTAGATATTAACAACTCAATGAAAAATGTAGTAGTTTCACGAATTGTTACATGTCTATTTCATAGAAGATTTATCTACTTTACATTATAATGCGTATAATTCAGATCTTAAGAAATGATCCTCAAAATAACTTAATTTGAAAATGTAAAGATATAATATGGATCTTAGAACGAGTTCATTTGAACATGTAAGAATTTACAATGATTCTCAAGTCTCTACTTAAGTATAACCAAAAGAATTGATGATCTACCTACACTGAAAATGAATTCTATGGCACCAAATTCATAATAATACGACCTTCATACGCTATTGAAGATGCAAAAACTGCAAGGTGACATCATTCTAACTTGAAATGCTGGCTTTAGATAACAAGGTATTCCATGGATAAAAGTCAAAACCAATAATGTGCAATTGTGCACATGTCACTTGCAATATGTTCTTCAAAATGTAAGAAGACTAATTTTTCAAATTGGCTTCTTCATTTCACAATTGTCTGACCAATATAGTTCTGAACTTTTCATAATAAGTTCATTCTTCATTTTTTTTTTGGATGCAGGTTGCAAGACATGAAAGTGCTTATAGTAGCAATGAAATATGTAATATGTGACAAAATAAAATGTTCATGGGATATGATTCTAGGATAGTAAGGAATCAACCATGAATTAGCATTAATCAGGTGAACTATTCACATCTTAGATGCTCGGCACAAGCACAACTAAAATTGGTAGCACAACGAGAAACGAACTATTACTAAAGTTGAATCTCTCAGCAGTACATGTCACGTATCATCATTTTCCTTCTCCATCTTCATATCCACCTTAATTATTATTCCTCAAACTCAAGAATCAAATAGCATAAGACAAGTCTTGTTTCAGTCTCATCCCAAAAATTATCAAAATCCCAAAATCAACAGAGTAATAAATCAAAAATATCATTATTTAGCATATAATGAGCAAGGGAACAATCACATGCAAGCCTCAAATTTAGACCACCTGCCACCTGAAGCAGCAAAGTCGTTCAGTCCAAGCGGGTAAAAGGAACCGCCGCACTCTTTCCTCATCAGTCATACTCATATGGATGCACCAAAACAGATATCATAAATTTAAAAAAGATTGTACTAATGAAACTCATCAACTAAGTAAGCAAGGATTCCGAAAAAAAAAAAAAAAAAAAAAAAGTGAATAGTATAATAAAGAATACTTTGTTATGAACTAAACTAAATTACTAGAGTCTTCCTAATTTAACCCCCTTAAGCACCGCAAACTACAAATTCTAATCAAATTCATTATTTGTGAGATAAGTGCAAAAGATGTAACTAACCAACAAGGACAAGGAAACATCAAGATGTTGGCCACCTTTTGTAGAAGTTCCAATTCGAAAGTTCTTAACAAGTTTCCAGTTCTAAACCTAAAATACAACAGAAAAATTTTAATACAGAAAAAGACATATATGAAGTACCAAAGCGGCACTGCATCACCAACAGAAAAACTCAGCCAAGACAAATCAAAGGCTTCTTCTTTTGTAGCCTCAACGTAAAACCTATAAAGGATTGTTGTGAAGTTAGAACACAATCATATACAAAAATATCAAAGCTTTCCACATTTAAAACAAGAAAAAAAAAAGCAAGAAGAAAAACAACTTAGATCTTGGACCAGGTCTGCTGAATTGCAGAAACACGAACATCAGCTACAAACTAAAGCTGACTATATAATTAGTTTAATCAACTTCAACATTCAAAGCAGAGAAAGATAAGGAACCAGAATGCGATATACCATTGGATATGTTTTAGACGTGCTCAATTTGTATCTACTAAGGAAATATCAAGTATGCACATGAAGACTGTTTTAGTAAAGTATGAGAGTAAATCAGCTATAAAATGCATTAAACTTTGAAATTGCTTACTAAAAAATAGCATTTTAAAGATGGAATCCAATGTTTCGAACTACCAGTTTCAAATAGTATAACATGAAACTTTGAAGCATGAGCCATACTAATCTCTCCGCACTATTGGGCATCCCATGCTTCCCCTTCAATTTGCTTGGCGAACATTAATCTCCTGCACTCAATCAAAATAATTCAAGCGATTTCTCTAACCAAAATGCACCATAAAAAAAAAAAAAAAACCATAGTCAATCAAGGTTAGACCTTTTTTGCAAACCAATAATTGAAGTTCAGAAAATAAATAAAACCAAAGCATAAATACTCATAATAATCGCTCGAAGAAAATTCTTTCGCCGAAGACGACGGTCCAAGAAGATGATTTTTCTTAAGGGGCTTAAAGAAAAACCTTCCAAGAAATTAAGCGATTGAAATAGAATTATGGGGGAAATTATTCACATACATAGTAATTACAATTTACAAACATCAGCATGTAGGCGACTATAAAGAAATGAATCAACTACCGAACCCAATCCTGGAAATGCTTCACCTCCATGTAGATACCAACTCCCAGAATTGAGGTGGCAATGGCGGCGGGAGGATGAGTTTCCACATAGACGGGGTGGATTGTGTAGCTGTCGCGGCACGATTTGGTCGAGCATCGAGAAGGTATCTTATACGGCGGCCATTGGAGTTTCGAGGAAATGGACAAAGAAAAAATTCCAATTTCTTTCTTTCCATTGAGTCTAAGCTATTAGAAAATTGATGAAGCTCAATAGAAATGAGTTTGGTGACGTTGAGATAGAAAATATTCATTTAACACCGTCAAAAAATTGTAGCTTTAGGTTGCAAGAAGTAGCTTTGACAACCTTCGAAATTGGCGCCACATTATGTTTCACTCGTAAATTCATCCTTAAATTAACCAACCTCCATATTTTTTTTCATTTTTTAACTTAAAAAAGGGAAGGTAATCTCAAAAAGTTGAGTGACTATTTTGTAGGAACAATGGTTCTCGAAAAGCCGCCCCCAAAAGTAGTAACTATAGAGAGGCATAAAAGTTAATTGGTAGAAGTGACACTGTAGATGAGAACAATAGTCCTCAATTTTTAGCACGACTGTTCACCAAAACAGTAAACTGGGATATCGCTTTATATATAAGGGTAATAAAATACATTGTCTGCGGAGCATTAATAGTGAGTCTTTCACATCACGTACGAGAAAAATGGTGGACTTATAGGATCACATATTTTGCTGTCTGCCAAAATAAATGTTATACATGATATGAATTTGGACAAGCTAGTATTTTGGTTAAAGCAAGTCAAGTAACTGTAATAAAAACACAAAGTAGTGGTGAAAATTCAGATATATGGAGCAAGTAGTATTAATTTGTGTAGTGTTATACTAAGGAATTAATTGAAAGGCCACTACATATTAAAGGATACCAAACTAACGAAATTAACTAACAAGTCCAGTGGCCGTCGAATTTCAACCGTTGATATTTCGCCCAAATATATCAATTTAACGACCTACATCAACAACAGCCAATTCGGATTAAGACGTGATTATGGCAGTAAGTGCGTGCTTGATGATGTAATTATTGTTTCGCATACAAAACCCTTCACCGATTAAACCAAGTAAACACTTCTCTCCACCTCTCTCTCTCTCTCACACTCTCACACACACCAAATCTTTCAATCAGGGGTTTTCATCTTTCTCGGCTGACTTCTCCATCTTTTGATTCTTTTCAACATTACAGCCTGTACCAATCTGTCATCTGAACACTTCTCATGGGAAATCTGTGTTGATAGGAAAATTCTAATCCATCGAAGAAACATTTTAATCGTAAAAGTCGCTTTTTTATGTTTGATCCAAATTCAGGTATTTATTCTCAGTACATCGCTTTTGAAGGATCTGATTTTTCATTCCAGTCTCTGAGTTGACTTTTCCGAGTTTGTGAGGAAATCCATTGAATTCCTTAGAATTTAGCTCTAGGGATTAAGGTTTTGCTTGGGAATGGTGAAATTTTGACAATTGGGATTCTGTGGGAATTTTAGAAGAAAATTCTGATTCTTTCTCAGTTTGATGGCTATACATTGAAATCTTGGTGAGGTTTTGGGCTTGTTGATTTTCTATATGGATATGAATAATAATGGTTTGAAGTTGGAGGTGAAAAATAATGTTCTGAGCAGCTTGGAGTCTCCCAAAATAGTTTTGATTGAGGAGAGTGATGAATCAAAAGCATTATTGCCTTTGAACGGTGGATTGTCGAAAAATTCGGGGAAAACTAAGAGGAAAGTTCACTGGATGGATAAGGATGGAGATAAGCTTGCAGAAATCTTGGAGTTCCAACCAAGGTAATTAAGTTTGGTGTTTTATGTTGTTGATGCTGATTGTTTCTAGTAACTATTTGAACATAGACTTAATTGATTGAATTTAATATGGAAATTGAGCCCGATTAGAACTATTTGATCACAATTTATGTTGCCATCAGTGCCAAGAAAATGTTGAATCATCTGGGCAGATTGCTGAAGGATAAAACAGTAAAATGTAAATCTAGGTAGCTAGTGACTTAGGAGTGATTGGAAAAGCAATTCATGCTAGCTCTGAGTTAGCACTACCACACCAATCCGGATCTTCTGGCCCAAAATTCGTATCCCACTCGGTGGCCCACCAATCACGCGGCGCCACGCATGCATTGGTGGGCCATGTTAGCAATAAAAAACTATTTTAGTTATAAAAGGGTGGCCCACCAATGCACGCGTGGCGGGGCGTGATTGGTGGGCCACCGAATGGGTCACCGAATGTTGGGACAGAGGATGCTGAGCGCTACCACACATAGTGGTTGGCATTATTTCCTCATCTGTGCTTACATCTACATGAAACTTTCTAATAATTGTAAAAAGAAGCCGACCGCAATTTGTGAAAGCCAAATGGGTGTTCATATTTTGTTGTGTGTAGAAAATGAAATAGCTGACTGTGCCTTGTAATAAGCTACTTGAGTTTTAGTTTATCAGTAGCATCGGTAGACATGCATGTTTGTTTAGTAGAGAAGGCCACATGGATTTAAGGGATCATTAGATTTGACGATGAAACTAAGAGAATGGAATGGTATTTAAAATATTGAAGTATATAACTACAAATCATATGTTAGTCCGTACACCATGACCGACCATAGTCATTCAAAAGCTTCTAATATTTGATGAAAAGGCCAATGCACAGTTCTTCTGGTTCTATGTACGCCACCTGAAGCTCATTGAGCTCCATCATTTTTTTAATTGCTAAACATGTCAACAGAAGTTACCATATTAGTCAATATAAGGTTGTAATGTGACTAGTGTAGAATCTAGACACCTATAGATTTCATCGACAAATTATTGGTAGTGCTTAGCTTGTGTTATGGAGGATATTAGTGATATTTTCTCTTCATTTATGTCTAATGATAAGTGTGGCTCTTGGTTCTAATCTCATTTTCACACATTAGTCAGAACAGAACTCTCAAGCCTCAACCATGTGTAAGCCAAAGCATAGATGCAAATATAAATAATTCATTAGCACTAATTACATCACTATAGCTGCAAATTTTAAATATTTATCATCTATCCTATGTTTGTCTAGTTTTTAGTTGCAGGCTAATTTTGCTCTGTCCTCCATGGTTCCACTAACTTGGTACTTTGCTTAAGAGAAAATTACAGATTATTAGATAGTTTGCTACTATGTTTGATAATCCTCCATGTAATGTCTGCATATTTGTAACTTCTACATCATCTAAAACTAGGAACAGCCGGAATGTAAATTATTTTGAAGTACGTAAGAATGGAAAATCAGTAAGCTTACAGATCTTGAGTAGTTATTTCTACAAGAAATTCTGGATATTGAAACATAGCATTCATGTGCACAGCATGCATAAAATTTGTGTTTGTAATCTCGTCCTGTTAGATGTTTGATGTTTTTATATTGTAATTTGTATTTACTATAACTAATTTTGGCTTTTATTGATTATAAAGCATTTCTTGCTTCTAGAAGCATTCTCTTAGTATTTGTTTCCAGCTCTTAGCCAATTGCATTGTACGTCTGCTTTTGATTTAACTAGCACAGAGAAAAGTCAATTTCTAAATTGATCTTATTGTCCTCCCCTCTTATAATGTTCCATTCCTTTTGCCTTGCAGTGATGTGAGCGACTCGGAAGAGGATGACTCAGATCCTTGCATCTGTAGAATAATGTAGAGCGGATTCATTCGATCATCTCCCAATAACTTTCTTTTGGATCTTTGGCATGTGCGCAGTTCCATCCGAGTGATCTGCATAATTGTCATTTCCGGGATCCAAGCCATATAATCTTGCTCGAACACAATACCAGGTACCTGAAGGAAGACAAATGGTTTGGCTAGTCTCATGACTGATGAATTAGCATATAAAGATGAGCATAGTATGTACATTTGATACTAAGAACACATGATTGTTTCTGATTGTAATATAGCAAAGTTATACTTATAGGAGCCTACATTTGCTACAAATTTACCACTTCTATCAAACTGACATGCCATTGGATTGAGATTTTCTTAATATTCTAGTATTTTCAGAGGATAATATGAGGTTTTTGATTTCAAGTCCTCAACAAAAGGAATTATAATGGATTTTTAAATAATAGTACTCTGGTGATCGTTGTTTACACCAAATAATCCTGCAAAATTGCTAGACCAAATATTAGTATAGCACAGGTATCGAACACAGGGAACGGAGTAATTTAAACCTAAAAATCCTATCAATCAGAGTTTGGTTAGCGACCACGCAAGTTTTAGAAATTTTCTAACCTAAAACAAACGAAAATAAATGCAAGAAGTAAACACGAAATTAACTTATGAATATAAAAGCGGGTCCAGCAAGATGATTCACACACACACTCACATTCGATCATAGACACTAAATATCAATTAATTCACTTAGATCAACTAGTTGTAGGACACCGTAATTAAACTGACATATCCCCTATTCCCCCTTAATTATTCGGTAATCGCCATGGTGGGCATTGAAACGACTACTTCTCTAAATTAAATGCAACCTACGTTGGTGGGCAATCAATAGATTTAACACCTAATCAGCCTTAAGAACTAAGGGAACCCAATTTAGGAGCCTACTCGTATGGTGGACATCTAATAGTCTCCTACTAAATTAATCCAATTGTCCTAAGAACAATTTGCTACTTATTTAGCCTAATCCCACGAGAAACGATGGAAGTACTAAATTAGCTATGAATTATACTAACCTAGGGTGATCAAGCCCAAATTAATTAATCCAATTAATTAAACCTAGATTAATTCAGAACCTAAGTGATTAATTTTAAGCCATAGTCTCACGAAAATATGGTGGTGTGTGTTTTACATCTCGCCGGCCCCTTAAAAGACTTAGCTACGCATATCGGCCGGACTGGCCAGACAGACCGGTTTACTGGACAAAACACAACACATGATGAAATTCAATAAATAAAAGTGCACGAAAATTCTAAATAATAATCTAAATTCAGAATATCAAATAACATGAATTAACATCCTAGAAATTCAAATCCCATGAATTAAAACAAACTAAGTATCCATCCACAGGCTAATTAAACGGAGACAAATTAAATCCGGGAATGCAAAACGAAAACCATAGCATGTTGTTTCTTCCAAATCAAAACACAAATCTTGAAACAAAGTGAAGAAATGCAAACTTAATTCGATCAACCCCTTCGAGCGGAACTCCTCGACTTCGGCTTCTCGGATTCTCTCTCTCGTGTACTGCTTGAATGAGATGATCATGAAATAAAATAATCAAGGTACAACTTCTCCCTTTTCGTTGATTGCCATTTGGTTAATAAAATATGTGATGATGAAGAATTAATATCTCCCTTTTCCCCGCTGGCAGTGTAAATATATAATGGAATGATGATAAGGATTAATTCTCTCCTCTTCTCTTGCTGGCAGAGGATAAAAATGGTTATAAAATAAAATCTCTCCTTTTACTCCTTCGTGTGTCCGTGAGATAATAAGGGAATCAATCAAGATATGATTTTCTTCCCTTAATTTTCTCCTTTGGTGTTAATCTCTCAAGATTGGAAATCAATCTTTTAATTAATCTCCTTCTTCCGTTCCTTTCCTTTTCGGCGCCTTCTCCAAATATAAATATATACTCCTCTTTATCCTCCTCAATTAGGATAATCAAATATAGAAGAAAATAATATAAGATAAATTATATTATTTTCTTTCTATACTTAATTCCTTCTTGATTTCTTCCAAATTGAGTATATATTTCCTTAATTCCGCAACCGCCACCTCAACGCCTCGTCAATGCCACATTATCATAAGAACTGCAAAACAAACACCAAAAAGCAATCCAACCGCCAAAATATATGCCAAAATAAACGAAATATGGATAGTACGAAATAGACCTATCAAACCTCCTTACACTTAAAACATATTTGCCCTCAAGTATAAGGAAAAACAAAAGTATAAGTACTATCCAAATCCCGTTCCTCCCAAAAAGACTCAAGACTCTAAAATAAAAAGACAAGGACGAAAACAAGACAAGGAAAAGACAAGAACACGACACGAAACAAAGGAAAAGAAACAACACAAAAACACGGACAAGAAAAACGACACAAAACAACACAAGAAGCAATACCAATCATATCTGTAATCTCCAAACTCAATGAACTAGCAAAACATGTCAAACTATGCAAATATGAATCTCATCAAACAAGTAGTATTGCAAATTTAAGACTAGGCACACAAATATCAATTTAGTCAAAAACCTAAGCAAAATTGGATCATCCTCACGGTTCACTCAACACTCTCTAGTCTAAGTCCGGTCAAGCCACTCAAGTAAACAAAAACGGTTCATCCATCACGATAAAAGATTGTCACAACTGCAATATCAAGGAGGTCTTTTCCTTTGGTTGTAATGGGGCTTAGGACATAGACAAATTTTTGTTGGTAAGGGTCCTAGGGGTTCTAAGCTCCACAAATTGTATCAAGATGTCATGCATGTTATACTTGCTAAAATTGAGATAATCAAAAATTGGAATTCAATACCTACCATAAGATCATATCAACTGCTGCCAATTAATAAATACCTATGCTGCAAACTGTTTCAGATTTTTTTTTTTTTTTTTTTTTTTTTTTTTTTTTTGCGAAACAGCAGCATATTATAGCAAAATTCAGCCTATTTTCCGGGTGCTGAAATGAACTGACCTTTTCAATAATAATTATCAATTCCAAAATCGGTCAACAATTATTTTTGCACCACAAAAATAATAGCAAGCATACTTAGTAGGTAGTAAAATAAAGATAGATCAATCTCAATTAAGCTTGTAAAACATACGATGACATGAGAAAAAAAGAAGCTAAAAAAACCTAGGTTTGCATATTTCTGAATAAATCAAAGAATAGGACAAGGCACAAATTAGCTCACTAGGGGATAATTGCAAGGTAGGAAATATTGTCGCAGTTAAATGGTTCAATCCCTAGTGCCTCCTATCACTTATCACAAATGACTCACTTTTATTGCAAATTCAAGAAGAAGCTCTCTCAATGAATTTAGTAGG
This sequence comes from Lavandula angustifolia, assembly GCA_028984105.1. Classification (NCBI taxonomy): domain Eukaryota; kingdom Viridiplantae; phylum Streptophyta; class Magnoliopsida; order Lamiales; family Lamiaceae; genus Lavandula; species Lavandula angustifolia. The sequence goes on along the minus strand of CM054823.1, from coordinate 6,557,421 downwards.
AAGTGTCCTACTTTAATGGCTCAAATCTAATATAAGGAGTGTGTAAAATTCGATCCACAATTTACTTATTATTTGTCATCCCAAATCACATACAAATGTGCACCAACTCCTACTCTTCACAACAACTACAAGTTCGCATATTGAGACATAAAGCACAATCAAACATGCTTAAATCAAGAACACAAGTGCATCAACAACTTCAATTTTTGGCATGCTTCGACGACACAAAGAGAAACGAAGTAGAGACATCCCCCTCCTTACACTTAACCCCTTGTGTGCCCTCACACAAGAAAAGAGAAAGGTAAAAGACGGAGAACATGACAAAACACATAACAAAACACCTAAAAGAGAACTAAACAAGACTCAACCACAAAAAACACATAAACACATGAAAAGAAAAACAAGAACAGAAAAGAAAAAGGACGGAGAAACATGACAAAAACACAAAACAAAAATGAACAAACCCTCCTTACACTTGATCCATACTAAGATCAAGTGTAGACACAGCAAACAAGACAAAAAAAAAACATAAAACACAGACTCAAATAACAAGAAAATAAAAAAAAAAAACAAAAGTGGGGAAAATGGCGTCACCTATCGCCCGGAGGCGGAAGGCGAGAGAGAACCGTGCGCTCCAAATCATCAAAGCATCGCCGAAGGCTGCAAGCTCACCATGCAACTAACTCCTCTGAGATCTTTTCTCCTTACACTTAAGTCCACAACATCCTTCGTAGCCTAGATCTGGAAAAACAACACAAAAACAAAGACCAAACAATAGTAAAATCTAAGGAAATAAACGATAATAAACTCGGGTTGCCTCCCGGTAGCGCCTTTCTTTAAAGTCTTTGGCTAGACCTCCTCTTAAAGGGTCAATCTGGTGGAGGTATGCATAGTGGAGTCACATCCACTACCTTGATCACCCTATGCAATCGCTTCCCACGGTCTTTATACCATATGGAATCATCACAGATCTCTTTATCCCTCATGTCTTTGGCATCCAAATCAGCAAATCCATGTGTGAGAGTGCGTTCCATCTTATCCTGCAACAAATGCGTCTCTAGATATTCTTGGACAAAGCTCTCAAAAACGTCAGTAGAAAGGACATCTTCATTCTCATGATCATTAGGTTTCTTAAGTGCATTATCAATATGATGAACATAAATTTCATTATGATACTTAACACTTATGGAAACTTCATCAACATCAATCACTGCCCTAATAGTCTTCAAAAATGGCCTACCTAACAGAACACCCGCAGTACCCTCAACTTGCCTATCATTGGTATCTATAACATAGAAATCAGCAGGATAGACAAAATTGTTAATTCTGACAAGGATATTTTCTAGTAAGCCTATGGGCGCAATGCATGATCTATCAGCAAGTTGTATAATCACTCGTGTAGACACCAACTCAACTCCAGTTAACTGATTATACACAGACAACGACATAACATTGATTGATGCACCTAAGTCACACATAGCCTGCTTAACCATCACATTTCCCATAAGACAAGGTAACGTAAACATACCTGGGTTTTCACACTTGGCGGGGAGCATTTTCTGGATGATTGCCGATACCGACGTATCCATCAATACCTTCTCGGACTGCTGGATCTTACCCGCTATGAAGTCTTTGATAAATTTCCCAAATTGGGGAATCCTCACGGCTTCGAGGAAAGGTTTGTTGATTTCCAGCTTCTCGAACAACTTCACATAATCCATGTATTCCTTGTTCGGTGTCCGTTTCCTCTCCAATGCCTCAGGAAATGGTGGAGGTATAGCAATTTTAAGTGCATGCCGGACGGATCGGCCTTCTACGCTGGCGTGAACTTCATCGGTAAAATCCTCGCAACTCTGTCGGGTCTTTTTGGGCGATCCGACCTTCTCTCGTCGATCGGCTCTCCATCGCCCGGATTCTCGCAATGCTCGGTTATGTACCGGGCGGCTCGACCTTCTTTATCTGTCAGAATGCTTGGTCTGGTCAGCTCGGCGGTCTGTTCTGCTGCAGATCTAATCTTTTGGGGACTCGCTTTCGGTGTTGGTTCGGACAACTCTTTTCCACTCCTCAACATGATGTGATTGCAACTATGGGCAGACGAATTTGGTTGAGTCTGAGAAGGTAATTGCCTTTGATTTTCCTTCATTTCATCTAACGAAGTGGTCATCATAGACATTTGCTTGGTTAGATTGTCCAAGATACTTTGTTGCTCCCACTTCAATTGTTGCACCTCTCTCTTCACGGCTTGGAGCTTATCATGATTTGAAGTTATTTCCTTCTGCATCTGCTTTTGATATGCACTGGCATCTTTTTGAGAAGCAATCATCTCGCACATCAATTCTTCAAGCGAAGAGGATCCCTGGTCGGCTTGGTCGGGCGGAGGCATGATTGACATTTTCGGCTTCAATGCCATTTGATGCGAAGCTCGGTAAGGTTGCTCTATACCGAGGGTAGGTGTCCGATAAATTTGTCATAGCAGTGGATGAGTTGTTGTACTTGACTTTGTGGAAATTCCACATGCTTGTGTGTTCGGGCACCTTGCTCTCCATCAATCTCCTGCTCGACCTCAGTCTTCTTTTTACCGTTCAAGCTAATTTGACTTACGTTAGCCCTAGCATTCGGATTGGGCTGGACTTGCGATGGTAATTGCCCTTGACTTGCCTTCATCTCTTGAATTGAAGAATTCAACTTGGAAATCTGCTTGGATAAATTCTCTACGGTGCTTTGATTATCCCTCTTGGTCTGATTAATCTCCTCTTGCATCTGGTGTTGATAGGCAATGGTACTCTTCTGAGAGGTAATCATTTCAGCCATCATTTTCTCCAACGGGCTGCTCTGGTCCGTCTGGCCAGACGGGACAGTCTGCTGCTGAAATTGCTGCGGGAATTGCCTTTGATGTGGAGGTCTGTAGGGTTGTTGAAACCCTTGTTGCTGCGGTGGCTGATATTGTTGATGATGGTATGTAGGCTGTTGGAATGACTGTTGTGGAAGATTCCTTGGCGGTTGTGGCACTTGATCATCTTGTCTCCACCTTAGGTTCGGATGAACCTTGTTCTGTCCATTCCAATTGCCAGCTGCATTAACATCCTCGCCTTGGCACTGAAGAGATGTGTGCCCTCTTTGACCACATGCACCACATGTATGATCATTCATGGTGCGCTCAGATGAAGAGGAGGAGGAAGGAGGATTCCTCTCCTTGAATAGACGATTCAATTTGTCTTCAAGTTGGCTGAATTTTTCCTCCATTTTCATCTCAACCTTCATGTCTAGATCGTCCAGAAAATTTCCACTTGAAAGGTTCACAGACCTCCTTTGCATCCTTGGTCCTTTGTATTGGGATGTAGATTCAGCAAGGCCTTCAATGATTGCCTTCGCATCAGTGTAGTAGCTATTAGCAAAGCTACCCTTCAATCCAATGTTCACCATGGTTTTGGACTCATCTGTCATTCCTTGGTAGAAAATTTGCAGCAGATCCACTTCAGAAAAAACCATGGTTTGGACAGCTATCAACTAGCTTCCCAAATCGCTCCCAGTAAGCTCCAAAGGACTCGTCAAGCTCTTGAGTAATCCCGAAAATCTCCTTCTTGAGTACATTCGTCTTGTATTGAGGGAAGTATTTGTCCAGGAATGTTTGACGCATCTGAGCCCAAGTAGTGATTGACCTAGGCCTCAATCTGGAAAACCATGCACGAGCTCCATCTTGTAGAGTAAAAGGGAATGCTTTGAGCTTGAAAGCATCCAAATGTCCTTGCTCGTGCGGATCACGGACTCGATTAAATCCCTCCAGAAAAGCAAAGGGATTCTCGTTCAGCTTCCCGTAAAACTTTGGACATGCCGCGACCAAATTAAGCTTCACATCTATCTGTTCAGTTGTTGTTATGTTGATTGGTCCGGGCAAGTCCTCTCCCAAGTTCCTCGAACCTGAGTTCATCTTCAGATTGACTCTTTCCTCTTCAGCCATTCTTTCTTCTTCAAAATCAGAATTGATGTCTTCAGAAAACGGGTCTATCTGGCCTGTCGGACCGATTTCAGACTCTGTCTCACTGATTCTTTCCTCTGTCTGGTCAGTCAGACTTGTTTCTGCTCGTGACAGCACTGGTTGCTTCTGCAGCTTTGTTGCCTTCCTAATCCTTTTTGCAGTCTTTTCAATTTCTGGATCAAAGTGTAGAAAAGGGCGGGAAGACCTGCTCATGCAACACTTAAAAAGCACAAAAGATTAGTAGGAAAAATAAGCTTAAAAATAACACCGTTCCCCGGCAACGGCGCCAATTTGGTGGACGTTGTTTTACACCAAATAAATCCTGCAAAATTGCTAGACCAAATATTAGTATAGCACAGGTATTGAACACAGGGAACGGAGTAATTTAAACCTAAAAATCATATCAATCAGAGTTTGGTTAGCGACCACACAAGTTTTAGAAATTTTCTAACCTAAAACAAACGAAAATAAATGCAAGAAGTAAACACGAAATTAACTTATGAATATAAAAGCGAGTCCAGCAAGATGATTCACACACACACTCACATTCGATCATAGACACTAAACATCAATTAATTCACTTAGATCAACTAGTTGTAGGACACCGTAATTAAACTGACATATCCCCTATTCCCCCTTAATTATTCGGTAATCGTCATGGTGGGCATTGAAACGACTACTTCTCTAAATTAAATGCAACCTACGTTGGTGGGCAATCAATAGATTTAACACCTAATCAGCCTTAAGAACTAAGGGAACCCAATTTAGGAGCCTACTCGTATGGTGGACATCTAATAGTCTCCTACTAAATTAATCCAATTGTCCTAAGAACAATTTGCTACTTATTTAGCCTAATCCCATGAGAAACGATGGAAGTACTAAATTAGCTATGAATTATACTAACCTAGGGTGATCAAGCCCAAATTAATTAATCCAATTAATTAAACCTAGATTAATTCAGAACCTAAGTGATTAATTTTAAGCCATAGTCTCACGAAAATATGGTGGTGTGTGTTTCACATCTCGCCGGCCCCTTAAAAGACTTAGCTACGCATATCGGCCGGACTGGCCAGACAGACCGGTTTACTGGACAGAACACAACACATGATGAAATTCAATAAATAAAAGTGCACGAAAATTCTAAATAATAATCTAAATTCAGAATATTAAATAACATGAATTAACATCCTAGAAATTCAAATCCCATGAATTAAAACAAACTAAGTATCCATCCACAAGCTAATTAAACGGAGACAAATTAAATCCGGGAATGCAAAACGAAAACCATAGCATGTTGTTTCTTCCAAATCAAAACACAAATCTTGAAACAAAGTGAAGAAATGCAAACTTAATTCGATCAACCCCTTCGAGCGGAACTCCTCGGCTTCGGCTTCTCGGATTCTCTCTCTTGTGTACTGCTTGAATGAGATGATCATGAAATAAAATAATCAAGGTACTACTTCTCCCTTTTCGTTGATTGCCATTTGGTTAATAAAATATGTGATGATGAAGAATTAATATCTCCCTTTTCCCCGCTGGCAGTGTAAATATATAATGGAATGATGATAATGATTAATTCTCTCCTCTTCTCTCGCTGGCAGATGATAAAAATGGTTATAAAATAAAATCTCTCATTTTACTCCTTCGTGTGTCCGTGAGATAATAAGGGAATCAATCAAGATATGATTTTCTTCCCTTAATTTTCTCCTTTGGCGTTAATCTCTCAAGATTGGAAATCAATCTTTTAATTAATCTCCTTCTTCCGTTCCTTTCCTTTTCGGCGCCTTCTCCAAATATAAATATATACTTCTCTTTATCCTCCTCAATTAGGATAATCAAATATAGAAGAAAATAATATAAGATAAATTATATTATTTTCTTTCTATACTTAATTCCTTCTTGATTTCTTCCAAATTGAGTATATATTTCCTTAATTCCGCAACCGCCACCTCAACGCCTCGCCAATGCCACATTATCATAAGAACTGCAAAACAAACACCAAAAGGCAATCCAACCGCCAAAATATATGCCAAAATAAACGGAATATGGATAGTACGAAATAGACCTATCATACTCCCTCCGTCCCACTAGAATTTAGAAACGACACTTTTCCTTATCGGGATTTTCCATTACAAATGACACGTTTTCTAAAATGACAAATATTGTATGGATCACATTTAATTATTAAAAACTCAAACAATTTCCAACATATAGCACCATTCTATTGATTTCGGCACTCAAAAGAAAATCGTCGTTTCTAATGAGACGAAGAGAGTATATGGCAAACATTGACTTTTCAAATCCTGCAGTAACAACGGCTTGTAATAAATTCAGTTATTCAAAAATAAGATTTACATACCTCTGATGGTATCTCCTTTTAGGTGAAAAGTATATTTTTATTAAAGGAAGATTTAATAACCTATATAGGAGTAAATATTACCACACATGTAATATATACGTATCATTTGAGGGTAACGGCCAAAAACTAAAAATGGAATAATTCCTCAAATAGTTGACGTTGGATCGCAATCTTAGTATTGGAAAGCCAGCCATCACTCTCTCTCTCTCCCTCGACTCTCTCCCCTCTCTCACGCTATATCGAACTTTATTTCTCTCCGGTCATTCTCTCTCTCTCTCATCCTCTCTTCACTCAGCAACAACAATATTATGTTAATGTCTCTCCCTAGATCCGTTCCGCCGGCATATTGACGATTCAATAATCCCCTTGACGGAAACTCGACCCGCCGTCAATGGGTCGTGATTTCCGCATTTCCGTCAACCACTTCAGCGCTCCTGTTTCTCCCGGGCCCACCAAAGAGCCCACCAGTCAAAGGCCGCTCGTAACGGACCTCCCCTCGCCGTTAGGCAAGATCGAAGGCCTCGAGCGAGATGAGCTCCGCGAAGCGGCGTACGAGGTGTTCTTCACGGCGTGCCGGTCGTCCCCGGGCTTCGGCGGCCGGAGCGCCCTCAAGTACTACAACGCCGCCGACTCCGGCGAGGGGTTCCGATCGGGGCCGGGATCTCCAGGAAAGCACCCCGGCGTAGGGATGGCGGTCACTAGCCGGGTGAAGAGAGCGTTGGGGCTGAAGATGCTGAAACGGTCTCCGTCGTCGCCAGCGCGGCGGACTAACTCATGCAGCGCCGTGCCGATGCCATCGTCCTCGTCCGCCTTGGGCCCCTCGAGCCCGAGGTTCGGGTTCGCGGCGCCGCACACGGCGAGGCTGAGACGGCCGCTGACGTCGGCGGCGATTATGAGGCAGCAGATGAAGGTGACGGAACAAAGCGACAATAGGCTGCGGAAAACTCTTATGAGAACATTAGTTGGCCAAGTACGTATCTTATTACATAGAAAGTACGGATACTTAAAAAATCTCAGCGTATAGTACTCCAACTATGGTATCACGTACATTTCAATACATCTCATCCACTAATAGTAAAAATAATATAAAATTAAATAATGTATTTATATCGTGTCGTATTTCATATATCACGTGTTCTGTATTAGTACAATATATAACATTGCATGCATGACTTCTGTTAATTTTATATTTGTTGCATGAATTGCTTATTTATTCATTTATTTTTATCTACCCTATTGGTGGATAGGAGGAATTGATTCCTAGATTTAATATGAAATACGAACTAAAATTAATCTACATATTGTTGATAGTTTGTTGCATGAATTTGAAACCCTAGTGTTTGTGTGATCAGATGGGGAGGCGGGCGGAGACAATAATCCTCCCACTCGAACTTCTCCGCCACCTAAAGCCATCGGAGTTCAACGACGCCGATGAGTACCACACGTGGCAGCGGCGGCAGCTCAAAATACTCGAAGCCGGACTCCTCCTCCACCCTTCAATCCCACTCGACAAACAAGACGCCTTCGCCCTAAAACTCCGAGAAATCATTGACTCCTCCGACCAAATAGCAGTCGACACCGGCAAGAACTCCATCACCATGAGAGCTCTCTGCAACTGCGTCGTTTCACTAGCGTGGCGCAGCCCAGACGGGGGCAGCACTGACGTCTGCCACTGGGCCGACGGCTACCCCCTCAACGTCCACATCTACACCGCCTTACTCGCCTCCATCTTCGACTTGAAAGAAGATACCATGGTGCTGGACGAAGTCGATGAGTTGATGGAGCTTATCAAGAAGACATGGTCGACGTTGGGAATCAATAGATCGGTTCATAACCTCTGCTTCACTTGGGTGCTATTCGAGCAGTTCGTTGTGACCGGGGAGGTCGAATCCGATCTTCTCGGAGCCTCTTTCGCAATGATGACTGAAGTAGCGAGCGATGCTAAGAAGACTGATCGAGATCCTAATTATCTTAGGATTCTCGCTCTGATCCTTACTGCAATGAAGAAGTGGATGGAGACGAAGTTGCTCGATTACCATGCAAATTTCAACAAAGAAACCGTTTCACTAATGGAGAATATGCTTCCTCTTCTTTTCTCTGCTACCAAGATATTAGACGAGGACGTACCGGCTTATGTTGCAGAAGCTCAAGAGAAGGATGAGTTTAGTGGAAACAGAGTCGATCATTACATTCGAACATCTCTAAACAACGCATTTGCTAAGGTTTAATTTGACACCAAAAATCTCTATTAGTCCTTGTCTTTTTGTAGATATGACTAATTGATGCAGTGGTGTTTACTTTCTTGAAAGATGGTGGAAGATCAAGACGGAAACGGAGTATTAACCGGTGAGACAAAAGAAGCAAGTGAATTACTAACAAAGTTGGCGAAGAAAACAGAGGAGCTAGCGATGAAGGAGAAGGATATCTTCAGTCCACTTCTAAAGAAGTGGCATCCAATGGCTGCTGGAGCTGCTGCAGTTACGCTTCACACGTGCTACGGCACGTTGATGAACAAGTTTCTTGGAGGGAAATCTCCACTCTTGAATGAATCTGCATTGGTGCTTCAAAGGGCCGGAAAGCTCGAGAAGAGTCTAGTCCAGCTCGTGGTGGAGGACTCCGTTGAATGTGAAGATGGAGGTAAGGCTATTGTGAGGGAAATGGTTCCTTACGAGGTCGACTCGATTATACAGAAGCGGATGAAGCAGTGGATTCGAGAGAGGCTGCATAAGGGGAAGGAGCTTGTTTTGGGAGCTAAACAAAGTGAAGTAAGCTTCATTAATCAACTTTTCTTTTTTCTTTTTTCTTGAAACTTTTGTGATCTACTTTTTGCTTGTGTTTCAGAGATGGAACCCTATGTCGAAACACGAACCACACGCTCATTCGGCTGCTGGGATTGTGACATTTGCTAAGGAAGCCATAGAGAGTTTCTTCGATATTCCAATCCCCATAACCGAGAGCTCCTTCAATTATATAGTTGAAGGCTTGCAGAATATCTTCAAGGAGTATATTACCTTTGTTGCATCATGCGGTAAGAAAATCAAAAACACATACTCCCTTTAATTAAGAAAGTAGTGTTATGTGGTTTAGATTGTTTGATTTTTTGGCTCAAAGATAAGAACAGAGTAACTTTCTTAATCTTGTTGTGAATCTTCTTTAGGATCGAAGCAGAGCTTTACCCCTACGCTTCCTCCACTAAAAAGATGCAGCCGAGACTCAAAGATATTGAAGCTTTGGAAGAAAGCTGCATGCAGCGTTGGAGTGGAAGATTTAAACCAGATTCTAGTCGGAGATAGCAACCACCCTCGCTCAACGACAAGCCGCGGAACGCAACGTCTTTACATAAGGTTAAACACATTGCATTACCTCGTAACACAGCTGCACTCCTTAGACAAAACCGTTTCCATCTCTCCAAAAATCCTCGCCAACAAAAACCTATTCAATAAAAAGAAACCAACATCAAGCTCCTACTTTGAGACTAGTTTATCTACCTTGCAACAAGCGTGCCAGCACGTGTCCGAGGTTGCTGCTTACCGGCTCGTATTCTTGGACTGCAACTCTGTTCTCTACGGCAAACTGTACCTGGGCGGAGTATCCACTTCACGCATAAGTCCGGCTTTGAGAACGTTGAAGCAGAATTTGACTCTTTTATGTGCTATTGTAACCGAGAGGGCTCAACCAACTGCTTTGAAAGAAGTGATGAAGACGAGTTTCAATGCGTTTCTCATGGTCCTATTAGCCGGAGGGAGTAACAGAATGTTCTCGAAGATGGACCATCGGCTAATCAAGGAGGATTTCGAGCAACTCAAACACCTATTCTGCTCGTGCGGAGAAGGCTACATAGTCGAAGACGTGGTTGAGAGGGAGTCCGAGGTGGTGGCAGGGGTGGTGGCGCTGATGAATCAGTCGACCGAGCAATTGGTCGAGGATTTCAGCAGCGTGGCGAGTGAGATGAGTGGGGTAGGTGGCGCGGGGCACAAGATCCCCATGCCGCCTACAACAGGAAAGTGGAACCGCTCTGATCCCAACACGATATTGAGAGTGCTTTGCGCGAGGAAAGACCGAGCCGCTAGCCACTTCCTCAAGAAGACATTCCGTTTGGCCAAGAGGAGGGGCACTGGTGTTAGGCTCATATAAAACTCGAGTTTCCGGACAATTTGATGAATTGAAGAGTTTGTCTGCACCTGATTCATATCAGAATTAGGGAGAAGAATGTAGATAAGATTGCTTTGTTGAATGTCTCAAGTACTTTGTAGTGGTATGCTGAGAGGAAGATAGAGGTCTGAGAGATTTTCTTTTTTTTTTTTTTTGTCGCAAATTTTGACCTTCATTTTTCATGCACCTAGACATTAATCTTTGTATTATTAGTACAGTTGGTGTAAAATGAAAAATGCAATTTTTTCATCTCTTTTCTCAATCATAACATGTATATGTATAATGCAGTATACAAGAGGGAAACAAACAAACATCTTTAAAACATTGATCTTTTACTCTGTTTCTTGTTGTCTTGAGCCCTTCAGTTCTTCTCTGAGCATCCTCATTGAATTCGAAACCTCGGCCTTATACTCATAAAACCTAACAGCAACCAGAAAAAAGATGAAGATGAAGTTGAAGAAGTTGAGAATGGCGAAAAACGCGTAGTAATAATCAAGATGAGATGCGTTGAGGTTGTTCCGGATCCACCCCTCACGGCCATCTCTCTTGGTAATATGAGAAACAGTTGATAACAAGAAGCTGCTGATGAAGTTGCCTGCTCCGAGGCTAGTCATAGACAAGGCTGTGCCTAAACTCTTCATGCTTTCGGGCGCTTGATCATAAAAAAAACTCAATCTTAGCCACTTCCAAGAATGCATCAGCAGTTCCCATTAGCACAAACAGCGGTAGCAAGACGAAGATGGATAACGGGACTTGATTCCCATTTTCGACTAGACCATTATCACTTGCGACGTTAAGCCTATGCCTCTCGGTAAGTGAAGCAACCACCATGATGATGATGTGGAAGATCATGCCAATCCCCATTCTTTGTAAGAGGGTGATGCCTCTTGGATTTTTGGTCCATTTTTGTACGAGTTTGACGAAGTAACGGTCGTAGAGGACGACGGAGATGTGCATGGAGAGGGTGACAAATCCGCCTAGGCTGGCCGGAGGGATCATGAAGCTGCTGCCTATCTTTCTGTTGAGAGTGGTGCCTTGCTTGATGAAGAGTGTGTTAGATTTTAGATTATTAAATTAGTTAATTTAATTCATGAAACAATGAAGAGACACGAATTCATGCCTGAATGATTGCATGAGACACGTCGGTTGGAAAATGAAAATGCATGGTTTCATGCATCATGAAGAGCTGCGAAACGTTGGCAACCGCCACGACACATGTTGTTGCATGGAGTTGTCATAGACGTTGCATGGACTTGTGTCTTTTCTTGAAGGGACATGTTGCATGGCTTTACACGTTGGAATTGTTTTGTTGCATGAAACGTTGGCTGCAACATTGATTCATCGGTTGGCAAATAAACAAGTCACGTTGGTTAGACACGACACATGCATGAGCATGCGAAAGGTTGGCAACCATTGGGAAGAGGCTCTTCTTGGTCTATAAATAGACCATTCATCCGATAATTCGATCATTCACTTTTCCAATTTATTTATGTTTCTTTCATCACATACATATAAATTAGTTTTCATTTCCTTAGTCCCAAATATCAAGTAGTTCGCCGGAATTACGAGAAGTAGTGCAACTACTCGTAATTGAGAAGTCGTTGTATCTTGGAGACGAGTGCTATAGACCGCTTGCACCGAGTAGCGGAGCATTATCGTCTTGCGGAGAAAGAGTCCAACTCTTGCCTCGGTTTGCATTTCGTTATTTTTGCTATTCAATTTTTCACATGTTGTTTGTTATGTTGTTGTAGTATTTATACTAACATTTTGTTTTATTGTCGCTACATTTCTACACACCTAATTTTTAATAACAATCGCAAGACGATATTTGTGTTGAAGAAATGACGACAAATAGCAGTGATGTACCCGATCCCCTTGTCCAAGTAATGACAAGCAGTAGCAACTGTCGCCGAACTTTACAACGGCAACAAACAATCAAATTACAAGCGCCCTTGTTCATGGAGAAAAGCCGGAAAAATTCTCATATTGTTTACTTTTTTAAGAAATAAATTACTTTCTATGAGACAGCTGAAAAAGGAAAACAAAATACTTTCTATGAAACGGAGGGAGTATGTTTAATACTCGTCACTTGAATTCCTATGAAATAGAAATTAGTGCGCCTCTTTTTATTCGCTACCCACATCAGATTTTTTACTCGTCATAAAATTAATTTAAAAAAAAAATAGAGCTGGTTTTATGTGGTAATGATAAGCTGACAAGCCCCAATTAAAATAGTTGTTATCCATCCAAATTAGGTCGGTGAGTTATATGGTCCACCCATCAAATAACGTCACATGTATTTTAGAGTTAAGTAAATTTAATTTTAATTGATATTAATATATAAGATAATTATTAAAAAAATTCCACTAATACACATGGAAATTCAATATCTCTGAGTCTCGTTTTCATGATGACTATGTTTTTAAATTGCTTTACTTTTATGTGATTTCATCAAATAAAGCCTCTAAAAGAAAACTTAATGCACCAAATTAATCGCATCTTAAATGCACTTTGTGTTTTTTCCCCCACAGTAGGGGGGAAGGGTGCAGAAAAACCTGTTGCGGTACCATTGAGACAAATAAGAGCATCTAAAATTGCTTTAACAAGTATTGGGAAAAAAGTCATGGAAGATCAAATAGATGGAAATAATAAAGATGTTGAGGAGGTAAATATAAAATATGTTTTAATTTTTATGATATATGGCGCTGTTCTTGTAATATGTTGAGAGTGCGGGATGTATTTATGGATGAGAGTGATGCAATACCCACTATGAAAGAAGCTTCTAAATATCGTGAGACATCCGGACAGAAACAAGGCACAAAGAAGAATATAAGCAATAGAAGCGTTTCAGTGTGTTCCCCCTTTGTTGAGCGTGTTGTGGTTTGTCAAAGAAGCTTACCAAGCCGAAAAACAAAGTGGAATGTTCAACATGAAGCACATATAATCCAAGGATGAAGTTCTAATTAAAATCAAGTACGTTGGTGGCATGCAACGTCTCCACATGAAATCCCTAGCAGTAGGCTCGTCGATTTGTGATAGAGTTGTAGAAGATTGGTCGATAACATTGAATGAGTTGGAAGGCAAGGGAGAGAAGCGTACATCTGTCCCTTTCTTTGCATCTCCATCGGTATCCGTAAGTATTATTAGCTTCACAAGGTTCTAATGCTTGTCATTTTGATCTATATTCACTAGTATTCTCCATATAGGCTTACACGAATTTGAAAGCTAGCAAGAATAGAGCCACTGACAAAAATGTGTTCTTGAGGCAGCTGGTGGGTGAATTGATATGCTTCCACAAGACAACAATGCAATCCATAAGCCAGGTGCAGTTTTTTGTAGAAAGTGCAATTAAATTTCATAAAAAGTGATATTATATAGAAAGTGCTCTTACTATTTGTTAATTGTGCAGTTTTTCTTCCCATTTAGACAAGGGGACCATTGGTTTCTAATTTGTCTAGATCTCAATACCAAGAAATTATGTATCCTAGACAGCACCGTAGATGAAGAAAGTGAGGCTTTTATGGAAAAGTACAACGATATTCCTCTACATTTGGTGGTTGAAATTACATTATGATATTGCTATCATTTTCTTTTGGTATTGATTATTTGCACTTTGTGTTAATCCTGACTGAACACTGGCGGTGGCATTGAAAAATTAGTTTTCAGTGCACAATCTGATTAAGTTTAGTGCACGTTTTATAGAAAATAATTGCACATGAAACGTGCATATGTGCACTTTTTGATATTTTTATTGCACTTTTTTTTAATTTAACTGCACAAATTAATAATTCTAGTGCACTTTATGTGACTTTATGATTGTGGCTTTGTTTTAAATTTTGTAGAAGGACCTTTTTTAAGAATTATTGAGAAATAATGGGATGGAAAAGAAGACTGCATTCTTCAAAAAGGCACATTACATTATCTTGATTGTGAAATGGGGTGATCGATCTAACATTCAAGACATCGGAGTATACATGATGCGTCACATGGAGACATTTAAGGGAGATGTTTCAAGCAACTTGAAAACATGCCTAGAGAAGAAAGGAAAGCAGCAGTTGGCATTGTTAAGGGTGAAGTATTGTCATCAACTACTCAATTTTGAACAAAATGAAATGAAGGAAGAAAAGTTGAAGAAGGTCATTCCATATTACGAGAAGGTATCCAATGAGAACAAGATTGATGTAGATAAATTTCTCCTACATTAGGACGTGGATTGGTTAGTACTGGATTGGATCGGCAGCGATAGTGTGTTTTTTGGTATACTGATTAACTTTGCACTTCAGTCTATGTTTTGACGTTTAATTTTGGAATTACGATGGAACTACTTATGAAACCGGTATTATTATGATATTTTAAGTTCTCACTTTACTGATCTAGCAAGTGCACTTTACACGTAAAACAACTGCACTTTTTATGTGACAATCATTCACTTTCTCTCATATGTATCTCATGTTCACAAATATAATTAATTAACTGCACTTTTTTCGAATAATAGTTGCACATTTTTTGAAAGTCAGTCAAATGTGGCAGTGCATTGGAATATTAAACACACAACATCGTCCAGTTCAAGAACTAATAAAAACCTAAAAAGCAAGGCAAATTGTTACATAGTAAATCTAGACTCAGTCTTTGGTTGTTTGATCGCAATTGTGTGCGATGGCTGCATCAATTGTTTTCTTCTCCAACCTTGACTTCAACCGGCTGCCACTACCTTTCGTCTTTACTGGATTAGGAGACAAAATCGAAACTGATTCAGGAATTGAACCACCGTAGAAGTCTTCGAAGACCTTCTGCTTACCCTTGCTAGTGGAGTCCTTGGAGCATAGACTAGAGTATTTTTCAGATATAATCTTCAAATCGGCCAACATAGCGGACATTAAGTCTGTGTTACCATCTACCATACCAATACAACGATATATCTCCGCTTGCAACTGCCTACTTAATGAAGTAGTAACAGATTGATTTGTGCTGCCAACACTGCCATTATCTGCCTCTTTCGTCCATCGGCGCAAAATATACCTTTCCGGAATTCGATCAATCCACATATTTTTATACACAAATATTATGTGCTTACATAAGTTAGAACCCCATCCTCATGAAAAAATTGCACCGACATGTAATAGTTGTATCTGTCTAGTTAAAGGAGATAGAAAACTTACCATCAATTGCATCATCCACCTCATAATAATTCGAAGCAGCTGCAGGCTCGTACTCACCATGTAACAAAGGTTCAATGCATCAATAATTTCCTTTTGAGCTTCTTTGAAAATAGAGAGAGTGTATACTTCAGCAGCATGACGCTCTAATAGGAGCTTTTTGGCCAAAATAGGGAAGCTAGAATCATCAATGCTCGACATACGATTATGTGTGTGTCTTTGAGAATCCAAAGCACTCCAAAAGTGCATGAAAAATTCAATGAGATTCGAATCTTTATTAAGAAACGTCTCATATGTGTTGTTCTTAGACTCGGAAATTGACGTAGCACGGAACCTTCCAGCCAAGGGAATATCCCTAAAAAGGGCTGGAATCCAAAACTCCCGCAAAGCAAACATTCCAGTAAATCATATGTGATTAGACAAATTAAACTTCCTCCATCACTGCTTGCCACCTCTCATTGAATTGTAGAGGATCTACAAATTCAGACCACACTAGGTCGTTGAATTTAAACAATGCATCACCTCTCAAGTTTGGACTAATTTTGTCTGCAACCTTAGACATTATATACCACATAATATATTGATGTCGTGTCAATCGTTTGGGCAAAACTTGTTCTACAACTTGAATGAGGGTCGAATCTTGATCTGTAATGAACAATTTAGGCCTTTGATTCCCCATACAATTCAAGAATTTATCGAGCATCAAACATATGATGGAACTCCCTCATTGCATATTAATCCGACACCAAAGGTTATACACTTCCCATGGTTGTCCTTTTCAGTAAAAGGTGCAAAAATCATTTTGTACCTATAATATAAAATAATTGTGAATTAAAAACATGAATAAAGTGCAAGTAACACTTTCGTGCATCTATAATACATCATAAAACAAAAGTGTAGTAGTTTTCCAATAAAAGTGAAACTAATTTAACCAAACAGTGAAGTAAATAAAAACATTAAACATACTTATTCGTGTTGTATGTTGCATCAAATGAAACAGATTCTCCAAACACTTTGTAGAAATGCTTACAAATACTATTAGCCCAAAACAAGCATGTTAATCTATCATCCTCATCAGAACATAACTTAAAAGTAAAATCTGGATTTGCTTCTTTACGCTTCCTCATGCCAAAAATAAATTGACAATACATCCCTTCAACATACGCCCTTAAATCACGAGCAAAATTCTTAAAATCAACCCCAGTGCATCCAATGTTTTCATAACTTCCCACCAACTCCTTGAACAATTTGAAAGACCTCACTGGTCCACTATTGGCCTTCACACAATTCAATATAAAACATTGATGGCCAAAGTTGATTTTCCTATTCCTCTTCATAAAAATGTTTATGCCTATCATGAACCATCTTATGAGAATGCTCCTCAATAAATGAAGAGATCACATACCCTCCGGCACCATTGAATTTGAATACAGCTTTAGCCAAACACGAAGACCTAGAGGACATAGTACACTTCCTTTTATTCATATCCAATTTGCCGATAACTCCATCATATGCGTTATGTCCCTCACGATTACACAAAACATATTTAAGCAACACGGTTCCATCGTTATGCTTACGATTCGGAGCAAGCCGAACGTTAAATCCACAAAAAGGCCATAATCTCGATAAAATTGTATTCATTCGTCCAACGTCATAAATTCCATCCCAACAAAAGATTTGCGGACAATCGGGAATAATTTTCTCGACAGCGTCTATATCATCGCTCTAGTCTACGAATAAAAAAAAATTCATGTAAAGTACAGTAAAAATAACCAAAATGTGCATTTAATTTTGCAAGAAAGTGGAATCGCGACAGAACCTCAAAACCAGGCAAGAACGAGACTATCCTAAAACTAGCACAATCGAGTGAAAATAGGGACTTTAAGCAATACCGAGCTATTCTGAGTTCAACATCCGAAATAGCACGAATACACTGATAAGGAATAAACATCATCAAAAATACTCACAACATTCTACCCAACAATAATACAATAATTCAAATTCGATATGAAAGAACATTGAAGAAGAAGGCTTCAAGATACATTCCCGTTTACCAGCAAGAACCCCATTAAAATTTGACCACATATTCATTCGCCATGATTTCCGCCATTAAGGCAAAGAGTCATTCTTGATTTTCGAAAATCGGAAGTAAAATAAGAGTTTATAGATAAGAATAACCTAGAATTGAACAATGCATAAACTAACTCATGGCAATTTGATGAAGAACGAAAGATTTCTAGCTTCAATCAGAAAAAAACGCAGCTTGGGTGGAGAAGAAACCCACCTGCGAGAGAGAGTGAGCTAGTTCAAATCTTTTTTTCAAACATTACACTGAGATTACCAATTTGCCCTTTATGTAGTTAATTCGTGAAGAAAGTGCCGAATTTTTTTTAATGAACTCGTGATCTCGGCCCTCAAATCGTTGGATCAAATGACCACCATTTGTTCTTAATTCCTACAACAATGGACTTTCTCATTTGAAATCCTCTCTCTCTCTATATATATATAATCAACTTTTGTACTCCATCTGTCCCAAATGAAATATTTTGTTTCTTATGTGTTAAAAGTGTTGGCCACAAGACTTTAATTTAATTTTTCGGAAAATAGAACATTTGAGAGGAACGTGCAGAAATAAATACAAGATGTACGTTTGATATGGAAGGTAGTGAAGGACATAGTATTTTAGCAAGCACCCTCGCTTTTATTAAAAGATAATTTTGTCCATAATCTAAAATAAATTAAATAAAATAATTACAGACACCACTTAGTCCAAAAACGAAATCATTGTTTCTTGGTATATATTAGTTTCTGATCATTTCTTGATGCATTCTAGTTCTTCCTTCCTGCTGATGCCTCCTCGTACTAGCTAAAAATTGTTCTCTTATCTTTCTAAGAGAAGCCACAATCTCTATCATGTTACTTCTCTCTGTTGGTGACAAGGCCAAACATCCCATAGCCAACCGGAGAACAGATGAGATGCATTCCTTCTTAGCTGAAACATATTGATCTTCTCTTGGCAGCAAAGAGAGGCCACTTCTTCAGCTTCTGCATTTTCTTCCATTGCTCCACTCGCCCACGCTTTGAAGCTCATTTCTTCATCAAACATATCATCAGTAGGCCTCTTCCTTGTCAGCATATCCAGCAACACAACCCCATAGCTGTACACATCTCCATTTGTCGACACTTTCCCTTCTGATCCATATTCTGGAGCCATGTATCCAACTGTAGCCAATGTGGTGGTGTGGCGTATAGCCTCACCTTGATCGAAAAGTTTGGAGATTCCGAAATCGGATACATGCGCTGACATGTCTTCATCAAGGAGGATTTTGCTAGGCTTGAGATCACAGTGTATGATAGGGTATATGTTGCCATGATGAAGATATTCTAATGCAACTGCAACATCAATTGCTATGTGTAATATTTCCTGCAAGTTTAAGGAACTGTTTTCGGAATATAGCCATTTTTCGAGGTTCCCATTAGGCATGTATTCAAGAACAAGTGCTTTGAAATCTTGGTTGCTGCAGCAGCTGATGCTTGAATTAGGTTCCTATGGCATTATTCACATTCGACGTCGAAGCTTTGATTGAGGTCTCCAAGTCTATGTTGAAGACTTTTACTTCTATGTTTAGGCCATCAGAGAGTTCATGGTGTGAAACTCTTCTCCATGATGAAAGTGTTGAAACCTCAGGATTTTTTTCTTCTCTTGGCTTTCCTCCTTTGTATCATCCAAAGAGAAATGATTACTAGAAATATAGCAGAGACGGCAGGTACCATAACATATATGATCAGTAGTAAAATATGTCTTGATCTTGATCTTTTAACTTTTTTTGCTTTGCATGGAGGAACTTGAAACCTAGATACACCACACAGTGCTTGATTCTGCAAGAATGATTGAGGTTAGAAGTTAACAAATACACCTCCTGAAGGAATCTCTCCTTCCAATCTATTCCTTGGAACATCAAAGAATTTGAGAGCTCTGACTTCCTCTAATGACTTTGGGATCAATCCTTCAAGTTTATTATTTGAAAGGTTTAGAGATACCAAACCTCTCAAACTTCCAAACGATGAAGGAATAGTTCCTTCGAGGCTATTATGAGCAAAAGATAGTCTCTCCAACGAAGGCGTTTCACCAATAGAGCTCGGAATTTCACCAGAAAACTTGTTCCAAGACAATACAAGATCTCTTAGCACCTTCAAGTTTGTTGTGTTCTAAGTACATCACTTCAAGTTTCTTGAGTCTTCCTATGTCTACTGGGATTAAGCCAGTTAACTCATTACGTTCTAAATCTGTTGAAGCCAAACTACTCAAGTTTCCAAATCCAAGTGGGATGGAGCCTTTAATGCCACAACCAGATGCTTTGAAAAGCCTAAGGGAGGTTGATAAATTCCCTAATGCAAGTGGAAAGATTCCTTGCAATGGATGTAAAGAAACTTCCACCCTCTCCAGATATCTACAACTCTGCAATGAAGAGAGTAATCTCAATTCTTGATTAGGAGATTCCCCTCTTAGACTATTATTTGGGAGCAAAAGCATTTTGAGGAGCCTCAGATTTCCAAATTCTGGTACAATGCCTGAGAATGAGTTTGATCCCATCTCTATGACGGAGAGACTAGACGCGTTGTTTATCGAACTTGGGAGAAAGCCAGAGAGGGTGTTATTAGCTAGATATAGTAACTCAAGATTAACAAGTGAAGATCCCATGTTTGGAGGCAGACTATTGGAAGCAAGATTCAGCTCCACCATGTTGGAGATGTTGAAGATTGAAGGAGGGATGGAACCAGAGAAGCCATTATATGCCAATCCAAGCTGCATGAGGTTAAGATTACCAAAGCTCGGATGGTATTTCACCTGAAGCAAGAATGTCGTTAATTGGAACACTCAGTGCAAGTTTGGTTTTGTTGTTGGGAAAAATGACTAAAAACTACCCCGTGTTCGCTAGAAATTATGTCAAACTACCTTGTGTTTGTTTGATTGTAAGAGATCCTCCGTGTTCCTAAGTAGTTCTCAAACACTCTGAATTCTCTAAACCATGACTATGTCAACAATGTGAACATATCACATGGACCTTTGAAAAGGGAAAAACAGATCATCTAGAATTTGCCATTTTAATTGCTCATATGAACATGATGAAGGATGAAGAAAAGAGAATGA
Organism: Lavandula angustifolia; assembly: GCA_028984105.1. Classification (NCBI taxonomy): domain Eukaryota; kingdom Viridiplantae; phylum Streptophyta; class Magnoliopsida; order Lamiales; family Lamiaceae; genus Lavandula; species Lavandula angustifolia. The sequence goes on along the minus strand of CM054823.1, from coordinate 6,536,626 downwards.
TGTTATTAAAAACATGCATGAAAGAATAACTTAGAAGAATACTAAGGGGTAGTTTAGATATTTTGAAGCGGAGAAAGTACATAATATCATGTGTATCAAACTGCGTTAGGAGGAATGACTTTTTTATAATGAAACAAACAAACTAGTTTAACGTAGTTTTAGTTTTTTGGTTGTTTGTCAATTGATAAAATAATAACATACATAAAAGCGAAGTAACTATTATAAAGTGTTACCTGTCATTCTGTTTTCATTCAGAAATAGAATCTTGAGTTGAGTCGAGTTTCCGACCTTTTTAGGTATGAATGAGGGCGGTGAGGCGGTTTTCCGAGAGCTGCAGATGCCGAACGTTTTTGCAGTCGAGAAGGCTAGACATCCTCTCATAATTTTTTCTCTCGCTCTCGCCCCACGCACCCTTTCTCTCACCGCCTCATATCTCTCAAGCTCTCTCTCCGTCTTTCCGTGTTCTTCAATTCCGGCGCAAAGCCGAGCGCTTCAGGTAAGCACACTCCATTAGTTCTTGCCACAATTTTAGATTTGTCTTCACACCTTCAGTTTTGTCTTCGCACTCCATTGAGATCTTGAATTTTCAATTTTGTGTTTTTTTTTTGTTTTCGATTTTAGGTTTTCCAACAAAAAATCGATAACTTGTGTAACTTTTCAATTGATTTTTCAATTAAAATTAAAAAAAAATAGGATAGGGAAGAGGCAAATTCTCCCTCAAAAGAAGGATTGTTGAGGTAGCCTTGGAGATTGAACAGTGAAAAAAAATGAGGGATTCCTCGCATTGGAGAAGCTCTAAGCATTGATAGACTGCAGATCTCTCTCGGTATGGTTCCGTTCAGTTGGTTAACTGACAAAGATAAGCGTTGCAGAGTTTTGCATTTATGCAAGTTTGATGGGATTGAGCCGGAAAGTTGATTTACGGAGAGAAGAAGCTCTCTATGTTTGGAAGATTGTCACGTATATGGGTCGGGATCCGACCAGATAACACGTTTGAAGTCAAATCAAGAACTTCAAGAGACGAAGTGTTGAAAAGGGAAGACGGTATTTATCGGGTTAGTTGATTAAACATCAAGTCGAAGAAGCACCAATCTCTTTCGGAATATAACCATTGATCGATCATTAAACTATATAACCAATCTCTCGAGCTTTGAAGGTTGAAAAGATTCGGGATAGAACCGGTGAATCTATTGTTTTGGAGAGCGAGGATTTGAAGGTTTGAGAAGGCGGGAAGCCATTGAGGCACGTGTCCGTTGAAGGCGTTGAAGTCGAGGTATAGCTGTTGGAGGCCGCGTAGGTTAGATATAGAGATATCAGGAATGATAAGTTCCCGAGATGAGGAGCCACGGAGCCTTCGAGGCTCAAGTTGTAGAGACTCAAGGCCGTGCAGGAGCTGCAAATGGAGGAGGTGGCGGTGGTGGACCAGTTGTTTGCTAGTATGTTGAGAGGGTCTGCTGTGTTTCTTGATTTGAAGGCGAGAAGCGCTTCTTCGTCAGTTGATATGTTGGAAGGCCTTTTGCCTGAGGAGCAAACTGCAAAGAACTGCAGGAATATCACAGCAGCGACAGCAGTGTGTAAGAGAGCTTGGTTTCGCCATGAGGACAACATAGATTAATAGATTACAGATTTGTGCTGTTAGAATTTCTGTTTATTCATGAATTTTTTTTTTCTTAAAAAAATCAATATAATTAATTTTGTCTTCTTACAGTTGGAAGAGAAGGTCGTAACAAGATCTCAATCTTGTCTAGCGTCTCATTCTAATGCGTGCATGGACATTTATTTTTCTTGGCGGTGGTTTCGGAATGGTGGATTATAATTGTTTTAAAAATAAGATTACTGAATTATTTTTCTTAGCAATTACATTGATTTGATGGCATGAGGTAAATCGACTTAAATTACATGGAGAAGGCAAAGGTTCACTTGAAATTAAATTAAAATTAAATTAATTTTTAAAATAGTAAACTTCAATTTTTATATCTGAATTTACAATGCAAAATTTGTTTGATTATGAAGGCTTAGTTTGTTGACATGTTTCGTAAAAACCAAGAAAATTCACTATCAATTTCAAATTGATTCAACAACAGATAAATGTGATTCTTCTCCAATAAAATCTGTAATTATACAACCAATTTAAAAGCTTTCTTAATATCAAAAGTGACGAATAATCTATATTTGATCTTTTTTTGCTATGTTCTAGACTTTTAGATGTGCATCAAACGGAATACAGGTTGTACACATATGTTTATATGTATAGTTAATAAAAAAAAATGATGAAGCTGAAATATTGAAAAGAAAGCTCCACTCGCATCTTCACTGGGTTTGTTGCTCTTCTAGATACGATTATCCTAGAATCAACATCTGAATATTCAGGGATGCTTCTCAAGTGAGGAGCTAATTAATACTTTCTAGAGAAGATATTCTTGCCTTAAAGTTTTGTTTATTAATCTTTGCATTACTTACATAAATTCATGCTCAGATACAAATATAATTGTTTAGTGATTGAACTAGATTTACATCTTTATATTGACTTTTATTTTTTTGTCCCTCAAACTTTAGATTTGTAAATTGTATAATAAGCATCATCCCTCTACGTTGTTTTATCTGTATACTATGTGCGATAGCTCTAGAATGTCGAAATTGCTTGATATTATGTACACATGCATTAGAAAATCCATTTAATCTTTTTGTTTAGATGGACATGCAGACAGGATAGCAGAACGTAGCAAATGTATGACTAATGGGGACGATGTAATTTTTTTACATGTAATTAGGCAAGAAATGGATGGAATACCAATCATAGTCGCGCAGGTGAATAGAATAATAGATGAACATGGCCTAAGACATTCTTTATTTGAGTTGAAATCATGTTGTTTCTTGATTTTCTTGGTTTGAATAAAATTTTATTAACCCAAATTACAAATAATGGGTTTTGTTCATTCTCAAAAGATCAAGATGGTGGTGTTGAAATGATTCGTGTTTCTGTCACATATTTTTGAGCTATTTCTTCAAATTTTAATTGTGTCCCTTATTGTTACTCAATAATTATTTATTGAGTCTTTATACACTTGTTCGCAGAAAACCTTATATCGAATTTAGTGAAGCAAATGTCTTCAGTAAAACTCTGGAGCTATGTGGATCTCAATTGAGAGTGATTACCTGTTTTATGAAAAGATTAGGGGTGTTACTGTTGGGGGTGATACAGGTTAACAATGTTTAAATATTAATGACAAGCAATGGCTTATGTAATTATGAATATTCGAAAATATGAACATTTTTAGAAATAAAGGTGGAAGATATTAGTAGGAATGTATACGTTTTGTAGCATTAATTATTTAAAACTCTATGAATTTGTTAGTCTTAAACACTAAAATAATGTTTAGATTTCTCCATGACAACTTCAGTAAGGTAGTCCTTTGGACCATGGAGTGTCTCCAACTTATGAAACAAATACACTCCAGCTTATGAAACAAATACATAATTAATAAGAATCAATTGAAGCAGTAGTTCTCTGATGAGCTCGAGGAAACATGAGTAGCCGACAAATCTTTTTCCTCTTTTTTTTTCCATGATGTGAAAACTTAAAAATCCCACCAAAGATAGCATTCGGCTAAGATTTATAAAAAAAATTTATTCACCAAAATATTGTGCCTATAGCTGTTTAGCGTCACCTAATTTAAATTTTTTTCCACAAAACAAAGATGCTTAAGGAGTATATTGTACATATCTTGAATATTACTACGTACTCCATTTAGTAGTTTGTGTTTTAATAATATATACAACTTGAATATTACTATGTATTTCATTTAGTAGTTTGTGTTTTAATAATATATATGACTTGAATATTACTACGTATCCCACTTAGTAGTTTGTATTTTAATAATATGATATATCATATGATATTATTATTTAAAGTAGTATTAACTATTGTATCATAAAAGCGTAATATTTTTCCGTACGGAGATCGGGTGATGTCCTAGTGAAATTAAATTGAAATTTCGATGTTAATTTTATTGCAAAAATATCTTGTATTCTAAAATAGTATTCACAAAATTTGAAATAATTTCGAATGAATATATATAGTATATTTATTTGGGCATATTTCAAGGAAATTGCATATTTAAGGTCGATTAAAACGTATAGATTTTTCATATCTAATATATTAAATTAAATTCGGCGTATGCACCAAGTGTAGATATTTTAATACAATTAATCTTCGATGAAGCAACGTTCGATAAAGTAATAACCTCGCTTAGATAATAATTTCTTCTGGTCCCGACTTGGACCAGTGCATTAAAAGTAATAATTTCGCTAAATTCATTAAGTAACAAAAAAAAATCATAACGGCCCAATAAAAATATAAAGTAATAATTATTGATTTAGTGAATATATGTATAGATAATTATAATTGAACAATATTACAATAACCATTTCTTATGAAAATATACATCTTGTTGTAGATAAGATTTACTATATATATGATGACCATATTTAAACACTAGCAGCCTATCTTATACTCTATAAATAGAGGTCTCCACCCTCATAATAATACACATCTATTTTCCGCTCTCTCTATTGTTCTCTCGTTATATTTAGTTTATAACACGTTATCACCACGAAGTCGATCTTCTCCTAAAAGAAAATCATCCGCAGCTAAAGGTATAATTTTATTTTATTTTTCTTCTCGTCATTAAGTAGGATGCATTAAATAATTTCCTTAATATTTTGATCCTATCGAATATGTTTAGTGGCGGTATTATTTTTGGACTTTGAAAAAAAGTCATGTGAATCTTCAAACTTGTTGGTCCGGAGACGAGAGGCAGGTGTAGAGGGGGGGGTGAATACACCTGAGTACTGTTTCTTTTTCTCAAACGCGAAGGACAGCTGGGCTGTAAGTTGCTACTGATGAACAGTGCCAAATAGTAACCTTCTGATTGCGGGTCAGAGTGTGCCAACTACTGAGTCTCTCCTACTGACTTTTATCAGTACTTGATTCTCAGTCACATTGATCTGGTTGGTAAATCTGACGCTTAGCTCGTCAATGGTTTCGTTGGGCTCCATGGCAAATGTATCAAACTTCTGTAGCTCTAGCTCGAGCTTATTTTCTTTGATCTGTGGGGTTCCTTGGCTCAGTACAGCCAGGGCATCCCAAAGTTCTTTTGTCGTCTTGCAGTCTTGCACCCTCCCGAGGTGTGAATCACTGAGCGTAGTCAGGATTGCATTCCGCGCAACTCGGTCGAGGTTGTGCAGCTTTTTCTCTTCTGGCGTGAAGGCAGATTTGTCTTTTGCAACTTTGGCACCAGTCTGTGCTCCTACACCTCCCACAGCTGCAAATTGTACGCTGTCGATCATGGGAATGATGGGTCCTGTCTCTAGGACTTCCGTCATGCTGTCATGCAGCGATGTAAGGTGCGCCTCCATTCTCACGTGCCATACCGTATAGTTCTCTACAGAGAACATTGGCACCATCCGAATACCTAACATATCAGACATTATGGGTGAGAGTATAAGGATATATGAAGAGATGCTTGAGCAGTGAAAAACATTTTCAGGATCTGTTCGAGAAGACCAGTAGTTTCAGAACCGATGATCAGAAGAACAACGTTGCTCTGATACCAATTGTTGGTCCGGAGACGAGAGTCAGGTGTAAAGGGGGGGGGGTGAATACACATGAAAACTGTTTCTTTTTCTCAAACGCGAAGGACAGTTGAGTTGTAGGTTGCTACTGATGAACAGTGCCAAATAGTAACCTTCTGATCGCGGGTCAGAGTGTGCCAACTACTGAGTCTCTCCTACTGACTTTTGTTAGTACTTGATTCTCAGTCGAAGACGTAGTGCGGATAAGTATGTAAGGCCCGGAGATTTCGTCTCAGTTGAAAACGTGATTTTCACAAGTCAAATAATTTTGGCTAGTGCACTTTTCGAATGCATTTTATGCAAGATATGAGTTTGTAAGATATTTGTATGCAATGCAATAAAACAGTAAACAACACAAGCAATTTGTAACGTGGTTCGGATACGCAAGATCTTACATTCACGGTCCTACTGAACAGGGGGTCTTGTTGATTTATCTAAGCAAGCATCAGCAAGGTATCTGTGCACTGAACAGACCCTTCTAAGTTATAGTCCTTAGCGACTTTACAAATCAAACCTAAGTTTGAAGGGGAGGGGATTTTCTCCAACTATGAAGGAGTTCTTACAATAAGAACAGTCACTAAAAGTGAACTCCTTCGAGATTCTAAGCTATAGATATAAACGTTGAGCTTAGATAGAGAAGAGGGATCTAAAGTACTCTAGAGATAAGAACTATAGATATTCTGCTAGGCAAGTTCTTCGCTGGATTTTCTTTGAATGCGCTAGAGTGTTTCGAAAGCTTTGAGCGTTTTTCCCTTGATATCCCGTGCGTGGAGCTCGGATTTGCTTCTCTATTTATAGTTGTGACCCAGGCATTTGCCCATTGGAGAGGACGATGCCACGTGTCACAAGGGTCCAAGGAAAACGGCCATATGTTCGAATTATTGCAGCAGAGTTGTTGGTTACTGTGCATGAGAGCAGCTTTAGTTGGTCAGAGCAGGAAGTGCTTTGACGGCTTCTCATTGGTCGAGGTTTGTGGTAGGTGAGATATGTCAGACATCGGTCTTCATCGGAGTTGACTCTCACTCTTCCTCGTATGATCTTCTACTGACTTTCGAATGATGTTAAAAACTGGGTCGCTTCCTGTCGGATACAGTAGACTTGATATGGTCTCTGTCTTCTTCGTCTGAGTCGGCTAATAGTGAATATTCTACTAAGTGTAGTCAGCTGATGACTTCAAAGCTACTGAGCTTTGTATAAGGAGTTCTTCTACTGATGTCGGTCAGCTGATAAGATGTCTTCTACTGAGCAATGATCAGCTGATGACTTGAGAACACAAGCTCTTACACTGATGACATGGGGCTCTGGAAATTAAGCTTCCTACTGAAGATCAGTCCAACATTTACCCCGTACAGGACTTAGACACAAACGATAATGAAAATAAAATATGTCTAGCCTATTACATCATCTAGTCCTATCGACACTACACTATGGATACAAGCTGGGTTTTGGGATCTTCAATTCCATAGCATGAACCACTAAGATTTCCCCTAATACTGTTTTACCCAATAAATTACTAAGTATCCTCTACTGACTCATAACCCAACAATTTCCCCCTAATTGATGATGCCAATACCTCTATAAATTCTAAGAATTTTAAGTCCCAAACTACTGACATAATAAAGACTTCAGTAAAACTGAGCGAATAACTCAAGGTAGTCAGCAGCTAAAAGAAAGGCACATCAGAGAAACGGTTATGTGTGAGTGTGTGTCAGATCACTTCAGTGATCAGTCGTGATAAAGATAAAACAAACAAAGCCGTAAGACAATAAGTGATTGTCTGGCCAGAAGAAAGAACTGATATATATATATGAGAAAAGGGTTACACGGTCCTAACTTCTATACAAGAGATAAAGATCTACTGCTATCGTCTGAACTTCTTGGTCTTGCTTTTGAAATCAGCAGACTTGGCAGCAGGAGGGTCCAAACCGTAGGATTTGTAGATTCTGGCACGGAGTGTTTGGATATCCTCAAGATCGTCGGGCAGCTGAGAACTAAGATTATGATGGCGTGCATCTGAGTCGACCTCATCTTCAATCTCCTTGGTGTAGAGTACACCACGAGAGGTCATGGGGGGAGACAATTTTCTGTAGGCAGGAGCAACGAGAGGCAGTTTCTCCTTTGCTAGGATCAGTTGAACTTGGGCTCTGATGTTGGCGTTGGATTGATGAAGGAATTCATCGAAGAGTTGATCAGCCGGAACCTCAGTCGGATAGCATTGCCAAACGTAGTATCCTTTAATGAACTCAATCTTCAGTTCCTCCCATTCCTCGTTCAGGTTCCAAGGTATCCATTTGTCTGCATGGCGGTGAGGAGTCTTCTTCTGATAAGTAGCTCTTGGTGCGCCTCGTCTGTAGTACTTGGAAGACTTGGGTACCTATTTTCTCCAGTCGAGAACTGGTTTATTGGTCATCTTGTCAGTCAGCTCTACGATCTTGGCCAAATCTTCCAGTCTCTTTTTCTCTCTGAGGGCTACAGCTCTAGTGTCTCCTCTCCGGAGATTCAGTCCCTGCTGCGTCGCCTCCCAGGTGGCTCTGTCCTTTGCCTCCTGCTCAGCAGTAAGTTTAGGAAGATCTTTCATTCTCTGAGCAAGGGGCTGAAGGTCAGTGTCAGAAGCAGCTTGCTCATCCTGAGCCTTTTTCTTCTTCTGCTCTTCCAAGAGCTTTTTAGCTTGGCTCTTGGATGCTCTGACACTAGGCTGTTTCTGTTTCTTTTTGACCTTCTGAGCCTCTTCTTCAAGCTGTCGCTCATGGTCGAGCTCGTCCTGGAGCTTCTGAGCGACTTGCTTGTCATACGCCTCCTGCTCCGCTTTTGTTTTGAATTTGGGCGTCGGGGAAGGCGGAGGAGTTGATTCAGTAGCCTTTTCCTTCCCCGGCCTTTGAGATGGCAGTGACTCGTCCTCTTGGTCCACATATTGTGTGACCTCCTCAATATGCTGCTGAGCCGAGGATCCTTCAGCTGATCCTCCAACCGGCTCCTGCACCCGAGTGCTTTGGACAATAGGGATTTAGACTACTTCGGGAGGGGGTACTGAGCTGGTTCCAGCTTGTGCAGCTTAACCTTCCCCCTTGGCAATAGTCCTTGCCTCTGCTCCTTCGCCCACCTAAGCTGTTTCCGCCTCTACCCTATCTTCCCCCTTTTTGGCATCATCAGCCAGGGACAGACGAGTGCGGATGGCAACCACTTCCTTTTCTAGATTGAAAAGAATAGTTTTTATGGAAGCGGCGGTGGTGTCGAAGTCTCTGACTGCATCACAATAATGCTCCCAGTCAGTTTCTTGGTCAACACGAATCTGCTGAATCTGGGCTCCTGTCTCCTGTCTTTGTTTCAGGAGTGATGCGTCTAGAGAAGCAGTCATCTCTGCTTGGATGAGCTTGAGGGCCGTCGCCTGAATTTCAATGGTCTTCTGAACGCTGGAGGTGGCCATCTTATTGCGCTCATCCATAGCTGTCTGGACTGTGGCGAGGCTCTGAGTCAGCTACTCAGAAAACATTTTCTGCTGAGCTTGAAGGAGCTGCTGACTCTGAGCAGCTAAGTCCGCCTTCTGAGCGGCGAGTGCGGTCTCGACTATCTCCTGAATATTAACAAATGGAGTAGGAGCTTCCGAGACCTTTTTCACTTCGCTGGCAAGTCTATCAATCATCTCCGTTTGAGACTTAGTACACTGTCTCCCTGCTTCTTGATGGCTCTGTTGATAGACTTGGAGGACACGGAACCAATAGGCTTGATCTGATAAGAGCTGGTTTCGAGCCTCTGCTCAGATGCTGCGAGTTGTTGCTCCCGGCTGGGCCTCGAGGTAACTGGGGCATCACCTGATGTAGATGGTGGAGGTGGTGATTTGCCCTTCTCACTGGGAGTTTTACCCTCAGTAGATCCTCCCTGGTCTGCTTCCTTGGGTGGTGCCTGATCCTCATCATCATTGTTATCGTCGTTGTCGTCGTCATGATGGGATGGCTGCGATGGGCTGCTGGCGTGTTGTTCGGAGGATCTCAGACTGAGAAGATAAAGCATAGCTGCTCTCAGATCCTCGAACGAGGCTAAGTCAGTGGGTTCCCTAAACCCGATTGCTGACTGTAAGCTCTGCCGTTCCGCCAGCAAGGACAACGCTGACTGCTGCAAGATAAGATCTCCGAGGATGTCCCAGCTTAGGAACCTCAGCAGCATTTGCGTCCTTGCCTGATCGCTATATCGACCAGATCCTTGTGTTCAGAAATCTTGGGGATCTGTGCAGTCACTTCTCCTGTGGCTCGGAGACGAGCCGACTGCAATGTCGTCCATTCAGGAGAGATCTCCTCAGCCGGTTCAGCCTCCTCCGACTGAGTCTCCTCTGAACTGATACGTTGTACTTTGTCTTTCAGGGTTGCACCCTCTATCCCTGTATCAGCGTCCAATATGTTTTCCTCCTGAGGCGGTGGAAGAGAAACATGCTCTGTTAGAACCTCAGACGTTCCAGTCTTCACAAGCCTCTTTTTCTTCGGTGGGTCGGCACATGGAGGCAGTTCAGTAGTAGACCTTTTGAGTGCAGCTGGTCCACAGCCGACCGACTTCTCAGCAGCGGCTCTAGTTTTGAACTTTATGAGCTTGTTGTCGAAGTATTGAGAATATGCATGATTTGATACTGAGTCCTCGATGAGTATGGACATCTCCGTCCCATACAAGAGTTTGCCCACACTAATAAGTCTTCTCTCTCCAGAAGGTGCAGCGACAAACTTCTGTGCCTGAGCCTTCAGCTCATTCACATAGAACTCCATCCTGTTGACCTGGACACCATCAATGATCACCATCATCAGCTGAAGTCTCGGCCTAAACAGCTGATCGAATGAGCCGGCGGCGCTCGTCAGTATATGAGTGACGACGTAGGCGAGCCCGCGGTACTCTGGCAACAACTAATTCTTCGGCAAGGCGGATTTGAAGGAGATATCGTCTCTCCCGCAGAAACGATGAACATAGGAGTTGAACTCCTTTTCCTTATATCCAGCCGGAGATATCCCATAGGCAAGAAGGTCGAACGAGGCCTTCAACGCTGCCCGGATATTAATGTCGGAGTGACCGGATTCCTATTTCAGAGGGGCCACCTCCCTCATGTACGCGAACTGGGATACCTCGCCGTCTGTACCTTCCACCGTCCGCCAGTTGTAATAGACTTCGGCCACTTGGCGGGGGAGATACGACTTGGGGTGCTTCGTGATCAGAAGCTCAAGGCCGAACACTTCCAGAGCCGAGAATATGGGCTCAAGGTATGGAAGGTCCGCCTGGTGGAGAACCATCGTCGGCTCGAACTGAACCTTCGACTTGATGATTTCCTCGACATTGGGTGGGGTCATAACGATCGTCATGAATATCTGCAAAAAGCTCGTTAGCACTTGAAAATAGAGTAAGTTAGTGGAGTTTTTAAGCAGAGAATGAAGAAATTACCGTAATCGAAGAGCTTTGAGTGAAAGGCAAAAGCAGTTTATAGAAGATAAAAACTGAATGCAGTGAAAGCTCTAAGAGTGAAAATAGCGAAAAGATAGATTAGAGGAGAAGACGAGTGATTTTATATGAGGATGAAGATCAACCGGTTTTAATCTGACGGTTGGGATGAAAACTCGCTTTTTAATGACGGTTGTGATCTGATGTTATAAACGGAATGATTACTAAGGCTGCCTCTAATCTAGACCCACGTAAGATATGTGCAGTTAAAGTAATGTGAGAAGACAAGCATTAAATGCGTTGCAGGCAGCATTAAAGTCTAAGCCTTTTTAAATGAAAACGGTTTCTACTGACTTAAACCTTAAAAACCTAATGGCGGGAAATAAATGTTCATTAATGTACTGAGTGCAACGACTGATATAATAAATGCGAGCATGCTTCTGAGAATAGTAAGTATTTAAACTACGCAAACCTCTTCAGCTGAACTTTTACGATCAGCTGGTTACCGTTAAGACTCAAGAGGACATTTTTTGTGCTGACGACCACGTTCCCCCTTACTGTGTACCTTCTGATTCACCCGACTAAATCAAAGTACTGAGTCTTCTGACCTGTCGTACTGATTCGACTCAGTAGGATCCAGTAGACCTAGCTCAACTGATAGTTCTCTGAATCTGTTCTCAGCTAGTGGTTTGGTCAGTATGTCTGCCCTTTGTTTGTTAGTATGGATCTTCTCCAATCTGATATCCTTCTTCTCGACATCGTCTCTGATGAAGTGGTGTCGGATATCCACGTGCTTGCATCTCGTATGAAGAACTGGGTTCAGAGTTATAGCAATCGCACTTGTGGAGTCACAGTAGATGGGCACTTCATCCTGAGAAATACCATAATCTCGTAATTGTTGTCGAAGCCAAAGGATCTGGGCACAACAACTTCCAGCAGCCATATACTCAGCTTCAGTAGTGGACGTTGCCACTGAATGTTGTTTCTTTGAAAACCATGATATCAGCTTGTTGCCTAGGAACTGACATGTTCCAGAAGTTGATTTTCGATCTACCCTGCATCCTGCATAATCAGCATCAGAATAACCTGTTAGTATAAGATTATCATCAGCAGGATACCATAACCCTGCGTTAGGTGTTCCCTTCAGATATCGCAGAATCTTCTTTGCTGAGTCCATATGACTTCGCTTGGGATTCGCTTGAAATCTTGCGCATACACCTACAACATAAGTTATATCAGGTCTGTTTGCTGTTAAATATAGTAAAGAACCAATAATAGCTCTATAATCAGTAGAGTTAACAGAAGCTCCCTCTTTGTCTAGATCGATTTTGAAATTTGTATTCATGGGGATCTTGACTAGCTTGCTTGAGTCGCAGCCGAATCTTTTCAGGAGGTTTCGAGTGTATTTTGCTTGATTGATGAATATTCCTTCAGGTGATTGCTTTACTTAAAATCCAAGGAAATAGTTCATCTCTCCCATCATGGACATCTCGAACTTCTGCTTCATCATTTTCTCTAATTGTTGACATATAGTCACGTTCCTGCAACCGAAAATGATGTCGTCCACGTAGATTTGCACCAGTAGGATGACATCTCCTGACTTTATATTGAACAAGGTACGATCTGCTGTCCCCTTCTGAAAACCTTTCTGAAGCAGAAAGTCTGATAGGGTATCGTACCAAGCCCTGGGTGCTTGTTTTAACCCATGCAGAGCTTTCCGAAGTCTGTACACCTGATCTCCCTGCTGAAAGTCGGGCGGTTGTTCTACATAGACTTCTTCTTTCAGTACGCCGTTCAGAAATGCTGACTTTATATCCATTTGATATACTTTAAATCTTTGATGCATTGCATAGGCTAGGAACAGACGAATAGCTTCCAATCTGGCGACTGGAGCGAAAGTTTCATCAAAGTCTATTCCTTCTGCTTGACAGTATCCCTTGGCAACAAGTCGAGCTTTGTTTCTGACAATGACATTGTTTTCATCTCGCTTGTTCTTGAAGACCCACTTAGTACCGATCACGTACTGATGTCTAGGTCTATCAACAAGCTCCCAAACTTCGTTTCGAACAAACTGGTTCAGCTCTTCTTGCATGGCAATGATCCAGTCAGCATCGTTAGGAGCATTCTCTATCGTTTGAGGTTCTTCTGTAGACAAGAAATAAGAGTAGAGTGAGCTTTCTCCTTGACTTAATCTAGATCTTGTCCTAATTGTTGCTGATGGATAGAGTGAGCTTTCTCCTTGACTTAATCTAGATCTTGTCCTAATTGTTGCTGATGGATCTCCTATGAAAAGATCAGAAGAATGAGCGTCAAGCCATGAACGTCTGAGTTTGGCTTCTTCTTTTGAGAATACCTCTGCACAGTCAACAGGATTGTTAGGCATTTCAGTAGTACTGTTCTGTGACTCCAGCGATTCAGTAAGAAGGTTAGGATCTACTGAGTTTCCAGGTTCAGTGGAATTTAGCTCAGGAACATTTGACGTTCCCCCTGAGTTTATATTCTCAATAGAGGTCTCAGTTACCATTGGGGCTTTCTCATCGACCGTTGTTACCTGATGTTGATTATGTTCAGTAGAATCAACCAGGTCAGCTACAGTGCCTGTGGGATGGGTCTGAATTTCCTCATCGTCTGACTCATCATCCTAACAATGCTGGATCTTTTCTGCTTTGTCGTTTAGTGTGAGATCCTGTAGCTTGCTGCTGACATCGTCAGTATTTGTCTTTTTAGATTTCCTGTCCTCAGTAACAAACTCATCAAAGACAACATGAAGGCTTTCCTCCATGCAAAGAGTCCGATAGTTAAAGACTCTGAAGGCTTTACTGACTCAAGAGTTCCTAAGAATACTCCTTGATCAGATTTGCTATCAAAGACCTTCAACTGATCTTTCCCATTATTGTGAATAAAGCAAGGACAACCAAAAATATGAAAATGAGAAATAGAAGGAATTCTCCCTTTCCATAGTTCGTAGGGTGTCTTCATGTGTTGTTGTGTAAGCAGTGAGCGATTCTGAGTGTAGCAGCCGGTGTCAGTAGCATCAGCCCAGAACTTTGAGGGTAGTCCAAAGTCTGCTATGAGCGTTCTTGCTGCTTCTTTAAGTGTTCTGTTCTTACGTTCAGCAAGTCCGTTCTGTTGAGGGGTGCGAGCTGCTGACGTCTCGTGCTTGATTCCCTCCTTTTCGCAGTACTCTTTTACTACTGAGTTGAGAAATTTTGTTCCTCTGTCTGAGCGAATTCTCTGTATCTTGATGTCTTTTTCCACACTAAGCTTCTTCAGCAGTTTCGGTAACTCAGTCATGACATCAGATTTGTTGGCTATGAAGATGACCCACGTATATCTTGAATAGTCGTCAATAACAACGAGGGCATACTTCTTGCCTCTTATAGTCACTGGAGAGACTGGCCCGAATAGGTCCATGTGTAGCAGTTGAAGGATTTCATCAGTGGAGGGTGACGGAATTGGTGGATTGCTATTCTTTGTCTGCTTTCCCTTCAAGCATGCTTCACAATTTCTGTCTTTGACAAACGATTCATTGGGTAGTCCTGTGACTTTAGAGTTCTTGGCTAGCTTGTTCATAGTCTTGAAGTTCAGGTGTCTGAGTCTCTTGTGCCACAACCATCCTGTCTTATCACTAGATTTTGTCTGAGCAAGTAAGCAAACCTCAGGTTCTGCGGTTTTCCAGTTTGCAACGTAGATATTCTTCCTCCGCGAACCTGATAACACTATTTTCCCTGTAGATTTGTCAACAACATCACAGAAACCAGCGTCAAAGATAACTCTATTCAGATTATCACAGAATTGACTGACAGAAAGGAGATTATGTTGAAGTCCTTCAACATATGTTACTCTTGGAACTAAAGCAGTCGCAATGTTCAGGGTTCTGTATCCCCTTGTATAGCCTTTAGAGTTGTCACCATCATCTTCTTGTACGTAGTTGGTCAGCAGGCTCTTTTGATAAATCATGTATCTCGAGCAGCCGCTGTTAGGGGTGGCAAAATGAGCCCGGCCCGATGGGCCGGCCCGGGGTACTTGGGCCCGGGGTTGGGTTGGGCTTCGAAAATAGAAGCCCGAAATGAACCGGGCCTAAAAAAGCCCGCCCGGTGAAAAGCCCGGGCTTATCGGGCTCGAGCCTAAAAAAGCCCGGGATTTCGGGCCTAAAAAAGCCCGCCTGAAATTAATTGTTAATTATATTTTTTTTATTTGTTTTGTTTGTTTTTATTTGTTTTGATTTTTGAATGATTAATTTCTACCCAACTTATTTATTCTATCTTGTTGTAGGTCAAAAATCAAGACTAAAATGAAAGAATTTTGGTAGAAAAAGAGGAATTCGAACGTCTCAAGTCTTTCATAGTTTGAGCTTTCGATCATAGACCAATCTATTAACTTGTTTTGTTAATTGTTATTTGTTATCAAATATCAACTTATCAAAAGACTCATATTTTGCACTTAAAGTTGTTTTTAATTTATTTTTGTTGGTTTTAACTTTCAACTTTCGAATTTCGATTATATTTTAAAAAAAAACTCGGGTTAAGCCTGCCCGCCCGCCCGAAAGCCCGGGGCTGGGTTGGGCTTAAGATTTTTGGGCCCGACTGATTTTTGGGCAGGCCCGGCCCGACCCGGTAAATAGCTAAAAGCCCGGTGGGCGGGCCTGGGCCGGCCCGGCCCGCTACTTTGCCACCCCTAGCCGCTGTCCACAATCCAAGGGTCCTTATGCACTTGCAAAACAGAAATAGTTTTAGGTACTCTTTAGTTTGGGTCCTTAGTGTTAGTGGGTGATTTCGGAACCCAGATCTGTCTCGGGACCTTAGAAGTCTGAGACTTCTTCTTCTGAACCTTGTCAGCTTTCTTCTCCACAGGACTTGGAGATACTGACTTTCTGGCAGTTTTGGGTTTAGGAGCTTTCTTCTTCTGAGGCTTTGTGCTCCTCCTGACCCTGGGCTCATAATAGTACGAACCATACTGTGTTGGATGCTCATATAGCGGTTCATTGTACTGTTCTGCCCATCTGACCTTCTTGGTTCCCCCTGAATTTGATCGTGGTGTCCTGGAACTAGAACCTTTGGTCAGTTGCTTCTTGTTGCTCGGCTGAGGTGCAATCATCTTTTGTTTGTTCTTCGCCTGAGGTGTTGATTCAGTGGCCTGAACTTTTCCTCTGACGAACCTATCAGCCAACATTTCTGAGCTTTTCGATGTTGAAGTGGAAGCTTCATGAGTGTAGCCAAGTCCTTCTTTCATGACCGTTGGCCTTTGAGCTCTGAGCACTTTCCAACTTCTCCTTAGCTCCTAAGTACTGTTCAGTCATCAGTCCTCGCCAGACCTCATCACTTCTCCGAAGTGATTCAAAATTTTTTTCGACTTCTGCGAGCTTCTGACTGAGTCGGGCTATTTCAGTATCTTTCTCAGAATTGTCCTTGGTCAGAACTGATAGTTGAGTTTCTTGAAGCTGAGACTTAGTCATAAGAGATTTAATCTCTTCCTTGAGTCTCGCAACTAGATTCTTCGAATCGATGCACGCACTGACAATCGAAGAAAGTCTCGATTCTCGGCCTTTACTCGTTCTAGTTCCCCGAATGGTTCTCATTGAACTCTCTGCTCAGCTGAATCTGCTCCTCTAGTAGATCATTGTATGCTTGTACCACGTCTAGAGGTTCATCTGTGACCGAGCACGTGTCGTGTGTGCTGTGTGAAGAAGACGTTTTATTAAGTTTTGAGTTTACCTCAGCCTCTTCTCCGGCCATCAGACAATATTCTGTTGTTGATTCAGGAACTGATTCTCCGACCTCAACAGCAATAAATGCAGCTTCGTCTTCAGAAGAGTACATGAATGTATCTTCCTCGATTGAGTCATCGGATATCTCTCCAGCGATGTAGGCCTGCCTCCTTCGGGCAAATTTCTCGCGTCTGGCCTGCTGTTCTTCTCTTTGAGCAGCTGAGAGTTCGGGACATTCGTACTGATAGTGTCCCTCCTTCTTGCAGTTATAGCACACAGACGATCTGCCGCCTATTCCAGCTGAGTCGCTAGATGGACTAGCAGCAGGTTCCGCGTTCCTGCAATCAGTAGAAGGTTTAGATTCTTCCCTTTTTCGATAATCATTTTTACCTGAGGGAGAATCTCTGTGGTATTTCTTCAGCTTCCTGACTCTTTCCTTTTCTCTTTGATATTTGAGAGCCATGAGTGCAAGCTGGTTAGTAGCAGATGTCTCGGAGGACTTAACATCTGTCGTAGCTACTGCTTTGCTAGAGGAAATAGGGTTGGCTCCAGTCTTGCTAACTGTTGCTTTGAAAGCATGATCTATTTGTGTGTCAGCTGGAGCACTGGAACATCATTGGGGTAGGCTGTGCTCAAATTCCTCCGTCTTCAATTCTAAAAATATAACATCAGGAGTTAGAGTATTAAGATCTGAGCGACGTAAATAAGTAGCAAAAGGAAGCCACTTCAGTCGAGGCAACGCTCTCAAGATCTTCGTGTTCATCTCTTTGTTGGTGAACGTCCTCCCCAGCCCGTTGATCACATTGATCTGGTTGGTAAATCTAACGCTTAGCTCGTCAACGGTTTCGTTGGGCTCCATGTCAAATGTATCGAATTTCTGTAGCTATAGCTCGAGCTTATTTTCTTTGATCTGTGGGGTTCCTTGCCTCAATACAGCCAGGGCATCCCAAAGTTCTTTTGCCGTCTTGCAGTCTTGCACCCTCCCGAGGTGTGAATCACTGAGCGTAGTCAGGATTGCATTCCGCGCAACTCGGTCGAGGTTGTGCAGCTTTTTCTCTTCTGGCGTGAAGGCAGATTTGTCTTTTGCAACTTTGGCACCAGTCTGTGCTCCTACACCTCCCACAGCTGCAAACTGTACGCTGTCGATCATGGGAATGATGGGTCCTGTCTCTAGGACTTCCGTCATGCTGTCATGCAGCGATGTAAGGTGCGCCTCCATTCTCACGCGCTATACCGTATAGTTCTCTACAGAGAACATTGGCACCATCCGAATACCTGACATATCAGATATTATGGGTGAGAGTATAAGGATGTATGAAGAGATGCTTGAGCAGTGAAAAACGTTTTCAGGATCTGTTTGAGAAGACCAGTAGTTTCAGAACCGATGATCAGAAGAACAACGTTGCTCTGAAACCAATTGTTGGTCCGGAGACGAGAGTCAGGTGTAAAGGGGGGGTGAATACACCTGAAAACTGTTTCTTTTTCTCAAACGCGAAGGACAACTGAGTTGTAGATTGCTACTGATGAACAGTGCCAAATAGTAACCTTCTGATCGCAGGTCAGAGTGTGCCAATTACTGAGTCTCTCCTACTGACTTTTGTTAGTACTTGATTCTCAGTCGAAGACGTAGTGCGGATAAGTATGTAAGGCCCGGAGATTTCGTCTCAGTTGAAAACGTGATTTTCACAAGTCAAATAATTTTGGCTAGTGCACTTTTCGAATACATTTTATGCAAGATATGAGTTTGTAAGATATTTGTATGCAATGCAATAAAATAGTAAACAACACAAGCAATTTGTAACGTGGTTCGGATACGCAAGATCTTACGTTCACGGTCCTGCTGAACAGGAGGTCTTGTTGATTTATCTGAGCAAGCATCAGCAAGGTATCTGTGCACTAAACAGACCCTTCTAAGTTATAGTCCTTAGCGACTTTACAAATCAAACCTAAGTTTGAAGGGGAGGGGATTTTCTCCAACTATGAAGGAGTTCTTACAATAAGAACAGTCACTAAAAGTGAACTCCTTCGAGATTCTAAACTATAGATATAAACGTTGAGCTTAGATAGAGAAGAGTGATCTAAAGAACTCTAGAGAGAAGAACTATAGATATTCTGCTAGGCAAGTTATTCGCTGGATTTTCTTTGAATGCGCTAGAGTGTTTCGAAAGCTTTGAACGTTTTTCCCTTGATATCTAGAGATGGCAATGGATCTTGGACCCGGTCCAGATCCGTGGATCCAGATCCATTTCTTAAAAAATTGGACCCATTGGATCTGGATCGGATCTGGACTGATTTTAGAAATTACGGATCTGGATCTGGACTTTACGATCTGAGATCCGGATCCGGTCCAGATCCGCCATTTTTATAACTAAAATATTATTTTATTATCATATCTAAAATATTATATTTATATTATTCTACTTAAAATATCACGTTACATTATTTGTTGAGCTTGAAATACTTAACTAGTAATCTAATAAATAGAAAAGAGGGAGGAGATTGAGTACCCACTGTCCACGAATTTGGAAGTTTTTTTTTAGAGAGAAGATCATAGTTTTATAGATGATTGTAATATTTTTATAATATCATGAGTAGTTTGATTTTTTTTAATGATAGTAATGCTCTTAAAGATTATCGTGTTATCATAGAACTAATTAAATTAGTTAAATTTTAATTAATTTGGAATTTTTTAATTTTAGCTAAAAAAATTTATGGATCCGGGTCTAGACCCGAGACCCTGTGGATCCAATGGATCTGGGTCTGGATCTCATTTTTTGAGATCCAATGGATCTGGACCGGATTTGGACCAAAGTAAAAAATCCCGGATCTGGATCTGGACCGAGGAGGATCCGGTCCATTGCCATCCCTATTGATATCCCGTGCGTGGAGCTCGGATTTGCTTCTCTATTTATAGTTGTGACCCAGGCATTTGCCCGTTGGAGAGGATGATGCCACGTGTCACAAGCGTCCAAGGAAAACGGCCATATGTTCGAATTGTTGCAGCAGAGTTGTTGGTTACTGTGCATGAGAGCAGCTTTAGTTGGTCAGAGCAGGAAGTGCTTTGACAGCTTCTCATTGGTCGAGGTTTGTGGTAGGTGAGATATGTCAGACATCGGTCTTCATCGGAGTTGACTCTCACTCTTCCTCGTATGATCTTCTGCTGACTTTCGAATGATGTTAAAAACTGGGTCGCTTCCTGTCGGATACAGTAGACTTGATATGGTCTCTGTCTTCTTCGTCTGAGTCGGCTGATGGTGAATATTCTACTAAGTGTAGTCAGCTGATGACTCCGAAGGTACTAAGCTTTGTATAAGGAGTTCTTCTACTGATGTCGGTCAGCTGATAAGATGTCTTCTACTGAGCGATGATCAGCTGATGACTTGAGAACACAAGCTCTTACACTGATGACGTGGGGCTCTGAAAATTAAGCTTCCTATTGAAGATCAGTCCAACATTTACCCCGTACAGGACTTAGACACAAACGATAATGAAAATAAAATATGTCTAGTCTATTACATCATCTAGTCCTATCGACACTACACTATGGATAGAAGCTGGGTTTTGGGATCTTCAATTCCATAGCATGAACCACTAAGATTCCCCCCAATACTGTTTTACCCAATAAATTACTAAGTATCCCCTACTGACTCATAACCCAACAAAACTATTATGTTTTGATCTTGCACGTACGTTTTTTTTTTTTTTTTTAAATATATGATACTTGTATATTTCATGATTAATATGGTTTCAAGTTATGTCCTTTATGCCTTTCTTAATTTTTGGTGGATACCATCGTGAATATGATTGCTTGTTCACACATATATTATGTCATCTTGCTTGAGAAATCAATTGCAACTTTAAATTGTTTTGATTGTAATTAATATTCCTGAATAATATTATATGTTCTTGAAGAACACGCCTAATGACTTAATTTCTTTTCAAGAAATGATACAAGATCGATATGCGTCGACTCAATGATCAAGAATGACTATATTGAAGTGGAGCAGCTGTACTCTTTTTCCTTCGACCAGTTTTTATCCCATTGGGTTTTTCTGGCAAGGTTTTAACGAGGCAGCAATTTCTGTTTAGAGATGGTCCATCAAGGGGGAATATTGTAGATAAGATTTACTATATATATGATGACCATTTCTAAACCCTAGCAGCCTATCTTATACTCTATAAATAGAGGTCTCCACCCTCATAATAATACACATCTATTTTCCGCTCTCTCTATTGTTCTCTCGTTCTATTTAGTTTATAACACATCTATATTTAATTATTTTTCTTACTACCTTAACCAAAATTAACTGTATCCTCAAATTTGTGTAGAGCATATACAACTTCAGAAATATTTTACTCCTATTGTGAGAAGTAATTATTTAAGGTGACCATTGCTTAAAATGTCTATTTAGATGACACGATTGGAACAACTATACTATCATTTGATTTGAGATCCATTATTGTTCATAACTGATTGAATAATTTCTTCATCCATTGGTAGTTCCATAGTAGTATTATTCTCGCTATAATAGTTTAAAAGATCTCAGCATTCATAGTAAAGAATAAAGTTATTAGGATGAGATTCAGTATGATAAGATTTAAAGATCTCAAAACCCCTAGCTGAATGATGAACCTTCGATATTGTAATAGCTTAGTTGAGTCCATCTTGTTAGGAACTCAGTAGGCTAGAGTTCAGTAGTTGTGCATTCAGTAGAAGATTCTACACTCAGCCGGAGAACTCAGTGTCGAGGAAGTCAGTTGGACAGCTATCGACCAAGTGAATCTGCAAAGAATTTCGAACTTGCGTACTGAATCGATCAGACGAATGTCAGTAGAAGATACATCTGTTGAAGGTCCGAGGATTTAGAGGAAGTCAATTAATAATACCTTGGAGTTTGAACAAGCTTCAACTACTCTCATACACTCGACCAATAAGGAGCCGATAACACTTTACCTGCTCTGCTATAAAGCTGCTCCTACGCGGAAAAAGAGAAAATCTCTACAGTATCTCTACTTTAACGTTTGAATTAATATGGTCGATTTCTTTATCTTATTCAACACGTGTCTAGACTCCCTCCAACGGATCTATTCACAAATCGAAGACTATAAATAGAGAAGGTCTTCATGCAGAAAGATCACTGGGAACACAAGCTTTCAAGCGAACACACTCTAGCGAACTCAAAGCCAAACAAAGCGAAGAACTTGTTCATTCAAAGATCATTCTTTAGTTCTTCTCTCTAGAGATCCTTTAGTTCCCCTTCTTTATCTAAGCGTGCTCATTGTAATATTCAATAGCTTAGAACCTCGAAGGAGTTCATCTTTTGAACTGTTCTTATTGTAAGAACTTCTTCATAGTTGGAGAAATTCTAACATTTAAGGTTAAGAACTCTAAAGTCACTACGACTATAATTAGATATCTGTCCTGCGTACAGATAATTGAGACTTGCTCAGTATAAGCAAACAAGTGAGAATCTATCATGTGAACAGATCAACTGAGACTTGTTCAGTATAATTAATACAAGAACTCCTGCTTAGTTCAGGACAATGGATGTAGGACACAGCGTGTCCGAACTACTTTAAAAATCGTTTGTCTTGATTTTAACTACTGCATTGATTAAATGTTCATTATGCATACAACTGGGTTTTAATCAAACAACATAAAACGGCTTTTCACTGAGACGATTATCTAGGGCTTACACTTCCGCACACAACTTCTGTTGTTGAACTACTGTTCACTGACATAACTCAGTAGGACTGTACTCAGTAGTAGAATCTCTGCTCACGCGATCGAGAAAGCATATTTGGCTAACTGACAAGTTCAGTAGCAATCTTTCAAAATTAAATTCTTTTGACTTTTTTTTTTTTTTTGTACTTGTACAATGTACATACTTTTAGGATAATTTCAATATCACGAAGCATAAACTTTTTATTTTTTATGTGCATGAACTTTTTTTTATAAAATATTGAGTTTTTCTAAAATAGATTAATTTAATTTAATTTATAATTAGTGCATACATAATGTACATTCTTTTTAACATGTAATACTAAAACTTTTCATTCTCTTAAATATGCACGAACTATGTTATTAAAAGTGTAATATACATATTTAACTCATTTTATATTGAAAAACTCTCTAAAGTAATAAATATTAATTTATTAATAAATAAAATATTATTTATTAATAATTAAATAACTTTGCTAATAATTTTTTTTTTAATTTCAAAATTATTACTTTAAAGAGATTTCATGTAATTAGTTCGGTCATATATTCTATCTACGATGTCAAAAGAGTAAAGGGGTCAAAATGATAAAGGTCCAAAAATCAGGTCCAAAATCACAAACTAAAAATTATCCGTTATCCGCATCATTTCCCTCCACCGCACGCCCTTTATGCTCTATATTTTTCTTCGAACAGGTTCTACGCAACAACAAAGCGATTAAGAAGACGATATTTATTGAGGAAAGAATCTCTAATTTGAAACAATGGCGACGATATCAGCTGCAATAAGACCAATGATGATGGGTGTTCCGGCAGCAAAATCCCAACACGTGGGTAGAATTTCATTCAAGAGCTCGAAAGCAAGTTCGGAGATCGGTTTCATTTCATCCCAGTTGAGCGGCATCAAAATTTCAACAACTGCCTTCGAGAAGACTGCTCCTATGACTATTTCTGCTCCTTTTAGGCCTTCTCTTCAGCCTGTTGCTCGTAAGTTTATCCAGTTATGTGCGTGTATGTGTTTTGAAAATTTGAAAATGTGCTGTTGGGGTTTTGATATTGTGTGTTATGAGGGTCTCGAATTAGGAAGATTCGATGGAAAAGGCGGAGAGAATTTTGTGAATCATCATGTTATTATGTGAAGTTAATCTACTGGATTTGAAGCGGAAAGTTCTATTAAGAGGGTTGGAGCAGAAAACTCAACGTTTCCGTAAATGTACCTTGTTTCAGGAAAATTGGAAATGGATGAGATTTGCTCTTGCTAGATATTGTTCAAGATTTAATCATTTTATTGTAGGGAAAACCTTATCTTATAAAAGTAGTTCTTCAAATTTATACTACGATTTCCTGTTACTTCTGTTACTTTCAGCTGCTTTTTAGTCATGTTTAGCTGAGTATTGTTTTGTGATAGAAATGAAATTTTGAGGTTAGGATAGCAAATATCCATCTCAGTCTGACCACAGTTGGATTAGTATGTCTTAAGTTATTTCTAGTGTTTGAGATTCATAGATGATGTGATGAAGTTGTGAGTAGTACCTCAATGTTTAAGCTTTGTACTTTTTGTTGACACTTCACTAAGTAAATACGCACGAGGATGGTCCGATTAGCTAGTGGTTTGTCTTGGATGCTATTTCATGATATCAATTGTTCCACTTATCAGATAGCAGAAAAAGGAGTATTCAAATCATGAGGGTGGATTTTAAGTTCTTTCACTTATCATTTTCTTGGTGCTTCTCATAATCTATTTCGGTTGACAAGAATTCTGTTGCTCGTAGCCATGGAAATTGTAAGCTTTAATTAGAACAAGGAGAAAAGAAAGCTCAAATGCAATATTATCTGATAGGATAGGAGAGCTATTTCCATGATCCTTTCTTTCTGACAAGACATGAGAAACTTGGCTAATGTGACGTTTATTCGAATTTGAATGCTAGAAGCATATTCACCGTACATTATCTTTATCACTAAATTACGATAAAACGAACAAGATTCCTGGTATAGTGGTAATTGCCGTGGATGATATGGTGGGGTTTATTGTTGAAAGTTCACCTTGAAAAGATGATCAGATGCTATCTTCCATGATTCAATTGGAAGGAAAGTCATAGGCTTTAGTTGAGTCCTATAGATATATTAGTCTTTTCACATCTAACTTTATAAAAAGTTGATCATGTGTTACAGGTAGAATCTGTCCTTTCACTGGGAAAAAATCCAACAAGGCCAACAAGGTTTCCCACTCAAACCACAAGACAATAAGACGGCAGTTTGTGAATCTGCAGTATAAGAAAATCTGGTGGGAAGCCGGGAAGCGCTTTGTCAAGTTGAGGTTGTCAACCAAAGCTATAAAGACCATCGAGAAGAACGGACTCGATGCAGTTGCTAAGAAGGCTGGAATTGATCTCAGCAAACTGTAGCTTCCTCTCAATGAAGAGGTGAGGACTTAATCTCTGTTGTTCCTAACTTCCTATTTCGTTCCATGTTCTGTAGCTTTTTTGTTCTCCATACTTGAAATTGCACTGCTTTATAAAAACTCATATATCTCGTTTTCTTTTGAGTGAAATTTGCAGTAGCTACATCTGGGTGTGCTCTTAATTCTTGTGTAATAATCCGTAAATTTACATATTGAGAAATGAGAATACACACTATACTTTTTAAAAGAATCAAGAATAAATTTGGTGTATAATATGTTGATAGAGATATTAGCTTTTTAAGAGAAAAATAAGGTTGTAGCGTTTGGCATCATAACTTTTGCTTCAGATTTAGTTTACAGGCTGCAAAAAGTCTTAGAGTTTGTACGGTGCTTTTAGGTAACTGGTTTACTTGCAGATACAATGAACTTTTGTATTACTACCATTTTTGTCTTCAATAATTCACGTTAAACCAAATCAGTCCACCTCATAATCAATTGAATTATGATAACTTAGGAGAAAAGGTGGCAATTGCACCCAACACTTGTTAAGTCATGAAAGATATTACTCCTCAGTCTCATTCACCTTGTCTCACTTTATTTTTTGGGTTATTTCATTTATCTTGTCTCATTTTTGAAATGGTAATTTTTATATATACAAATAACCACTTTCCTTTTGCGGGATTCACTTCTTCACTCACAACAAACAACTCTCCTCAATCATCGCGTCGAAAAAAGTGAGTCAAGCTCAATGGAATTCTCCTTAATAATCGTTCCGAAAAGAACTGAGTCAAGCTTAATGGAACAGAGTGAGTACTACGTCTTTGAAAGTATCATTTGATACTTAAAATAATTTTGCTTGTTTTTAAAAAAGTTACTTTTTATATAAAAAGATTAGGTTTTGATCAAGAAGTAATAATTTCATGAAACGAATAATTTTTTAATCGATTCAATAACCAAAAACTAATAGTATTTCTTATTAGAGAAGTATTATTTTTTAAAGTATTAAGCATTAACTTTTTCCTTAAAAAGTTGTAGGACTAATTGCAATGTTTGGGAAGCTTGGGCAATATTCTCAAATTTGTTCATTGTAATAAATGTATAGAATAAGGCTTGATTGTCCTTTTGAGATATGAGTGATTAGTTGTGGTCGAAGGTTGTGAGTTTCAGAATGAGTTTATTTAGTACACACTTCGATAGCAATTACAGTTTATCTCTAATAATAATAGTAATAATAGAAAAAAGAATAAGGCTATGATAAAATAAAGTGATCACCTACCAGCATGGCATTTGCTACAGAATAATATTGAGTTATATGGCTAATACAACAACGTTAGCTGGCCTTTGGTACAACATATTGACAAGGCATGGGACCTATGATTAAGATGGATAACAAGAAACTTCTTATTTTCTTCCAATTTAATTTAATTAAAGACAAATAAACTTGTAGTTGTATTTATACATAATTATGCAATAATAGTTGATCGGGAGAGTGAAAATGAATTGGGTTCCGATTGATATAGGAAAGATAAGTGAACCTAATCAACGTATCAATTATCATCAATACAACTTATTTCATATGTGAATAATCATGTATATAGATTATTAAACCATTTATTTGTACAACGTATTATTTATTAAGGTATACATGTGATAAAAATAAAATTAGAGTAAAATTCACTTTAAAAGATTAAAAAAAAATGTGACAAAATAAGTTGTGAATTCCAAAAATTTGGATGTGTCATGTAAGAGACCGGCTTGCTATATCATATTTGTATGTAATATAACATATATAAAAATTTGGATGAATTCGATTTCACTTAATATAGTGGTTTTAAAATCGGCATGAGTTGAATTAATAGATTAACGAATTTAGATCTAAATTTGATCAAAGTATTAAGACAAGATCCCACTCAACCTTATATGAGATCAACCTCACGAAAGACCAACTAATATATTATAATAATCTTTACGTGAATTAGACTCTATGAAATATAATACTCATTCGTGTTCACATATAAAAACAAAAAATGCTACAGAAAAAGTTAATGAGAATAAATGCACTTTCAACAAAATAAATATACTTTACTTAAAATGTTTGTTTTTTCATAATTGAGAGTAATTGAAATGGTCAAAGTCGCGTTAGTAATAAATTAACATATATTTTTCTGAAATTCTATTAATGTGGTATTATTCATTGCATTGGCATTGAAATGAATATCAGGTTTCATGAAAACTACATAGGTATACATAAAATTTAGATTTGTATTTCGGTTAGCTGAATATCAAAATCTCAAATTCTATTTTATTTGACATAAACACATCTGTAAAGATTTGTGCAAAATGTACGTATGGTTTGAGAATTTATTGATTAAATTATTATTATTTTTATGGTGCAATTTCAATACTATAATTATTTATATGATTGTGACATTTGTAATATTCACTAATCAAAAAGCATGTGATAATATCAAGGCTAAAAAGAATACTGCAATGACCAATATTACCTAAGCACCCTCGCTTGAACTTTTAAATATCGTTAAAAAGTCGTCGCCTGCGTGCCCAACCAACATAGGGGTAATTGTGACATTCTAGCCAACCCCTAGATCGCCTACCTAGTGGAGGAAAACATTATTCAATGGCGTTTTCGTATATAATCACACAACCGAGGGTATTTAAAACCGGCACAACTATATAAATTGTCCGCAAGCACTCTGCCCCCAACCTTTCATACCATTTCTACTCTCTTTCTCAATAACCTCTCTCTCTCTCTCTCTCTCTCTCTCTCTCTCTCTCTCTCTCTCTCCTTACTCCGCCGGCGGTGGAGATAGAAATCTCTCCGATCCAGATCCGCCGTAAACGACCCAGATTTATCCGTTTCCCTAGCCCTATTACTGTTCATTAGCATTTGTATGCGAATATAATATTCCGTCTCATTATTAATTACTCCTATTATCCAACCCTACTTTTGTTTTCCTCCTTACAATATTTTTATGTCAAAATGCACAAATTTTTTACCACTCTTTCTTTTTCAACTGTAGCTGTGATTCCTGCAATTTAACCTTATTACTATTCACCTTCTTTTTTTTAAACCGTTTGGCCGTTTTATTCAATTCAATCCAATTAAATTGTCCTTGTTTTCACCCTGAAGTGACTGACATCTTTGCCCTGACGTGGCGCTCTAATTTCCCCTTTTTTCCCGATTAAACAATCAACGGTCACGATGAGTTACCACGCGCGAAGAATATTGACGCCTGGTGCCTCACGGAAGCGGAAAGAGATGGAGGCCTTTCATCCTTCCACGTTATCTAAACCGTTAGTTTCGACAACGTCCGTCACTCGCGCCGTTAGTGGGAAAAACCAGGCGAAAGCGTCGCCGAAGGGTGTCGAGCCGCAGCCGCAGACATCGAACCGGCTCTTAGCCGGCTACATGGCGTACGAGTTTCTGACGAAGGGAACACTGTTTGGGCAGAAGTTTGACCCGTCTCGAGCCGAGGCCGTACCTGTTACCCTGGCTGAGCCGAAGAGGAAGAAGCCCATCCAGCCGGGTAAGGAAGCCGAGCCGAGCGGGAAGTCGAAGCCGGAGACCTATGCTGAGGTGGCAAACCTAGTAAGGAGCGGTGGGGTCCACATTCCGGGAGTTGTCAATCCCACGCAATTAGCACGGTGGATTCAAATGTAGGTTGTGGACACGTGGAAGCATCTCGCTCCGCGGAACGCGTCATCTCGGTGTAGCCGTGTCTATAGAATTTGAGCAAACGAAAACGACGACGTAGATGGAGTTTAAATTCTCTTTCTTCCTACAAGTATGAACCAATCTTCTCTTTGATTTTGTATATCTGAATCTTACTCCTTCACATCAATGCTGCAAAACTGATTATGTATGTAATTATTCCTTTCTCATTCCCTCACTCTCTCCCTCTCTTTCTGCTAAATTTGTGGTCATAAAGTAGAATCTGCATGCATTTGGTGGTGGGGAAGTGGTTGTGACGGATAGCGGGATAGGGTGATATTTTAGCATTTTGTTATGGCAAAATATGTAATTTCTTATTTTCGGGGTACAACATATTTTGATAGAACGAAATATATATTCATCAGGTTTTAATGTATGGGCACCGCACGTGCATGGTTTTTCATGCATATCACTTTCTGTTTCGTCCGACTTGTTTTGTTTTTTTTCGATACGGAGAATAAGATAAGTGGATAATTATGTTTAGATGAATTAGGTGATTGTGTATAAAAAGGCATGGTCACAAAGAAAAAAATGAGAGGTTATGTAATAATTATTTTCTATTTTAAGAAACAAGACAAGTCAAGCGGGATAAGAAAACAAGACAAATCAAGCAGTAAGATAGAGTATTAATTTAAATCAACAACTTAAAAATAAATTAAACTCTAAATCAACCACTTATATAGAATTAGGAATAACTACGAATTTAGCATTTATATAGAGCTAAGAGAAGAAATTTCAACAAATCTAGCCCTCATTTATCATATTTTAATTTGTAGGAGAAGATATTTTGAACCATATTCATTGGCCAGCGCGTGATTCATGAGTTATTTGGTTTGTGCCGTCTGAGTTAATTATTGCTCTTATTCTCGAGAACTGGGCCATTCTCTTTCTTTATTTCAGTTGGGACAAAACATGCAATTTTACTAGAATTTAAGCAAACACAAGAAGACTGGATAGGATAACAGTAATTACAAACAGATTAAAGCTACATCACAATCACTCGAACAAACAAGTTGTTAACAAGTTATTGCTCTACCCATGCAAGTATTTCCACTGCGCATGACGATCTTTGGAAATGAGTAGAACCCTAGAAGACAAATAATCAAAAGAAGGAAAACACATTTCATCTGATCCAATGATTTCTGAGCTGCTATAATCCATCGTGAAGGAAGGCAGTCCATCATCCTTCATCGAATCGAACACGAACAAACCAAGCCCACAAACTCCCATAGCATAGCTTGAATTCCCCCAAACTTGCGTCAATTCTGTATGAGCATTCGATTCTGGTAATGTGTAGGTGCTAAAGAGCCTCTGTTTCCGCAGCGAAAACTGCTGGATTTGGGAAGAGTATTGTTTCTTTGCAGCTGATTTCAAACTCGAGCATCCGATGTAGATTGAGTCTCCACGTGAGAAAGATGAATGCACGTGTGTTCCAACTTTAGGTATCTTGAGAGCAATGCCGGAAGGTAGCCGGAAATCGAGCACGTTGATGGAATCCCAAGTGGTGAATACTCCATCGTTTCCTTCTGCCTCTGCTGAACTAACTCTGCAAGAATATATTTATTATACATATTAATATTATGTAAAGAATGATTGTAATCAAATTCAAGTTCTCTTACCTTTGTCTTACTCCTCCACCTAGTTCTGCATCAGTGTTGTTCACGTGAAGGGCTGCGATTTTCCGACCAGAAGAGGAAACAGACAGCAATGCTTGAGAATTGAGAGAACTAACATCCCATAAAGAAATAGTGTCTAATTCTGCTATTGCAACTTTTCCTCTATTCCTCCACTGCAGAGGACTTGAATAATCCATTGATGAGAGAGGCTTCTGCAACTCCCATTTCATTACTTCCTCCCCATCACGAATATCAAAGATTTGAACCATTCTATTACAGGTAGACGCCGACGTGATCAGAGGCCCACAAGGTTTATACCACCATTGCTGGCTTTCACTAGAAGCTGAGCTACCAAGTCTTCCATGCATTTTGTTGGTTCCGTCTTCAAAATGATAAGCGTGGATCTTTTTCGTGTGGAAATCCCACGAGCAGAATCCGGAATGTGTTGAATTCCCAGCAGAGGCTGCTACTACGTATCTACCAGAGCATCCATCAGCGCTAGGCGCGCGGATTATCCAACAGTCTTGCCACATGTTTGGAGAGGCTCCAGCAGGAGGTTTGTATTCTGCCTTCTCCTGTTATAGGAAATAGTTATTACATATCTAATGCACATAGATATTACGGTTTAAACTGACTAACAAAGGCATTTAAAAGGTAAGGATTGTACCTCGGAGTTAGCTATATCATAGAAACAACAAGAGCCATCATCATGAGCAAGAAGAACAGATTCTTCTTCAGAAACAAACCATCCTCCAGTTGAGATTTTGTGTCCAATATCATTCAGCTTATATGTGTAGTTTTCTTCTAATTCATCTTCAGACATCATGGCTGGCCCATTCTCCTCATCATCAAATTCAGTAAGTGTTTCATCAGCCATAAGCAAAGCATCTAGATTGACTTTGTTCCTTACTGCAGTCGATGAAGAGCCTTCAGCTATAGAGGTCACAGAATCATCCCTCTCTCGAAACTTACTCGCCTCTTCACCAATATGTGATTCCTCCTTACTCAGAGAAGCCAACAATTCGACAGAAATGGCTTTATCTTTGAAAGCAGTCTCCTTCTCATCCACAACAAATGCTTTCGTGGATTCTTGATACGATTCTCCTGCTTCTAGCACACGAACCTCAGATGCTGACTTTGATAAGGTCCTATCTCTAATCAACTTATGGTGAGGAAATAAACGGGCTTCGAGTTCTTCAGAATTCAATCCCTTAGCCGTACTTCTAACATCCTTGACTTCCTTTTCTTCTTTCTCATCTTGATTTTGCTCACCACATGTCACAGAGACCATTGCCTTTTCAATCCCGGTAATCTTTTCTTGAATATCGGAAAGCATCATCTTGGAAGCATCTGCATTGTTCAAGTTCAAAATCTCTTTAGTCTTCTTTATATCAGATGCTATTCTCTTCACCTTCCCTTCCAAAAATGCAAGTTTCTCATGAAGCTTGCTAGGATATTTGTTTGCGGCAACATTTTCTCTTACAGCACCCACACTATTACTAACTTTGTTTACCATCTTCGACTCTCTAGAAGCCGATCCACATTGAACTCCCACCAAGCTAGGTTTCACCTTTATCTCCTCAGCAACTTTGATACTTTTATCACCAAGATCAGATCTTTTGGCCGAAGATGAAATCGAATTTAGCTCTGTTTCTTCACTATTTCTCTCATTCTCTGAAGATTCCACTTTGGCCTCCTCAACAACTCCATTTTTCTCGAAATCTTTCAAAACCTTCTTCTCAAGATTTGGTGTTTTCATCGCAACTGAGCCTAAAATCTCTTCTTTCACATCACTTTTCCCATTATTCACAACCCTGACTTTACCTTTATCAGTTTTCTGAGAACCGTACTCCAAAAACTCAACATTCTCTGCCAAATCTTTACCGAATCTTTTATCACGATCTGATTTCTCACCAGTTTTCCCATTCAAGCCCTTCAAACTAACACTATTTTCTTTTCCCCTAGCTGACCCAATAACCCTAGAAGAGTTTTTCCTCAAATCAGACATAACCCTAGTAAATTCAGAGGGGCTAGTACTCCTGCCTCTAGGGACCGATGAGATAGACCACCTCGAACGTGACTCGTCCGCCGCTGGCACCGCAGATTTGTCTACACGCGCCATGGGTCTCAGGGTGGGCTTTTGGGTCGTGGACCGAACCCGAGAAGTGGGTCTCGGATTCTGCTTCCCCGCGGAAACAGACCTCACTGTAACTGGGGATACTTTCTCGGAGGGTGCCGCGGAGATTTGCCCGCCTCCGCCTCCGCCGCTGAGCTCTTTAATCCGGCGCGCCGATGATGCGGACATTTTGTCGGAATGGATTGAACTGGTTTAATCGTGTTATTGGTGCGTGGAGCGTATGTTATTGGTGTAGGGCTACAATTGATTCTTGGAATCCGAGGTTGACGATAATATTTGGGCGGCAAAACGGAAGTTTTAGGAATTTGAAAATATTCGAGTCTGCATACAAACAAAAAATAAAAAATAAAATAAAATAAAATAAAAAGTGTAAATGATAAATATGGTCGGATCAATAATTTCGGAACTGTTGTTGATTATTATTGATTTATTTTTGGTAATTATTTTTATTAATAAATAATCAGTTCTGTCATCATGATTTACTTACTTAATCTTAGAATGAAATTATTAACATTCTCCAAGTTAATTTAGTTACTGAAAAACTCCATTAGATTTTCCAGCAGGATAAAATTCAAATTTTCGGTCCAAAAACCAGCAAATTAAAAATTTGATTAGAATAATTTAATAGTTTTTCCCGAATTCAACTACTTTTTCCTATTGAGATCCAAATCATCTAAAAAATTTACTAACTTATATTATGTATTTTGTAGTAAATTCTGGAATTTGTAATTAAAAATAAACTGTAGTCGTATCTTTTTATCCAAGCCGGATCTTCTGGCCCATTTTCGGTGGACCACTCGGTGGCCCACCAATCACGCGGTGTCACGCGTGTATTGGTGGACCACGTTACTAATAAATAAATATTTTATTTGTAAAAATATGACTCATCAATACATGCGTAGCACCACGTGATTGGTGGACCACCGAATGATCCATCAGGAATGAGACAGATGATCCCACGCGCTTTTTACCTTATTGGCTTTGCCGCCTATAGAAGTGATTTGAGTGGGCCCACGGCCCGACTTATGCGGCCCATAATGGAAAGAAGAGTTCTATTGCAGCTAGGAATGGCAATGGGCCGGATTTGGACCGAATCTTTCTTGGTCCAGATCCAGATCCGGAATTTTGTACTTCGATCCAGATCCGGTCCAGATTCATTGGATCTCAAAAAATGAGATCCAGATCCAGATCCGTTGGATCCACCGGGTCTCGAATCTAGACCCGGATCCATAAATTTTTTAAACTAAAATTAAAAAAAAATTAAACTAAAATTAAAATTAAAAATTAATTAAGTTAATTAATTTTTCGATGACACGATAATGTATAAGAGCATTACTATGATTAAAAAAGTTAAAATACTCATAATTTTATAAAAATATTAAAATTATTTATAAAAACAACGATATTCTTTCTAGAAAAAACCTCCAAATTCGTGGATTGTGAGCACTCAGTCTCCTCCCTCTTTTCTATTTATTAAATTACTAGTAAAATATTTCAAACTTAACAAATAATGTAATGTGATATTTTAAGTAGAATAATATAAATATAATATTTTAAATATGATAATAAAATAGTATTTTAATTTAAAAAAATGCGGATCTGGACCGAATCTGGTTCTCACAAGGTTAAGTCCAGATCTAGATCCGAAAATTAGCAAATGGATCCAGATCCGGTCCAGATCCATTGGATCCAAATTTTTGAGGATCCAGATCCGAAAAAATGGATCTGGACCACCGGATCTGGACCGGGTCCAAGATCCGTTGCCATCTCTAATTGCAGCTTGCAAAATAGACGTTACAAATTCTAACGGCTACTTAAATTCAAACTTCAATAAACAAAAAAAAAACTAAAATTATCTTCTCCCTCATCAATTCTCATCTCCCTTCTTCATTTCCTTTCTTGAATCCCTCTCTCGAGAATTCTCAGTTCTCACAAAATCTTGAATCTCTTCCTATCTTCTTCTTGATTTCCACAGGTTCAAGAACCCAGAACATAATCGGCAGCTTCTCGCTCAAAATCTCAATCTTGCGTTGCATATTTCAAAATCATTCATGGCTCCTACACCATCTTCAAAATCAATTTTTTCCACTCCGTCTTCAAAACCTAACGCACCCCACCACCATTCTAGGACTCCTCAGTCGAAGCACCGCCTGAACTTCATCAAAGAAGGGGCGGCCAATGCCGCCGCCGCACCTTCCGAGCACCCAGTCGAAGTTATAGGCCGAATCCGGGACCACCCGGAACTAAAGAACAAGCTCAACGCGAACCCTTCAGCCCTACAAATCACTGGAGATAGTAAATCCGTAAGAGTGAAGACAGAAATTGGGTACAGAGATTTCACCCTCGATGGAGTTTCAATGTCGGAGGAGGATAATCTTGAAGGGTTCTACCAAAAATTCGTGGAGTCGAGGATCAATGGAGTCAAGATGGGCCAGAAATGCACGATTATGATGTACGGACCAACCGGGTCGGGCAAGAGTCACACCATGTTTGGGTGTTTGAAGCAACCAGGGATTGTATATAATTCTTTGAAGGGGATTTTGGGTGAAGAAGATGAGGAGAAATTAGGGTTGGGGACTTTTGTGCAGGTTACTGTATTGGAGATTTATAATGAAGAAATTTATGACCTTCTTTCTTCAGCCAATGGTGGGGGATTTAGTCTTGGATGGTCCAAAGGTGGCTCTGCTTCTAAGGTGAGGATTCTTTTATCTCTATTTATTTCAACATGTTTGAGGTTTCGATTGTGTTTATGGTTTGTTGAAGCATGTTTTGGCTTTATATGTATTCTAGGTGAAGCTTGAAGTGATGGGGAAGAAGGCGAAAAACGCGACTTTTATATCAGGAAATGAGGCTGGAAAGATACTGAAAGAGATTCAGAAGGTGGAGAAGAGAAGAATAGTGAAGAGCACACTTTGTAATGAAAGAAGTTCTAGAAGCCATTGCATGGTACCTTTTCTTGAAACCCATCGTTTAATCATTTGAATGGAGACTTGATATGTAATCATTTGACAGATAATTGTTGATGTTCCAACTGTTGGAGGGCGCCTCATGCTTGTGGACATGGCTGGTTCAGAAAACATAGAACAAGCTGGTCAGGTTGGATTAGAAGCGAAGATGCAGGTAGATACAGTTAAATTCCCTTGTGTATAGGCTATAATTTAGGATGATTGTGAAGAGAAAACTTTACTTTTGCATATGCAGACAGCAAAGATCAACCAAGGCAATATAGCACTGAAGAGAGTGGTTGAATCGATTGCGAATGGTGATTCTCATGTCCCGTTTCGTGATAGCAAGTTAACCATGCTTCTCCAGGTTCAGTCATGATCCATAACCTCACTTATTTACAGTTCATAAATCATTCAGTTCTGAAATTGACTTGAATTTCTTGAACAGGATTCATTTGAGGATGATAAGTCCAAGATTCTAATGATACTATGTGCAAGCCCTGATCCAAGGGAGTTGCATAAAACCATTGCCACTTTAGAATATGGGGCAAAGGCAAAGTGTATAGTTAGAGGCCCTCATACACCCGTCAAGGATAAAGGTGCTGAAGATTCTACTTCTGCTGTTATTCTAGGGTCTAGAATAGCAGCTTTAGACCAGTTTATCTGCAAGTTGCAAACTGAGAACAAAGCTAAAGAAAAAGAGCAAAATCAAGCCCAGAGAGAGCTATCCAAGAAAGAGGAAGAAGTGTCTTTGCTAAAGGCAAAACTTGCTCTAGCAGAGAGAAAAGGAGCTGAGGTGAGTGAAGAGGAGATAAATTCGAAAGTAAATGAGCGGACGCAGAAGCTGAAGAGTGACTTAGAGAGGAAGATACAAGAATGCGAGAAGATGGCTAATGAGCTTGTTGAAATGGAGAGGAGGAAAATGGAAGAGAAGATTTTGCAACAGCAGCAGGAAGTCGAAATGCTGCGCCAGCGGTTGGAGGAAATCGAATACGAGCTTCGTCTCTCTAGAGATGGAAGCTCATCAGTGGAGATGGAAGGAGGGAGCTTCATGAAGAAACTGATGCAAGCCTGCTCTGATGATTCAGACATGGTGAAGTCCATGGACTTGGACAAATCACTCGACTTGGAGACAAAAGTGATTTATAACGCGGATGTTGACGGTTCTACTCCTCTTTCAGGCTTCTCCTACATGAACAGTTTCCCTAGCAAAAGATACTTGACCACTGTGTATGAGGAAGAGGAGTGTGAAAATGAGGACGAAGATAAAAATAATAATCACCTTGATGAGGAAGTGGAGAAGGAGGTAATTGAGGAGAAGCAGATGGTAGTAACACCAGAAGTTGCAAGTAGAAATCAAGAGAAGTCTCATTTGAATGATGCAGCAGAGCTTCAAGGACTCTGCTTGTATGATGATTCTGAAAACACTAAAGATACAGAGTCTTCTCGCCAGTTGAGGATTCAGAATATTTTCACTCTATGTGGGAATTACAGAGAGCTATCAAAGCAAAGTGACACTCCAACACCTGCTAGAGAGACATCTGATAACATATCAGATCCATCACAGACAAATAGTGAAGACTCTGCTTCAAGAATGAGCAATGATTTCTCCCAACTCAACCTTAGCAAGGATAATCTTGCAAAATTGAGGGGTTCTGCAGAGCTAGCAAAGAGTTTTGAGGAGGATCACAACCCATTAGATGAAAGCTCAAATAATGTTGAAGTATATGTGAAGTGGGAGGCATCAAAGGAAAATCAAGGAAAGTTCATTACCACATTGAAGGTTCTGAAAGATTCCTCTCTTGCTGACTTGAGGAAGCTGATAGAGAAGCATCTTGATGGAGACCAACAACAAGCTTTCGCATTTCTTGCTCTTGGGGTATGTCCAACTGCCTACTCTTCATCTCTCATCATCCTTGTTATAGTTGTAAATTATTAAGCAATTTACTCTGTTGTTTATGTCCCAATAGGATCCTTTTGGTGCACCTGTGGCTAAGGAGAAGGAAGCTACTACAGTGACAAGCAAGCTCCCGGTTTGCAAGAACCAACTGCACGGTCATCTGGCCTGTTTACGTCCCATGAAGGCGATTCAATGGCCTGGCCGACAGCCCTTCAGTCCGTTGGAGAACAAGGTGGCGACAACTCCGGTTTCACATGTGACAAAGAAGGTTGAGGAATGTTACTCACCTGAGATAGCTCCACATTTGAGCTCCACGCCGTTTATTACTCTAAGAAGGCGCTAGGTTAGTAGTTAAGTACGAGATTGAAGATAGTTTGGTGTGTATTACTTGTTGTAAGCCTAGACTGTGAAATTAGTTGCACATATGAGTATGTATGCAGTTATGTACTCCTGGTGCATTAAGCATTGATTATGGCTGTAGTTTCTTATATTCTTTTGCCTTCTCGAATTCTCTAGTTTCTTTCTATCTGTGCTGTCAAAATTCCTTTCTTCTTGTTTCATGGTGAATATGTAAGTAAAATTCACACTGGATTTCTCTTATTAGAATGACTGATATTTGTAGCTAAGAACAAACAGACATTATCTGGTTAAAGTTAGGTCCTTGAACTATATTATATTGTCCTTCAATCTCATTCTGGAGGCTAGTATACCTGCATAACTCAAAGGGCCATTATGATTCTTTTCCTCAGTTCATAAGCATACCATTAGGGTCTACAATTTGCTGATGTAGGAGAGAAAGGGAGAAATAGCAGTAAAAAGCTGTAATAATATTTGTTACCAAATGATGAAAATAGTTGTTTCTTTCCTATTTCAGCTTCATTACACATTAACTAAGGGGAAACCATTTATTCATTAAAGGCATAGCACGATACTTAACATACTCATTCACATCATAAGCCTCATGTGTTCTGACAAAAGAAGAATGAGAATGTGGTGACCGGCTTGAAGACGATTTATGGCCACGTGCAGACAAGAGATAGAACAGAGCCTACATAGCAAAGAGCAGAAAGAAGGAATGCAAAATTCCAATGTTGATAAGGACACAGAACGGATTAGTTAGCACTGGGAAATTACTCATTAATTAGTTCACACTGGCCATATGTGACTGAATTAGCCATCACCTTATATGTATTCTAGCATGCTGATGGCTTATAAAGCTAGTAAACAACTGTAACTCTTGATATACAAAAATGACTAGGAAACCAAGAAGAAAAGACCACATCTGTATAGTTTTACATCTAGCAACCTTTATTATATTTCATAGACTGATAGAGAAAATGAAATTCTGACAATCGATATCTAGAATCTATGTCATGATAATTAATAGTTGAGCTTTAATTTTAAAATGCAAAGCAACATAAATGCCAAATAACATAAACAAAGGGAAGCATTCATATGATAAATGATACTCCTATAGAAAAAGCTTTTAACTTTTTTCTATAGATGCTCATTCCACATGGTATGAAGTACTACTCATTAAATCATATCACACTAGTTTATCAGAATTATTTCTTGCTTGTACGTAAACAAAGACACCCGAGACAAGAGGACAGTTAAAAATTCAAATATACAGTAATGAGATTATCATGTTATATAGCAAAGATTACTGAACTGATAATTCCGATTACCAGTAACAAAAGAAATGCGGGAAAATGTCTGTTGAAATAGTAAACAGAAAGTGCAGGCAGTGGTAGAGTTGTAGTATTATGGGTATATCTTGACAAGATGCAGTCAAGAAAATCATATCTCAGGTGAACAATTAACTTCCACACAGAGTGTCAGGAGCTAATTACATACTTAACTACAAAAGAAAATGTCACGAATTGATTCAGGATAGCAGAGATAACGCTATTGAGAAGGATCAATCATTCAAACTACAGTATTACTCACCCATCTGCTAAGGTCGTTTGGATTTTCCGATTGCCGTAGGAGTTTTTTATCAGGAGAAAAAGGGTAAGAACTAGGAAGGCAAATTGACGTGGATTAGTTTTATGCTAATTTAGATAAATTGGTCCATAATTTTTTATTTTTAATTAATTAGATCTTGAATTATAGTATTAGTTTGGATCAATTGATCCTTTTTTTTAAATTTTGCGTTAAAAGTTTTTCTGCAAAAAAATTTGGAACCAATTTATCGAACTATTGAAAAACAATTTTAAAAATAATAAAATAAATATGAATTTAAAGAAAATTTGAAAATAACGTATTATTTTTGAAAAAAAATTCAAAAATAATAAAATCAAATCAAAAAGATAAATAAATATTGAGAAATAATATAAGTTTTGAATGATCTCAAACCGCTATTTGATTGATGAATCAGTCTGACCTAACTTATAGGTTTATTTAGTATGTGTCTATATAGTCAGGTTGAATGTTTTGCTATCAGATTAGGTTAATCAGTTTCTGTGAGCTCAGCTTGTGGAACTGATTGAAATCAGCTACACCAAGTTGATAACTTCAGGATGAACTGAAGTTTATAATAAGATCTTCATCAGACCGTTTTCGACTTATTCAAATATGAAGACAATACAAGGTACAAGACGCGATATTCAAAGTATATGGTCAACTAAGTAAGATGACAACATCAGAATCAACATCGACTAATCTCAGGCCGCCATGTCAGCCCTAGTCAAAGGGAGACATCGCAGTATCTCGTACAGGATCAACAGATCCAAGCGGCGCACGACACGTGTCCATGCATTTAATGCATAGGATCGTTGTCAATACGGAGCCAATGGGAGACGGATCTTGTTCAACGGATCTATCACTAAGCTCGCCTATAAATAGTAGAAGACCTCTCTCAACGAGAAAATGGAATTTCAAATACGCTCAAGCATACTCAAGCTAAATAACCTACTCACACATCGTTTTTTACACACGTTCATTAGCCTAGAAATTTCTTATGTTATTCATACTTCAAGTATTCACAACTTATCATAAGCTTGGAGTAAGATAGTGTTTCATACTCTCATAATTGAACAAAAACCCAACCCTACTCATCTCAAGTTAGATAGAAGATGATTGTTTGATATATTATTTGTTAAATTGTTAGATATATTGATTGTATTGATCTACACTCGTCAGTCTACGAGTATCATTAGTAGATTCCTGCTGAGAAAACAGAAGAGTGGACGTAGGATCTTATGAATCCGAACCACTATAAAATATGTGTTTTTTATTGTTCCATTACATCATCTTACTGTTCATCTTTATTCGGATTAATTGTTGCATTTAGAAAAACATATTTCTTAAGGACTTATTATATTTCCGCATTCGTTCTAACTGACTCACGATCAGTCAATCTCTGATCTGAGAAAAAAAAAATCTATTATTAGGTCCCCCTCCTCCCCATACTAGGGCGGTCGGACCAACAATAAATTTTTTAAATATATTTATAGAAATAATTAAATAAAACTTTAAGAAAA
Organism: Lavandula angustifolia; assembly: GCA_028984105.1. Classification (NCBI taxonomy): domain Eukaryota; kingdom Viridiplantae; phylum Streptophyta; class Magnoliopsida; order Lamiales; family Lamiaceae; genus Lavandula; species Lavandula angustifolia. Next base: position 6,495,943 of record CM054823.1, on the reverse strand, counting down.
GGACAAATAAATAATTCTTTAGAATTAAGTTTTAGGAACCAATATTTTCAATTTCGAAATTATTAAATTTTCTTTTAAATTATTTTAAATCAATTTTGAATTAGATTTTTAAATATTGTTTTTTTAAAAATTAGACCAAAACTTATTCCAAAATTTTAGGAGCCAAAATTTAATTCCAAAAAATTATTTGTTGTCTTTTTCTTAAAGTTTTAATTAATTGTATTTTATAAATTTACTCTGTTTATTTATTTATTTTGATTTGGTTTTATTAGTTTTTCAAATTTATTCAGAAATTATACATTATTTTCAATTATTTTTTGAATTTTAAATATTTATTTTATTATTTTAAAATTCTTTTTTAATAGTTGGATAAATTCCCCCCCCCTCCCCCAAAAAAAATAATTTCAGAAAAATCATATTATTTTGAATTTTCGTTGACTAACGATTAAGAAGAAAATTTAATGGAATGACCAATTCATCCAAACTTATAAGTTTTAAGGCCAATTAATTAAAAAATAAAAATTAAATATTAATTCATCCAAAATAACATAGTTTGAGGAGTATCCACTCTAATTTGCCTAAATAGAAAGACCCGGTCAATAGATAGACTCTATCTAGGTTATACCGTTTCCTAAAAGCCAAGCATTTATGTATATTAAAAATAATAGATATTAGATTAAATATATTATTATATGTTAGTTAGGCTTATTTATTTATTTGTTCACGAACAATCCGCGGTTCTTGGATTTGTTTTTGTCCTTATTTTCAGTTATTGTTTTGACATGTTATTTCCGTAGAATTTGAATAGATAAAAAGATAAAACCTATAAATATATACAGAGGTTAGAGAAATTTCAATAGGATTGAGAATTAAAATTTAAAAAAAAAAGGTGATATGCGTGGGCCTAATGGATCGAATAATTATACAAGAAAAAAAATTACAGTTGTTAAAATTCCTCTTCTATTTGATTTGTTATGGATTCTGTTTACTAGCTTTTTGTTTGATATTTTCTGCTTCACACTGTTATTTTATTTTTAAAATGATTAGTGAATGAAAAAGGGAAGAGAAGTATCTCAGCACCGTCTTCCTCGCGGGAAATCTTTGAAGGATTACCGATAAACTTGTTTTTATCTTAGTTTAACATGACATCTTCTAAATATGCTTCAATATTTTCTTTTTTCAGAAAAATCAATTTGTACAAAAAAAAAAACGAAATTGAAATGATAATAAGGTTCAGATGGCCATTCATAACTTTTACTCGAAGAATATATAGCAAGTGAATATGGTTAGCATTCTTGTCTGGAGACGACAATATTTATTTGAATCACAAACACCACCAATCAATACATTAACTCATCTTCATCGGTGATGTATTGCATCAGCAAGAATATCAAAGATTTAGGTTTAGCCATTACGACTGACCACAAACGCCATCGTATACGTAGAGTTATTTCTTCTTCCCACTGCCAATCGTTAACAGCTCGAAGCTACGGAGAGTTTCGTCGCGAACACCCCTCGTAGCAGCACGGGTGAAAGTCGAGGATTTGGACTCAAACCCGGGCTGTAACCTTTGCGTGGTTGATATCCGACCGCTGCTTGAGCCAATCCTACGGTCGGGTTCACCGGAGGAGCTAGGTCTGCTGCTCGATACAACTGCCCTCTTCGAGCTGCTGCCAGTCCGTGAAAGCCGGCCTCTTTCAGAATCGATTTTCTGGACAAGTTAAGAAGCAAGGGTTTTGACTAGTGAATTAATAAATCCAAAATGAAGCATAATTATGAAGAGATTCTGAGTGATTTTTGCCCACCACATCTTTAGATGTTGGTACATCATCTGATCTGTTTCTTGAGTGATCTCCCTGCAAGCCTGAACTAGACCCATTCCTTCTCACAAATGCCTCCGTTGCACCGAGGAATCTATCCCTCTCGTGCTTTACTACACGATACACGTATTCGACATTCATCAGCCGTTGACTAGCCACATTATAGGTTCTTGCTTTAATCTTACTCCCTCTAACCAAAAGAGATTCTTAGTTGTTTCTTTCTTGCAACTGTAAATCCTTATTTACCTGGTGTCTTCTCAGCTCTTTCTGCAGACTGCCCTAGGTTTAAAGGGAAGAATAATAAAAAGAAAAAGGGTTAAGATTCATATAGATTATTAGAACAACTTAAGGTTTTTAAAAGATCAAGTGAAGATTAACCCTTGATTTAGAACCAGAGCCAATCTGTGGATACTTCAATATTGTCCAATCAAACACATAATCAAATTGATATCCTGCGACAGAGACAATCAAATTGATATCCTGCGACAGAGACGGTCATAACGGGGAAACTGTAAATGACGATGAAAAGCTGATAAAAAAACATAAGCAATTTGAAGATCCTTATATGTACCTTCTCGAATAAAAAGGTCTCTGAAAAGTCTCTTCATGTAAGAATAATCAGGCTTGTCTTCAAATCGCAATGACCGGCAATAATGGAAGTATGAAATGAATTCCAATGGATAAGATTTGCAAAGCACCTGTCCGCAAATGAACACAAAATCTCATATCATCAACCAAGAACCAGAGGATCAAGTGGTACTATACTTTCATATTATCTACCTCTACTGAAGTAAGCATCTTCTTCTCGCTGATTCTGTCGTACTTCTGTTTCTTTGTGCCAGCTTTTAGTCCCTGCCAAGGAAGGCTAAAACAAAGAACATTTAGGAAGAAAATCACACCCGAGGGAGTTATAATAATTAGAAATGCTTTTGAAAGTAACAATGAATAATGAACAAGATATAAAATAGAACTTTATACTCAACCTTTCTCTTAGAAAATACATAAGGACATAGCCAAGCGATTCTAAATCATCCCTTCTGCTTTGCTCTGCAATATGAGAACATAAACATAGAAGGTTCAAAAAATCTTTCTTTTCTAGTGAAGACAGAAGCATCGCACAACAATGTTATATTCAGTCTAATAGTAACAAGCACAAGGTCCACTAACCAACTCCAAGATGGGTATTGATACTAGCATAACGAGCTGTGCCAGTTAGATTCTTGTTTTCCCTGCAAGTAAGAAATAAAAGAGTGAAATACACTAGAAAGATAATTAAGTACATAGATTTGAAAAAAACATGCAAAACAAGTTAGATGATATAAAGTAGAGCGTACTCAACAACATTTAACACATTATATATGCAAACTTCTTCTTATTACAGTTATACAGCATGCACTAATAGAACACTGAGTTATCCAGAGGTAAAAGAAATATACTTAAGAGAATATTTCAAGTTCCCAATCAATAAAATCATAAATATGATCTCTAGTTGGTATGCTACGACACCATGCAGTGCATAAGTCTACTAGCCTCAAATGCCTACACCCTTTCGTACCAAATTTAGTCCTTTTCCTTCTTTGACACATATCTAGAAAACACATTTAATACACTTGAAAAGGTAAAATTACATAAGATTCTCCTACTTTGCCCTCATTTATTCCTTCAAAATATAGTTTGTAAATTGTCACGACAACTAAGTAGGGCTGTAGGCGGATTATGAAGGAAAAATAAGTTTTCATGATTTTCTACTTAGGAAATTGGACTGTAACTTTGGGATGGATAAAAAGAACTACTGGAGTAGATTATGGGACCAAGAATCCCATAGCAAATAGACCATTATCAGTTCACCAAGGTACTTTGTTACTCTTGACATACTGAACATGGTTTGTCAGAAAGATGAACTTGGTTCTATAAAAATATCTAACACAAGAATTTACAACTACATCAACCGTTCAACTCTCTAAACCAGAAATTATACATACATTACTAAGACAACTTGGAGGTTATGTCAATTGGCAAAATTAAAAATTCCTGCCTAACAGTAATACCTGTAAGGTATATGCCTGTGAGTTTGTAGATCTCGGTATTTCTTTGCGAGTCCATAGTCAATGATGTAGACCTGATACAGATATAACAAAAGCTGAGTTGCTTAAGGTAACACCCGGAATTTTATAAGACAAAAGTTTTGACGTTTTGTCAACTACAATTTTAAGATACACCAAGTCAGTCCACTTGGGTTTTCCAATCATTACCAATGGAGTGCAAATGACTAAAGGATATCATACAGAACAACAATTAACTAAAGAAAAAACTGGGCAAACTTGGCAATAGAAGTGTAGAACATCTAGTTCAAAGCAGAATCTAGAATATTTACAGAATAATGCACATTTAATGTGCACTGATAATTCATTCCAGTCTTACCAAGCTTTGTTCTGTGGGCTCACTAATGGGTTTCAATCAAAGTGTGAATAATAGTTTAACAGTTTGTAAGAAGTTGATTATTACATATTCAGTTGCAAGGTTCCAGTTCATCAACACCGCAACTACAACATCACTTGTAAATTACAGACCTACTAAACTTATCACTAGCTAGGATTGTATTGGAAGTTGGTAACAACGTAGAATTCTTTTTCCTCCAATCATTTCTTAGTATGTTGATCTTCAATCAGAGTCCAAGCATGTCATAAAAAGTAATCTATTAAGCACCAAAATGCCCTTGGAAAGTATAATTGCCAGATTTGACATTATTATTACTACTGTACTTCAGACAGGCAACCAGCCACTGCAAATGTTCCAATACCATTAGAGCCATAAATATCAACCTCTAAACTATATGTAAGCGTCACATTATCACTGATACTAAAAAATTTCAGGCTCTCAAACACTCTAAGCTTTTTGATCACTAGGCACATTACTAGATAGATACATCAGTCTTGGCGAAGTTGCAAGAAACATAACAGAAACCAATTAGATGTCAGTAATCAGACATCCCAAATCAGCCATCATGGCCTTAACGTCCTATCTACCATCTAACAAAAATAGTGCCTCCAAAATCTACATCCTGAACGTTTGCTTAGTAAGTCATCACCAACTTGTAGATCATATAATGTGAATTTCATGCACAGGATAAAACTTCAACTAACAAAGTATATGAATTCTTTTACATATTGCGCATATAATAAGAATCATTCAGTTCAAGGAAAGTGCAGAGCACATGTGGGTGATAGACCAGATCATGCCATGTTTCAATAGCAACTAACGAATACACAACATGCTCCAAAACGATGCGTCCTCTACATTTAAGAGATTCACCAAATAGCTTTTACCTGCCAAGTAATACCAAATGCTTAAGAAAATAACACCTAAGAGCATCAATTAGGACGTAAGCATGTAATTCCTAAAGAAACACTATGAACTGCAAATGAAAGCAAAGTTACCTGATTGGCTTTGCGTCTAAATCCCATTAAGAAGTTATCCGGCTTTATATCACGATGAAGAAAACCTCTAGAGTGCATGTATTCAACTCTATTTATCTACATATAAAAAATGGCAGCCCGTAAAAAGAAAATAAAAAATAAAGAAACAATGTAGTTAACATTAAGAATGAAGGAGTACTTACTAATTGATCAGCTAGCATAAGAACAGTTTTCAAAGAGAACTTCCTGCTGCAGTAGTTAAACAAGTCCTCTAAGCTTGGCCCGAGAAGGTCAATAGCCATGCAATTGTACTCACCTTCAACTCCAAACCATTTAAGATGGGGAATACCAGCTTCAGGAGACAAAAGAACATTAAAAACCTCACTTTAAGTATGCACAAATGCAGAAAAACACTTCACGACTGCAGATACTCACTTCCGCCTTGAAGAAGCATGTACAACTTTGATTCATAGTGAAGTTGGGGGTGCTTAGTCTTAACAGATTCCTGAAGAGGAACAAAAAAGTTGTTGCTTCACGAAATAAGAATACTGCAGATTGAAAAGAAATACAATTCTGACTCAAAATTCAACAATCCCATGATTAAAGGCAAGCGACCACAAATATCCAGATCAATCAGTCAATCAACGGCACTAAAAGATAAGATAGGCTGCAAAAAATTAAGTCATTCCTCTTCACTACTCTGCCCTTCAAAAATCAAAACTTTCAGATACAAGTCTACTTACCAGCTTCACAGCAACTTCTTCTCCAGTTTGTATATTTACTCCTAAATGAAATAAAAAATAGCGCGTACTTTATTTTCAGCTTTAATCCAAAAAATAAATGAAATAATAATAATATTGAGTACCCAAGTATAGCTCTCCAAACGATCCGCTGCCAATCTTTCTTCCCAGTTTAAACTTCCCTCCGATGGCATGATCCATACTTAGTTTCTACAAATTAGTGCAAAACTATCCCGAAAAAGAAGAAACTCTTTATTTGCGTCCACGCAAAGCTTAATGTATCAATAAAACTTTGATTAACCTCTAATAGAAAATCAAAATCCCAAATATCTGCAGACACCCTTCAGATCCTATTAAAGTAAACAGTACAAAAACTACCCAGAATAATACCCAAATAGAAAATCTAATAGCTGTTTCAAATATACACGCACTATGTGGGGGGGGGGAAATCAAAACTTCCCCACTTGATAGTCAGAAAACTAAAGGGTCTGAATTAGTAACTAAGATACCGCTGCAAAAAAGGAAACTCACAAATTTGGACACACAGAGTCGACATCTAGGACTTGGAACCCTATAATTTCTATTTCTATCTGAAACAAAACAAAAAACAAAAAAAATCAATTGAAGAAGCTTTGAGAAGCTAGTAGTATTTTAACAAACTGTCGGATTTGGGAGGCCAGAAACTAATAGAGAGAGGAGAAAACACAAGGTGAAAATCTTCACAGCGTAGGTTGTAGTTTGTAGATCCTGAAAAGGTTCCGTGTGAGAAGAATAGAGAGAGGAACTGAATAGCAAATTCAGAATGCTCTGATTGACGATATTTGTAGATTTCTCATGAATGTCAGTTTAAGATACATGGGTGATGGGTGTATACTGAGGTGTATAGATACAATCTCTCTGTATTCGTTTGTTATTTTATTTATATTTATTTTCCATTTTCTCATCTCTTTAAAAAGGTGTTCTTGTTTTTTATTCAATGCATTTTTTAGCATGATTATTAAGTAGAGTTATTAATTGTGAGTGGATGAATTTGTTCCACTAAAAGAGAGTGAGAGTAATTTAACTGTAAGTTAAAGAAATTATTATTTTTTGAAATATCACAAAATGGATGGAACAACAGAAAAGAAAAGTAAATTATAAATGGGCCAAAGTAAGTATATTAAATATACAAATTTTACACTACAATTTTATTAGATAAGCTTTGTTCTTAAGGACGAAAACGGATTAAATTAACCTACAAGTTCGAATTGTTGGTGAGATTTGAATCTATTATTATATCGACTCAAAATCAATCACTCACTCACTTTAAAAGTGGGAAATACAATTAAATCATAATTATCACTCTTGTTTTTTTATGAAGATTTAGGTATCTCTGCTTTATGGTTGTTTGGTATACTGATATCGTATTTATGAATGAAATGAAAGACCAGATTATGACCACCATTTCGCAAAAAATTAAATATTCATAAAATATTAGTAAAACGAAATTAATTTAATTTTTATCGCTGCATGTAAATATATTCAGAAAATATAGTAAATAGTGATAATTATTCATAATCCCTAATCATTATCATTCTTCTTACTATTTAATAATTTATTTTATTATTTAGAGAGTTTGCACTACCAAACATGCCGTAGTGATGGTGCTCACCTATTTAACATAATTAAAACTAATTGTTTAAGCCTACGTACTCTCTCTTTTTTTTTCTTTTTTCTTTTTTTTTTCAATAGTTGCTTACGTATTCTCTTTTAACACATTCACGTTGAATTTAAAGGGACAAATACAATTCAAAATTTATGCGATTTTTCATATTGTAATCGCATTTGGAGTTATTACCTGAACTTAGAATGAGAATCAAATGAGATTTTAGACAAAATTACAAAAATTTGAAAACCACAAATTTCTTAAATATTATTCTAAAATCTTGATTGTGATAGAGTCAAATTAACACCGAAATACCTAATATTTCATGGCACTTTATTTATTAAGAAACATACCTTGTAGTTAGTTGTGCAGAAGCGTAATCTCCATTATGTTACCGCCAACAGAAGGCATATAATCTAACGATAATATAATAAATGTTTTTCGAAAGAAATATTTCACTGTGAATAGATAATAATACAAAAAATATATGATTTTTAAGTCCCATTCGATGGTCTTGAGTGAAATAGCCAACAACAAACAAGATTGTGACAATACAATCTTACAACATTAATAAATGTTGACCCCAAATGAGGACCCAAAAGTTGTCGACTGCACTTATAACATCAAGATAAAACAAAACAAAACAGAGCACAATTATATTATTTATTAACTCCAAATCCATGGACAGAAATGAAATCTGCTATGCAGACATTAGAAAATGTTCAAAACTATTAATATACACGTGACATGATAACATAACAATTTTATGGTTCCCAGAATAAGTTTTGAGATATCAAGAGTAACAGTAAACTACAAAGCAACTACCAAATATAGTACTGTGTGAAGATAGATAGCAACAGAGGAAGCCAAAAGGCAAGGCCAAGTCTGTGAGCACTGAGCAGTTGTAACTTACAAGACTATACCAGCCGTGCGCGTAATCTTGGTTTCAATCATCTTCTCTCTCGGGAGGAAGACCACATGGCAAAAGCATTTTCTGCATATGAGTTCAGAAACAAGAAAACGTTAGAAACTTTGATGCAAAAGCTCACCACAAAAATATCATCTAATGAATTCTGTAATCCTTGAGTTTATACTAACAAACAAAAAAGAGAAAAGTTTCAACAACAAAGTTCAAAATCGATTAAAGCTCTAGACGAAAGAAGTTATTTCTTTGAATGTGATGGAGATATGAGAACTCGATTGTGTAATGGAGATTCCACAAAAGGATACTTATCCGAAGGGTATGATCCTTTCCAAAGAAATTTAATGTTCTACAAGATCCCACAAGCAGGTAAATAGCTTTCTACCTTGATAGTTACTGATTAGTTTTATAAGTCAGGTTTTTGAACAAAATGGAGAATCAACATTATGAATAGGGTTATGTCTTTTTTTTTTCATGCAAGTGGGAAAGTCCAGATAGCAATTTCTTTTTAAATTATTTTTGTAAAACTATTCTAAGTTGGGGGAAGGGGACGGATTGAACCCGGGTCTCTCACTCTTGTAGGAGTGACAAATGCCAACTCAACTAAATGCTTGTAGCATTGCAGCGTCATTCTTGTATAGTATACCATTGATAGTGGGTGTGCACCTTTCACAGAATACTAAGGGTGTTCATTCGAGAAAGTACTGGGGATTGGCCTATTCAGTTCATAGTAGTGTGAGAATAAGCTTGAACAAAAGCTATTTGCCCAAGTTTTATTCAGGTCAGGTTTCACTATCTGAGATCCAGTTTGTTTATAGGCAGAAGAATCACATTCTCAAAAAGGGGAATGTCAAGTCTATACATTTGCATACATTTGCATGTTTGAAAATGCAAAAATATACAAACTTTTCCATAAATGCAATAATATACAAATGACCCTACTTCACCTCCAATGTGTGTGCAGTGTGTGTGCAGATGTGTGTGCAGGTGTGTACAGTTTGTGTTGGAATCTTTTTCTTGAATATGTTGTCTCGAAATTAGCAAAATAAAAGTTGGTGATTTTTTTAAAAAAAGCTAAAGTTATTTAAAAAAAACTTCTTTAATTGAATATTTTCGTAAAACAAAAAACCTGAACATATTCGTTTAAATATTTTAAAAACCTGAGTCGACCACCGCCGCTGAAAATTTTATATTTTAAAAACCTCAAAAATTTTATATTTTTGTATATTTAATTTAATTTAACGAAAATTTAATATTTTGTTAATTTAATTTATGAATTCAATTTGAGGAAATTTTAATATTTTAGTAAATTTAATTTACAAAATTTATGCAATTTTGATAATTTAATTTAAGCAATTTCATTAATTTAATTTAGGCATTTTCGTTAGACAATTTCGAGAATTTATTTTTTGCAATTTCATTAATTTAATTTAGGCAATTTCATTAATTTAATTTAGGCAATTTCATTAATTTAATTAGGCAATTTTGATAATTTATCGAAAAACCAGTTTTGTTAATTAGGTAATTTTGTTAATTTAATCAGACAATTTTGAAAATTTAATTTAGGAAATTTTTGAATCATAATTTAATTTAGACACCTTCCGATCGATTGGTCATAATTAAAAATATATATATATATATATATATATAAATATACATAAACTAAAAAAAAATTATTTGTGCCCGATCGGACGCAAATTAAAATATATATAAAATAAAAAAAATTATATGTGCCGATCGATCGGCATCGGCACTATATATAAAAATATACATAAATTTTAAAAAAAATTATGCGATCGATATAAAAATATATATATATAAAAAAATTATACGTGCCGATCGATCGGCACAGCCCAATCGATCGGGCACATATAAATATATATAAATATAAATATAAATATATATATATATATCGTAAATATTAAAAAAAATTATACGTGCCCGATCGATCGGCACTAGATATAAAAATATATATATATGTCGTAAATATTAAAAAAAAAATTATACGTGCCGATCGATCGGCACAGCCCGATCGATCGGCACACATGATATATAATATTTTTAAAAAAAATTATATGTGCCGATCGATCGGCACAGCCCGATCGATCGGCACACACATATAATTGATTTTAGAGATCCAAATGTATTCAATTGGCGCGTCAAATGCCTTATAGCTTTCCGGAAATGTATAGCGCGATTCTTATTGCACGGGAACTATTGGGCGTGTAATGCATATGGTTATCCATTCCCCGGAGGTAAGAGGCCCTCAGTTGTGCTTATGGATGATGAAGAGCAGTACTTGCAATTGGATGCGTATAGTTGCGGGGTATTTACATGCATGACTATAGAGCGTCTCCTCACCGGTTTTCCCACTCGGGTATGGGGTAATGAAGAGCGAAACATGGTGAAATATCGTAATTGGATGGCTGTAAAATGTTTTGAACTGTGTGATATTGGTAATGTATGAATTTTGAAGTGTATGAATGAAACATTAATGTATGAATTTTAGAACTGTGTATGAATTTTGAAGTGTTTTGAAACATTAATGTATTTTGATCGGCACATATATAAATATAAATATACATAAATATTAAAAAAAAAAGTATACGTGCCGCCCATCGATCGGCACATGCACAATATATAAATATATAGATATATATAATATTAAAAAAAAAATTATATGAATTTTGAAGTGTTTTGAAACATTAATGTATTTTGATCGGCACATATATATATAAATATACATAAATATTAAAAAAAAAATTATACGTGCCGATCGATCGGCACAGCCCGATCGATCGGCTATGTAATATAAATATAATATACAAATATAATATACAAATATAATAGAAATATAATATACAAATATAATATACAAATATAATATAAAATATATTTACGTGCCGATCGATCGGCACAGCCCGATCGATCGGCACTATAATATCTAATATAAATATAATATACAATATAATATGTAATATACAATATACAATATAATATACAATATAATATAAATATAATATAATATGTAATATAAATATAATATACAATATATTTATATTATATATAAATATATAATATAAATATACAATATATAAATATATAAATATATAGATATATAATATTAAGAAAAAATTATACGTGCCGATCGATCGGCACAGCCCGATCGATCGGCACAATAATATAAAAAAAAATATATATATATATACATAAATAAAAAAAATATATATATACTCAAATCGGCACAATATTTTTTTGAATTTTAAATTTGCACATTTTTTGAATTTTCTAAAAAAAAATTAAAAAATAAATATAAGGTCCGATCGATCGGACAAGGCCGATCGATCGGACCATATTATTATTTTTATTTAAATTTTTAAAATAAAAAAATAAATTGACTATGTTAAAAAAAAATTCTGAATAATCAAAATTACGGATTAGCTACTGTTGATTTCTAAATAATCAAAATTTCTAAATTTCTAAATAATCAAAATTTCTAAATAATCAAAATTTTTAAATTTCTAAATAATCAAAATTTCTAAAATAATCAAAATTTCTAAATAATCAAAATCTTCTAAATAATCAAAAGATCGTGATCAGACCATATTATATTTTTTTTTAAAATTAGGATGTTATTAATAATCAAAATTATACTTAAAAAATCAATATAATTGAAATAAACTCATAAAAAATTATAAATTTTAAAATAAATATTTGATAAATATTTCAGGGGAATATTATGAAATAGTGTAATAAAGCTTTATATATATCTATACATTAGCAAAATTAAACATGAATCATTCTTGAATGATAGAAGTACTTATGACTTTATACAAAAAATGAACTCATTTTTCAAAATATGAGAATAAGTGGAATTTTTTTTTTATTATGTCTCTATTATTATATTTCATAGTTATTAATGATATCATCAATATCCTCTTCGTATATCACTTTTCCTTGCTCGAATTCGATTTTTTGAGGGTTCCGATCGACAGTATTTGGGGTTTTGATCAAGGGTTTTGAGGGTTTAGAGGAATAGTATTTGGGGTTTTAATGAATAGTAGTTGGGGTATCCCCTAATCATCCTATCGATCGGATTGGATTGTATATACAGCTGTCGGCACGAATAGTTTTATAGTCAAATTTCAATAAAATAATACAGTAGTGACAGTATCACGGTCATCGCGTTTTTACTTAAAATTAAAAAAATTAAAATTTATATATGGTCCGATCGATCGGCCTTGTCCGATCGATCGGGCCATATTAAAAATTTTAAAAGTCAACTAATTAAAAAAAATTAAAATTTATATATTTAATATAACCGTTCCGATCGATCGGCCTTGTCCGATCGATCGGAACATATAAAATATAAATTTTAAATTTTTTTTAATTAGATATGTCCGATCGATCGGACAAGGCCGATCGATCGGACATATATAAATTTGAATTTTAAATGGGTATGGCCGATCGATCGGACAAGGCCGATCGATCGGAACATATATATTTTTATTTTTTTATTTTTTAATTAGTGAATGTAAATCTAATTAAATAGTCCGATCGATCGGACAAGGATCCATGGATCGGCAAATTTTCGCTCCCTCCCTCTCGTTCTCTGAAATAAAATTTTCGCTCTTGCTCTCCTTGTTATAGAGTTCAATTTTTTTGCATCTGAAAATAATCATAGAAGAGTATACTGTGTTGCGTGTGAAGAGGAAAAGAATCAGATTCCTCCTACTGTGTATAGAGTTCAATTTTTTCTGCAACTTTATTGCATGTCACTAGGTAAAAAGGTAAGTGAATATCTTTTCCAGATTTTTTTTCTCTGTAAATAGTATATGTACACTTTGATTCTTGATTAAAAAACTAAAAAAAAGCTGCATGATACGAAATTATTCTGCATGCATGAAGACAAAAAAAGGCTGGCATGAAAATAAAAATGTAAAAAAAAAAGAAACGGTCCGATCGATCGGACAAGGCCGATCGATCGGACACGTTAATAAAAATTGTAAAAAAAAAATGGTCCGATCGAGCCGATCGGACCATATTTTATTTTTAAATTATAAAAAAAATTTAAAAGGTGCACGTTGCTGAAGAAAAAAAAATCAAAGTCAAGAGAGAATTAAATAACTAAAAGACAAGACACTTCTCTGCAAAGTAAGAGGAAATAGAAAAACCTATTAACCTAGCTAACTTTATAGGTTTCAGAGGACAAAATGTACATTTTTGCAATTATGGAATCTCATGTATATTTTTGCATTTTCACATGTTTGTTTTGTACATTTCTGCACATCCCCCTTCTCAAAATATAACAAGCAAATATCCATCAAGTCATCAACAAATTTAATTTCAAGAAGACACACACAGTGACACAGTTGCAGCAATATTCAAGAGCCCCAAATTACAAAACTCATTTATAAGATCTTCTATCATAGATTCCAACAAAACTTGTCTGCTACTAGATCTGAGAATTTCGCACCCACTGCTACCTTGGATTGCGGGTGGATTCAGAATTGGCTGGCTGGGTTTTGAAATGCAGTGCTCTAGGAATGATCTACATTCCCTCAGCCTCAATAGATTATTCCACAATGCACATAAACCTAATCCGGTATTTGGGTTGCCCCTAGTTCTAGCAGCACGACTCACCCGAACTGAAAACTGTTTAACTGAGTCTGATCACTGGAAACTGATGGGTTTGGCCATGAATGATTCAGTAGACAATTGATGGCCGCTTGCATTCTTATTCATACACTATGCAACAATTACTACTATATTCATATCAAAACTTTGACACTGAATTCAAAGAATATACGCTAGCACTATCCTAAAGAATTAGGACCAAAAACCCTAAATCAAAATTGAAAGGTATAAATGATAACCAAATTACAATAAAGGTTCGAGTATAAACCTGCATGAAATTGTAGCGTTCTCTCCCAATAGATTCATTTTCCGCGACAGCAAAGTAGGCCAGAACCGGATAGTGCCCAACGTACGAGGCGTAACTATCTCGGTGGGTATTCACCGCCCATTCACTATAAGAGATGCGAATTCCCCCCAAAGCACAAGATTAGAAACGAAAAAGACAATCCAATTAACCGAAAAAAGTCGATAAAACAGGAGTTCTTTGCTCGGGATTTGGTTAGGGTTCTTACAATCGAGTCAAGTCGGCGTGCCCTGTTCCCACATATTTCGCCTGCAAGTGTTCGAGCTGCGAGTTTATATTGAACCTGTCGCTCGCCTGCACGACCAACGACGATTAGCTTCCACCAGATTAACATATTTTAGAATTGACGAACCCAAAGAAGGGGATTGAATTTGAAAATAATTAGGGTTTCAGGAAGGGTTTAAATTGATTTACCTGCATATTGAATCTGCAGATTGGTCTGTAGAAGGAACAGAAGAAAAGCCGGTATAATTTGATTAGTGGAAATACTCACTCTTGGTCATTCCCAAAAAACTGAAGACAAATTTGGTGAATCTCTAAACAAAAACACAAATTTGGTCATTTTATCTTTTTGTGGGCGCAGGGTGTCAGAAAGGCCGATGGACAAATTTCAGGGCCGATGGTGATCGGCCCCCCTTCAGCCGAGACATCGGCCCTCGGAAAATAATTAACGTAAATAATTAACAAATTTTCTTAATAATTTTTAAAAATATTTAAAAAAAAAACGTAAATAAAATGAGGGCCGATGGACATCATCCCTCTTTCGGCCGAGCCATCGACCCTGATCCTTTAGAAGCCGTTACATGTAACGGCCCGAAATTTACCGAAGGGCCGAAAAGAATTCAACCGTTTATTAAACGAGGGCCGATACCCATCGGCCCTTCCATCGGCCCTGAGTCGCAATTATTGGGGGCCGAATGAAAATAACCGTTGGCCGAAAATAACTCACAATTTCTACCAATTTCACCAAAAATTTACCATTTCTCTCCCACCCAACCGCCGCCGACCACATTCCGCCGCTCAGCGCCGCCGTTCGTCGCCCGTGCAGTCGCCGAGAACCGTCGCGAAACGCCGCCGCCGATCCCCTTTTGTTGCCATGTCTTCCGGCGAAATTGAGGTACGTATTTCCGATTCTTTGGCCCTTCCATGTTAGAAACTATGTGAATTCATGTTAGAAACCACGATGAGTGAATTAAATTGTCGATCTATTCGAATTAATGTTGAAATGTCGAATTGTCGTATATTGAATTGTCGATTTATGCGAATTGTGATTGAATTTCATTGATAGACGAAATTTATGTTGAAATTGGGTTGGGTTTATATTGAAATGTCGAATTTGTGATGAAATTGATGTGAATTTGGAGAGGAATCGAGTGTATTTCGCTGTAAATTTTTGCAACCGGGGCCAATGGAGGGCCGAAGGCAGGGCCAAAGGAGAATACAGTCCATTGGCCCTGCCTCGGCCGAATTGTGTTGAATAGGCCATCGGCCCCGTCCGGCCTTAGTGCCATCGGCCCTTCCATCGGCCCTTGCATCGACCCTTCCATCGGCCCTTTTTCGGCCCTTGCTCATTCGTCTTAACTAATTAATTCGTTTTTTTGTACAACTTGCAGCCCGCTTATATCTGACTACCGGTTAGAGAAAAGATCACAAAAGTGACTACATATTGGAGAGATAGTCTACCCGGACTGATAAAGAACACTCTTGCCAGACGGGGGGGTAGTGACTTAGTCCGTCGATTTAGAGACGGTCAGTTTGGCCATTTGCTGAGTTGGAGGAAGGGCAAAAGTTCCATCTTAGCTTTGCATCAGCTCATGTGCTATGAGGTGCAGGCACCGCCTGAGGAGGTTCGTTTTCACATATCCGGACGGGAGCTTAGATTTTCGCAGTACGAGTATGCACTCATAACTGGATTATTTTTCGGCGCTTCTACTTTCGATACGACGGCAGCTCGTGCCCCTGTAGAGTCTGGAGTATACATGAGACTCACAGACGGGAAACCAGTAACAGGAGGCGATCTGCTTAATTTATGGAAAAATGATAAGCTCGGTGACCTCTCCGAAGACGATTATCTGAAGGTGGCTAATGTCTTGGCACTGATGTGTTTTTTCTTCGCACCTGCCGACACGAAGAAGGTAGAGACGTGGATGTGGGTTCTTGCTGACGATGTAGACACGTGAAACGATTTTCCATGGGGATCATACACGTACAATGCCCTCCTGCACTACATGAGCTTTGCACCGAAGCGACTCGATGCAGTAAAATCGAAATATAATATTTATTGGCCAGTTTGGGCTCTTTAGGTACAAATTGATATTTAATAATTTAATTTATTATATTTTTTATATTTTATACTTGTACTGATCTTTAATCGTATTGTAGATCTGGGCATATGAGGCGATACCAGATTTGGCCCAGCTGTGTGTACGCCTTATGAATGATGGTGGTATGCCCCGATGTCTGAAATGGGTATTTGTCACGCCACCAGATACAGAATGGATTAGTTTCTTTGCCTTGCCGGTAAATAACATTTTAAATATTTATGAAAATATTTACAAGTAACAAAAACGTATCATAACTTGTTTTTTTAAATTTTCGAACAGATGGAGACACCTCCCCATGAGACTCTTACGCCCACTCCCGAGGAACAGCTATCGGAATACTAGAGAAGGGTGATTGGAGAGAATTCGATCGGTGTATCTTTTCCCAGACCGACCCCCGTACAGCCAGACGAGTTGATGAAGAGGGCAGTGTACGGGCTCCTCTGCCGGCTGCACAGAAGAAAAAATCGAAGAAGAAACGTGCACCGGTGGAGGGTGAGTCATCTGGGTATCGGAGGGATGAAGATTCCACTTTGCCCACGTACGAAGGAATGATCCGCTCTATAGATGAATGGTTCGAGCAGCACGAGAATGAATTGTTAGCAAAAGTGGATAAGCGATGGAAGGAGAACGAGGATCGGTTCTTCAAAAAAGTGGGGAAGTTGCTAAAAATGTCTTTGGAGCCGGCAAGGGCAAGGGCAAGGGTAAAGGCATAGGATCCAGTTCTACGTGGGACGTGGAGTGCAGTAGTCATCGATCGGATGAGGAAACATCTGCACCACGTGAGCCACCACTAGGGAGAATTGTCACTGTACATGAGTGGTCCAGCTGGAATCAAGATACCGAACAGCCACAGGAAGATGTGGAAGATACGATGACTGTCGATGCAGATCCCTGGGATGTAGCTGCTCGAATGGCTAATCGGGGCTATGATCAGGGGCGTCATAGCATGTACGAGGAGAGAGATGTTTGCATCCCCAAACGTTGGGAGCCACCCCCTTATACTGCTCCACGGTCCCCACCGCCTGTATAGGTATCTTAATTTTGTTGGTTAACTATTCAAATTGATTTTATGTTTTTTTTTTCATTTGACCATGAGTTTTTGTCCAAAATGCAGCAACATGAGTCGGTCATCATGGACTTATTTGATACGCAGCATGTACGACGGTTGTATGATAGCCAACCGCCGGAGCAGAGAATTGTACAAAGCACTGAGGTACAAACATGATTTTAAGTTATATATTTTAGGAATTTTTTTTTAATACATGTTATTTGCAGCCCATAGTGAGCCACCGACCCAATCCTAATGGAGCTCCACACATGTTTGATCCCGCGGACGCTTTGAGGAGGAATTTTGAGAATTTCATGCGGATGGAAGTTTCTGCCAATGTCACGGTTTCGCAGCATGAGCTGTCGCACAGATTTTTCAAGAACCTTTTGGATACACAGTACGACATGGGCCACACAATGCTTGATTTGTACATATGCTACCTCCGGCAGAGGCTTCAAGACAAAGACCGTGACGTGTTGTCTACACCCGATTCACGCTATACCGTCATAGCGGCTTCGTCAATGTTCGTAAGTATATATATATATATATATATATTTAAGAGGCTTCTGTGTTTGTTTTTAATGCTCCTGCTAATGTGTATATTTTATCACAGACGTCTTTAGCCGAAGCTTGGACTTCCAAAATATTTGAACCCGATAACGAGTTCCATAAACGGTACGAGTTCCCTAATCCGAGTTTAATCGAGGCTGTTTTTGGAGCAGATATGGGATTTGGCATCGCAAGGATTCCGTGGTTCGATGAAAAATTCGTAAGTTATACTTATTTGTCATTTCTGGTAATGACTTTTTAATTATTTGTTAATTACTAATTTGAATTAATTATAGGTGATTTTTCCGGTGTTGGTCGCCTCCCATTGGGTCGCAGTCAGATTGTGTATCGAGTCATGGATGTTGGAGCTGTATGAATCACTCAACGGGCGTGGAGACCGGCATATATTTGAGTTGAGAAAACAGAATCTGCGGCCACTCCGCAAACTGATCGGGCGTTTGCTAGATGTGCGTATTGTTTTATTTTACGGGTTTTTCATTTTGAAATTCTCTTTTATAATTATTTTGAATGTTTTTTAATAGGCTTCTAATTACTGGACGATGAATAAGTACAATCTGACGCATCGAGGAACGCGGACACCCGAGTTGGTCTTGATGCTGTAAAAGGAGCAGTTCAAGTAAGAGGATTCGAATAGTTGTGATCCATATACATGTATAGCAATTGAGCGGCTCATCACTGGATTTCCTACACCGAAATGGGGTAATATGAAATCAAACATCAGAGTATATCGGGAGTGGATGGCCTGGAAATGTTTCGAGCAGTGCTACTACGGAGATTTTGGTTCTAGCTCCCAATGAGTGTAATGTTTTGATATTTTGGAAATATTTGGAAATCAAACACTTGTAATGTTTTATTTTATTTTGATATTTTATTTTAATATTTGGAAATATTTTACGAAACACTTGGAAATCAAACTAAAAAAACTCTCGGCCTCGGCCGAGAGAAGCCTCCTTCGGACGAGGGCCGATGGAGGGCCGATTGGCTACGGCCCCCATCGGTTTCGGCCCCAAATTTGGCCAGGTCATAAACCTCTCGGCCTCGGCCGAGGGAAGACTCCTTCGGACGAGGGCCGATGGAGGGCCGATTGGCTACGGCCCCCATCGGTTTCGGCCCCAAATTTGGCCAGGCCATAAACATCTCGGCCTCGGCCGAGAGAAGACTCCTTTGGACGATGGAGGGCCGATAGGCTAAGCCCTCCATCGGCCTCAGCCCCTAGGAGCATGCACCATGCATCTCTCGGCCCGGTCGAGAAAACTCCCTCGACCCCGAAGGGTTTCGGCTAAGGCCGATGGAGAGCCGATGGGTGAACCCCCATCGGCCCTGAAGGGTATCGGCTCTTACCCAATTTTTTTTCCTAGCTAATAAATCAATTTTCATGCTAATAAATCAAATTAAAATAAAAGTTCGCAGACTTTAAAACTAATAAACCGACCAGTTACAAAAAAGACGCTTTAGTCGTTATTTGTCGTTCCACATACAGGGCATCTCCGCCTTGTGTGACCTTCTTCTCCACAGTTACCACATCTTTTCCGACGGCGCGTTCCATATGTACTAGCTTCTGCTCCAGAAGGGCGACGGTTGTTTCTCGGGCGTCCGGCTTGCCACATAATAATTGGTGGAAGAACAACAATGTCCTCTATTTCTGGTGGGACACCCCACTCATTTCGAGGAGGCAAGGGATTAACCACACCGGCATATATCTCCTTCCACGTCGCTGTCGTATAATAATCATTAATATGATTATACAGATTTTCCCGACGATAATACAAAACGGCGATAACGTGACTACACGGCAGCAGGTCGATTTGCCAGACGCCGCATTCACACATTTCTTCTTGAAGATTGACCCTCCACTATCGCTCACCTGCGTCGACCTTGTATTTGTCAGTAGTCACCTGCGTAACCGTAAACCTTCGAGCCAGATCAACTTCGTTCCGCATCCTCAACTCAGAAGCCTCTGTCAACGGATTGTTTATGGAACTTGCTTTTACTCGTCGTGCATTGAACCACGACTCTATCATATGGTGGATTGCCTCGAGCATAGCTAGAATTGGTAGTCGTCTAACCTCCAACAATCGAGAATTTATTGACTCAGCAACATTTGATGTCAGTAGACTGTAACGACGACCTTTACTGAAAAGTCTGGACCACTTCTCCGATCCGATTTCCATCAACTTTTCGTAAATAGCCAGTTTTCCCCGACGGATGGCGTTCATGGTGTCATGGAACTCTGTCGACCGATAAGCATAAGCTGCTCGATAGAATGACCGGATAACCCACTCACCGTACCTCGCAAGCTTATTCGATAGATGGTAGTAACAAAGTCTATGTTGTGCGTCTGGGAAAACCACTCTTACCGTATTCGCTATGCTTTTATGTTGGTCTGAAACAATCACTAAAATATCATCCATTGGAAATGCGGCTCTCAGTCGCATCATAAACCACGTCCAGGAAACATCATTTTCAATGGGACCTACACCAAAAGCGAGTGGGAATATTTGCTCGTTCGCATCAAAAGTAGCTGCGATGAATAATATTCCCTTGTTTCTCCCTTTCAAATGGGTACCGTCCACCACAATAACCTTCCAGAGGTTGGCTAACCAAGGGGCTCGCGATACACCAAGCGCCATAAATAAATATCGGAAACGACCATCCTCACCAACATCAAGATCCGTATAAGTTCCCGGATTTGTTTGTTCCAACAAATGCAGATATTTAGGCAGTTTGCTGAACGAATCAGCATGTCCGCCGTAAATCATCGAAATAGCTGCATTGCGCGCTTGGAAGGCCACCCCGTACGTTGCTTGTATTCTAAATTTATCCAACAGATCGGCCTGAATATCAGCCGATTTCATTAACTTGCTTTGACGATGTATTTTACGGGCTATATAAGCAGCGATAGCCTTCGACCTCACATTTCGTTCGCCAAGTCCGGATAAATCAGTTGTACAATTGTGGTCCACAACCCATTTACTAACCTCCCAACACGTCTGACCTCTACAATATGCCCGTAGCTCGAGTGGACAATCAACACTTCTTCTGCACAAATATTCCAAACGGGAAGCACTCGAACATTGCACTCTGAAATCCGCACCATTTTCCAAATGGAATAGAGCAACAACAGCATAAAGTTCGTCTTTCGAGCTGAACATCAATCCTGCTTGCAGACTTCCGTCTACAACGGTAATTAAGTTATGCACCGCTACTGAATCGGATACATCAAGGGGAACAACAAGAAGTAGTCAGTTGCTTGCTGCTTCTGTGTTGTCATATACAGTCTCGTCATTTGTTCGAGAACGATCGACTGGAACTAGCAAAGACATAAGTTGACTTACGCCACCCTCCCTCTGAATCCATGCAGCAAAATCTTGTAACGAACAATTAATTAAGGCAGAAGGAATATCTTCATCCTCATCATCATCAGATGATGAGTCCAAATCCGCCTCACCATCTGAATCCGTCTCCACAAGAACATTCCTTTGGGGAGCCCGTCCGCCGTCATTACTTCTACTTCCTTGCCCCGTAAACCAATTAGGACCCCCGAAATTAGAATTATCTTCAGGAAATTGATTCTGGTTCGGAACACCAAATTGAGGATTTTGCACTTCAGGATACACAACAAACACAACCGGCTCTACGTCGATAGAGCACAGCCGCATAAGATCAGTATCATGACCCAGAATGACCTTCATCATCCTGTCGGTTCCTCGAGAAGCAGCAGTATAGTAAATGAAGTAGTTGAACGGAAGGGAATAAGCACTGAGCCACCGATCAATGTTTTGTCGAAGATATTCGAGAGAAATATTGTTTGAAGGAATGTAAACCATGAACTCATGGCCACCGACATAATTTGACTCTGCATCGAATTGGCCATTCAATTTCACAATAATTGATCGAAAATCGGTCATTTCTATCAAATTTATTTGAAGAATTGAGAAGAGTGGAAGTGAAATGAGGAAATTTTTCGGTGATTCAACCAAATCGGCCATTCTATGTCTTATAAGAAAATTTTCTGTAAATTTTCACGTGAAAATCGAAGTCTAGTAGCCATTTCACCATAGGCCCACCATCGGCCCCCCATCGACCCTCATTAACGTGCATGTGCATGACATATCCGACTAGTCATTTCAGCAGATAAAGATGAATTGAAACTGCACCTCCCACATGCCTTCGATCGGCCCCCCATCGGCCCTCCATCGGCCCTACTACACGTTTGCAGGAAAAGTCTTCCAGGTGTTGTCCAATCCCGTGTCGAATCCCGTCTCGAAGGAAGGGATTAAGGGCCGATGGAGGGCCGATGGATACCCATCTTCGGCCCTCCTTCGGCCATCACAACCGTGCTTTGTCTAGCCGATAAAACTAGGTCGGCCGATGGGGTTTTCGGCCTTTGGCCTTTTTTCTGTCGGCCGATGGCGGTTAGGGCCGACGGACACACCCCTTCAGCCTCCTTTCGGCCCTCAAAGCCGATTATTTCATCAAATTAAGTTAAGGGCTCGGCCGATGGGGAGGGTTCGGATTTTTTTGCTCGAGGCTGATGGAGGGCCGATGGACTCCCCCCTTCGGCCCCCCATCGGCCCTGCGCTGTATAAAGACAAAATGGATACTTTTGTGTTTTGTTTTAGTTGTGGGCTATATTTGTGTTTTGAATTGCACTGTTCGGCTACTGCTGCAAAAGCCTCATTTGATTATATGTACTGTAGAACGTAAAAGCGTCAGATATGTTGAAGTCTACGCGTAATTAAGACTATATTTATCAATGACATCCCAAACCTCTAAATCCAACCACCTCAATATTTTATTAATTTCTCTCTATTCCATATACTATACTCACTCTGTCCCACAATTCTTGTCCCTTATTCCTTTTCGGGACGTCCCACAATTTTTGTTCCTTTATCTAAAATAGTAAAGAATTACTCTTAACCCTATTTAATTAAAACATCTAATAACATACTTACATCACTAATTAACATTACTTTTTTACAACTCACAAAACTCATCACAATACTTACAACTCACACACACCCATTTACATCTGGAGACCTAATTCCAGATCTGCGCCTCCTCCATCTTCTTCCTGCTCGAACCCTAGATCTCGCCGTCTTTGTCGTAAGGATGAAGGAAGAGCCAAGATCCGGCCTCTCCCCATCTCAAAGCTGCTAATTTCTCCATTCGACTTCTGATTCTGGAAGTTTGACGACATCGTTTACTGTTCTAAGCGACTCCGTCGGCGCCACTCACACCGCGCATGAAGAATACGACCCCATTTCTGAGTTTACAGCATCGGCAACAACTTCGACAGATACTACGCCAAGCTGTGGAGAAACTACTGAAAGCCCTAATACTCTGAGCGGTGTCGCGGAAGCCGACGGCGGCGCGACCGAGATCTACTCTGGGTGGAGTCAAGTCTCCAATTCATTGGTCGATTTTCCATACTCGGCCTCCTGCAGTCCAGAAATCAAAAGCCAAATCCATGGGTTTGATGAGTCGAGCCCTAACCGGCCTTATTTCAACGCCGGCTATGATCCCTTACGGCAGGAGACGACGTGTATTCCAGAAAACGAAAGCCAATTCCATGGCTACGATGACTCTAGCCTTGATAGGCCTTATTTCGATGCCGGCTATGATCCCTTATGGGAGGAGACGCCTTGTACTCCAGAGGTCAAAAGCCAATTTCATGGCTACGATGACTCATGCCCTGACCAACCTTATTTCGACACTGGCTACGATGCTTTACGGATGGATACGATGTGTATTCCCGAAATTGAAAGCCAAGGCGACGGTGTTGAGCAATCTGGCTCTAACGTGGCTGATTGGGTGATATCTTTCCCTGTTTCTATTATGTCTTTAATACATCGATTGCGTGTTGTGGTAGATGCGGTTTTGTTGGTCTAAAATGATAATACTCTGCTCACTCTTGATTAGGTGGAACATATCAGTGAAATTCGAACCTTTTAAATTGAGATATGTTCCTTAGGTTGTCTGATCTCTGAATGAATTGATTTGAAAAACCTTGTTTCCTAATTGCTTATTTGCTTGGTAATATGAATTGTCTGTTTAATTGGTGATTTGATTTTATGCTTGCTGCTTTCCTGCGTTGTTTATTGTTTATAGCTCTGATGGTTGGACATGGTTGCATATCTGAAATGTGAAATTGGTTATGTCTGAAAATTTAAAAAAAACCTAAAAGCTTACTCAAATGTGCATGTCATTGTGTAAGATAAGCTTGTCATAATAAAGCAAATGGAAAGCTTATTTGGTTGTGGTTCTTGTTTATGAACTATGCAATGGCAATTGCACATGCTGAAAGAAGACCATTTTACTTTCATACACGGATGCTATACAAAATATTATAGTAAATCTGTTTCACAGACAGATGCTATACAAAATACTAGTATGTTAAATCCGTTTCACAGACAGATGCTATACAAAATGCTAGTATGTTAAATCTGTTTCACAGACAGATTTCTATACAAAATTAAAGAAACTGTAAGCAACTTATAACCTCAACCTAGTCCACAGCTCTTCTAGCCCTTCCACAATGCCATTATCCAACATATAGGTTATGCTCTCCCTTACCAAATCTGGAGAAACTTCCAAGTCTGTAGGAAGTTCATTCTGTCTGAGTAAGGCATCTTTCCTCATATGAGGAATTTTGTAGGTATTATGCCCCTTCACATTCATTATCTCCATCATACAACATTGCAAGCTTAATAATACCTTATTTAATGCCATAGAGGATAATTGAACATATGAACAATACACTGCATTAATTAACTCATCAACATTGGTGCACTCTGATTCTATTTGGATGCTCTGGATTGCCCTAAACCACCCAAGATCATTGACATTTGTGTCAGGTGAATTGGGTGGTTGCTGTACAATTCTTATGCTAAATCCCTCTATTGTGGCTGCTGCCTTAAAGTCTGGATCACTATCATTTATGTGTGGCCGGGCATTGTCCTCCTATATGAATATTGTTTTATCTGCCGTGGGAGGCCATTTAAATCTAATTGCAGGGAGTATCTGTGGTAAGAAAATCTAATAAATAAATAAATCAAACCTCTCAAAATTGAATTTTCAGAGTATGGATTTAATAGGTTGTTAATCATGCACATGTGTTATAGATTACCTCATTTGCTGCCATTGCATTATCTTTGGAAATAATCTGTTTAGGATTCAAATTCTAGGTAGAATCTGAATTCTGAAGTGTGTTGCCATCTTTGGAATTTCATATCCAAAGATGCAAACTTGTTAACTGTTTGTTTGTACAAACAATACAAGGACAATAAGAACATTATTGTAGAGGCACTAGTCAGAATATGAATTGGGATTCAGGTTCTGACTTCTAGTCCAAATGACCATAATGCAATTGGAAGTCTAATTCAGAACAGATGCTAATTACTTAGTCTGCTTTTCATACCTGAGTTATGATACACTCTTTGATCACCTATTTTGTTATGGATTCAATAGGTTTAGTCTCCAATGTTCCTTTACATCGATTTTTGCTTCCTCTCACAGCTGCAACTTTATGTGTGAAAGGAAAAATCCCAATTTTGCCATCAAACTGAACTGCACCATCTTCAGCAAATACAGGCCTAGCTACTGCACACATGAACATCACTTTCTGTATGAATTTTTCGTTTTGGCAAGACCTATGTGGCTCCATCTCTGTAGGAGTTAGATAGTATCTTTGTGCAGCCTTACTTAGATAGAACCACTTTTCATCTATGTGCACCGTGTTTTGCATACTCTTGAACTTAAGGTTTTGCATGACTGTATTAAACTCTATGACTCAACTGAAAACTGTAACCTTTCTAATTGATTTTCTATTGTCAAGAACGACTTTATTGTACTAGAGTGAGCTTTGATTAGACCATTTTTTACCCATCTCCACACCGTTGATTTTCTGCAATTGATGCCATTTGCTAGCTTCCTTATAGTGGCTCTCTTCTGCACACTCAACCTCCTGTTAAATCGATATGCATTGTCTTCTTATGTCTTGCATTTTTCTTTTTCGACTGTAAGTACACTGCTTGCCCCTGATTTCTTTGTTCTTCTGTTGCAGCCCACAACCGTCCAACGGTCTTCGGACAACACTTGAACTTCTTCGCAGCTTCAAGTTTGATTCCTCTTGCGGGTTTACCGTTGCTCTGATTCTGCATAATCCATTGAATTATGACATTTCTCTCATCTGTAGATAAATCTTTCCTCATTTTGAAAAATCAATTTTGGTAGTGGATGAAGATTCTATTGTTAATTGCTTGTATATATAGAGAAAAGTTGTGTGGAGGGAATTTTGAATCTTTATTGGCTCCAAGTGCTAAATTTGGAAAGTAATTGTGGTTGTTTTAGTTCTCATTGTGGGCGTCTGTACAGCTTCTTTGATTTTCGGTTTACTAATTGTTTATTTCATTGTTGCAACTGCCGTTTTATTTCTTGCATCCCAATTTTTCATAAAACTATAGCTACGAAATTAAATACTGTTAATAGATTGATAAAAATATGCATAACATAAAATAATGTTTAACTTGCACTCAAATTAAAGAAGAGAGAGAAACTAATACAACCCACTAATTGTGAAGGGACCCACACAACTAACACCATTAACAACTCTCCTTAAATCTTGTGCCGGAAAGAAAAGGGAAAAGAATTGTGGGACGGATGGAGTATTTTCTTACTAAGTATATCATCTCTACTTTTTATAGTTTATCCGTGACCACTCAACTAAAGCAACCACCCAACTAAAATATTATCTATTCATATTATTTTTTATAATTATTTATTTCAATATATTATTAATTTGAATAAAAAATATTAAAATTAATTTTCGGTTAACGAAAAATACGAAAAAAAGAAAAACTCAATATCAATACAACTAATATTAATAAAACAAAGGGGAATAAAAAATTGATGAAGTAAAAAATTGAAACAACGAAAAACAAACAACTACAAATACGAAGTAGGAAATTTATTCAGCTATCATGGCCGAATTTTTGTCATATATGCTCGATCAAGTCGTTTTGAAACTCTTTATGTCCTTCTCTTTTCCGAAGTTGTGACTTGTTCTCATATAAGAGGCTACGCTTGCAATCCTATTTGTAGAGTATCCAAAATCATTATTTTCTTCTCTATCTCCATTACCTCGATTACTCTGATTTTGCAGATCCTGTATAAATTATGTGGGATCTTGGTAATTTAGATAAGAGCTTCTTTCGTCTTCCACTATCATATTGTGCATAATGATGCAAGCTCTCATTATTTTCCCCATAAAATCTCGATCCCAAATAAGACATGGTAGCTTGATAAAAGCGAAACGAGCTTGTAGAACGTCAAATGCTTGTTCAACGTCTTTTCCCCCAGCCTCTTGATGTAGAACAAATAATTTATGCTCTTGAATGAGAGAAACTCTAATAGATTTGACAAATGCTGCCCATTCAGGATATATACCATCAGTGAGATAATATCTCATATTCTTCTCCTTGCCATTTACGACATAACTAACCTTTGGTGCTTGACCATCCAAAATATCATCAAAAACTGGCGATTTATCAAGCACATTGATATCATTTTTGGAACTCGGGGTTCCAAAAAATGCATGTCAAAACCACAAATCCTGTTAAACAACTGCTTCCAAGATTATAGTTGGTTTACCACTTCTTCCTGCAAACTGGCCCGCCCAACCAGAGGGATAGTTTTCCATTCACAATGCATGCAGTCTATACTGCCCAACATGCCTGGGAAACCACGTCGTTCTCCTAGCTGCAGAAGATATACCATATCTTGTTCAGTTGGCTTTCTCAGGTACTCGTCGTTGAAGTTGAAAATGATGCCTTCTACGAATCTTTTGAGCGATTTTCGAATTAGTTGACTGCTCATTCGCAAATATTCGTCATGTAAGTCGGCTGTTGTGCCGTGTGCCAGTACCCTCATCGCAGCAGTGCATTTTTGGATGGCAGACATACCTAGACGACCAGCAACATCCGCCTTTTGTTGAAAAAATTCATCAGTGACAACCAATTTATTCATTAAACATTCGAACAACGGCTTTCGCATGCGATACCTTGTTCGAAAATAATCTTCATGATAGATTGGATTTTCTGAGAAGTATTGCTCGAACACAATATCATGAACCTTCTCACGTCCTTGTTCAATATATCGCCTCCTTTGTCGAATAGTATGATTCATGGGTTGTAATGATAGAGATTCTGCTCGAGCGGCAACCTCTTCGACAACCTTGTCGATAATGCTATCTTCTACAACTAATTGATTGTAAATGGCTTCTCTCTCATCCCACCAATCATCATCTTCGAGGAAATTTAAAATATCAAAATTAGAACTTGAAGACATTTCTGGAGGTGGTATATTCAACAAATGGGAGAGAGATATTTGGTTATCTTTCGTGGAGTTTGGTTCGTATGACATACTAATATGTGAACTATAATTTATAGGAGTAAACGACAAACCACTGTAGCACTTTTGCTTTGTAGGTATTATTGATGAGAGATAAATTAGATCTGACATTGATGAGAGAGAGATATTGGATCATTTCTGCAGCGACAAGTCACTATAGCATTATTGATTACTTTATAGGAGTAAAGCATTATTGATTGCTTTTTAGGCATGCGAACACTACAATGCGTGAATGTGAACATTGTCACATGCATGTGATGAATTGTTATTGCTTTACAGCTTCAATTACAATAACTCCACACTATGCGTGAATAATTGCTTTAAATTTCCACGTTCCTTGTTATTGTTTGACAGCTTCAATTACT
This sequence comes from Lavandula angustifolia, assembly GCA_028984105.1. Classification (NCBI taxonomy): domain Eukaryota; kingdom Viridiplantae; phylum Streptophyta; class Magnoliopsida; order Lamiales; family Lamiaceae; genus Lavandula; species Lavandula angustifolia. Next base: position 6,466,742 of record CM054823.1, on the reverse strand, counting down.
ATAGGTTGTACAATAATGCATGTGAACATTATCACACGCTTGTGCAAGGTTTTGATTGATGTGACATATCTAAACTATGCGTGATTTTGATTGATCCAAACTATGCGTGAATGTGAACACTGTCACATGCATGTGACGAATTGTTATTGCTTTACAGCTCCAATTACTATAGGTTGTACAATGATGCATGTGAACATTATTACATGCTTCTGTAAGGTTTTGATTGATGTGATATATCCAAACCATGCGTGATTTTGATTGATCCAAACCATGCGTAAATGTGAACACTATCACATGCATGTGACGAATTGTTATTGCTTTACAACTTCAATTACAATAACTCTACACAAAGCATTCAAAGTAATAATGTATCTTGACATATTGATGAGAGAGTAGTAATTGATCTGACATATTGGTGATCGCTGTATTGCACCAAATAATCCTGCAAAAATAGAGAATTATATCAGTATAGTTTACAGGGTATCGAACACAGGGAACGGAGGACTAGACATATTATTTTCCTGCTTATCTTGGGTTTGGTTAGCAAACACGCAAGTTTTGGGTTTTTAACTAAACTAAGAACTTATTAAAACTGAAATAAATTGCAAAAAACTGAAACTGAAATAAAACTGTTTTAACTAGGCAGATAAGAGATGGGTCCAGCAGAATATTCACACACACGTAATTCCAATCCTTGGCACATAAAATGAATTAATCTCATGGATCAACTAGTTATAGATTACCGTAACTTAAACTGCGTAATCCTCACTCCCACATACTTAGTCGGTAACCGCCATGTTGGGCATAGAAACGACTACTTCCCTAATTTAGCTACAACCTACGTTGTTGGGCAATCAATAGATTTAATAGCTAAACAGCTTTATCAAACTAAGGGAGCCTAGTATAGGAGCCTACTCGTATGTTGGGCATCTAATAGTCTCCTACCGGTTTAATCCAACTACTCTTTCGAATAATTTTGCTACTTACCTAGCCTTGTTCCACGAGAAACGATGGAAGTACTAAGTTAGCTACAAACTGGGCAACCTAGGGTGATCAAGCCTAAATTACTAGCCAGATTAAATAAATCAGAATTAACCCGAAACCCTTTGATTAATTATCAGCACCTAAGCCTCATGTACTGTTCATATGTGCGTTTTACATTCTGCCGGACCACTAAAAGTTTAGCTACTCATGAACCCGTCCTGACTGCACAGATAAGACACCCTGCGAAACAGAGCATGCACCATTTGTAACCCTAACCCTAGCATGCACGAAAACTAAATTAAAGTAAATTTAACTAACTAAAAACTGAAAACGAACACGAACCAATTTTAAACTAAACACAAACTGAATTTAAACACAACTTGAAACTAGATTAAGAGTCCCGATAGTCCTCGAAACAAACGAAAAGCAAGAAACGAAATTAACTAATGTTCGAACATAAGAAAAACTGAAATAGAAGTGTTTGTTTCATCATCTTAAACTACTGCTGCATGAAGTGGATCGGTAAGTTTGATTGTTGAGTTCTTCTAGTCGATGGTGCGGTGGTTTGGCTTCGGCGGCGGTGATTTGTCTTCGGCAATGGCTCGGCGGCGGCGGTGGTAACTTGTCGGAATGAAAAGGATGAGTCTTCGAGGTTGAGGAAAGGTAGGCACGGTGTGTAGAGTTGTCCAAAGTCCTTTAAATTTCGTGCTTCCTCTTCTTTATATAACCCTCTAGATCGTATCTAGGGTTTCTTGTAGGATAAGAAAAGGATCTTGATAGATATGGAAATATCTAATCCTTCCTTATCCTTCTTCTTTCCTTCCTCTCTCTTTCCTTTCTTTTCCTTCTTCTTTTCTCCTTCCTTTCTCGGCCAAAAACCGCTCAAAATATCGCCATTCCAGCTGTAATTCGCATCGCCACCTCATCTCTAAGTGTCACGCCAAATCAGCCCATTTCCTGCATAACTGCTAACAAATATGTCTCGCCTGCACAGTTAAGAGACTTTTCGGACATAAATAATTAGGTACGAAATCGACTCATCACATATTGATGAGAAAGCATTCAAAGCAATAATGTATATGTATTCAAAGTGGATGCTTTAAATGCTTAGCAAATTAATGCGTTGAATGCTTTAAAAGAAAAAAAATGTATACTATTACACACCATAAAATTCATTGATAGTGTAAATATATTACAACACACAAATGTTACAATAATAGCTACTAGACAATATTCAAACCGACATTACATAAAACAAACTCACAACTCTTGCAAAAAATATTAAAAACATGCATACTTAAACAACACACTCATAAACTTGGATATCCTAAAATAATTCATGCAACAGACGCAATTTCAGTTGCTCTTCTTCTGGAGTTAATGCAGTTTTATTTAGCAGTGTATTCAGCGTATAGGTCTTCGTCTTCTGGGCCATCTCTTCTTTACGTGCCTCACGACCCAAGTCACGCTTCTGAAGCTCCTTGTCACGCGTGATCCTCAGTTCATGAATTTCAACAATGAAAACATCAGGTATTATAGAAGACGAAAATGAAGATGCCACTCTTTTTCCTTTCTTTTATGCCGCAGCCTTGGCATTGTCTCTCCCCATAGGGCGACGAAATGTTGAAGCATCACTCATAGGAGTTTCTAGAGTGGAGCCCGTTGGAGGATCGCCTTCTTCATCGGTCCTTGTTCTTTTCGAGCTAGCACGACCTTTTCCAACACTGTCTTCATCGCGTGGTTCTTTCTGGTGAGTAAAATCAGTTTTGAATAGAATTATCAGGAAACTGTGATTCCAACCCAACATCTTGCGATTCGAATTCGCTCGAGTTAGGAAAATCATCGAAACAAGGGTAATAATCGTTGGAGTGGGGAAAATTTTGAGAATTATACAAGTTGTTATAGGGATCCATAGTGAAAGAGTGAAGAGTAGTTAAAAATGTGGAGAGAAAATGAGATAATTGTAGAATGTGGAGAAATATATCAATATTGGTGTCTATTTATAGAAGATGAGAATTTTGGTATGATTTTTTTTTAAAATATTTACAATAAAAGATATAATCAAATTAAATTTAGAATAAAATTAATATCTTGTGATCAATGGGATAGTGACAAGTGTCACCATCCCAATGGCCACAAAATTGAAGGATATCCATTTGCCAAGAGGTGATGAGGAGAACGCGGTTGATTTACTCCTCTCTCCACTGTCTGTATATTTTTTTAATTCATGTAAATATATTTCAACCGGTCGAACATCAAAATTCTACACCGATAAATGCAGTCTAAGAACCAAGAATCCCGCCATGGTAGATATACATTAAAAAATAAAAAAATCAAATAAAAATCAAATCTTTCACTCCGTTCATTTGATTTGTCTAGTTTTCCTTTTTGATTTATCCCACTTGATTTATCCTTTTTTTATATAATGAAAAATAATTATTACACAAACTCCACTTTTTTTTAGGACCAAATCATTTATACACAATCAACTATTTATTTTAATTTTAGTCTAAAACATAAAAAATAAAACAAGCCAAACGAAACGGAGGGAGTATATACATTTAAATTACTATTACTAAAAATCAACTCTAACAGAGATTAAACATTAGATCAACCACTTACGTAGAGATCAGTGTATAAAACAATGCTGCATTTCTTCTCAAAACAGTTAAATTGATCCTATCAACAATGAATTAGTAGTTGTTTCTATAGCTTGACATTCCAGAAAGAATTACAACATCCTCCGTGAGCAGCAGGAAAGAAAGAAAGAAAGAGAGATAGATATTTACAATGAGGGATGATTTACAGAAGCTGAATCAAAGTTAAATGCAGCTCCAAAAACTACCCTCATCATGGATACTTACAGTTTAAGCACACATGGAGGAAGACAACCCAAACAAACCTACTTCAATTCAATCCGCAAACACGAAGCCCTTTCAACGCTTTACATCACTCGTTCATCGACAGATTTACGAGCACTAACAGTTGCCTTGTTTTGGGGTGTCTGCTTTGGGAGGCAGCAGGTTTATGAAACTTCCTTGTGCAGACTGTTCAGTTTGAGTAGATTCCGACTCTGACTCCTCATCTGTTATAAGCAAGACGAAAATATAACTGCAGCTTAGACTTTATGCTACTAGTTTATCAATGATGTCTAAAAACTAGCAAAGAGGAAAAGGGATCGTACTGAAAAGGGACATCACAGTAGGTCTCTTAGGCTGCTTGTGCTTCTTCTTCAGTTCAACTGGCGATAAAACAAAACCATATTCAGACAAGAATCCAAAACTAAATGCTAATTAGAAACAGTTACTGGGTTCATAAAGGTATGAAGATCACGAAACAAAAGAATTCGGAAAAAGATAGTATAAGATAACACTTACCCATTCCCGGAACTTCATGATCGTTCACGATTTCAAAGTTCTTGTAGGTGTATCCCATGAAGTTCACATCCTTAGACGAAAGCATCTGTTTTGATAAAATACTTATTAGATCCCATTGCACTACCAGAAACTCAGACAGCAATAAACCGATTCTAAAGGTTGGAAGAAAAGAGAATCATTTGAGATGGCAGACTACAAAGAGAATGGTGGTAGAAAAGTATGGTAGTAGTAGTAGTAGTAGTATGTACCCACCTTCCTCCAAGGGCCTGATTTAGCTGCTGAAGGGACTTGATTATCAGACTGTAAAAGACGAATAACGTGAGGGAAAAAAAAAAAAAAAACTGAAAGAGAAAATTCGAGAAAGATGGTGATTACATTCCTTTGATCAAAGAAAAAAAAGAGGAGTACCTCTTCAAACTTTTCGAAGTTTTGGGTATCCAATTCACCATTAACTTCAGGAATGAAAGCAGCAGTCATTTGATATAGTTTATCCCACTCAAGGCCTTTGAACCATGGGTGAGCCTGAAAAGATGGTGAAACTGTAAAGTGATGGTTTCTACGAAAAGTATCAAAATATTCAAGCCGCGCACAAAGCTGAGCACCTTAATATCGTCAGCACCTCTTGTACCAAGCCTTTGCTCCACATTACACAAGAGTTTATAAATAAGATCTTTAGCTTCTAGTGATAGTTTTGCCTCTTCTGGGAATTTCAAATACGTTCTCCAGTTGACTATCTGCACAGGGAGCATTGCACATAGGTTAAGGTAACGATTACGAATATAAATGAGGTAAATGAGCTTTTAGTCTTGTACTAAAATTTGGTATTTGGAATATAATGTTTAACCATTAAGAAATGAATAAGGTCTACAAGGAAGCTGCATCTTGAGCGGTAAAGTAAATGAAAAAGAACCCATTTACCTTCCTACAGGTAGACATGGGTTCATCGGAATAAAATGGGGGATATCCTACAAGCATCTCGTACATGATTGCCCCCATAGACCACCTAAATAGATACGTGGTATGGAAAGCTTCAACAGACATATTGCTAAAAAGTTCAAATTAAATTAAAAATATTGTGAAACACATACCAATCACATTCCATTGCATATCCTTTTTTCAGCAGAACTTCTGGAGCAATATAATCAGGTGTACCGACAGTTGAATAGGCCTAAAACACAAAATAAAGATGAGATTAAACTCATCCTTCACCAGCTTTAGAACTGATAACATTCTTCTAGGAAAGAATGTAATCTCTTATGATGGTACTTTGCCAAGATCATCATCATTAATTCATTACGAGTATGATTTCAAATGTTAGATACTAGAACTGAAACGATTGGCTTATATACAAGCTAATAATGGGAGTCGGTATATGTATTGGTAGGAGACTTACAAGCATCCTCCTATTCCTCTGCCAGTGCTGCAGTTGCTCCTGCTGAGTGCGCTTGGGTTTTGTTGGGAGCCCATCACTTTGAAGAGCCCCGCTATAGTTGTTCCCTACAGTGAAATCCTTTTCTTGAATATAACTGCAATCCAATGGTTTGCATAATCCAAAATCAGTCAACTTCATGTGTCCATTTTTATCAAGAAGCAAGTTATCAGGCTTGATATCCCTGAAAAATATTAAAGCAAAAAAGCAAAATCAGACGTAAATCTAAAATACTAAAGACACCGTTATGATTGAAACCTTCAAAAGTAGGCAAACCTATGAATGTAATTGTGTTTGTGGATAGATTCAATTGCAAGAACTGTTTCTCCTACATAGAATCTAGCTTCATCTTCTGTTAATGTATCTTTGCGCATCAGTAAAGTCATCATATCTCCTCCAGGAAGGTATTCCATTATCAGATATAGATACTCATCATCTTGGAAAGAACAATAAAGTTTGACAATGCAATTGCTGTCAACTTCTGCTAGTAAATTCCTTTCTGCTTTTACATGCTCAACCTAGACATTGAGAATGAGGAGGAATAAGCAAAATAGTTCAACTTCAGATAGTTGTTTTCTTGCTTGAAATGAGAAATTAATTCTACCTGACCCCTACGAAGCATTTCCGACTTCTTCAACTTTTTCATGGCATAAACATGGCCAGTTGACTTCTCCCTGCAGATTCTAACCTGCAGAGGGTAATGATTTTAAATGAATCATTAAAAATCAGCAGGTAATATATGAATCAGCAGCAAGATGATAAATGAACTTTATACTTGATCTTTTGTAATCATTAAAAGAACAAGAACTATCAACCTAATAATCAATTTAACCACTAATCAAGTTTGATTAGTTCAGTATGAGATTCTCCTCCTCCACTTCGGGAATGGAAAGCATGGGTCTAGACCATAAGCAGGAGCTATATCCTGCTTTTGATTTACGAGTTATTGCCGAGTTATTAAGTAACAAACTAGGTACATGAATCAATCCTGTAAATGCCATTTCTTCACTCTTACATGCATAGGAGAAAATAGTTATAACAAAAAACAGGACACGATTTCTAAGGGAAGAAGTGACATCATGTAGATATCGACAGAATAACATACCCCATGGAAAAGGCAATGACCTGTTATTTACTATTGAAGAACAAAAAGAAAAAAATACTTGTATGGTAAAGAAAGTTGCTAAGGACTGGTTAAGTTTTCCAAAGAGAGAGAGAGAGAGAGACCTCCCCAAATGCACCCTTTCCAATCATGGTTAATGGCTCAAAATCATCAGCACCCATTTTATGCCTCTGACGACGCATATATTCTGTTTCCTTTTTCTCTAAATACTTCAAAATGTTGTTCTGCTCTTCAGCAGAGACATCAGCATCAGCAAGTTTCTTCTCAAGCATATTACGTCTACAAGAACCAGAAACTATTACTTACTTTTATTTGAGACCGCCATGCAATACAACGCAACAAGTACGGTGCTATTAACAAAATAAAACAAAAAATTTGCAAGTTGCAATCTCAAGAGAAAAAGATAAATCGGGAATCGAGAAGCAGTTTTGTCACCTACAGAAAAAAAAAGCCCAATTGGAAGGATCTGGGCAAGTCTTACCTCTTTTATACTATAAGAAGAAACTGCAGGATATATTTCATTTCAATTCTATTCTATTCTATTCTATTATGTGTTATGCCTCAATGGAGATGCTCATATCCAAGAACTGTAATTACTCTAGGTCTTATTCCATTTTAGAGAACAGCAAGAGCTGCAATCCCATAGACTGTCATAATTTATCAAGTCCATAAAAGAGGTAGAAGAGAATAGCGTACCGCTCTCTCCTTTCCTGCAAGCTCCTCATCTGTTCCTTGTAATGTTTTTCAATATACTGCTTGGCTGCAGCTACCTTCTGCTTAGTTGCATTCGAAGGTGTTTCATCATTCAGTTGTGTTTTCATACCATCTTTTCCATTAGGCCTAGGCTCAGTCTTCCTTCTTGATGTCGTATGCTTCTCTTTCGAATGGGATTTCCCAAACCAACGCTTCACTGCTTCCATCTACCTCTTTTCTTGCCAAAACTCACTTATCAAATTCTGGATGCTATAAATTAATTTCTTCCCTCTACATGAAGCTTCCAGTAAATCCTTTACAAAACCAGCACTTCAAATAAAAGTGTGGGCACTGCATAAAGAAAAAGAAATAAAAGGTAAAAAAAATCAAGAAAGGTAGTCAAATCTTATTTCATGACCAAGAAATCCCTTTTGGGTTGATAGTAAATCCAAGGCTTCCATAAAATGATTCAAACTAAATGTTATACCATTCCCAATACATAATCTCAACTTGAATCTTTTTTTGATGCTGTGAAACTCTTGCACACAACCTTCCCACTAATCTCCCACCAAATAAAAACCCAAAATGCTGAAAAGGGAATGTTACAGCAAATACAAGTCATACAATTAAACTCATCCCTCAAATAGAGGAACAGAAAAAGGAAAGATAAAAATTATCGGATCAGATGGGATATCTGCATAACATAAAAGAATAAAAGATACTAATAAACTTTCTAAATTTATGATAACAATCTATATTACACAATCTAAACGGAATTGATCTTGTATTCTATTCAGTAACTAATAACATTAACACCAGTCATACAAAAGCCAGATTTTTTTTTAAACAAAGGAAATTCTCCGTCAAAAAAAAAACAAAGAAAAAAAAAGAACCCACTAAAAATGAAAAATCAAACACCAGCAGCACAATCGACCGTAATCAAAGCGATCTACCAATAACATTATCACAAAATCCCCAATCCAAAATAGACAAGCTAATCAAATCACTGACCTGTAAATACATCAGATAGCTCCAACAACTACGTCAACCACCTAACCAGCAGCTCGAATCCAGAAAAAAATATAGATTAATAAGTTATAAATGCCACTGCATTGTTCAAAGCTCTGTAGCCCAACCAGGTAACAGTCAAAGGGCAGTGAATTCTGCAACCCTGATTTTCTGCAGATAGAGAAGCTAGTTGAAGAAGAGGTCTGTAATGGAAGCTTTATGCTTTGGTGGCATCATTCTCCATTAAAAGTTGGAGAGAGGGGGGGGGAGAAATCTTAGTTTTGATATATTTTTCTAATTCTAAATTGAAATCTTTGTCAATTTTGGGTCTTTTTTGCCTTTCTTGTTTGGCACTAATTGAAGTGGTTGAGTTGTAGTAGTAGTTTGTGGTGTTTTTAACTCCATCGCCGTGAATTCCGTCGCTTGTTTTTCGGCAAAAACGCGTTCTTACAATAAAACTAAAGAGATTCTTCTCTCTCACTATTTTTCAACAATAGTTCCATCTTTTCTAATTATGCTTTAATTTCTAAGAAGCTAGATTGCATTCAGAACCGGGCTAAGATACGATCCCGAAACGTGATTCGGTATTTCTGAAAAACTTATGCTTTGATACGGTATTTTCAGGGCGGAACTAGAGGGAGGTCAGGTGGGTCGACCGATCCCTCAGCCGACGGAAGTTCGATTGAATAGTGTATAAGGATTCGTGTTGTCTATAAATAATTTTAGTGGAAAATATAATTAATTATTCGCTTGTAGTGCAGCTGGTTAGTAGATACAACTCTTTTAAGAGAGGTCACATGTTCTATTTTTAGACTATTAAATTATTTCTTTCTAATTTTCTTTAGTTTTATTACAAGTATAATAAATTCAATATATATGCATAACTCTCTCACATATTTTAAGTATTTTTCTTTATCTCTTTTTTCTACTAGTTGTATAAGTATTTTTCTCAGCGTAACAAATACAAGAAATAAAAATATATATCTTTCATATCGTGTTTGTGTTCGAACCATTTAAAACTATATTTAGCAACTTTCTATTTTTTTCTCTGTCTTCGGCCACCGTTGTTCCTCTACTTTGACCCCCCAACTTCATAGCTCTAATTCCGCCATTGGGTATTTTCTGAAAAATTTATGATATGACACGGCCTTATATATATATATATATATATGAGAATGTTCAAATGTGAACAACATGTTATCGTGTGAACGTGTGAACACTGCACTTTAAAAACAAATGTAATACACTTTAAATGTAAAGATATTGCATCTTAAAGTGTAGTACTTAAAGTACAATACACTTGTCTTTAAGTGCAGTACGTAAAGTGCAGTATATTTACCTTGAAAGTGCAATACGTTATCATGATCAATTATCTAATTTCATCATTTGAATTGTTATCATGATCAATTATCTAATTTCATCATTTTAATTTTTGACTTTATACCATTAGAAATTATTTTAAGATTTATCTTAACATAATCTTATTGTAAGAATAATTTAAGATTTATCTCAACATAATCTTATGGTAAGAAAGTATTGTATTTCACATCCAAAAACTAAAAAAGACAACATTCAATCCACCTAAGATCCAAATTATATAAATAAAAATGAGTACATTTCTTACAAGCTGATGAAATAAATAAAATTAAGAAAAAAAAAAACATGAATTAACCTAATAATTCAAATGTACATTAAAATCAAAAAACACCCCAATATAGTGGTAGAGTAAGTTATTTTATGTCTAAAAAATTACAAATTTAATTTTACTAACATTTTTATAATTTGAGTCCAATGCACATTATTAGTATAGTATATTTATCTCTCCTGTACCGCTTACCACACATAGGTGTGGTTTTTATTGTAGTTGGAATAGTGACAAAAGGATTTCTCCCAATACATAAAAAATCCCTTAGATGTACATCATCTTTTTAAATAATGCCCCTAATTGCGACTAATCCTAATTGATTAGCCTTGCAATAGTTAATAATAAAAGCGACCGTTAATAAATTAGTAATTATTTAATCATATCGACTTTAATCCGAAAGTTGTGCACTTACATCTAGTTGAGTTCTACTTTACTTAATAACGAACTTACCGATATGATTACTGGTTAATGGAAGCTTTATACTCCTAAACTATTTAATTCAACAATATAAATATAACATGTAGTAGTATTTTAATAACTCAATTAACCATCTTAGCTCGAGCATGATACAATAAACATCCATCATAAACTAATAATATTGCTGATGGAATGAATTTGACAAGTGAAAGGTTATGATTCTGAGTCGAATCAATATTTGAGTTCAAATATTTTATAAACGAAAAAGATTAAAGAATACATGTATAAGGGGCCACATGTTCCCAAATGGTAACCACAAATTCCGAAGATGCTTTTGCAGCAGTAGCCATACAGTAAAAAACGAAATACATTTATAGCCAACCACTAAAACAAAACACAAATATAGTCATTTTGTCTTTATACGGCGCAGAGCCGATGGGGTCCATCGGCCCCCCATCGGCCCTGAGGAAAAAAGTCGAACCCTCCCCATCGGCCGAGCCACTTAACTTGATGTGATGAAATTATCGGCTTTGAGGGCCGAAGGGAGGCCGAATGGGTCGTGTCCATCGGCCCTAATCGACATCGGCCGAGAGGAGAAAGGCCGAAGGCCGAACATCCCATAGGTCGAGCCACGGTTGTGATGGCCGAAGTAGGGCCGAATGTGGTTATTCGTCGGCCCTCCATCGGCCCTCTATCCCTTTCTTCGAGACGGGATTCGACACGACACATGCAAGGCTTTTCCTGCAAACGTACAGTAGGGCCGATGGTGGGCCGATCGAAGGCATGTGGAGGTGCAATTTCAATTTAGCTTTATCTGCTGAAATGACTAGTCGGATATGACAGTCACATGCACGTTAATGAGGGCCGATGGGGGGCCGATTGGGGGGGGCGATGGTGAAATGACTACACGAATCCGATTATCACGTGAAAATTGACTGAAAATTTTCTTATAAGACGTAGAATGGCTGATTTGGTTGAATCAACGAAAATTTTCCTAATTTCACTTCCACTCTTCTCAATTCTTCACATCAACTTGATAGAAATGGCCGATTATCGATCAATTATTGTGAAATTGAACGGTCAAATCGATGCAGAGTCGAATTATGTCGGTGGCAATGAGTTCATGGTTTACATTCTTTCAAACAATATTTCGCTCGAATATCTTCGACAAAGCATTGATCGGTGGCTCAGTGCTTATTCCCTTCCGTTCAACTACTTCATTTACTATACTGCTGCTTCCCGACGAACCGGCAGGATGATGAAGGCCATTCTGGGTCATGACACTGATCTTATGCGGTTGTGCTTTATCGACGTAGAGCCAGTTGTGTTTGTTGTGTATCCTAAAGTGCAAAATCCTCAATTTGGTGTCCGAACCAGAATCAATTTCCCGAAGATAATTCTAATTTCGGGGGTCCTAATTGGTTTACGGGGCAAGGAAGTAGAAGTAATGATGGCGGACGGGCTCCCCAAATGAATGTTCTTGTGGAGACGGATTCAGATGATGAGGCGGATTTGGACTCATCATCTGATGATGATGAGGATGAAGATATTCCTTCTGCCTTGATTAATTGTCCGTTACAAGATTTTGCTGCATGGATTCGGAGGGAGGGTGGCGTAAGTCAACTTATGTCTTTGCTAGTTCCAGTCAATCGTTCTCGAACAAATGACGAGACTGTATACGACAACATAGAAGCAGAAAGCAACTGGCTACTTCCTATTGTTCCCCTTAATGTTGTCGATTCATTAGCGGTGCGGAACTTGAATACTGTTGTAGACGAAAGTTTGCGGGCAGGACTGATGTTCAGCTCGAAAGATGAACTTTATGCTGTTGTCGCTCTATTCCATTTGGAAAACGGTGCGGATTTCAGAGTGCAACGTTCGAGTGCTTCCCGCTTGGAATATTTGTGCAGAAGAAGTGTTGATTGTTCATTCGAGCTACGGGGATACTGTAGAGGTCAGACGTGTTGGGAGGTTAGTAAATGGGTTGCGGAGCACAATTGTACAACTGATTTATCCGGGCTAGGCGAACGAAATGTGAGGTCGAAGGCTGTATCTGCTTATATAGCCCGTAAAATGCGCCGTCAAAGCAAGTTAATGAAACCGGTTGATATTAAGGTCGATCTGTTGGATAAATTTGGAATACAAGCAACGTACGGGGTGGCCCTCCGAGCGCGCAACGCAGCTATTTCGATGATTTATGGCGGACATGCTGATTCGTTCAGCAAACTGCCTAAATATCTGCATTTGTTGGAACTAACAAATCCGGGAACTTATACGGATCTTGATGTTGGTGAGGATGGTCGTTTCCGACATTTATTTATGGCGCTTGGTGTATCGCGAGCCCATTGGTTAACCAACATCCGGAAGGTTATTGTGGTGGACGATACCCATTTGAAAGGGAGAAACAATGGAATATTATTCGTCGCAGCTACTTTTGATGCGAACGAGCAAATATTCTCACTCGCTTTTGGTGTAGGTCCCATTGAAAATGCTGTTTCATGGACATGGTTTATGATGCAACTGAGAGCCGTATTTCCAACGGATGACAGTTTAGTGATTATTTCAGACCAACATAAAAGCATAGCGAATGCGGTAAGTGTGGTTTTCCCAGACGCACAACACAGACTTTGTTACTACCATCTATCGAATAAGCTTGTGAGGCACGGTGAGTGGGTAATCCGGTCGTTCTATTGAGCAGCTTATGCTTATCGGTCGACAGAGTTCCATGACGCCATGAACGTCATCCGTCGGGGGGAAACCGGGAATTTACGAAAAATTGATGGAAATCGGATTAAAGAAGTGGTCGAGACTTTTCAGTAAAGGTCGTCGTTACGGTCTACTGACATCGAATGCTGCAGAATCAATAAATTCTCGATTGTTGGAGGTTAGACGACTTCCAATTCTTGCTATGCTCGAGGCAATCCGTCATATGATAGAGTCATGGTTCGATCAACGACGAGTAAAAGTAATTTCCAGAAACAATCCGTTGACTGAGGCTTCTAAGTTGAGGATGCAGAATGAAGTTGAGTTGGCACGGAGGTTTACGGTTACCCAGGTGACTTCTAATAAATACAAGGTCGACGAAGGTGACCGACAGTGGAGGGTAAATCTTGAAGACGAAATGTGTGAATGTGGCGTCTGGCAAATCGACCTATTGCCGTGTAGTCATGTTGTTGCCGTTTTGTATCATCGCCGAGAGAATTTGTATAATCATATTAATGATTATTATACAACGGCGACGTGGAAGGCAATATATGCCGGTGTAGTTAATCCGTTACCTCCTCGGAATGAGTGGGGTGTCCCACCGGAAATAGAGGACATTGTTATTCTTCCACCAATGATTATGCGTCAAGCCGGACGTCCGAGAAATAGTCGTCGACCTTCTGGAGCTGAAGGCAGTACATCAAGAACTCGCCGTCGAAAAAAATATGGTAATTGTGGAGATGAAGGTCACACAAGGCGGAGATGCCCCAATGTTGGAACGAGAAATAACGAGTGAAGCGGCCTTGTTCTCTGTTTTCCAATATTCTGGACTTTTTTAATTTTTTACATCGTATTATTTTATCTTTTCGTAGGTACCCTATCGGCATTAAAAAGGAGCCAAAATAAGCCAATAGGCCCTCGGCCCTCGACCGAGAGGATGAAATGTGGCCCTCGGCCCTCTGCCCTCTGCCCTTCGGCTCTCGGCCCTTCGGCTCTCGGCCCTCAGCCCTCGGCCGAGAGCAAATATGATGTGCATTTAGCCCTCGGCCCTTTACCCTTCGGCTCTCGGCCCTCGGCCGAGAGCAAATATGATGTGGCATTTGGCCCTCGGCCCTCTGCCCTTCGGCTCTCGGCCCTCTGCCTTTCGGCTCTCGGCCCTCGGCCGAGAGCAAATATGATGTGGCATTTGGCTCTCGGCCCTCGGATGAAAGGGTCCGAGGCCGATGGAATCGTAGCCGTACATCGGCCCTCGGCCGAGAAGAACAAGAAAAAAATATAGTTCAAAAATATATTTGTTCGAAATTGTTCGAAAATATAATTGTTCGAAAATATAATTGTTATTAAAATTAATTGTTCGAAAGCGTCGAAATTACAAATTATAATTGTTCGAAATTACAAAATACATTCATTTAATCGTCGGAATGAGTGGTTTCGTAGTAGCATTGTTCGAAGCATTTCCACGCCATCCACTCCCGATATCTTCTGATGTTGGTCTTCTGATTACCCCACTTGGGTGTAGGGTATCCACTGATGAGTCTTTCGATTGCCATACATGTAAATGGGCCACAGCTGTTCGAATCTGGTTGCTTGAACTGTTCTGTCTGCGGCATCAAGATGAATTGGGGACTCCGCCAGCCCGGATGCGTCAAGTTGAACTTATTTGTCATCCAATAACTAGAAGCCTATTGAAAGAAAGTAAGTATTTCAGACAACTTACATCTAGTCTATTGAAAATTAAGTATTTCAGATACTTACATCTAGCAATTGTCCAATGAGCTTTCGGAGCTGCTTCAGATTTTGTTTTTTCACTTCAAAAATATGTGCGTCAGTCTTTTTGTTTAGTGAGTCATACAGCTCCAATGTCCATGACTCAATACACAGGCGGTCAATTACCCAATGCAAGACGGCCAACACCGAAAAAATTACATATTCGAGCATAAAAATTAGTACACGTTAAAAAATAATAAAATATTAGCACTTACAAATTTTGCATTGAACCACGGCATCCGTGAACCGCCAATTCCTTGATCCGTTCCGAACACGGCCTCGAGCGAACCCGGATTAGGTATCCAACTTTCATAGTTCATCTCGAAGCGCTCATGGAAATCGCTATTGGGCTCATAGATTTTTGTATTCCATGCGTCCGCGAGCGCAGTCTAATTGAAAAACAAACACATTATCAGGAAAATCATACTAGTAAAATAAAATAAAAAAGGAAAAAACTACACTTACAAAAACTGACGACCCTGCTATGACCGTATAGCGTGAATCAGGAGTAGCTAACACGTCGCGGTCCTTGTACACCTCAAGCCTTGAACGAAGGTAGGACAAGTACAAATCAACCTCCGCCTGCCTAATGTCGGACTTAACGTTGAGGATGCTGTTGAAAAAATCATGTGAGAGGTCATGCTGCGACACCGTAATCTTTGCAGAAACACCAGTGGCCATGAACCCCTCAAAATTTCTCCTCAAAACGTCACCGGCATCTACCATGTATGGAGGTCCAGAAGGATTCTCTCATGGAGTCATTAAGGGCTGTAACATGCAAATATGATATATTAATAAAATAATTAAAAATAAATCTTAAAATCAAGTTAGTACCGGAGCTTGGTTTTCTTCAATTCTCTGTTCCGTAGCTTGACTTTCATACATTTGTCATACATCCTCCGTATCAAAGAAATCGGAACCGATAAACTGTTGTTGCTGCATTTATGACAAACACACATAAAGAAATGAAAAAATATAATTAAATAACAATCGTCAAATACCTGTGCAGGCGGTGGCTCAACTCGAGGAAGTCGCTCCCAACGTCTAGGGACCCAAACATCTCTTTCCTTGTACATGCTATGTCGACCCTGATCAAATCCCCGATGAACCATTCGAGCCGCCGCATCCCAGGGATTTGCATCGCCAAGCGCCGTGCAATCCTCATCTTCCTGTGGCTGATCTTCTCTTTGATTCCAGCTCGGCCACTGATGTACTGTGACAATCCTCCCCTGCGGTGCGGATGTTTCCTCCACCGGATTGTCCTCAACATCCTCTCTTTCCCAATCCTCCAAACTAAAGGATGTGGATCCTCTGCTCGTACCTTTGCTCTTGCCGGTGCCGAACACTTTTTCGATTAGTTTCCCAACTTTTTCGAAAAAAAAAATAAAATTTCCCTCTCCTTCCACCGCTCATCCACTTTCTTTAACAGTTCTTCCTTGCGCTTTTCGAAGCGTTCTTCTAATGTCCGCAAGGCTCGGTCGTAAGTAGGAACAGACGAATCTTGATCCGGACGATGCCAGGATGACTCTACCTCAACCGGTGCGCGTTTCTTCTTTGATTTTTTCTTTTGTGCAACGGGCGCATGAGTTTGTACACTGCCAGCTTCATCGACTCGCCTAGGCTGTATGGGGACGGGTCTCGGAAACGATACAGCAATCAGATCATCTTCATTCACCCTTCTCCAATATTCTGTAAGCTGCTCCTCCGAAGTAGGCATCAGAGTCTCAAGGAGAGGTGTTTGCATCTGTTCAAAAAAATGTAATCACAAGTTACAATACACTCTTCTACTTGTAAAATAAAAAATATATATATTTAAAATTTTATTTACCGGTGTGGCGAAGAAACTAATCCACTCCGTATCTGATGGCGTAGTGTAAACCCACTTAATACAACGGGGCATACCTCCGGTGTTGACAAGGCGGACACACAGCCGACCCAAATCTGGTATCGCCTCATATGCCCAAATCTAAAATACAAGAACACCATTATACATCATGACTACTATAAAATTGTCGAAAAATAATTAAATATTTATTCGTACCTGAAGGGCCCAAACTGACCCATAAATATTATATTTCAATTTCAACGTCTCGATTCGCTTCAGTACGAAGCTCATGTAGTGGAGGAGGGCATTGTAGGTGTAGGATCCCCATGGAAACGCGTTCCATGCGTCTAAATCATCTGACAGGACCCACATACAGGTCTCCACCTTCTTCGTCTCGGCAGGGGCGAAGAAAAAACATATTAGTGCTAGGACATTGGCCTCCTTCAAATGCTCATCTTCAGAGACATCACAGAGCTTATCACTTTTCCACATTTTCAGTAGATTGCCTCCTGTTATTGGATTTCCACCTGTGAGGCTCATGTATATCGTCGACTCTCCGGGCTCGCAAGGTGCATTCGTATCAAAATCAGAGGGACCGAAAAATAATCCTGTCACCAGTGTAGTCTTAATCAGTTCCGGTAGAGAATATCTCCAGTATGTAGTCACTTTTAATGTCTTCTCTCTAATCGGGAGTCGAATGTAATCGGGCTGTCAGTCGAAAAAAATACATTTTAGGGCCGAAAAAAAGCCGAGTTAACGGCCGAAGGAAGGGGCGAAGGTAGGGCCGATGGAGCTTAACCGCCATCGGCCCCCCTTCGGCCCTTCATCAGCCTTGGCTGCAAAATACGATTATCGAATCGAATCCAATACAATGCCGAATAAAACGAACTACAAACCAATTCTATTCACAATACTCAATTTCCACACAATTCAACCAAAAAATCGACATCAATTCGACAAATTTCACAAAAATTCGACATTAATTCAACTCAAATTTCTACCCAAAAAATCGACAAAAAATATCTCAAAATTGGACATATCAATACCAAATTTCACAACAATGGCATACAATAGCAAACAATTCGACACCCAAATCGACAAATTTCGATAACAATTCAAGAAAAAAAAAATAAAAGGGACGAGATCTGGAACCTGCTCGGCGTCCATGGCTGTTCGGCGGTCGTTGCTCAGAGGCGGTGGATCAGCGGCGGCACTGGATCGGCGGCGGTACAAACTTCGCAGGTGGAAATGCGTCGGCCCTCGCTTCTTTTGTTCTAAAAGCCGAAAGCAAAATACACAGGCAGTAAATACGTGCCTTCAATTATTATCGGGGCCGATGGGGGGCCGATGGGGAGGAATTCTTTTCGGCCCTAAGTAAATCGGCCGTTATATTCGGGGCCGAAACGTAAGCCGATAGGAGGGCCGATGGATATCGGCCACAATGGTATTTTAGCACAAGGACCCCCTTTGGCCCTAATAATGCCCATCGGCCCTAATAATGCCCATCGGCCCTCCATCGGTCCTTGCTCGGTCAGTGCGCCTAATAAGACAAAATGACTAGATTTGTGTTTTTTTTAACTCGATGGCTAAAATTGTTTTTTTTTTCTCTTTGGCTAACAGGAGGGATTTCCACAATTCCGAACTTAGTGTCAGCATATGGATCCGAGTGGCATCGCATGTGCCCCAAATTTTTTGAATCTTTAAATGACTTTCTTTTTGTCAATTTTACAATTTAAATACTTTATTATGTGATATAAAGGAGTGATATTAAAACAATTAAGAAGGTTAATGTTATGAATTTCATGACCTAATATCACATGTTCTGAAATTACAATCACCTTCTAAATTGAGCATGTCAATGCCACTTGTGGAACATAATTCATTTCTCATATACTATCTCTATTCAAGTGACTTGTTTTCCTTTTCTTGGGCGTTTTATTAAAAATAGTTCATTCTATAAAATAAAAAAATTATATGGATTATATTTCTTATTTCTCTTTTTTGAAATGAGATCTTAATAATTTTCGAAATAAGACATGAATAATGAAACGAACCAAAATGGAATTTGGGACATTAATATTGCGATAGAGGGAGTACATCACAAAATACTACTTTCTTAATTGCCGTGCCGAAAAATTTTGAACTAGTTTTAACGAGACGAAGGTAGTATATGTTCTCTTTGGATTTCTTCCTCTATAAGAATTGATAATAACATATTCTCATACCAAAGTCCATATACAATGTTGTATAGGGCAAAAAAATGCAAATAAAGAAAGTGTAACAATAAGGGAAAACATTGAAAAGATATGCAGGAGATAAATATTCAACTAAAAAATTATTAGTGGCAACTATAGTTCCCAAAAATCTTAATTTTACAATAACAATCAATCAAAAGGTAGGCTATAAATAAAAAATAGTCCAATCTTGTCCACTAAAATAGAAATTAGAACAGAAGAGGGGCAAGAAACAAAATGTATATCCTGGGAAATGCTTCTTGAATCCCAAGAAATGGTGGAATAAATATAAGAAGATGAACATAAATAAACCAGAACAGTACCCAGAAGCCTACTCTGCATCTCTGAAGCTTTCACTTGTAAGCCATACCTTCTTCAGGATGATAAAAACGACTTCGTCTCCATCGTCTGGATTGGACTCACCAGTTGCCACTGCTTCCCAGTGCAATGCGCCTAAATACTTCTTCACAAAGTCGATAATTGGCTGTCTATCCCGGAAAATGGCAAAACCGGTGGGTCTAAGAATACGGTCCACCTCAAGCAGTAGATCCTCACCACTGCAACCTTTCTTTTCGATGTCAGAAAGCACATTCCATGCATGGAGCATATCATAGGTTCTAGGGTATGTGGAGAAGGCTTCGCACCTGCAGTTCATCATATGAGGAATCAACTTCAAAATTCTGCAGTCATCAACTAATACTAGATGACTACAGGAAGTGGAAGAAATTGACTGAAGAAAAGGAGACCTTGAAGGAAGCAGAAAATATTGCAGAACGACGACATACATATATACACAATATATAGATTATGTAGTGGGCCAAAAAACCAAAACAAATTGAACCACTATGGTTAATTGGCATACCAGTTATGAACTGAACCAATCAGGCCTCTGTCATAGACAATCTTGAGCGTTTTGGGACCATCTTCAGGTACAACATTCATTACCCAAACATCCTTGTCTTTCAAGGCAGAAGCAAATGAGCCCAAATTTGCTTTCATATCCATGATGTTCCTTATAGTATCAGATGAAATTTTTGGACCCAAGAGACTCCAATAATTGTCAACCCTCCGCCTCCATATTTCCTGTTTCCAAAGCACGTAAGCAATATATTAGCTTGCAAGTAACTGTAGGGACCAAGAAAATAAAGAAAGAATGTGCCCATTTACCATGTCCTTCTCAAACATGTCAGTTGAATAACCAAAATCAGCAAGACGTGGAGGAGGAGTAGTTAACCGAGCAGGCCATGGTGCCAGTCCACTACCTTTTGTTTTGTGATCATCTGATGACAGAGTAATAAAATGTTAAAAAATGAAAATGAAGTTGATATAAGAGGAACTTTCTGTCTGCCATGGATTGTGAGGCACAATTGGATCATCAATATTTAGAGCTATCAGCACATGAAATGCAATACTTAGTAGACGCTCATTTTTTTCCCTTAAAAAAGATCCCTAGTTAAATTGTTGTAAGATGCTTACGATCAGAATAAGGTGTAATGCATGCTTCCATTGGCACACCCCAAACTGCATCAGGGTCATCATCAGATCGGCAGACAGGCGGCTGGGTACCAGGTTCTCTTTCCAAAAAGCAATCATTAGTCAAAGGCTTCTGCCAAATGACAGTTTGGTTTTTCTTCACAGCAATTCTCCAGCACATGCGCTCCACAAGTGCACTCATCTCCCTCCATATTCTTAGATCCTCTTCATCCTGAGCGTAAGCTTCAGGAGATGAGTAGGCGAAATAGCCTCCAGGTCTAAGCAGCCTATCTAATTCAAGAAGAAGGATCCCATCCCTCTGCAGCCAATCAATTCTACAACGAGAACAGTGAGCAAGTTCAAAAGACCTGCTTGGGTAGGGAAGCCTCTGTGTCCCAAGAACACCTAGATATGCAGGTATTCCTCTCTCCAAAGCAAATTGGATCTGATTTTGGTGCACATCGTTAGGAGCAAGTGACATGGCAATGATATCAGATGAAAGGAGGTAACCACCAAAACTGGCAACACCACAGCCAACATCAAAAACTGTACGCAATCTTCCTTCATTATTCAATACATTGTGTGGAAAGTTGAGCATCTGCAATCGGGAAACATAATCAAAAGTAAAGATGAGTTTCAAGGGACGGATCAGCTCAGGTATACTGCACAGAGGGGGGGACTGATGAGCTAGAGAAACTATTGTGTTCATCATGACCAGATGTAAAACCTTATAAAAAGTTATTCACTCCATGTACGATCTCATCCAGTACCTAAGGGAGCAAATTTTGTACTGAATGAGGTTAGTATTACACAATTCTTGGTACTATAATAGCAAGAAACTTACATTTGCTAAGTGTGCAATATATTTATCTGCTCCATAGTGGAAATGGGTGCCTCCTCCAGGAAAATTAATCTTATCTCCTTTAACAACCATCCAGTTCTGGTCAGACTTCTCATGTGCGAGGTGAGTGTGAGGAATGTTTGCTTTCCAAACTTCATCTCTACTTTTTGGCCACTTAATTGGGACCTGTAACTCCAGGAAAAAGGGTAAAACAATTAAAGGAACAAGCAAAACAATCTATTTTCCAACTTTATCAAAATGCAAACTTCAAAACCAATTTCATATCCTAGAGCTTAAACACCTCACCTTGTACCCCGGAGGAGGAGGAATCAAACAATTAAACCGCCTTTCAGGTAATGGGCAGTGCCTTTCATAGTGCTCCATCAGAGATAGGTCCAGTTTCAATCTCATTTGATAAATAAGATTTCTGTCAAGACAGGGAATCAACTCGGAATAGCGATCATCACAGACCTTGAAACCGAACAGAAGAGATGATAAAAAGTCAATCAGATAGATTTCTTAATGCAGCATTTTTATGATGAGGGCAATGTTGTCTAAACACTTACAGGGAAGCTCTTTGGAACAATGCTATCCTCACTGTCATCTAGCCCGAACTTTGTCAAAGTTTCACCTTGCTTACCACCAAGATCAGAATCTTCATCTCCACCCAAGTACGAAGACCCCAGTTTTCTCAAAGACCGACTGCCATACTCTAAAGCAGACTCCCCACTGTTCTTAGATCCATAGTAGACATATAGAAAACCAAGAAAAAGAGACACAACACACACAGAAGTCAACAATCGCTTCTTTTGTGATCCATCTGGCCGTCCCCTCGACATTTATGTGGATTCACTAGCACTTGAAAAGGCCTCAGCCTCTCCTAATACTTTTAGAGGTAAGATTACTACCTCAAATATTGGACCATATTGTTTCAAAAATATAATGTTGTTATTGATGTTCTGGAGTCTATTGACCAAGACAAATCGCTGTGGATAAACCTGTAACATAAATAGACAGTACATGAGGATAACTTTAAGAGTGGATAAACTTAATATCATAAAACATAAGCCAAAAAAATCATAAGTACTGAAGTACATTTTGTCCAACGTTAATTTTGTATGAAGAATAAAAGAAAAATCAGTTGGATTCCATCTATTATGCTTAATAAATCATAATATAGTTTCCTATGACAAATCTCAAAATAACAGAGCTTGCATCAAAACAATTTCCAGAAAAAACAAGTTGCAGGTCTAAAGATAGAACTAACTCGATTGTCATTTCTGTTACCAATCCAGTAAGGCTAAAACAACAGCAAGACAGGTATCCAATAGATTGAGGGAGCATATAACTTTAAAACAACAAATTTGATCTTCAACAAAACCTGAAAGGTACTATTATGATATAAACGAGAGTAGTGTGATGATTGTGATGGTAATGGCACTATCAGAGAAGATATTTAGTTGTAAGAAGTAAGTTATGCAGCAAGTTATACATACTTCATGAATCATGGTATCCATACTTAATATTAGCCGTATTATACTCAATTCGCACATCTAAATCCAATCGGTTTGTCAAACCAAATTTCTCAAAAGTAACAAAAGCTTATTATTATTTCTTTTTCATAAAATGACTCAAAATACCGCTCCATCTAACCAGATCTACGAAAACAAACCCTCGAGTCCTCCCGTTCATTACAGAATTGCCAAAAAAAGCAGAAAAAAGTTAATAGATTTGCATTCCAATGAACCAAATGGTATCAATTTATCAACAAAAGAGACGCTAAAAGTAGTAAACAGATCGGGCTGGATGCTTACTCAATCGAGAATATTGATCCCTTCAGATCCGAGTTAGATTGCATGAAATTAAGAAATAATTGCAGTACCATAAACAGAATACAGCACTGAAATTGAGAAAGATCCAAGACTGTACGGGCCGGAGAGGGAGACTAAATGGAGATAGAGCTAATATGCCGCGTTTTATACTACAACTGGAAATAAATTCTAAATCTCAGGATGAGAGAGAGGATGAGAGAGAGAGAGGGTGAATGGGGTTAGATCTGTTGTGAATTTCTGCAATTTTACTGTGTATTTTCCCACATTTGGAGGGAAAAATAGGTAAAGCTTTTATTTTTCTATGGGCCGCATTTCAATTTCGATTAAATTGTTATTATTTTCCATTTTTTTTATGACGAGTAATTCGCAACTTATTTATAATTTAGATACTATATGATATACACGTAGGGGTGAAAATGGATTAGATATTATTCGCCTGATCCGGAGTCGGATCCGATCGGGATCAAATTCGGGGAGCAAATCTAGTATTTGGTCGGATACGGGTTCGAATCCGGATAGCCTAAATCGGATACGAATACGAATTCGGATTTCACAGTATTCATCCGTATTCGATCTTTCCCGTATTTAATCGGATATTTCCTAGATTATTAATTCGGATATTCGAATTATTTAATAATTAATTTTATAATACAATAATAAATTAAGATTAAGAAAAATTATTTTAAAAAAAAATTGTCTCAGCTCACCTTCAAAACATCATCTCTCCCTCAAAACTCTCATATGATCGTCTCTCCCTCAAAACTCACCGTATCGGCGTGCCAGCGCTCGCCGCCGCGATGCGCCAACGCCATATATCCGATTATATTATTCATAATAGATAATATATTAACTATAATTTGCTTTAAAACTTCTATTAAATATTGTATACGTGGTTTTTTCCAATCACAATAGATGATTATTTATTAATCATATTATCCGATTATTGTTATTCGAATTCGATTCGAATTCATCATATATCTACCCTGTATTCGTATCCCGAATATTCCGAATCAGTATTTCGTATCCGACCTTCCCCTATTCGACTTCGAATCCGAGAAAAAAATATGAAATAAAATATGAGAAGAGCACTATCCGTCCGTATTCGACCCGTTTTCACCCCTACATACACAAATATATAAAAGTATTAGTCTTGTTAAAGTAACAAATTGAAATTTCCTTTCGCAACAATTCAAATAATTACCGTACATTATAGTTTCATGATTAACAGTACCATAAAAACCTCATTTGCAACTGTATATTTTTACTTCTATAAAAAGAATATATTTCCATTCATGTTATTTATATAATAGTAATCAATTTTCCAACCGAATAAAATTCAATTAAATAATACTAATTCTGCATGATACCAATTATTACTACTATTAATATTTTTATATTATGAATCATAGATTGCTCGGTAAGAGATTTTCAGAATTATAATTAATACAAACGCTGATTTTTTTATTATATCTATTAAATACAGGATTATATATAAAATATTTGTGACACTCAAGTCCTTAATAACCTAGTTCATTTTATTCAAAATCCGTACATAATTTCTTAAAATTCCGAATCGGATTACAATTTTACAGTGGCCAACTTCACTCTAAATTAATCAACTATTGTTGTGTGAATATATCATTTTAGATATAAATTGACATTACGGACAGGCTTATTCAATGTGATATGAAATTTGAAAGGGAATTCAGAAAATTCAGTCGGCATATTGATTATGCTTTTAAATTCATCTCGAACAATTATTGTCACAAATTAACATTTCAATCAAGAAACAAATTATATAGTTCACATTTTACTAAAAATATAATACGTCTAGTAAGTAGAAATAACTATCACGGACGATATTAATCATTAATGTATGGATCGGCATTTCGATCTGTTCAAATAAATGCAAACCAGAAAAATTAGAGGTAAAAATAATTAAATTACTCCATTCGTTTCACTAATCAAATCCTATTACTTTTGGGCATGTGAATGTAGAAAATGAGTGAAAAAGAAAATGTGTGGTGTAAAAATGTAAAGTGATGGAATCTATTTGTTTAGAGTGATTATGATCCACTCATTTATTTTCATTTATGAAATATGATTTATTTAGTGAGATTAGTGAAATAGATGGAGTACTTAATTAGGAAAAATTATTTTTAAAGAAAAATGAAATAAATGGATGTCAGCGTCACGCGGCGTTACGTTATAGGAAAAAGATGGCAAATTGAATGATGCTGTCGGTTAGCGTTGTATGAGCTGGACTGATACCGACATCGATCTGGGCCTAGCCCAATATCATTGGGCTTAATCCTCAATCGGCCTTGTATGACATCACTCATTTTTTTACACATCATCGAACATCTTTTATTCTCCCTTTCTAAAATTCTTGTCCACCATACAATTTTGGACTTTCTCAAAATTATTATCCACTTTTTTTATTTTAGCAAATTATTATATATAACTTTTTTGTGGGACTCATATCTTTACATACAACTAATAATTCTATTTATAAATCGTAACGAAAAGAAAATGGATATTTTTTTTGGTATGTAGGGAGTATGTACTTTATGAGTAGCTCCACTGATGAGTGTTTTTAAATGATTTTTAAAGTAATTATTTATTTTTTAAGTAATTATGTGATTAATTTTATTAACGAGTCTTCAAGGTTTATTTTTGTGATAATTTCTCCAAAGTTAACTAATCAAACTATTAAAAGCTAAAAACAGTAATTGAGAGTATTTTTCGTGAACACTATAATTCACATTACACTTTTATTTCATATGAATATGTAGGGATATGAGTCAGTGGTCTAGTAGATCATTGCTAGGGGGTACTTAGAGCTTGACTCAGTAGTTGCGCAGAACTGAAGTCAGTAGTTCGTGTACTTAGGACGATATTGTAATATTTGTTATGGGAAAATTGTAGTGATACTGAATTGTATTACTATAGAATTGAAGATCACAAAACCTGTCCTGACCCCTGTGTGTGTTTGAACCGTTATGATGTAATAGGCTAGACTTGGTTTGATCGTCATAGATTGTTTTGTCTCAGTCCTGTATGGGGTATTGTTGGACTGGACTTCAGTAGAGAAGTTAAAGTTTCAGAACCCCAAGTCACCGGTTCAGTAGAGCTCCTATCTTCAGAGTCATCAGCTGACAACCTTCAGTAGAAGATCAGTTATCAACCGATTCAGATGAAGACTCAGTACGATCAACTCTTGATCTACTGAAAAGCTCCAACTTAGTTTCAGACCGTACGAGGAAAATCGACTGCCCAATCTTAATGTCGAATATCAGCAGAGAACATTCAGTATACGAGGTTCAGAGAGTCAACACAAGAAGAAGACAGGTGTCTGACGTACAAGTCTCACCTACCGCCGTAATAACCTCGACCAATGAGAAGCAAGCAAAGCTTACCTGCTCTGACACAAAAGCTGCTCTCATGTGCAGAAAGCCAACCACTCTGCGGCAATATTTTAAAAATATATGGTCATTTTCCTTGAAAGTTTGTGACACGTGGCATCATCCTCTCCAACGGATACATGCCTGGGTCACAACTATAAATAGAGAAGAGTCCCCAAGCTCAACACACAGGACAACAAGGGAGCACAAAGCTTATAAGCATACAACTCTCTAGCGCACTTAAAACCAATCCAGCAAAGAACTTGCTTAGTTGAATATCCTTAGTTCTTCTCTCTAGAGATTATTTAGTTCCCCCTTCTCTATCTAAGCTCCATTGTTATATCTTAGCTTAGAACCTTCGAAGGAGTTCACATTCTGTGAATTGTTCTTATTGTAAGAACTCTTTCATTGTTGGAGATCATCCCCTCCCCTTCAAACTTAGGTTTGATTTGTAAAAGTCGCTAAGGACTATAACTTAGAAGGGTCTTTCCAGTGCACAGATTCATTGTTGAGGCTTGCTCAGATTAATCAACAAGAACTCCTATTCAGCAGGACCGTGGACGTAGGATCTTGCGTATCCGAACCACGTTAAAAATTGCTTGTGTCGTTTACTGTTTCGTTGCATTGCGCTCAAAACTGTTTATAAAATCATCCTTTGCATAAAACGAACTTGTAAAGTGCACCAGCCAAAACGGTTTTGGTTTGCATAAAAACATTTTCAAAGAGATGAAGTCTACCGGGCCCCACACTTATCCGCACAACATTCTGCAACTGAAATTCTCATACTGACTCAAGTCAGTAGAAAGGACTCAGCTGCTGAATCACTCTGACCTACGATCAGAAGGTTTACATCTGGCACTGAAAAATTCAGCAGCAAAACTCAGCTCAGCTGACCTTCGCGTTTGAGGAAAAACTTGCAATCAAGTGTATTCACCCCCCATCTACACCTGATACTCGTCTCCGGACCAACAAAATATTTTTCTTATTCTCTAATCAAAATCAAACAAATTTGATTTTTACTACTTTAAATTACAAGTTAGTAGCACTAATAATATATTTTTTTCTTTAAATAGTATTCTGCTTCTTTTAAGCACATCTTATTTAACTAGTTAATTTTATTCACATTTAAAAAAAAAATTAGAAGGTTTAAATACATTAAACCCCTAATAGTTTTTACGCTTTTCCGTAAAGTATGAAATTTGCATTTTGCATCATCGACTATTGGCTTTGTAAATTTTTCTCTCGGTCTTAACTATGAAAATACTCCCTCCATCACACTAATAATGTCCCTCTTTCCTTTATGGGATTTCGGAAATAGCAAATTACTCCCTCCGTCCCGGTCCAAGTGACCCGTTTCTTTTCGGCGTGGAAATTAAGAAGAGTAATTAACCATTTTGGTGTCTAAACTTTCAAAAATTTTGAGTTTTGGTGTCCTTACTTCAAAAGTTGTATATTTGGTGCCTAAACTTAAACAACACAAGCAATTTTGGTGTCTTTTATTATTTTAATAATTAAATAATATTATATTGATTTAAATAAAGGTAAAATTGTAAGATTATGTAAAAAATTTTAAAAAATAATTTTTTTATAATAATAATGATTTTAAACTATTAAAATAATAGGTTATGATAATTTAATACTTTATGTTAATTTTATTTAATAGTTAATTATTTATGTTTTATTTTCAATGTTTAAAATAACGTAATAATTTATTTTAATTTTTTAAATTTTTGTAAATAAATTTTTTTTAATGTTGCACAAATATTACAATGTTAAAATGAGGTCTAAAAGTTATAGCTATATATATAATTATTAAACTATTTTGATAATAATATTATTATAAGAATGTGTGTTTAATTTGTTAAAAATAGATGTTAAATTCTGAGACACCAAAACAGAAATAATTTATGAAGTATGAGCACCAAAATTGCAATTTTTAAAGAATGGGCACCAAAAATCAAAAAAAAGTGGAAGTATAGGCACCAAAATCGCAACTTTCTCAATTAAGAAAGTTGATGATAAAATATGAGAGAATAGTAGATGATAAAGTAAGAGAGAGAAGATAAATGAGCTAGTGAGAGAATAAATGATAATGTATGAGAGAAAAATGATAAAGTAGGTGAGATAAATAATAAAAAATGATAAAGTATGAGGTAATTTGTGATTTTAAAAAAAAGTTATTTCCCTTTTTTGGAAGCGGATCACTTAGAGCGGATGCCCGAAACGGAAAACAAGTCATTTAAAGCGGGACAGAAGGATTATTACATACAACCAACCACTCTTTTTCTAAGGGCCTCACTACCTTTATTCACAACCAATCACTCTCATTAAATCTCGTGCCGGATAGATAAATGACATTTGTTGGATATGAGTCAGTAGATTGATACTCAGCTGTTCTAGGGTTAAAAGAAATTGGGGGAAATCATAGTAGTACTATGGAATTGAAGATCCCAAAACCGAGCTGATATCAGTAGATTAGTGTGTCGATAGGATTAGCTGATGTATAGGTTAGACTTGATGTTATGTTTATTGTTTTTGTCTAAGTCCTGTACGGGGTAGTTGTTGAACTGATCTTCTCGCCGAAGATACTTTTCGAACCCCATGTCATCGTGTAATCGCTTGCGTTCTTCGTCGAAGCCGAATGCTAAACTCACCGGAGACAAGCGCATCGGCTTACCCGATCTCGGTAGAAGACATTATCAGCGATGGTCATCGGCGGAAGAACCTATGCAAGCACAATACCTTTGCGGTCGACCAACCGACTATCGAAGCTCACTTCATCGGTCCGACGACTCACCCGAAGAAGACAGAGACGTATTCGCCTATCTGCCCGACGTAAAGCGACCCCCGCACTCGAAGTCTTTTCGAATAGTTCGGCAAGAAGACATACGAGGTTGTTTGAACGGTCAACTCGACACTCTCACCAACTACAAACCTCGACCAATGAGAAGCCGACAACGCTTACCTACTCTACGGAAAAGTGCTTGCTCTCATGAACGGTGCATTAACGCCTGCGCCGCAACTAGCTCGAATTTATGGCCGTTTTCTTTGGAGGCTTGTGACACGTGGCATCGTCGTCTCCAACGGACATATGCCACAACTCACAACTATAAATAGAGAAGGATTTGAAGATTTCGAAACACAGAGGAATATACGCGAAATCAAGGGAAAGCATTCAAGCTCACAACGCTCTAGAACCTTCAAGCTTATCCAGAGACGAACTAGTTTTCATAGAACACTTCTTGTAGTTCATCTCTCTAGAGCTCTTTGATCCATTTCTTCTCTAAACTAAGCTCAGTGCTAGATTCATAGCTTAGATTCGAAGGAGTTCACATT
This sequence comes from Lavandula angustifolia, assembly GCA_028984105.1. Lineage (NCBI taxonomy): Eukaryota > Viridiplantae > Streptophyta > Magnoliopsida > Lamiales > Lamiaceae > Lavandula > Lavandula angustifolia. The sequence goes on along the minus strand of CM054823.1, from coordinate 6,436,651 downwards.
TAGTGAATCGTTCTTGTTGTAAGAACTCCTTCTCAGTTGGAGAATATTCCCTCCCTTCTAAACTTAGGTTTGGATTGTAAAAGTCGCTAAGGACTATAACTTAGAAGGATCTGTCCTGCGTACAGTTTCCTTGTTGAGACTTGCTCAGATTAATCAACAAGTTTCTCCTGCTGAGTTCAGGACCGTGGACGTAGGATCTGTTATCCGAACCACGTTAAAAATCGCTTGTGTTATTTACTGTTTTATCGCATTGCATTTAACCCGATTTTAAATCATCGGCTTGCATAAAACGTATCTTAAAAAGCGCACGACCCAAAAGACTTTACATTGCGAAAACACGTTTTCAAAAGAGATGACTCCGGGCCTAACACTTATCCGCACTACGGTCTCCGACCGGAGTTTCGTAATACCGACATCGCGGTCGGAAAGAGCTCGAAGCTGACTCACTTTGACCCCAGTGATCGAAGGCTTATTTGGCATTGTTCATCAGTTGCAAACATCAGCTTCAGCTGACCTTCACTGACAAAAAGAAACAGAGCTCAGGTGTATTCACCCCCCCCTCTACACCTGACTTTTCGTCTCCGGACCAACAATTGGTATCAGAGCGCACGGTGTTCAACTGATCGCCGGTTCTGTAATACTGGTCCTCTCGAACTGATCCCGAAAACGTTTTCTCTGCACAAGCATCTCTTCATCTCATCCCTATACTCGTTGCAACATGTTTGATATGTCAGGTATTCGGATGGTGCCGATGTTCTCCGTTGAAAATTATACGGTTTGGCGCGTGCGTATGGAGGCACATCTTACGTCACTCCACGACAGCATGGCGGATGTTCTTGAAACAGGACCCATAATCCCCATGATCGACAGTGTCGTATTTGCTGCTGGAGAAGGCGTAGGAGCACAGACAGGTGCAAAGATTCCCAAAGACAAATCTGCCTTCACACCTGAAGAGAAAAAGCTGCACAATCTAGACCTAGTGGCACGAAACGCTATACTGACTACGCTCAGTGACTCACACCTCGGCAGAGTGCAAGATTGTAAAACAAAGAAAAGAGCTATGGGATGCTCGGGCATGCGAGCCGAGGAACCCCTCGGATTAAGGAGAACAAGCTCGAACTAGAGCTTCGTGAGTTCGACGCCCTTACTATGGAGCCAAATGAGACGATTGACGAGCTCGGTGTTAGATTCACAAACCAAGTCAACGTCATCAATGGGCTGGGGAGGATGTTCACCAATAAAGAGATGAACACCAAGATCTTAAGAGCGTTACCTCGACGTAAGTGGTTTCCATTTGCTACTTATCTAAGACGTTCGATCTAAATTCTCTAACTCCCGATGTTATCTTTTCGTAACTAAAAACGGAGGAATTTGAGCATAGCCTTACCCCGAGAGATGCTCCAGTGCTCCAGTCGACACCCACATTGATCATGCCTTCAAGGCAACCGTCAAGAAAACCGGAAACAAAAATACTTCATCGAGCAAGCGTGCATGAGTGAAACAAAGTCATCTGAAATATCTGCTGCTGATCAGCTCGCGCTGATGACTCTCAAATATCAAAGAGAAAAGGAGAGAGTCAGGAAGCTGAAGAAGTATCATAGAGATTCACCCTCAGGTAAGAAAGATTATCAAAAAAGGGAAGAATCTAATTCTACACCTGAATGCAGGAAAACAGAGCATGAAGCCGCTAGTCCTTCAAAGGACTCGGTCGGAAAAAGCAAGAACAAAGAAAAGTCTCTACATGCTATAACCGCAAAAAGGAGGGACATTATCGCACGACTGTCCCGAACTCTCAGCTGCTCAAAGAGCAGAACGGCAGGCCAGAAGAGAAAAATTCGCCAAACGAAGGCAGGCCTACATAGCCGGAGAGTTATCCGACAACTCAATTGAAGAGGATACTTTCATGTATTCCTCTGAAGACGAAGCCGCATTCGTCGCAGTTGAGGAAACAAATACAAGTCCTGAAGAGTCAGCCGAATACTGCTTGATGGCAGGAGAAGAGACTGAGGTAAACTCTAAACCTAAAACAACCTCTTCTTCACATAGCACACACGACACATGCTCTGTCACAGATGATCCTCTAGACGTTGTGCAAGCGTATGATGAACTACTAGAGGAGCGGATTCAACCGAGCGGAGAGTTCAACGAACGATTCGGGAACTTGAACAGTAAAGGCTGAAAATCAGAGACTTTTCTTCGGATTGTCGGGTCTCTACTGAGTCGGTGGATCTAGTGGCGAGACTCAAGGAAGAGATTAAATCTCTTATGACTAAGTCTCGGCTTCAAGAGACTCGGATCTCGGTTCTGACCAAGGACAATTCTGAGAAAGAGACTGAAATAGCTCAACTCAGTCAGAAGCTCTCAGACGTACGTAAGGTTATGATTCACTCGAGAAGAAGTGACGAAGTCCGGAGAGGACCGATGATCGAACAAGACCTTGGAGCTAAGGAGAAGTTGGAAAATATGCTCGAGCACAACGGCCAACCGCCGTGAAGGAAGGCCTTGGCTACAAACATGAAGCTTCCACTTCCAAGAGCTCGGACTTGCCGACCGATAGGTTCGTCGAGGGAAAGTACAAACGGCTTTGTCACTCCACCTCGGGCGAAGAACAAACGAAAAATTATTGCACCTCGGTCGAGCAACCGGAAGAAGCAGTGACCAATGGTTCCAGCCCCAGGACACCACGATCAAACTCGTGGGGGAACCAAGAAGGTCGGATGGGCGTAACAAGATAGAGAACCACCGTATGAGCATCCGGCTCGATGCGGTTCATACTACTATGAGCCCGTGGGTCGGGAGAAGCGCTAAGACTCGAAGAAGAAAGCTCCCGAACCCAAAGTCAACAAGAAGTCGGTATCTCCAAGTCCTAAAGAGAGAGAAGGCGACAAGGTTCGAAGAAGAAGTCTCGAGACTTCTAAGGTTCCTAAGCGGATCCCGGGTTCCGAAATCACCCACTAACCTCGTAAGGACCCAACCGAACCAAAGGGTACCTAAAAATGGTTCTTTTGCGGGTGCATAAGGACCCTTGGATAGTGGACGGCGGCCGCTCGAGACACATGACACATCGGAAGAGCTCGCCGACCAACTACGTACAAGAAGATGGTCCCGCAGTGAGTTTGGTGACAACTCCAAAGGCTACACAAGGGGATATGGAACACCGAACATTGGGGCCGCCTCGGTTCCAAGAGTAACATATGTTGAAGGACTTCAACATAATCTCCTTTCTCGTCATCAATTCCGTGATAATCTTAACGAGTTATCTTTGACGCCGGTTTACGTGATGTTGTTGACAAATCTACAGGGAAAACAGTTTTGTCAGGCTCGCGGAAGAAGAACATCTATGTTGCAAACTGGAAAACTGCAGAACCTGAGGCTTGCTTGCTTGCATAGACTAAATCAAGTACAAGTCAGGCTGGCTATGGCACAAGAGACTCAGCCACCTGAACTTCAAGACTATGAACAAGCTCGCAAAGAACTCTAAAGTCGAGGATCGCCCAAGGAATCTTTTATCAAAGATAGAAATTGTGAAGCATGCACGAAGGGAAAGCGAGACAAAGAAGAGCAATCCACCTATTCATTCACCTTCCACTGATGGAATCCTTCAGCTGCTCCACATGGATCTTTTCGGGCCAGTCTCTCCAGTGACTATAAGAGGCAAGAAGTATGCCCTAGTCGTCATAGACAACTACTCGAGATATACTTGGGTCATCTTCATCGCCAATAAGTCTGATGTTCAGACTGAGCTGCCTAATCTACTGAAAAAGCTCAGTGTGGAAAAGGACATCAAGATACGAGAGGATACGCTCAGACGGAGGAACAGAGTTTCTAAACTCAGTAGTTAAAGAGTACTGCGATAAAGAGGGAATTCAGCACGAGACATCACTGCACGCACCCCTCGGCAGAACGGACTTGCCGAACGAAAGAACAGAAACACTCAAAGAAGCGAAGCAAGAACGCTCCTAGCGGACTCCGGACTACCCTCAAAGTTTTGGGCGGATGCTACCGACACGTACCGCTACACTCGAACCGCTCACCGCTTACAATGCAACACATGAAGACGCCTTACGAACGTGGAAAGGGAGAATTCCTTCTATTTCTCATTTCCATATTTTTGGGCCGTCCTTGCTTTATCCACAATAATGGGAAAGATCGGTTGAAAGTCTTTGACAAGCAAATCGATCAAGGAGTATTCTTAGGATACTCTCGGGTCAAGAAAGCATTCGGAGTCTTTAACGATCGGACTCTTTGCGTGGAGGAAAGCCCTCATGTTGTTTTTGATGAGTTTGTTACGAGGACGAAAAGATACTCGAGCCAAACATCGAAGATGTCGGCAGCAAGCTACGGGATCTCGGATCGAATGATAAAGGCGAGAAGATCTAGCATTGTTGGGATGATGAGTCGACGATGATGAAATTCGGACTCGATCAACAAGCAATGTAGCCGACCCGGTTGATTCTCCGAACGTAATCAACAACAGGTAACAACGGTCGATGAGGAAGCCCCCGTGGTAACCGAGACCTCTACCGAGAATATAAACTCGGGGGAACGTTAAATGTTCCCGAGCTAAATGCCCCCGAACACGGAAACTCGGTAGATCCTAATCTTCTTCTTGAATTGCTTCATCGCGAAACATTACTATCGAAATGCCTAATACTCCTACCGACCGTGCGAAGTAGTATCGAAGAAGAAGCCCGACTCGGACGCTCGTGGCTCGATGCTCATTCTTCGATCTAATCATTGGAGATCCGTCGGCCTACTATAAGGACAAGATCAAGATTAAGTCAAGGCAAAAGCTCACTTTACTCTTGTTTTCTCGTCTACGAGATGAACCTCAATCGATAGAGGATGCACTTAAAGATGCCGATCGGGTCATAGCCATGCAAGAAGAGCTGAACCAATTCGTGCGAAATGAAGTATGGGAGCTTGTTGACGGACCTGGACATCAGCACGTGATCGGAACAAAGTGGGTCTTCAAGAACAAGCGAGATGAAAACAACGTCATTGTCAGAAATAAAGCTTCTGTTAACTCTACTGATTATAGAGCTATTATTGGTTCTTTACTTTATTTAACAACTAGCCGACTCGACATAACTTATGCTTCGTAGGTGTATGCGCAAGATTTCAGGCGAATCCCAAGCGAAGTCATCTAGACTCGGCGAAGAAGATTCTCGCGATATCTAAGAGGAACACCGATCTTTGGGTTATGGTATCCCGCCGATGATAATCTAACACTAACAAGGTTATTCCGATGCTGATTATGCAGGATGCAGGATAGATCGAAAATCAACTTCCGGAACATGTCAGTTCCTAGGCAGCAAGCTGATATCGTGGTTTTCAAAGAAACAACACTTAGTAGCTACGTCCACTACTGAAGCTGAGTACATGGCCGCAGGGAAGTTGCTTGTGCCCGCATCCTTTGGCTTCGACAACAATTGAGAGATTATGGTATAACTCGGGATGAAGTGCCCATCTACGCGACTCCACCAGAGGTCAATAGCTATAACTCGAACCCGGTTACGCATACGAGATGCAAGCACGTGGATATTCGACATCACTTCATCAGAGACCATGTCGAGAAGAAGGACATCAGAATGGAGAAAATCCATACTGATAAGCAAAGGGCAGACATACTGACCAAACCACTAGCTGAGAACAGGTTCAGAGAACTATCAGTTGAGCTAGGTCTGCTAGATCCTACTGAGACAAGTCAGTAGAAGCCAACTACTGATAATGATATACTTAGCAACAATTGGTATCAGTATGGAATCAGCATGACGAAGTCGAAAAAACTTAGTACAGATGACTCGGTTGGGAGATGCACACTGCATACACGCAAGGGGGGGAACATGGTCGTCAGCACAACCATCCTCCTGATAAATGATGGTAACCAGTTGATAAGTTCAGCTGAAGAGGTTTGCGTAGTATCGTTACTTAAATTGTTCAAAAGCATGCTGCATTTAATGAATCAGTCACTTACATTCAGTTATTAAGGAGCATTTATTTCTTACCATTTATTATGTTTAAGGTTTAAGGAAAGGTCAGCAGGACCCTTCGCCTGTGTAATTAATGCTCTCTGTCGCGCATTTAATGCATGTCTTCTCACTTACCTTTATTACGTATATCTATAGTATTGGCGGCTAAGTAATCATACCCTCTATATCATTCAATCTTAGACGTCCATCGATTTTGAAAGATTAAATTTGAACCATAGGATTCAAACTGAAGATCAAATCAACTTATACAAAATCTTTTCAACTTCGATTACTCCTCACTTTTCGCCATTCTCATATCTTAGAGCTTTTTCTTAGCGATTCAGTTATCTTCCTAAATCCTCATCCAAACTGCATTGTTGTATATTCATTCAAGCCCTATTTCACAAGAATGTATTAATATCTGCCGATAGTTACTTGACTTACTCTATTTTCAAGTCCTAACAATTTGTTTTGCGATTTCAATGGCGATAGTACGGACTCCCGAGAAGATGGTTGAGATCATGACCATCCGGGTTCGGTTTGAGCCGACGATGGCTCTCCCAGGCAGTGGACCTTTCATATTTGGAGCCGGTGTTTGGCGCCCTTGAGAAGTCGTGGCCGGCAACTCTTGTGTCGAGGCATCCCCGTTCTCATCTGCCGAGACAAGTTGTGGAGGCCTACTACAACTGGAAGTCGCTTGCCTCAGGAGGAGAAGAGGCTTCGTTTGTTTACAGTCGGGAAGTTGCCCCAAATAAGTGGAGGGAGGCTACCCACTCCTTCAACATCTCAGAGGCTCTCGTTCAAGCCTTTCAACTCCCCTCACCGGTATTTCTCCCATTGGTTATAAGGAAAGGGAGATAAATGATTACGTCCAAAAGTTCTCGTGGACGCGGCGACATAGTGTTCAAGACGGCGCTACAGAGGAATCTTTTGCTACCTCTGTACAGGGGTTTAGCTTACGTTGTATCTCATATTCTGACGAGCTCAGCTGGGTCCTATGATCAGCTTTCTAAGCTGAGGATACAACCGATGATGATTATAGACGATGGAGTAGAAGTGAACTCGGGCCGACTACTATACTACTCACCGAAGGCCCAAGCCCGGGAAGTTCACTACTTCGCCTCTTGGAGAGAGGAAGCTAACCAAGACAGTGCAAGCTCCTATTCGGCACCAAGATGTCGGTGCCGATAGAGAGTGTGGTACGAAACGTTCGGCTTTTGCGGACTCAAAGTCTTTTGATCTCAAGAGTATTAAATTTATGACAAAGGCCGGAACAGAGAAGTCAATTGGCAAGGGGCCACCCGAACCGAAGAGAGGCTGCGTCTCGCTTCCGCCCCCATCTCGTCCAAGTGCCAAAGAAGAGGAGGTTGGCTAAGACTCGACTGCCGAGGTCACATTGGCTCGGCCACTTTCCATCATAGAGCCGGCTCCTCCTTCTACTCAAGAGGAGCAACTACTCGATTCGATATCGGAATCGAGGGAGCGACGATCAAGGACAAGGTCCAAGTGATCAGCTACGAGGAAACAGAGTCCGACAAGAGGGAACCGTCACCCGAACCTACTGCTGAGTGACAACAACCGACACCACTCGATCGCGTGCTGCAAATGAGATTCAAGCAAGAGATACCGTAAATTGTTGAGCACGCAGATCCGGTTGAAATAGCAAGAAGGACAAGAGCTCGATGCTCTTAAGGTTTCTCGCACTGGGACATTCTTATTGACTTTGCCAAATCCCAAGAGTCACCGGATGAGCTGCGACGAGAGGAGCAAGAGCTCCAAGCCAAGATTGGATTCGGAGAGCCAGCGATGTGGCGTCCTTCGAAGATTTGAGAGCCGCAATGCTCTATTTATCGAGCTTGAGAGCTCCGATCCGAAAGCACTCCGCCCCCATCTCCACCTTCTGATAAAGGTGATAATGATGATCAAGATGAGGAGATGGATGGCAGACCCAAGGAAGCAGACCAGGGAGAATCTGCAGAGGGACAAACTCCCCAAGAGAAGAGCCCAACACCACCCATAGTCACATCAGGTGAGGCTACAACTGCTCCGAAGTACGGTAGGGGAGCGATTGATCTCGTTCTACCGAGCAGAGGCTCGGAACCAGGCTCTTATCGATACAACCCATCGGTTTCGTGTCCTCACGTTACGTCAACGAGGGCTATCAAACGCCAAGGTGAGAAAAATCGACTCCTAGCCAAAGATGTTCATATCAAATGGGAGAAGTACACCAAGGCTCAGAACGAAGCTCTAAGTAAGTTGGCCGCCGACATCTCAACTCCTAAAGAGGCTTCTCAGCCAGATTTCAAGGAGATAGTTGAGCAGGACCTAAGTAATCAAAAGGCCGATTTAACAACACAGAGTCAGCAGCTGGTTGCCGCTCAGCATAAAACTTTCTCGGAGCAGCTGACTCAGGCCATGAAAACAGTTCAAGGCTTCATAGATGAGAGAAACAAGATAGCAACCATTTCTCTTCAAACGGCCATCCAAAGAACAGTCGAGGCCTTAAAAGCCATTCGAACGAAATAACGAGAATCAAATGATCAAGCTCTGCTGAAACTCCGTCAGGAGTCGGCCCGCTCGATTGAAGAAATCTAGAGCCGATCGGGAGAAAGACTGGGAAAACTACTGCAACTTGGTCAGTGATTTTGATGACACAGTTACCCAGATCAAAGATTCTGTGCACAATCTGGAGCAGGACGTAAAAGCTATCCGCTCCTCCCAGACAAATATTGCTGATGCCAAAAAGGGGGAAGATATTGTGAAAGATGAACCCGATACGGATACGGTCGACGTCCGTATTCTTGAGGGACAGGCTCGGGAGGCGGACCCTCCTCGCCAGCGAGAGCCCTCGCCGCAGAGATTCGGGGGAACAGGCTCCGGAGGCGGGACCATCTACTCGTAAAGGTACATCTACCGAGGTCCTTCTCCTTGATTTCCCAAGACAAGCCACCCCCATCTCCTCTTCAGCGCGCACATAGACGAAATCGCTCAATTCCTTGAAGAGCCAGCGAAGAAGAAGAGTCTCAACAATGCCGCGCAGAGGTCGGGGAAGGAAATCGCTATCGAATCCACTACTCCTTCCTCCCCGGCCAAGAAGTTTAAATCAAAAGCGGAGCAAGAGGCATTCGACCTCGGAATAGCCCAAGAGCCGCAAGACAAGCCGGACCAGGAGCATCGGCTAGAGGAGGCGGTAAGCGGCGAAAAAAGCCTAAGGGCAAAGTCGTCAGGGAAAAGGAAAGAGAAAGGTCATTAATACAGTCGAAGAGCAAAAGAAGAAAGCCCAAGAAGATTTTGCTAAGGCTCTTCCGACTGAAATCAAAGCTACTGCTCATAGTATTCCCATATCTACTCTTACACCTGAGCAGATAGCAGAAGATCAAGAGACCTGGGAGGCGACGCTGCAAGGACTGAGTCTCAGACGAGGAGACACTAGAGCGGCCGCTCTCCGTGAGAAGAAAAGGATGGCTGACCTGGCAAGAATGAAAAGCCTATCTGATAAGCCAGCGGCCGATCCGAGAAAACAGATACCCAGAGGATCGAGGAACAGGAGGACTACTATCATAACTCCTCGTATGAAGCTGATTCCTGCACCTCATGTGGACAAATGGGTACCTACTGATCTGAATGATCAATGGGAGACTCTCAAAGAAATGTTTGTTAAAAATCAGTATGTATGGGGCTTCTATCCGAAAGACATTCCTAGGATCAACTGTTCGAAGAGTGTTTTAATAAAGTTTTTCCAAAACTCGGAGAACGGTTCTTTGCCTATCATGAAAGAACCCGAACATTCCCGTGAAAGCACCCGCATTCGGAAGATATCCTCCTCCCATGATCGCTAAAGGCATTATCATCACAAAGTCTATCGAAGAAGAAATCGAATCTGCACTATCGGCATGAGTTACATCCGCTTAGACCCGAAAGATCAAGAGGAAATCCGGGTTTTGCGCAAAAGGATTTATAAATTTTACTGCCTGGACCCTCCAGCTGATCGCTCGGCGGATTTCAAGGAGAAGACTCAGAGCTTCAGACGACAGTAGTGATTTCTCCTCTTTTTGTTTTTGATAATTCTTTGTAATAGCATAGGAACCTGTACTTTGACGATCTATCTATAAGAGTTCCTATCGCTTGCTAGACAATCGCTCATTGTCTTTAAGCTTTTTAGTGTCATGTTTTCACGACTGATCACCAAGTGATCTAACACACACTCACATCAGTTTCTCTGATCTTGCCTTTCTCTCACTGCCGAAGTTCATTTACTCTTATCGGTTTTCCTCAGATGCTTTAAGGGGGAAATTGTTGTCAGTAGGACAGTATCTTTGATAGATGTTAGAGTATAGAGGTTTTGGCATCATCAATTAGGGGGAAATTGTTGGATATGAGTCAGTAGATTGATACTCACCGTTTCTAGGGTTAAAAGAAATTGGGGGAAATCATAGTAGTACTATGGAATTGAAGATCCCAAAACCGAGCCGATATCGGTAGATTAGTGTGTCGATAGGATTAGGCGATGTATAGGTTAGACTTGATGTTATGTTTATTGTTTTTGTCTAAGTCCTCATGCGGGGTAGTTGTTGAACCGATCTTACGCTCAAGATACTTTTCGAACCCCATGTCATCGTGTAATCGCTTGCGTTCTTCGTCGAAGCCGAATGCTAAACTTCAGCGGAGACGGCGCATCGGCCTTACCCGATCTCGGTAGAAGACATTATCAGCGATGGTCATCGGCGGAAGAACCTATGCAAGCACAATACCTTCGCAGTCGACCAACCGACTATCGAAGCTCACTTCATCGGTCCGACGACTCGGTCGAAGAAGACAGAGACGTATTCGCCCATCAGCACCCGACGTAAAGCGACCCCCGCACCCTGAAGTCTTTTCGAATAGTTCAGCGAGAAGACATACGAGGTTGTTTGAACGGTCAACTCGACACTCTCACCAACTACAAACCTCGACCAATGAGAAGCCGACAACACTTACCTACTCTACGGAAAAGTCTGCTCTCATGAACAGTGCATTAACCGCCCCCGCCGCAACTAGCTCGAATTTATGGCCGTTTTCTTTGGAGGCTTGTGACACGTGGCATCGTCGTCTCCAACGGACATATGCCACAACTCACAACTATAAATAGAGAAGGATTTGAAGATTTCGAAACACGAGAGGAATATACGCGAAATCAAGGGAAAGCATTCAAGCTCACAACGCTCTAGAACCTTCAAGCTTATCCAGAGACGAACTAGTTTTCATAGAACACTTCTTGTAGTTCATCTCTCTAGAGCTCTTTGATCCATTTCTTCTCTAAACTAAGCTCATTGCTAGATTCATAGCTTAGATTCGAAGGAGTTCACATTTAGTGAATCGTTCTTGTTGTAAGTACTCCTTCTCAGTTGGAGAATATTCCCTCCCTTCTAAACTTAGGTTTGGATTGTAAAAGTCGCTAAGGACTATAACTTAGAAGGATCCGTCCCGCGTACGGTTTCCTTCTTGCCGAGACTTGCTCGATTAATCAACAAGTTTCTCCTGCTGAGTTCAGGACCGTGGACGTAGGATCTGTTATCCGAACCACGTTAAAAATCGCTTGTGTTATTTACTGTTTTATCGCATTGCATTTAACCCAGTTTTAAATCATCAGCTTGCATAAAACGTATTTTAAAAAGCGCACAACCAAAAGACTTTACATTGCGAAAACACGTTTTCAAAAGAGACGACTCCGGGCCTAACACTTATCCGCACTACAGTCTCCGACTGAGTTTCGTAATACTGACATCAGTCAGTAGAAGAGCTCAGAAGCTGACTCACTTTGACCCCAGTGATCGAAAGCTTATTTGACACTGTTCATCAGTTGTAAACATCAGCTTCAGCTGACCTTCACTGAGAAAAAGAAACAGAGCTCAGGTGTATTCACCCCCCCCTCTACACCTGACTTTTCGTCTCCGGACCAACAACATTATTTGTGGGATGGAGGGAGTATATAATTCGCCCTTTAACTATCTAATTTATTGCAGTATAGTAAACTTTCGGCAAAAGTCTCTAATCATACGTGCAAATTTAGGAGTAATGACGCCATGAATTATTAGCTTTGTGCGGTTTATCTCGTGAACTATTAGTTTTGTTATAATAAAATATGATATTACCCTAACTTTGTACACGTGACAGGAAATTTATATTGGAATTTTACTCTTCTGAAACAAATTAGATAGTTGAAGTGACAAATTGTACACTTTCATAGTTAAGGTGGGCAAAGCGTACAAAGATTATAATTTAGGGGGCAAGTTTTTCATAGTTCAAGGAAAAAATTATAAAAAATTAGTAATAGTTTAGGAAGTTTAATGTCTTTAACCCTTTTTCGAATAAGGCTCTTTTCGTGACACGACTAAAAAAAATGAAACACAGATACAATTGGATAGTGGCAGGAAGTTTAACTGTATAGTGAGTTGGAGTGAGTGTGGCGGAAAAAAGGACAATGGCGTATGGTCCACGTCGAGGGAGACAAGACGATGGAGTTGAAATTGGGCCGACAGAGTGACGGAAGCTCACGTGCAAGAGCAGGCCCATGGGGCCCAGTTAAGGGGCTTTATGATGAATGTCCAGATAGGTTGCTCATAACTGAGAGTTTTAACTATTTTCAGAGGGATTCTCGTACCCCTTTCTTTTTTAGATTTATTACATCTATACGAACACCTCTCTCTCTGTCCTTTGCTTCTTCAACTTTCTTTTTAATTTTTTTTTTCTTATACTTGCGATTTTTCTATTTTGTGCTTATTGTGAAGAGGAAAAAAGTTAGTGAAAATGACAGCCTAGCATTAAAGGTGCACTAGGTTTTATGTTTTTTTTAAATAAAATAAATTTGAGTTGACATTACATTTTGTATTTTGAATTGCAAAATTTGTGAAGTCACTACACACACTTTTCAATTTTGAAGAATTCTATTAGATTCTTAGTTTAGGTAAATGTTAGGAATCCAATCAACCTTTCAATGAAGATAGTAACAATCTTTTTTATTGCTATGTAACCGAACCTAGCGGAGCAAGGCCACTCTACAAAATTAATAGTGCAAATAATAATTTCGATTTAGGCGATGAAAAAAAATTAAATTTGCAAAAAATATAAATAAACTTTAGGTTATGTACTTGATTCAGGAGAAACGGCCCCGACCTAGATTAATATATTTCCGCTAAACTTTCATAGTCTGGAGACAAAAAAACTAATAATACAAAATTAAGAATCTATTTGGCCAAATATGCAAATATTGAAGACTATTTAAGCCAATTTGCCTATTTTTCTTTATTCATAATCCTTATTTTTTTTATGCATATAACATATAAAGAATATTCCAAAACATATTAAATCTAAATCATTCAATAAGATGAAGCTTGCATATTACTTTTTATTTTTATTTTAAATAGTCTTCTTACATGATCCATTCCCTAATTTCAAATATTCTATATACATTATTTATTAGTAATAGTAGTAAAATATAAAATGTAACTAAGGGCAAATCTCATACCAAAACTCTAACTCTCGACCAGAAAAGACCATATAGAAATATTTCAATGAGGATTCCCAGCCAATTCGTGATATTAATTAATACTGTCATACAACAGTACATGAGTCTATGATGTTCTGTTGATATTTGTATATTCACCGAATATATAGTAACTCCACTATTAATTAAAATACCTATGATATTGTTACAGTATATTTTATTAATTAATTAAATATACATAGTAACAGTTATGAAAAAAGAGAGAAAGGGCAAATTAAGTGATGATGATGAAGGACAAGATTTAGTGCTAGACATCAATTTCTGACATATGATTCTTGCAAATTAAGCTACTCATCCTTTTCCCCTTTCATATCTGGATGATTTGCCAACACCAATTAAAAAACCCTCCACAACGGACACAATACTTGATATGCAAATCTCTCATTTCACTACTCATAAATGGCTTTTCAGACAATCGCACATATATATGTATGCACTGTGCTCTCTCTCTCTCTCTCTCTAGATCTCTCTCTCATACACTGATCGATCACATAGATCTTAGTATCGAGAATACAATTTCATTATAACAAACACACCCCCAATCAAAATCTATAACCATAACTAGAAACCAACAACTTCCATATATAACTGCCAAATATAGGAAACCCCCATAAATTCTAATGACAGTTGTAATAGAAATAACATAAAAACAACCACCACAACATATTGTAAGAAAAGGAGGGAAAATCTAGGGTACCTTATCGATGATGATGATTCATCATAAAATTGCAAGAGATCGCTCGACCCCATGCAAATGTTGTTCAAATTATTACAATCACCCCATCTCGGTTGATCTCCGGCGACCTCAGTTCTGCGGCGGCGGCGGCGGCCTCTTCCGCTTCTTCTTCTGGTAGCTGATCCCTCTCGCCTTCGACTGCAAATCACGAACTTCGCGAAGGTAAAGCGTAACTGCCCTTGCCCCAAAAGGGTTAGTCTCGGGATTGCCTCCGTTCTCCTCGTAGGCTGCCCGGAGGCGGCCGATGAGGGCGTCGAGGCTGCCCCAAGCCTGGCGGAGGGGGCACGGGCAGGGGCCGGGCGGGTTGGGGTGGCCGAAGAAGGGGCAGAGGTGGGCGTGGACTTTGGTCTTTCCGAACTGATCGAGGTAGCGGAGGAACTCGAGGACATGGGCGCCGCTGCAGCGGGAGAGCGAGAGCGGCGGCCGGTGGTTGCGGAGGTACTGGCCGAAGGTGTTCCAGTCGCGGCGCTTCTGGTTCTCGTATCGGCTCAGAGTTGGGGAGGAGACGGCGGCGGTGGAGGAGGAGGCTAAAGGAGAGTTAATCATTGAGCAGCTGCTGGTGGCGGTGGCGGTGGCGGCGGTGGTGGTGGTGGTGGTGATGGTGAAACTGCTAATCTCGGAGCTTGATGACAGCATTTCTTGAGTTATTGGGTCCATCGCAAGTCCGATCTATGATCTTGATGACAGAGAGAGAGAGAGGATCTACGACTACGAGTGAGTGATCTTGTAGCTAGGTTGAAGAAAGGAGCGTACGTAAGAAAAATTAAGGATTGATCATGAATAAAAAAAGTTAGGGTTTTGATGTTGTCTAGGGAAGTTGCAGGGTAGGAAGGATTGGGAAATTTTAAGGATATAGAGGACAAAAGGGTGGATTTGGGTTCTTTATCTTTTTGGGGTTTCCAATAGTAGAAAGGAGAAGTTTGAAATCTCCTTTTGTTGTACTAAAACCATGTTTGATCAATCCCAGAAAACGTATGATGTTTGGTTGGATTGCTTTTCTGCAAAAAACTCAAGGAATTATTGCCTGATTTACTTTCCTATAAAGAAGTGAGCTAGCAGCTGTAGACTCCAGTAGTTTCTGTTCTTCATGTTGTTGCGTGTGAGTGAGTGAAGAGAGAGAGAGAGAGAGAGTATTAGACTAGTAATAGTATAGTAATATTGGTGGTAAATGGTACGTATGGAGGGACCTAGTAGGGCTTTTGTGGATATATAAAGAGACAAAGATGATAGATTTAAGTATCCATTCAGAAATTCAGAAAACAGCTCTTGTTAATGTGCTGGGATCCTCTTTCCCATAATTTTGTGTCCTACTTATATCTCATTAATATTTTAATATGTAAACTAACCCCCTCAACTATTCAAATTTTTTATTTTGCCCCCTGAATTATAAAAAGTTGCATTTTACCCCCTTCAATTATTGAATACGTTGCGGAGAGCAACATTCCGGCAAAAATTCCGGCCATACATACAAATTCAAGAATTTAAGGGAAAATCTCTAAGGATGAAATTCACGAAATATGGCGACTTGTATACAACAAATATTTTACATGCACAGTTTGAATTCGGTGGTAAAGGAGGAAGCAAAATAGGAGCCCTAGCCCCTAACGACCATGATGATGCTCACACTAGCTGTTATAGTAATTTCATCTCTTAGCTATGTTGGAAAAATCGGTAATAGTATATATATATATATATTCAGCCCGTTTAATCATCTTTTCGAGCCTCGATATTTATCCGATTTATGAATTGAGATATATGACGTCGATCTACGCTTCGAGTAGATAATTATAGTGTGCTTAATTTCTCGATTCCGATTTTCGGTTAGTGAGAAATAGGTGCGCGAAATTGGTGCACGAGAAGTGGGAGTTAAAGTGTTAATCGTTGGGATTCGTTCGTCGGGCCGACTTAATGGGCTTGAACGAATTCGGACATAATCTATATCATATTTTGATATTAGATAATATATATATATATATATGTATGTATATATAATATATTATGTATATATATATATATATATGTATTTACGTTGCATTAGAATTTGAAGTGTTTCAAATTCTAGTTGTTAACACTTTTTGGCTTCCTAATGATTAGTAACCTATGGTGTTATGAATGTCATCATCAAGTCATGGCCCTTTCATGAGTGGATGTACACCTATAAATAGGAGCATGTAGAGTTCATTTGATACACAAGCATCTTCATACATTTCATATTTGTTAGTTCATCTAGCTCAAGTCCTTGCCTTCCGTCTAGTTCGCCGGAGCTCGAAGATCTTGCGGTGCTGTAATCCTCGAGACGTCGTCGTTTTATCTTTGGGGACGATACGCCAAAAACCGAGAGCACTACCGGGGCGTATTTCGTCTTGCGGATAGAGGCTATCCTCGACTCGACGAAGTTTTCTTTTAGACATTTTTTGTTTGTTTCTTTTTCCGACTTACCGGTTTACCTTGTAATAGCAGCTTGTATTCAACAAGCTACATATACTCGGGAAAAGAATGAGCGAAGAGACATAGAAGAGGGAGAGAGAAAGCCCTAGCGGTGATATAAACTATAAATTCTTGAAATATAGTTTATGGTGTTTTCATGAGATTATTCTTAAATTTGTTTGTGGCCGGAATGTTGGTCGGAATGTTGTGCTCTACAACGAATTCAACAATTAAGGGGGCAAAATGCAACTTTTAATAATTTAGGGGGCAAAATTAAAAACTTTGATAGTTGAGGGGGTTTAATATATTTATCTCTAATGCTAAATTCAAATTGTAAATATTTAGGTGTTTACCGTTGTAGTGAGAATCCTATATCCCACTTTTGACATCTAAATTGTGCCCACCAATAAAGTAGTGATATGTGTATTTTTAATTCAAAAAAAATTATTAATCAAAATAATTAACTTAATTTTATTACATATACATCTATGGTAAAAATACACTTGTCACCACCTCATTAGTGTGACATGTATTGAGATACCAATAGTGGAATAGAAAATTGTTAGTCTTACTATTGAAAATGATAGTGAAAAATGAAATTGTGGAACATAAGATCATGTGGAATGGTTACAAGCTAGTTAAAAGCCCTATTTTATAACATTTTGCGCCCCTCAAATTTAAATCCTAATTATCCAACGACATTAACTTTTAAGATGAGAATGTCCATTTTAACCTTGATTATAAACTTTTAAATTCAGAAACACTACAATCTTAAGATGATTAAACTAACTAAATTTTAAGATTGATTTTTTTTTATATATATGTATAAAAGACAAATAATTAAAACACATCTATGTTATAATGGCCAGAATTCTTTTTCCTTAGTAAAACAGGTCGAAAATATAATAAAGATGCTGAGCGTGTAGTGCTCCTAAGGTTATTTCGATGAAAATGAAGGTTTTGCAGATTTTACATAATTGAGGGAGTTTAGACAATTCATTAAATATTACTTTCTCCATCCCATTAAAAACGTCTCATTTCTTTTAATTGTATTAATTAAGAATTTAACATAGTCTCAAGAAATGGTTGGTGGAAATGAAATTAAGAATTCATCCAGATTTTATTAAGGCATAATTGAAGCAATTTTTTTTTGTTTTTTTATGTTGTAATTAAATAAATAATTTAAAATTTTCAAAAAGTTAAAATCATAATTTTCTGAATTCGGAGTTGAGCGGAATCGTGTGAGAGATAAATTTTTGGACATAGAGTATGTGTAAGAATGTGTGGTCTATAGTGAATAATGAAAGTCTCACCTCATTTTTTAATATAGAGGTAATGTTGTCATTTTAGGAAATAGACACCTATATTGGGACTAGGGATGACAATTTTGCGGGTCGGGGCCGAGTATTATTGGACCCGGACCCGCTCCGCGCCTTAAAAAATGAACCCGGACCCGCCCCGTGGACCCGCATGGGTAAAGAATTTAGGACCCGGCCCCGGACCCGTGCGAACCCGCAAATATTTTAGGTATTAATAAATTTAAAATTATGTTTCCACAAGGATTCGAACCTAGGTCATCCGAAAATTTACAAACTATTGACCATTAGACCAACAACTTATTTGTTAAATTTAGATAAACATAAAATGTTGGTCCCGAGAGTAACTTTCAGGTGTAGGGGGGGTGAATACACCTGAAAACCGATTTCTCAACTTAAAACGCGAACAGTCCTTTTCAGGAAAGTGTCGTACTGAACGAGTTCAGCAGACCAAATAAGCTGTTCTGAATCGCGTGGCAGAGTGACTGACTTTATTGAGGCCTGCTAGCTGACTAGAGTCAGAATTCAGTACCGTTCAGATAGAGTTCAGTAGTGCGGAAATGTGTAGGCCCAAATTCAGTTGAGTTAGAAAAACGTTTTTTATCAAAACAGTTTCAGTAGATTAGTGCAGTCGATTAAGCTTGCTGAAACTCAGTTGAATGATTTTAAAGATATTTTCAGTATGCACAGTAAATCAATGCAACAGTAAATAAAGAACACAGAACACAGGCGATTTTTAAAGTGGTTCGGATCCAACAATCCTACGTCCACTGTCCCGAAAGATCAGGAAGCTATGTATTATATTGAGATAGTCTCAGTCGGTTTGGACACTGGACAAACACAGGTCTTGAGATTTATACTGAGCAAGTCTCAGTTTACAGGGTATCAAACTAAGTGTTTGAAAAACTCTCCAACAGTGAAGGAGTCCTTTACAATAAGGATCAGTTCGACTATGAACTCCTTCGTCTAAGCTATAGATATGAACAGCTGAGCTTAGGTTAGAGGGATAGGGAATGAGAAAGTGGCTTCTAGAGAGACGAACGGCTAAGTATAAACTTTGGGTTCGTGTTCAGTCGCTTGGATACTATAGGCTGTATAATTCTGATTCAGCTTGGTTCCCTATGAGCAGAAATGTAGTCTTTCGCCGGAGATTATCTCTTCAAACTTCTTGCGGAAGACTTAAGGCGTTTATGAGTTGCTCTTTGAATGCACTGAGTTCGTTTGTGTGTTCGTATATGCTCGTGTTCTCGCAGTGCACTTCAATTTGATTTTATCCCTCTATTTATAGAGCAGAGATTAGGATAGATCCGTTGGAGACGACGATCCTTTGTCTCTCTCTTTTGGGTAGCTAACGGCTCTTTCAAAGTATGGTTGTAGTGTCCTTTCCCTCCATTTCTGGAAAGTTGTTGACTTGCAGTTTTAACAGATATAGGACAGGTGGCTGCTTGTCATTGGTCGAGGTTCAGGAAAGTAGGTGAGACAGAACAGACTTAAAGGAGATCTGAAGCTGACTTCTCTCTTCCTCGTATTGACTCTGCTGATTTTACTTTTAGAGAATATGACGGTCGAAGATCCGGCCAAATTGTCTTGAGTCTGATCTCTTATTCAGTAGCATGCTCCTGCTGAGTCGGCTCTACTGAAGATCAGCTCTGAGTTCAGTGAACTACTCCTGCTGAGTTTAGTACCACTGACTCCTTTCAGTATCTGCTCCTGCTGAGTCTAGTATTACTGAGTCTTCTACTTCTGGTACCGAGGCAGGTAATCTACTAAGCGCCTGAACCAGATGCAGAGTGTCTACTGAGTCTGAAACCTCAGAGACAAAACAAAACAGGTTACAACTGATTGGTTCATCAGTCAAGATAGGGTTTTGGGATCTTCAAATCTTTAGTAAATATTCAGAGCACAGGGCTACTAAGTTAAGTCTCAACTGATTGTGAGAAGACTGAATCATCTCCCAACAATTTCCCCCTATTTGATGATGCCGAAACCTAACACTATGACTTATCAGAAACAAAAGCTCCTTACAAATATTACAAGTAGGATCAGTGGAGTTGTTCTTCAAGTCCTAGACTACTGAGGGAATCAGGGAAGAAATATCAAGACATATACAGAATCTAATCAGCATTTTCCCCCTTTCTAACAACATATTTCCCTTAACTATGCAATCTATCAAAATCTAGCTAAGCAAAAACTGACAACATAAGTAAGAACAGTGAGTGTGTGAGTCAGTAATCACTTCAGTGATTCTGAGTGTTAAGCATAACAACAAACAAGGCCATTTAGACAATAAGGAATTGTCAGGGCCAATAACAGAGATGTTTTATAGATTTGAAAAGGTTCAGTACAGTTACATCATCTGCTATTCTAAGAAGAACAGAAAGAAGAAACAAAGAAATACAGAAGCTAATAGTCATCTGAACCGCTTAATCCTGTCTTTGAAGTCCTTTGATTAGGTTTCAGGAAGAGGCAGTCCATACATCCGGTAGGTGACCTTCCTCAGCTTCAGTATCTCAGCGAAGTCAGTTGGATCTTCTTCATCTAAGAACTTGGCTTCAGCGGCATCCTTGACTTCCTTCTCAATGACCCCATAGTGAACAGAGCCGTCTAGTTTCAGTAGGGGCGGCATGATTCTTGGACTTGGTACTCTTACATCTACATTGTCTTTTACAGCTTTCTGAACTCTGGCAAACATTTCTATGTCGGCCCTCATGAGCCATTCAGCAAAGGCTACAGACTTGTGCTTCTCAGCTCAGTACCTCCAGAAATAATTCCGCTTAATAAATTCAGCCTTCAGCGTCTCCCACCTTTGAGTTACTTCCCACGACATCCACTCATCAACTCTCGGCCATCTGTGAATTTTGAGATTAGTAGGCTTCCTGAACCTTCTGTATCTGTACGGAATGCCAGCTTTCTCAGGAATCCTCTGACTTGCTTCTTGTTCAGCTTTCAGCCTCAGAGCTTCAAGGTCTGCTAATCTGAGCCTTTCTTGAGCTGCTTCTATCAGTCTAGCTTCTTCTCCTCTATACAAGTACCTCTCCATTTGAGCCCATATTTCTTGCATTTCCAGATCTTGTTCCTTAGAAGGGACATAGGAGGGTTTGTGAGGCTCTTCTTCTGAATCAGCAGGTGTGGTTGATTTTTCTTTTGAAGTGCCCTGCTGTCCAGTAGTCTGCTGCTGCTGCTGCTGCTCCTTCTCCTTTTGTTTGTCTGCCTCATCACTGAGTTTGAGCATTCTGGGAGGCAGCCTGTGTCCAGTCTTCTTACCTCCTGCTGGAGCCTTTGTCTTGCCTTTAGCAGGCTTCTTCTTAGGCTTATTAGCAGCTTCAGCTTCAGCAATTTCCCTTGCTAACTTCTCGTCAGCAGCTATCTGAGCTTCCTCCTCCGGAGTAATATACCTCCTGGGTCCTTTCTTCTTAGAGGGAGGGGTAGGAAACGTCAAAACTTTCTTGCCTTTCCCGGCAACTGGGGGAGGTAGAGGAACCTCTTCCTCTTCTGACTCGTCAGCGTACTCAGCAACCTCTTTGATTATATCAGAGGGTGTTTGTGTTGCCTGAGTAGCTACTTCCTTGGGTCCTGCTGCTGAGACACCCTGGGCCTCGCCAGTCTGAGTAGAGGGTCCAGTGGGAGCAGTTGTCTGAGTTTGAGTTGCCCCTACCACCGACCTTACTCTTTTTGGTACCAGTTCCTTGCCTTTTCCTTCTTTTCCTTCTCTTTCTTCTCTTTCCCCCTTTTTGGCATCAGCAAATTTGCTCGGGGGGAACTGATACCTTTTTTTGTCCAGACTTTTGTAAGCTGTTGCCAGATCTTCCAAGGCATTTTGCAGCTTAGTCAGCTTCTCGTGCAGCTCATTCCTCTCCTCAGTAAGATGAGTACTGTATTTCTTATGGGAGGTGTCTACTGCTATTTGGAACTCTTTCAGCTGGTTTTCCACTCTCTCTTCGATCGCCTTCTGAATTGTTTGAAGTTTGAGATCTGCGGCTTGAGAGATGGAGGAGACAGATTCAGTAGGTGATGTTTGAGCGGCCTTATAGTCTGTTAGAAGTTGAGCTTGGCCAGCCTTAATCGTCTTCAGCTGTTCATCGAAGTCGGCTTTCTGTACGGCAAGTGCGTTGTTCAGAATGTTTGAGAAATTAGGGACTGGAGATGTCTGAATAGCAGTTCTGAGTCCCTTAAGTTCAGCACTTTGAGCCTCAGTGATTTGCCTCCACGTTTTGTGGACGGTGCGGGCGAGTAGACGGTTCTGGGTACCTTGATTCCTCAGTGTCCTGGCCATTGACTTCGAGCCTCGGCTTCTCGGGCTGGGCGCTACTTCAAAGGCAGACTCAAGTAGCAGCTGAGATGGTTCAGCTGCCTTTGAAGTACCAGCCGCCGACTGACCTGGACCAAGGATGCTGAGCGGCGGTTCAGCAGTGGATGTTGGAGCATCCTTGTCCAGTTGAGATCCCCCATCAGGCTTCTCAGGGCTTGAATCACAGGGTGGGTCCTGACCATCGGGGTCAGACCCATCTGAGGGTGCTGATGCTGAGACGGGTTGTCTATCGTTCAGCATAGTGAGCATCGCAGCCCTCAGATCTTCAAGAGTGTCGAGGTCAGATGGCTCTAAGTAGCCAATCTTCCCCCTAATTATCAGCTCCTCATCATGGAGCTGTTCGCAGGAGTGGTGGATGATAAGGCGCTTCAGATTATGCCACTCCTGGAACCGGATCAGCATGTGGAGCCTAGCCTGCCTTGCTAATAATACTAAATCGTTGTGGCTGGGTATCTCCAGAATTCGTTCAGCAATCTCTCGGGAGGCTCGAGATTTGAGAGCTGATGCCTCAATCCCAATTGATTCTGATTCTGAAGCTGTCTTCGAGTCTTCCACCTCTATTGGAGACGGCTGTTTCTCAACAGATGGAATGCTGCTGAGTGGTGGAACATCCAAGGGCTTATCCAGTGTTTCAACAGATTCAGCTTGGACCCCTTGGTCCACTATTTCACCACGCTCAGTGGAGACTGCCTTCTCCACTGATGGTGTCTTCTCGGATGACTCAGGTTCATCCCTCAACTGTAGAGGAGGCTCAGCAACTACTGCCTCTGGCACGACCTCACTGACTTTCTTCAGCTTCTTGGTCGGTGTTTTAGGAGTAGACTTGGGAAGGGACCTCTTCTTGGTTGGTGTAGAGGTCTTCTGAGTCCCGAACTTAGGATCAGCGGGCCCTAATCCGATCTGCTGAAGGGCCGCTGCCCTGTTCTGGAGTCGGACCTTCTTCTGGTTAAAGTATTGCTTATTAACGAAGGTAATGTTGTCCGTTCCGCAGAAATCTTCGATCATTATGGATAGCTTCAGTCCATAAATAAGCTTTCCTTTGACGCTCAACTGCCTGGATGTCTTGTCGAACTTAGTTGACTGCGTCATGAATTCTTTGAGGAAGAATTATGTCCAGTTGATTTTAGCTCTGTCGTGAATGACCATCATTAGCTGGATCTTTGAACTAGACACTTGATCGAAGGAGCCGGCCTGACTCGTTAGTAGCTGAGTTACGACGTAGGTCAAAGCTCTGTATTGTGGAAGCATTGCATTCTTCGAAAATGTTGCTCTGAAAGTTGTCGGCTTCCCACAGAACTCTGTCAGGTATTCATCCATTAGATCGTCTTTGTATGCTACTGTGGTGAATCCTTCATTGGGTAGGTTGAAGCTTCTCTGGAGTGCTTCTTTGATGGACATCTGCTTAACTTCAATATCAGTACGAGGGGGGTCGCCTACTGAGTGAACGACGAAGCGGCATCGGATGTCTCCATCTACTGATTCTGAGTTTAGGTAGAGCTCAGCAATCTGGCGCGGAAGGAAGAACGATGGCTTCCTCGTCAGAAAACCTTCAAGCCCAGTTTATCGAAGGGCGTAGAAGATTTCTTCCATGTAATCCAGGTCACAAGCGTAGAACTCCATCACTATTTCGCACCAGACCAGATCCTTCTCGAGGATCTCTTGCATATCGGTAGGAGCATACACAATATTTCCTGTCATATTCTGTAATCTGCAAACACAGTAGATCAGTATCCAATAAAAATAAAATATAAACGTATAAGATACTGAATGATCATTGAAATTTACCAAGGAATTTTTTGAGTAGTTTTGAAAGATAAGTTTTGTAAAAGAGTATGGATAATCTCAGAAAATCTAGGGTTCAAAAGATATTTGCAGAGTAGAAATGGCGGTTTCAAACATTTGAACGTATATATATATCTTAAGGAAGATAAACAGTTAATTATCTACGGTTCAGTTTGAACATGTTTTTTGAGATGGACGGCCAGGATTAGATTTTATAAAACAGGCAATGATCAAATTAGCCGCCTAAGTCAAAATACAGTTGTATATAGCCAAAGAAGTAACTTGATACGACATGCATTTAATGCATTGCAGAGTTCAGTATGCTTTTACATAGAATGTCGTGTATTTAATGTAAACCGTTAATGTTAAATGACATTTTCTAGGGCATTGAATACTAAGCTGAATCTGAGTCATAAATGCACAGAACAGTTCTATTGGCTACTGAGTAGAGATACGCAAACCTGTCAGCTGAACATCGTAGTCAGCTGATACCTCGTGTAGATGGTTGCTGAGTCTCTACGTACTGAAATTACTCAGTACTGAGAGTGAGTATTCCCCCTTACTGAATGCTCCTCTCCTGAATCCACTTACTGACTGGAGTTAGTAGGGTCCAACAGACCTAGCTCTACTGAAAGTTCTCTGAATTTGGCTTCAGCAAGAGGCTTGGTCAGTATATCAACCCTTTGATGGTCAGTATGGATCTTTTCCATCCTGATATCCTTCTTTTCGACATGATCGTGAATGAAGTAGTGTCTGATGTCCACGTGCTTGCATCTCGTATGAAGTACAGGATTCCGAGTGATTGCAATAGCACTGGTACTGTTGCAGAAGATCGGCACTTCATTCTGAATGATGTCATAGTCGCGTAGTTGCTGTCTCAGCCAAAGGATTTGGGCGCAGCAACTTCCGGTAGCCATGTATTCAGCTTCAGTAGTTGACGTTGTTACTGAGTGTTGTTTCTTTGAAAACCATGAGATTAGCTTACTGCCAAGGAACTGACACGTTCCAGAAGTTGATTTTCGGTCAATTCTACATCCTGCATAGTCAGCATCAGAATAACCAGTTAGTTCAATATTATCATCAGCTGGATACCATAAACCCATGTCAGGTGTTCCTCTGAGATAGCGGAGAATCTTCTTTGCTGAGTCCATGTGACTCTGCTTCGGATTCGCCTGAAATCGAGCACATACACCTACAACATAAGTTATGTCAGGACGAGTAGCTGTTAAGTGTAATAAAGAATCAATAATAGCACGAAATTCAGTTTGGTCTACTGATACTCCCTCTATATCAAGATCAATTTTCATGTTCGTGTTCATCGGGATCTTGATTGGTTTACCGGATGTGCAACCGAATTTCTTGATGAGGTCTCGAGTGTATTTATCTTGATTGATGAACGTTCCCTTCTCAGATTGTTTGACTTGAAACCCGAGGAAATAGTTCATCTCTCCCATCATTGACATCTCGAACTTGTCCTTCATCATTCTCTCAAATTGCTGACACATGATGACGTTCTTCGAGCCAAAGATGATGTTATCTACGTAGATCTGCACAAGTAAAATGTCGTCTTCCAGTCGAATGCTGAATAATGTGCGGTCTACTGTGCCCTTCTGAAAACCTTTCTGAAGAAGAAACTCAGACAGGGTATCGTACCAAGCCCTGGGTGCTTGTTTTAACCCATACAGAGCCTTTTTGAGTCTATAAACCTGATGTCCCTGCTGAAAGTTGGGAGGCTATTTTACATAGACTTATTCTTTCAGTACTTCTTTCAGGAACGCAGACTTCACTTCCATTTGATAGACTCTGAATCTCTGATGTGTTGCGTAGGCTAGGAATAGTCTGATTGCCTCCAATCTTGCAACTGGAGCGAACGTTTCATCGAAATCTATCCCTTTAGCTTGACAGTAGCCTTTTGCCACGAGCCTTGCTTTGTTCCTTACTATGACGTTGTTTTCATCTCGCTTGTTCTTGAAGACCCATTTGGTTCCGATCCATGTTGATGCCGGGGTCAGTCAACAAGCTCCCAAACTTCGTTTCTCGTGAACTGATTCAGCTCCTCCTGCATGGCTATGATCCAATCAGCGTCCTTAAGTGCATCCTCAACTGACTGAGGTTCTTCAGTAGACAAGAAGCAGGAAATATAAGGCGCTTTCTCCCTGACATAACTGGATCTTGTCTTTACGCTTGCTGAAGGATCTCCAATAATTAAATCAGAAGTGTGAGCGTCCAGCCACGATCTACGATGTTTCAACTCTTCATCTGAAATTTGTTCAACATAGATAGTAGGTGAGTTAGGCATTTCAGTTGTACTATTCTCAGATTGAAGCAATTCAGTTACAAAAGTGTGATCTACTGAGTCACCAGGTTCAGGGGCATTGAGCTCAGGAACATCATTAGTTCCTACTGAATTATTATCCTCAGTAGAGGTCTCAGTTACCACTTGGGTTTCTTCATCGACCTAAGTTACATGGGATTGACTCTGTTCAGTAGAGTCAATTTGTTCAGCTACTTCTGCTGCTAGCTGAGATTAAGTAGACTTGTCTTCAGTTTCTTCATCTGAATCATCATCCCAACATAGCTGGATCTTTTCAACTTTGTCTTTTAAGCTCAGATCCTGTAGCGGCTTCCTGATGTCCTCAGATTCAGGTTTAGAGTTTCTGCTCCTGTCTTTAGTAGCAAACTCATTAAA
Organism: Lavandula angustifolia; assembly: GCA_028984105.1. Lineage (NCBI taxonomy): Eukaryota > Viridiplantae > Streptophyta > Magnoliopsida > Lamiales > Lamiaceae > Lavandula > Lavandula angustifolia. Next base: position 6,409,877 of record CM054823.1, on the reverse strand, counting down.
AACAACATGAGGGCTTTCCTCCACGCAAAGGGTCCGATAGTTAAAGACTCTAAAGGCTTTGCTGACCCGGGAGTATCCTAAGAAGACTCCCTGGTCTGACTTGCTATCAAAAGTCTTTAGCTGATCTTTCTCATTATTGTGGATAAAGCATGAACACCTAAAAATATGGAAATAAGATAAACAAGGCTTCCTGCCGTTCCATAATTCATATGGTGTCTTCTTATGCTGCTTTGTCAGTAGAGATCTATTCTGCTTCTGCCCAGAATTTGGTTGGGAGTCCTGAGTCTGCGAGCAGGGTTCTTGCTGCTTCTTTGAGTGTTCGATTCTTTCTCTCAGCAACCCCATTTTGTAGAGGCGTGCGCGCGGCAGACGTCTCATGATCTATGCCTTCTATTTTGCAAAACTCCACTACCATGAAATTCAGGAACTCAGTTCCTCTGTCTGAACGTATCTTGATGATCTTGGTGTTCTTCTCGACACTGAGCCTTTTCAGAAGCCTTGGTAACTTTGTTTTGACGTCAGACTTGTTGGCAATAAATATGACCCATGTGTAGCGCGAGTATTCATCAATGACCACTAAAGCATACTTCTTGCCTCTGATCGTCACAGGAGAGACTGGACCGAACAAATCCATATGTAGCAGCTAAAGGATTCCATCAGTGGAAGGAGATGGAACATGCGGATTTTGATTCCTTGTTTGCTTTCCCTTCAGACATGCTTCACACTGAGTGTCTTTGCTGAATACTTCATTCGGCAGTCCTCTTGCTAGAGTGTTTCTAGCTAATTTGTTGAGCGTCTTGAAGTTGAGATGGTCGAGTCTTACGTGCGCGAGCCATCCCGTTCTGTTGTTATTCTTCGCCAACAAACAAGCTTCAGGTTCAGCTGAGTTCCAGTCAGCTACATATATATTCTTTTTGCGCGAACCTGACAACACTGTTTTCCCTGTAGATTTATCAATGACATCACATAAACCAGCGTAAAAAATCACTCTATTCGAGTTATCACAAAATTGACTAACAGAGAGAAGATTATGCTGAAGTCCTTCAACATATGATACTCTTGGAATTGTTGCAGTTCCAATGCTGAGTGTTCCATAGCCTCTGGTATAGCCTTTTGTGTTGTCTCCAAACTCGATTCGGGGTCCTTCTTCAGTAGTATAATTCTTCAGTAGGTCCTTTTGGTATGTCATGTGTCTTGCGCATCCGTTGTCCACATACCAAGGGTCCTTGTGCACCTGCAAAACATAATTATATTTAGGTACCCTTTATTTTTGATTTTGGGTCCTTAGATGTTAGTTTTGGAAACTCAATCTGTCTTACGACCCTGGTGGTCTCAGACAGTTTCTTCCCACTTTTGTCAACATATTTGACCACTGGACTGGTCGATGCTGACTTCTGAGGCTTTTCAGGTTCAGGAGTCCTGATCTTCTGAGTAGGTGGACTGCTGACCTTTGCCTTCTGTACGGCTTTCTTCTTCTTCTTCTGACTTTTGGATCATCTCCTGACTATAGGATCATAGTAATATGACCCATACTGAGCTGGATGAGTCAGCTGTGGAGGTCCATACAAATCAGCCCATTTTGCTTAGCTGGTTCCCCCTTGACTGAACTGGGGTGATCTGGTGATGATCTTCTTGTCAGAGTGCTGATAACTGGGATGAGGTGCCTTCATCTTCTGTTTGTTCTTGGCTAGGGGGTTCAGTATCTCTGCATTGATGGTCTCCCCTTGAACAAACCTATCAACTAGCCGGTTTTCTGAGCGTACGGGGGCAGATGAGGAGGCTCCATGGCTGAATCCAAGTCCCTCCTTACAATGCTTGGGCTTGTTGCTTGCTAGCATAGCTTCAAGCTTCTTTTCAGCGCCCATGTACGCTCTGTCATCAGGTTCCTCCAGACATCATCGCTTTTCTTCAGCAATTCATGCTCGGTCTGAAGTCCTGACAATTCTTGCTTCAGTAGACTCAGTTCAGTATCTTTCTGAGTCAAGTCATTGGTCAGTACTGAGATCTAATCTTCTTGATGCTGAGACTTGGCCAACAGAGAGTTTATCTCCTCCCTGAGTCTCAACACAAGTCCTTCTGACTCAGTAGCAACCTGACTCTCCTGAGAAAGTGTCTGATTCTCCACTTTCAGGGTATCCAACTCCTGAAGAGTCTTACTGAGCTGCAGACTCATCTGAATCTGCTCGTCGAGTAATTCTTCGTATGCAATCGCGACGTCCAGATTCTCATCTGCACCTAAAATAGTGTCGTGTGTGCAGTGTGAAGAGGGATTAAATGGTGCATGAGAGTTTACCTCATCCTCTTCTCCTGCCATGAGACACTTTTCAGCGTCTTCTTCAGCTTCAAGCTCTATGGCCATGAAAGCTGCTTCATCGTCTGATGAATCCATGAAGGAGTTGACTTCATCTGAGTCTTCTGAGAGTTCACCAGCAATATATGCTTGTCGCTTCTTGATGAACTTCTCCCTATGTGCTTTGTGTGCTGCTCTTTCAGCAGTACTGAGCTCAGGATAGTCATACTGATAGTGTCATGGCTTCTTGCAGTTATAGCAGGTTGTGAATCTTTCTTCTTTGCTTTCTCTGTCTTTTGACTGAGCTGAGTCTTCCTGTTTCCTGCATTCAGAAGTATGTGAGTCAGGAGTGCGCTTGGGTGTATATTCAGTCTTACCCTTAGAGTCTCTTACGACTCTCGAGAGCTTTCTGCGCCTCTCCTTCTCCTTCTGATACTTCACGGCAAGCAGCGCGTACTTCTTGGCTAAGTTTCCTTCTTGTATGTCATTGAGTGAAGGTTCAGCCTTGCTAGACGCCGGAGCTGCTGTGCTGACTGATGCTTTAAAGGCATGGTCGACTTGGGTGTCAGCTTCAGCTCGCTTCTTCCTTTGAGGTAAGCCAAACTCGAACTCCTCAACTTTAAGTTCTGAAAAGATATGGTCAAGAGTAACAATATCTAAATCAGAACGATGCAATAAGGTAGCAAAGGGAGTCCAGTGACCGTTTGGCAGTGCCCTCAAAATTTTGAGATTCATCTCTCGGTTGGAGAATGTCTTTCCCAGCCCGTTGATAGAATTCATCATATCCATGAATCTGACGTTGAGATCTTCAATGGAGTCACCAGGCATGAGAGACAGTCTCTCCAGCTTCTGAAGTTCTAACGCGAGTTTGGTCGCTTTGATCTTCTGAGTCCCCCAAGAGTTCTTTCGCGGACTTGCAGTCTCTCCAACTCAGTAGCGCTATAGCATCCCAGAGTTCTTTCGCGGACTTGCAGTCCTGAACTCTTCTGAGATAAGAATTGTTCAAAGTGGTCAGTATGGCGTTTCTGGCGACGCGATCTAAGTTGTGAAGCTTCTTCTCCTCAGGGGTGAAGAGACTTCTGTCTTTGGGTATCTTCTTCCCGGTCACCATTCCTCCTCCTTGTGTTGGGTCCTGAGCTATGACGCTATCTACCATTGGAACGATAGGTCCGTCCTCTAGAACTTCTGTCATGCTGTCGTGGAGGGAGGTCAGATGTGCCTCCATTCTGACCCGCCATACACCATAGTTCTCTACTGAGAACATGGGTACCATTCTGATTCCTGACATATCAGACATGATAGATAATGATATGAATGAAGAATGATATGCAGTGAAAACGTTTTTCGGATCCGTTCAAGTACACCATTTTCAGAATAACAAGAGTCTTAGAGAACTCCTGCTCTGATACCAATTGTAGGTCCCGAGAGTAACGTTCAGGTGTAGAGGGGGGGGAATACACCTGAAAACCGATTTCTCAACTTAAAACGCAAACAATCCTTTGCAGGAAAGTGCCATACTGAACGAGTTCAGCAGACCAAATAAGCTATTCTGAATCGCGTGGCAGAGTGACTGACTTTACTGAGGCCTGCTAGCTGACTAGAGTCAGAATTCAGTACCATTCAAATAGAGTTCAGTAGTACGGAAATTTGTAGGCCCAAATTCAGTTGAGTTAGGAAAACGTTTTTATCAAAACAGTTTCAGTAGATTAGTGCAGTCGATTAAGCTTGCTGAAACTCAGTTGAATGATTTTAAAGATATTTTCAGTATGCACAGTAAATCAATGCAACAATAAATAAAGAACACAGAACACAGGCGATTTTTAAAGTGGTTCGGATCCAACAATCCTACGTCCACTGTCCCGAAAGATCAGGAAGCTATGTATTATGTTGAGATAGTCTCAGTCGGTTTGTACACTGGACAAACACTGGTCTTGAGATTTATACTGAGCAAGTCTCAGTTTACAGGGTATCAAACTAAGTGTTTGAAAAACTCTCCAACAGTGAAGGAGTCCTTTACAATAAGGATCAATTCGACTATGAACTCCTTCGTCTAAGCTATATATATGAACAGATGAGCTTAGGTTAGAGGGATAGGGAATGAGAAAGTGGCTTCTAGAGCGACGAACGGCTAAGTATAAACTTTGGGTTCGTGTTCAGTCGCTTGGATACTAGAGGCTGTATAATTCTGATTCAGCTTGGTTCCCTATGAGCAGAAATGTAGTCTTTCGCCGGAGATTATCTCTTCAAACTTCTTGCGGAAGACTTAAGGTGTTTATGAGTTGCTCTTTGAATGCACTGAGTTCGTTTGTGTGTTCGTATATGCTCGTGTTCTCGCAGTGCACTTCAATTTGATTTTATCCCTCTATTTATAGAGCAGAGATTAGGATAGATCCGTTGGAGACGACGATCCTTTGTCTCTCTCTTTTGGGTAGCTAACGGCTCTTTCAAAGTATGGTTGCAGTGTCCTTTCCCTCCATTGGAAAGTTGTTGACTTGCAGCTTTAACAGATATAAGACAGGTGGCTGCTTGTCATTGGTCGAGGTTCAGGAAAGTAGGTGAGACAGAACAGACTTCAAGGAGATTTGAAGCTGACTTCCCTCTTCCTCGTATTGACTCTGCTGATTTTACTTTTAGAGAATATGACGGTCGAAGAGTCTGTCACCGTTGTTGAGTCGATCTCTTATTCGAGCATGCTCTCGCCGAGTCGGCTCTGCGAAGATCGGCTACGAGTTCGATGAACTACTCTCGCCGAGTTCGGTACCACGACTCCTTTCGGATATCTTTGCTCTCGCTGAGTCCAAGATTGCCGAGTCTTCTACTTCGGATCGAGGCAGGTAATCTACTGGGCACCTGAACTAGATGCAGAGTGTCTATTGAGTCTGAAACCTCAAAGACAAAACAAAGCAAGTTACAACTGAATGGTTCATCAGTCAAGATAGAGTTTTGGGATCTTGAAATCTTCAGTAAATATTCAGAGCACAGGGCTACTGAGTTAAGTCTCAACTGATTGTGAGAAGGCTGAATCATCTCCCGACATAAAATATATATAATTTTAAACTGTTATTTTATTAATTTTAATTTAAAACATAAATAAAAATATAGTAACTTTAATCAAATATAATGATTGTAGTAAGCATGACTAATATTTCATGTGATAAAAATAAAACACAAAAACAAAATCATCTTTCAAATATATTTTGTAGCTTTTATTCATCATATTTCTTTAATTTTTTTAAATATACTTTCATATGTTATGATTCTTATTAAAGTATGAATTTCTTATGTATATGTTATGATTCTTATGAACTTATGAATGAAGTTCATGAATAGTAAGAGTGTAGTTTTTCATTTGTTATAAAAAAAAACTCAATTGTAAATTTGTAATTTTTCATTATTCATAAAGAATTTTAAATTGTGAATTTATAATTTTTCATTAGTTCATTAGTTCATGAATACTTATTTTTTATGTAGATAATGTTAATCTCATTTTCGAAATACATTTTCATGATTAGAAATTAGAAATTTGAATATAATATATTGAAATCTAGAAAGTTACTATATTTATTGTATTTTTATTAGATGTATTTTCACTTGTTATAAAAAATTTCAATTGTAATTGTTCATTAATCATAATTGTATTTATACATATAATCCATTTCAATTAAAGAATAGAAAATTAGAAATAAAAAATAATTTTAAATTTAAATTTTGAAAATAAAAATATTAATTTCATTTTCGAAATACATGCCCGTAATTACAATTTGAATATAGTATATGAAATCTAGAAAATTAATATTTATATTTTATAAGCTAATTTTTTGTTAGATGTATTAATTTTTTTTTTTTATTTTAGTATATCATATTCTTATATATAACTATACATGTAAAATATTAACTAATGTGAACATTAACTTAAATGGTATAAGTGCATGTAAAGAAATTATTGATGTGGGTTCGAATCTCACAAATAACATTTTTACACTTCTAAATTCTAATTTGTTAAGGGGAGTCCAGGATGCTTTTAATTAGATGGATGAAATATTATTTTTTTTTGCATTTTCGATAAACCACCGAGAGTTCCCTTGTACATCGAAATTAGTGCTAGTATTATTTAACCGTGTAAGATGATCTTTTATGGAGATGTTTTGGCAAGAGGATTCCAAATTAGGAATAGGTATGGACTTAAATAGAGTGTCTAGATTAGGCCTATCTTAAACATATTAAAAAAGTTTAGTTTCTCCAATATTTGTACCAATATTTGATTCACACACATTTGAGTGAATGATCTCGAATTCAAATTTGATTTGAACTTACAAATCAACCTTGCAACTTGGAATCAAGGTTTGGGATTATTCACCTAGATAACAAATTACTAGGGCTTAAGAAATCTCGACTCATTAGATATGATTCCAAACCTCATAAATTTAATTCAAACACCTTATTAGAGATTTGTATTGTATCAATTTTTGATTCCGAAATCCTCTTATCAGTTCGTTTGTTTGAAGACTTAACTTGTTTGCATCGACTTAGTTTCAATTTTTATCGATAACACTACATGTTTTATTATATAACAAATATCTACATCATTACTAAAAATATTAATTGAGCTATCGATATAAATCACACTAAAAAACTTCCACATGATTTTGCATGCCAGAACCTGAACATCTGATATTGTGGAGGCAGGAGGCCTTTGAATAGTCGTGGTTGATTTGATTGGATATATATTAATCTTTTGGGGGAAAAAGCCTTGAGATTTAAATGTATAAACTTGAAAAGAATAAGATTCAATGAATGTGGACCTTCACTTTCATTCATCAGGTGACAAATTATGTCCCCTTATTATTTAATTTTACAGTTGAATTTCGTCGTCACATCACAGTTGTAATATTTCTTTGGCATTTATAGCACAAATTTTCAACTATCAATCAAATCAAATTTTAAATTAAAACTAAACATACTTTTCCATAATCAACTTATTACAATTATTACATGCTGATGTTATAAACAAATGATCTTATGAGCAAGGCAAATCTCAATAGCCCAGAAACTACACAAAACAATTTTACAAGAGAGTCCCATATAGTAACATAATCAATTTACCTATATACGATAAGAATATTCCTCGTTTAGGTTTACGGTTTAGGGTTTCGGGTTCGAGCCATATATACAATCTGCAGAAAGATGATCAAAGATCTCCGGAGAAGGCAGAGAGGGTAGTTGGGAATAATGAAACTCTCCAGGAACAGCTTGTTTGATAGCTTATACGGCATATATGCGTATCACCTGATCGATCTTGGAACGACATACGGGGCAACCCCAGTTCTTGGCCTTGATTTCTTTCAGACAAGACATGCAGCCAGCCATGTGCCCACACGGAACGCATGCGCCCTCAAGTGGGGCGTCGAGGCAGATAGTACAAGTGGAGCTACTTTCATCAACCTTCCCTTTATCAGCTTGGCCGGATATGGCTTCCGTACTTGCTGAAGATAAATCAATTGGGCTAATGTCGATTGATGGATAAATAATGGGACCATCACTTATCTCAGCAGCTGCAACAGGAGGTGCTGATGGTGATGGGATTGGGGAGGAAGGCGGATTCTCTGGTGTTGGTTGGACAGCAGAAGGAACACCGTGGTCGATGGTTTTGTCTTGCTGAGTCTGGCATTTGCTCCCACTTGGGTCGTGGCTAGTGGAGGGTGCTCCCTTGTTGTAAGGCTCGGTGTTGATGGAGTTGGATGTGCTTGCGGATGCATCGGGTGTAGATCCGATGTATGTGTCGGTATTTGGTGGATTTGGATGTGCAGCAGACTCGAGGGAAGCCCTAATCTCCATAGCTAGTAGCTCTTCGTCTTCTGCATTCGTTGGTGGAGCAGTAGGCGGTTGGTCGTTGAAAGGAAATGATGGGTGCACCACCTGTTCAAGCAATCAAGCCATTAAGACAAACAGAAGAGATTAACAACACTAGCTGGGTTTCTTTTTGACAAAACTGAAGACCACATACCGGAGGTTCCCTATCCCCCTTACCGCCTATAAAATCTCATGCACGCTTGGGAGACACGAGAGAGAGAGTATATAAATTAATACCTGCGGAATTCCTTTACAGGCATTGCAAAACCTCTGCAATTGGTGTTTTTCACTTTCATTAGCAGGGGTGAGTTTAACTCGTGTACCTGCAAAGAAAAATAGCAGATCAGCTTTCTCTTATAAATGCATAACCCAACAACTTCAATGAATATCAAAAGAAATCCCGCTTATATTGATAATTAAGAGTGCAGTGAAAGGGAGGGTGGAGTGGCTCGATTACATGAAATGCTCCTCAATTATTTGAACTAAAACATGAATAAGACTTTAAGCAACAATTCAGTTATTCAACAAATTATAAAGGAAAAGCTAAGGTCAGAAGATTTCAACTGCCAAAGTATCCCTTTCTCCATTTCTATTATGCTGTAAGAAAAAGCAATGTTAGGATGATAAAAGTGGGCATTCCAAACTTCGAACCTCACGTCTCCAAACTTAAACACAGTAAGTCTAATTCAGTTCCACGTACATGACAGCCCTTAAAAAACTTAATATCCCAAAGTTCCTAAACTCAGTTTCCTCATCTTTAAGCCAATTCAAGATCCCATTCAAATACACCGTCATGTCCAGCCAAGAGACAGCATTACTTAATTCTTGGTATCATAATCTTAGCTTTCCTTATTTGAAGACTACGAGCGGAGCAGTGAATAAAGTAATCAGGAAGTTAGCCATGTTTTCTTGTGATTCGGTCACTCTGTTACAAGTTCAAAGGTTAGAGCTCCCTTATATGAACTCGCCGTAGACCTGACCTTTGTTCCGTATCCACAACACATAACAACTAGTTAATCCTCAACCAATGAACATAATACCCATCTACTATTTACAAGGATAATCATAATAAAGAATAAAGCTGGAAAGTTTACTTTTGGAGAGATCAGAAATGATTGCTGCAGGATCTGGCTGGTCAAAATTTGGTTCATCTAAATTGGCCTTCCATAGCTGAATAACATTGCTTGGCTGGGCCTCCTGACAGGACCATGAAGACTCGTCATGAGCAAAACATCAGTCCCGTTGACATAGATAAATTGTAACACCATTTTGTGGCAAAGTATATTCATAATTAATGAGACTATTTATGAAAATCTACACCCTTAAGTTTGCTTATGTATGAGAAGAGATATAAAAATCGTGGAAAGCATCCACAATAGAAATAATGAGAGAAATCTATGTCTATATGTAAGAAAATCAAGAAGCAGAACAAAATTTTATTGGACTAAATGATATGCAGTCAAGTGACATGGATGATTTATATATTAAGGTACCTGTGGGCCAGCATATATAGCAAGCTCCAACTTGAAAGGCTTTGCCAGATTGCGGGAACCACACGGCAAGACAACCACCCATCTGAAAGATGTTACAGAATAACATCAAGGTAGGTCTTAAATATGTAAATGAAGTAATGATGAACATAAATAAATTAACTAGAAGAGCAGATAAAAAGGTAAAAGGAGGAGCACTTAGCAACAGATTCAAACTAAACTGTATGCAGCATGTGGATGTTCATGTGCCCGCACAACAAAAATTAATGAAAATGAGAACTTAAATTTGTGTCAGCTACCACCAAGTCCAACATGAATATGGCAGTAAAAATATTCACACCGATACTTATTCATACTCACACTTTTCTTGAAAGAAGTTGAGGTGCAAAACGTTCCAAAAAGCCAGGTCCATAAAATTCCCGCAGCCAACCAGAGAACAAGCACAGATGAGCCTGAGTAGCATATTAAAAAGAGTCAATCTGTCAGAATCACCGCAAACATGGAAACAAACTGAACCAGAATGATTAGAAGTACCTCAATAGCTCGTACAACGTTGCCAAACCCCTTGGCTCTGGCAAGATCAAGTGGAGTATGACAATCATCATTCATTAATAGGGCATTTGCTGACGTTTAAAAATTATATCAAAATAAGAAGAGAATCACGAGATAGAAGCACATTTATTCTTCTCAACTCAAAACCACCATAAACCAACGATGTGTGCATGCTCACCTCCATGTGAAAGAAGTAATTTAACAGTTTGGTCTAGCCCTCTTTTTGCAGCATGATGTAAAGGAGTTCCTGCATGCCGACCTTCAAGAGAAAGAGCAACTTTTGGAGATGAAGATAAATGCAAGACAAACAAGTAAAAAGTGGACCAGAAAATGCCAAGACGAATCATTAGATAACACATCATGTAAATCAGATTGGAGGGGCTATGATGAAAGCATTGTAAACAATACATAGTTAACCGAACATGCAGATAAAGTACATCCACAACTGAATGAGGGTCACACATCACAAAAGAGGGTAGGATTAGTGAAAGTAGAAGAGATCACTAAGCACATCAACTTGATCAGTATCCATAATAGAAAATTAAATGGAAAAGGACGCACTAAGTCAAAGAGGACCATCTGTCACTTGAACTTGAATACGAACTACAGAATCATGTTCTGTCATCCAAGAAAGTATAACAGTATGTGACATGAATATTGATCACCATATATCTAAGCAAAAAAAGAACTTGAACAAAATTTATCAAATGATGACTACTGCGACCAAAGTTACCATCAATGTTATCCTAATTGAGTTAGCAACCAAAAGTTTATCGACAATTCCTTCAGTTTCATGCAATTACAGATATAGGTAGGACAGTAGGAATATGAAATACAGAAGGCAGACACTCAAAAATTATAATATATTGAATCGTAAAACATTACATATAAGGTATTGAAAGGTAGAAGAAAAGGCATTTACCTGGACGGTATACATTGACATTGGCACCCAATTCAATCAAAGTTTTGGCCACATTATAAAGCTGTGGGTTCATGCAAGCTGCAATCAATGCAGTTTTGCCTTCACTGTCAATCCACTGCCACCAGAAGCAGAAATCACATACAAAGTAAATTCCTCGGGTATGTCTACACTTTTAAGAAGACAGCATTTTACATAACATGATCGACTAGCAATGAGTCATGGATTCATATTACTCAAGTAGCCTATAATTTCTACCAAATGACGAGGTGTATTTAATTTAATGAAAAAACAACAACAATCTTTTCTACTAATCACATCAAAATCTGCTAAAACAAGAACAATCAACCCAAGCTTCAGATACAAACCGATTGCCACCATTCAATATATAATCGGCCAAAATTGACATAGTCACGGACTTATTTAGCGAAATTGACACATCGATGAGCATAAACGCACACAAATTTGGAAGGATTATTAGATGCGATACCTCAAGTCCGGCCCCTTGAGTTCGTAGAGCTTTGATGCCCTCAACATTCCCATAACTCACCTGCTGATACAACAATTCATCTTTAGATTGTTGCTGTCCCATTCTTCCTTCTCGAACCAACCAAGAACTAGTAAAAAACCAATACGATTTCCCCAATTCAATCGGAAAAAGAAAGAAAAGAGTCAACTTTCCGATCGAAGAATTTGTGAGTTGGGCGTCAGTTGCGGATATGGAGATATTTCATATGATGCTGGTTCCTTACTCGATAAGAGAAGAAAAATTGAATGTCACCTTCAACCTTTTCCACGATTTTTCTAGGAAATCATCATTTTTTAATAAACGAATAAAATCCACGACATAACTCTAGTATAATAGAGCTAGTGACTAAGGTGAGGTGGCGGGGCCAGACAGGGTCGTAGGGTTCAATCCTCACCGGCCCATTCCGTGTGGCCTGTCACCCTTAGGGTGGTTGAACTTTCGTGTGGTTTGCATTTCTGCGACAAGGAGTTGAGGTTTACCTGCAGCGCGCAGAAGGTAGCGGCTGCGGGTTCCTCAAATCAAAAAAAAAAAAAAAAAAAAAAAAAAAGCTAGTGACGTCATTCATTACATTTATAAATGAAAGAGAAAAAATCGATTTTGGTCCTATAATGTTGCCCCTAATCAATTTTGGTCCTGCAATGTGGCTTCAATTGATTTTGGTCCTGTAATTCCGTAAAACGCCCATTTTTAGTCCTTATGCCGGAAGATGAGCTGCACTCTCCTTTTCCACCACGCGCTGGATTTACTTTACTAATATATTAAAAAATATATATTAAAAACGAGAATTGTGCGGTAAATTTCATTTATTTAACCTAACCAGTCCCCACCCATTTGAACACAGAAAAGTGATCTGGTCTCTGCCCCTCCGCATGGCCCATATCCTCTCCACTTTGAATGCACTTCTTCTCGATTACTTCTTTAATCTGACTTCTTGTCTTTGTTGGAATTTTTCTCTCAAGACCAAGCTGGCAGTCAAACATTGAAACAATTATAAAAGTAAGCATATTGTGAGCATTTGTGTGATTTTCTATTATTTTATTATGTAATTAAGAAGTTTATTGTGGGGATGTTGATCACGCCTACTGTTTTTTAATGCCCCAAAAGTTTACATAGTTCAAGTCTCTTGTGTTGTCTTTCCAAAAAATAAAAATCACACAAACAACATTCAATGTGGATGATAGGGAACTGTTTCCTTATGTGAATTTTTTTTTAATGATTATTAAGTTGTGAGATGTGTTTCAAGTTAACCAACATTGTTTATTGTTATCGATTTCTTTTACTGCAAGTAACAAGAAACTTTCTTTTAATTCATCTCCAGGTGAATTCATGGATGGAGATGATAGTAGGCCATTTGAGTCTCATCATGAATCCCAAACACAACCTCAAGTAGATGATGAGAATGGAATTAATTGGGATGAGTTAGAGATAGAGGATCTTGAGGCAGGACAAAACGGGCTTAGCAGAGATGGTGACACTGAATTGTTTGATTTTTTTGATAGTGGCTATGAACTTGACACTGATGAAGAAGTGAATAAGAATAATGGTGATGATGGTAGTAGTTCAGATAGTGGTGAAGAAGGGAGTAAAAGTGGTATTGATAATCAAACTAGGGATGATTTTTATCCTTCTGATGCTGATTGTGATGAAGCAACAGTTTGGGACAGTGATGATTTGTTTAGCAGTGAGAATTCAGACTCTAAAGCAAACTTGGAAAAATCCAAGTTCAAATCAAAACAATTTTGTGAGGTTGATACATATGATAGAAGAATGACGTTGCAGGGGTGAAGAGTCCCAACTCTTAATTCTGTGATTTTGATTGGGAACTTATGTAGACTTATTTGTTTTGTCCAGCAGATGAATATTTTAATTATGTGAACTGACTGATATTATTACATTATATAAATTAGTATGTCTGCTTTTGGATAATTGGTTAAGTTTAAGTTTTGTAGTTTCAATTTAAAAAGAAAATAATAACAAATGTTTAGACCAAGAATTATGTAAATATGATGACATACACGAATCCAGATTTCATATATTTTACATAATATATACTAAGAAGGCAGTAAACAAACTAAGATGAACATATAGGAATCCAAACTAATGATATAATATACTATAAACGTAGCATTTTTACTATTCGAACATGGTAATTTTGCATTAATAACTTATAGGACCAAAATTGATACATGCAACATTAGAGGACCAAATTTGATTGCATACGACGATATAGGACTAAAATCGATTGCGGACTACATTATAGGACCAAAAATGAAAACATGCCACATTACAGGACCAAAAGCGAAAATTTGTGAGTAGTCGGAAATCAATCCGGCGACGGAGAACGGAGAGTGCAGCTCACCTTCCGGCATTAGGACTAGAAATGGGCATTTTGTGGAATTACAGGACCAAAATCGATTAAAACCAAATTACATGACCAAAATTGATTAGGGACAATATTAGAGGACCAAAATCGATTTTTTCTCTAAATGAAATTAGTTCCATCGATTTAATTTTGAGGAAAAGATTTTGACAGATTCGCAAATCACGTCCATAGGCTTTTTGATTTTGCAACATTTGTTTTCAATTTTTTTTCTCTTCAAACTATTTCTTCTACCGATTTTAATCTGATTGTTAGTTTTTCCATCAATTGGTCTATTAAATTAAAAAATGAAAATAGAAAGAGTAGAATTAAAAGTTTATATCTACATGAACTAAAATTACAAATGAAAATTTATTTTGAGAGCAAAATAAAATATTTTTGGAAGATCGATTGTACTAATTTTAATCAAATAAACTAATTGTTTCGTATCGACGAAATTTTACATTAAACAACATTTGATCTAAAATCCTAGTATATACTGCAAATTAACCATTAGAAAATAAAGTTATTGTCACCAAAAATATTTAAGGTAAAATAACCATTTGGTACATAATATTTACTGCAAAATAAGCAAAGCTATTGTCACACAAATAAATTCAATCCAACATTTAATATGTATTCTGCAAAATATATAGGGTATATCTGGTGCATCCTCTTATTACTTCAATCTAATCCTCATTGATACAAAACAATTAACTTATTTGATTAGAATTTAGTGAAATCAATTTTTTATTTTGCTAAATAGATCAAATAATTCTTTATACTTTTGCTAAAATAGGGAATGCTGCATCCGAACATATTATATCAATTTTATATTTCGAACGATTTATTAGTTAAAGAGGAATTTTGACTTGGCAATAAGAAATTTATCGACCCTATAAACATATTTTTCTAATAAATTAATTTATCTAATGTGCTAGTGCTATAAATACCCAGCATTGAGTTGCCACTTGCCGCAGCTTTCACTCACTCACAATCTCAGTTTTCGTAAATCTCACATCGTAAACTATACACCGGAACAATGCCGAAGGATCCAATTCGCGTTCTTGTCACCGGCGCCGCAGGTAACGTTATTCGATTTCGCTCTTTAACATGTGTAAAACGCATTACGCTTTGTGTTCTGTTTTTTGGAAATAATATAAATGTTTATTTTGAAGAAGGATACGAACGTTTTGATCAGTTTCCAATCATAATTAGTGAATTCGATCGTGCATCTTCATACGATGTGGTGACTGCATTTTCCTGTATGCTTGTGCGAGAAGTTTGAGTCCTAAACGGTTTGTAATTTTTCGTGAGTGAGATAATGATCAGAGTACAGATATAAAAATATATAGAATGCTTCAATCTGGAAATTTGAATTTTGTCAACCCAAGAGGTGGATGAAATTTAGGTTATGAGATTAAGGTGCAATTCAAAATTCTCTTATCCATTCTCTCATTTTTATAGATCAATGGTTTTTCGTCTGAATGTTTGAGTGGGAATCGCGTATCTTTGAATTAAATCCATATACTGGAATGCAGGTCACTCTGGCATCTTAAGGATGTGGTTTTGTGTGGTGATTTTGAGGAAAAGAAGTTGTGTTTGGTTCATGATTGTTTAAGTTGATGTAAAGTGTTGCCGGTATTTTATTTAATTTTAGGATTCTACTAAATATAAGCAACTTCTAGTTAATGAGGGATTATTTGTTATGCAGGACAAATTGGGTATGCTCTAGTTCCTATGGTTGCGAGGGGAGCTATGTTGGGACCAGACCAGCCTGTGATCCTCCACATGCTTGATATTCCACCTGCTGCTGAGGCACTCAACGGTGTAAAAATGGAATTGGTTGATGCAGCATTCCCTCTTCTTAAAGGTAGTATAGTTGTCTTCTTACTAGCAGCTTTCGTATTTGTCACGACTGAAATCCATTTGTGCTGTTCAAAATCAGGTGTCGTCGCCACAACTGATGCCGTTGAAGCTTGCACTGGTGTCAATGTGGCTGTTATGGTTGGCGGGTTTCCAAGGAAAGAGGGCATGGAGAGGAAAGACGTGATGTCGAAGAATGTGTCCATCTACAAGTCCCAAGCTTCTGCTCTTGAAAAGCATGCTGCACCTAACTGCAAGGTGATTCATTTTACTTATTCAATTTAGAGTTCTTATCCGGTCATCAGAAAACACATAGGTGATAAACCTATCTGCCTCTTTTATCATCTAAACTTATGGAAACTTTGATAGATGATAATATATAGGTGTTCTCTAATCCTTATTGGGTTTTCACTTGCAGGTTCTGGTTGTTGCTAATCCTGCCAATACCAACGCCTTGATTCTCAAGGAATTCGCTCCATCTATTCCTGCGAAGAACATTACTTGCTTGACTCGATTGGACCACAACAGGGCCCTTGGACAGATTTCGGAGAGACTGAAGGTGAATGTATCAGATGTGAAAAATGTCATCATTTGGGGAAATCACTCTTCAACACAGTATCCTGATGTCAATCATGCATCTGTGAAGACTCCGGCAGGAGATAAGCCTGTCCGTGAGCTTGTCTCCAATGATGAATGGTATAGGAGTTGATTGAACATCCTTTCTATGAAGACAACCTTGATAAATTCAAATGAACCTTATCTCCTTTGTATTTTATTTTCAATTCTTTGAACTATCAGGCTGAAAGGAGACTTCATCACTACTGTCCAGCAGCGCGGTGCTGCTATTATCAAAGCTAGAAAACTTTCAAGTGCACTCTCTGCTGCTAGTTCTGCATGTGATCATATCCGCGACTGGGTCCTTGGCACTCCAGAGGTAAGCGAAAACTGTCAAATGCTTGTTGATTTGGAGGTTCATATGCACATAAATTGGATCTGTTGAATGTTCTCTCATCATGTTACAGGGTACTTGGGTTTCTATGGGTGTATACTCTGATGGATCATACAATGTCCCAGCTGGCCTTATCTATTCATTCCCAATCACCTGCAAAAATGGAGAATGGTCCATTGTACAAGGTGAAAATACATATAAGGCATCTAATCTAACTCACTGACATTTTATCTGATCTAGAATGCTTGAAGATGAACTTGTAACTGCTGATTTCTATTAGCGGATAAAATCATCATCCAGTCATTTATTGTATCGTAGGTCTCTCTATCGATGAGTTTTCACGTAAGAAGTTGGACTTGACTGCTCAAGAACTCAATGAGGAGAAATCGCTGGCGTATTCATGCCTTTCGTAAGCTTCCCCTTATTTAGAGCAGATTTAGATCGATTCATCCAGTTTTGTGGTGATAGAACTAGTTGCAGCAGCTTTAATAATGCATTGTTAGCTAGTTAGAGAAGCTAGCTACTTATGGATTCTTTGATGAAATTGTGGGGTATAATTATACCTTAGAATTCACTCATTCAGTAACATTGGCACCTACTAAGTTTATGCTATACTTAGTTGATATAAACTTAAGATACATAGTCTAGCTACATACCAAAATGCATAAAGAAAGTTATAACAAGGTAGATCAAACTGCAACTGTCCTCGTACTATCACGAACACCAGATGCCCCCATCTCCACATTCTCATTATCGTTCTCGTTCTCATTCTCCCTCGACATCTCCTCCAAAGACTTCCCGTTCGACTCCGGTACCAAGAACGTGAAAACCACCCCTAAAGCATTTACACACCCCAGCACAATCAATGAATTCCTCACTCCAAAACCAGCAGGATACCCTGCATCCCTCTTGCTCGGATCTTTAGGCTGCGACGCGTATAAGAACCCGAATGCCCCGATTATTGCTCCGGCCTTCCCCGCAGCTGATGATATCCCGTGACAAGTCGACCTCAACCTAGCTGGGAAAATCTCCGCCGGCACGACGAACGTGGTTGCGTTTGGACCGAAGTTCGCGAAGAAGAAGGTTAGGGAGTACATGATCACGAACCCGATTCTGTTCTCTTTATGAGTCCAGTGGTCGTAGGGGATGGCTAGGGCAAACATGAAGATGGTCATCATGGAGAATCCCATTATTTGGATTGCAAACCTTCCGATTCTATCGATGAAGAAGACTGTGAACCAGTAGCCGGGAACTGTGCTGCAGAGGGCTATTAGAGTTTGAGCTCTTGCTATTTTGTATACTTCTTCTAGAGCGTTCATAGTCTTGGCCGCTGGAATCCACCCGATCGCGGTGAAGATGTCTTTCTGGAAGAGGTTTTGGCTGTAGAAGGCGATGTCGAGAAGAAACCAAGTGCTTGTTGTGCCTAGCAAGTGGAGCCCATGTCGCCGGAGAAACTCCTTTGAAAACAACCCAAATTGTCTCCCTCTTTCCTCAACTCTCTCCGGCTCAGCCTCGAGCTCTACTTGCAGCACTTTCGACATATCCGTAGCCGCTTGTTTCGCATTCTTGGCTACGAGCGCAGTGTACCGGGCGGTCTCCGGCATCTTCATCCGCCAGTAGTACGTAAGGGCAGCCGGGAGCGCACCGAACATTAAGATCAATCGCCACACATAGTCGGCTTGAGGGATAGTAGATAGAACAGCGTTTTCTTGATAAGTCGGAGCAGGATAAGCCGCCTTGAATGCAGCGGAAATGATGATCGCCACCATCCCTCCGGCCAAGATCCCGAAACCCTGCATGGCAAACACGGCGGCGATGAACGCGCCGCGCGTCTTCTTATTCGCGTACTCCGACATGATAGTGGCGGAGAGCGGGTAGTCGCCGCCGATGCCGAACCCGAGCCAGAAGCGGAAGAAGCAGAGCGTGGCGATGACAGACTTCGGCTCCTTGCCGAAGGAGAGGCCGGAGGCTACGGAGCAGATGACCATCATCATGAGGGTCATGCCGTACACCTTCTTCCGGCCTAACTTGTCTCCGAGCCAGCCGAAGAACAGCTGGCCCGTAAGAGTGCCGCAGAAGGCTACACCATTGACGGCGGCGGCGACGTTTGGGGGGAGAGTCCCCGGCTTCTCAGCGCCAGCTTGGTGGTAGTATAGGCGGCCGAGCAGCTTTGTTACTAAAGATATGCAGAAGAGATCGTAAGCGTCGGTGAAGAATCCCATTCCGGCGATCACGATCGCCGTGAAATGATACAATTGCGTTTTGGCGACATCTAATGCATTCAAAACTTGCAGTTGCTGCTTAGCCATCTTCTTCACACAAGTACTTGACTGGCAATCAAAATGAATTAAGTATTCATTAGTAGATTATTAATATGAAGTAGGTTTGATTATGGAATTCTGAACGTCTAAGTAAGCAAGACTTATTTGCATGATCACATGATGTATATATGCAAATTATCACTGAATCTTTTCAGATATGGGGTTTTGAATAAGACAAGGAACTAGATGGACGGGATGGAGAGAGAGAGAGAGAGTGAAAAGTCTATTGTCCAAAGTCAATAAAGATGTTATTTCCAAATGAAATTAATGACCAGAATTGAAGAAATTAGTGCAGCGGCTGTTGCTATTTAAGATCCCTAGTAATATGTTATTAAATTATTGAAATTGGAGATGTTAGACTTTAGAAACTGTGTCAATTTTCAAACCCCCTCCTTTTATTTTTTTATACATGATTTTCTTTTCTAGTATGAAACCAACCAGTTTGAGTCAAAAGATGATGTGAGTTTAGTCCTAAGTGTGATAATGTACTAGTGGTTTGACTAGTAGTTTGTACTGTGAAGAGTAACAGCTCCGAAAATACTGGAAAGTTTATAACGGCACCATTTATATGCACGTGATTTGTATTGATACATTAGTAATAAATTCATAAAAATATATAATATTGTCTGTGTCTTGTTTAAAAAAAAAAAAAGTAAACAATGTATGGATCAAAAATTAAACCCAAAAATTAAACAACACACATCACACAATATAAATTCTTCAATTTACTTAAAAGAGAACAATTTTTATGGGATGAAGAGAGTAATAGACTTTTCAAATAAATAAATAACACCCTACAAAGCATGTGAACCACTAGTAAACAGCCGACAACGTAGTACTGTTCTTTTTTTAAGAGATTATAAAAAGTCTTAAAAACAGAATTAGACATTTATAAATTTAGATATAATTTCCTTCTCAGCAAGATATGAGAAAAGTTATCTCCTTTAACTAGAATATTGTATTAAAAAGGTGAATCAAGCCCCAATACATGGAATTCGTATTCAAAATTTATTATTCAAATAGAAATACAAAATAAATATGAAAAGATAATGTAAACTTACCTTAGCTGAACCTTACAAGCCAAGAAGATACATATAGTAATTCCCGCGAAAAATAAACTAATTTTCAACTTTCAGCAGAACCAGAGAGAGAGAGAGCGAGAGAGAAAGAAAGAGAGAGTTATGGGAGAGACTGAAGCTAAAAAAAGACTTGGAAGGGGCGTATTCGACTCTGGGAGTTCGTGGCGTATTTAACTGCGGCTTTAAGGAATCTTGAGGAGCATATTCTGATTCCAGCCCCACAATTTAAGCAGCTTCGCCTCTTTACACGTGTGCAATCTGGTGGGCCTAGCTTTAAGACTTGGACTTTGTTACATCCCTGGTCAACTGTTTCGTTTGTGGGCATCTTGTTCACTGCCCCTCTCACTCGCTAAAACCTTTTTTCTAGAAGTTCTATTTTTGTACGGTAAACGAAAAAAGCCGGCTTCTTAGGGGGTGTTTGCAACCGCTTAAATTTTTCAACTTATGACTTAATTTAAGGAAAAGTTGATTTTGAGTGTTTTCAATAATTTAAATTCTTCAAAATTATCTACATTTAAGTTGAATAAGTTGAAGTTGGTTAAGTTGGTTTTAACAACTTCTTCAATTTAATGGCATATTTGTAATTTCTGATAAGTTATGATTTGACATCTTACTTATAAATCTCAAAATAAGTTACTACAGTGTTAATTTTGCAAACACTATTTTTTCAACTTTTTCTTCTTTTAAGCAGTTTTTGCAAACACACCACAAATTCTCTAATAAGCCACTTTTACAAACTTCTCCTTAATTTAAGCACTTAAAAAAAGTTTAAGCTATTGCAAACACTCCCTTAGTCATTATACTAATGCCATGGTTTAAAATCTACTAATTTTTTAACATCTTTTTCTTCAATTATATATCTCTCTATCTTATTAGTAATTTTCCAATTTTTAAATTGGATTGTTCGGCACGAGATCACTTGTCCCCTAGGCATTTAGATGGTTACAGTACAATTTTACGATTTATACAATAGCCATCTAAATGTCTACTTTATGAAACAATGTTGGGACATGTGACCTTATCCCAAGTTGTCCTATTACAAATGTCTCATTTCTAAAAAAACTAAAAAAATGTGTGGACAAAAATCTACCACTCAAAAAATCATATAATGTACAACACAATGTACAATTTTCTTAATAACTGTGTCAAAAATAAATGGGATATTACTAGGAGTGTTACGGTATACCGAAAAATTAGTATAGCGCACATACCGTACCGAAAAAATATCGAAGATACCGAATTTTCAGTATACAGTACCGAAATTTTTCGGTATGGTAACGGTATGAGATTTTTCATAATGAGGTATACTGCATACCGAAATTCGCATCGCATATATTTTGTAGAAAATAGTGCAAAAATGTTGGTTACATATTTTGAACATGGGTATTACAAATATGTTACTTATATCAAACAGTCTTAATGTTATATCATAGATTCACTTAAATGACATAATTTTGTTTGACAAAAAGTAACATTATTTATCTATTAAATCATTAAATGGATAAAGAATTCATATTTTTCAACTTTATAAACATTAACACGTAATATTAACAAATTTATATAAAATATATAGATTAAATAATTATATTGAAAAACAATACTAATAACTTTCTTGTCCTCATGGGATGGCGTAGCGGTGAAGGTGGGTGGTCCGGGACCGATAGATCACGGGTTTAAATCTCATTGGAAATGTTATGTGTGTGTCTGCCACATTAAGGGTGGTTTAACTCTCCTGTGTGGTTTGACTTTTATAAAAAAATATAAATTAAGTTTAATTTTTCAACTTTTTAAATTTTATTCCAATGATTAAAAGTTAGAAATTTTTACAGTTTTAGGATTCGTTCAAAACCTCCCATTGGAGTACAATGCATGCACACTTATAATAAATAAATAAATAATCCTATGAAGCCAAATGGTAAACTTATTTTCGTATAATTTATATTGAATATAAATACATAATAGACGATCTCAATCGCTAGCTAATTGCCCCTTTCCCACGTTGAAAAGTCAATAAAATTGGACTACGATGGTGTTGACGGTTTATCCTCTGCTTGGTTTTCATTTCCGGGAAATAACGTAACCAACCCACCGTCTCGAGCATCTCCAAGGAACTCTATTATTGTATAGTTGATTGTACAATTTTTTTCAAATTCATCTACAATCATCAACTCCATATTTAGCTTTATAATAAAATATTATATTTTGATATTTTTATTATTAAATTAATATACTTATTAATATTTTATTAATTATCTAATATTATATATACTTAAATATATTTATTTTTATATTTAATTTCACTTAAAAAGATATTTTTAGATAAAAAATAAATTATTAAAAATATATTTAAATAATTATAAAATAATTAATTTATTTCCACAATAATAAAACTAACAATACACAAGTACAAATCCAAAAATTACATAATATAATAGAAAAAGATAATTATATGAATTTGAATACTCCTCCCACATATGATCAATCAATACATCACGAAGAGTAACAGTGTCGTTTATTTCAGTGTAATAAAGATTAATTATATAAAGAAAACAAAAAAGTAAAAGGAAAAAAGTAAATAAAAACAAATTAAAGAAAAAACAAATTAAAACATCAATTATATTAATTAAATATATCATTATTTTATCATTATTTTATCAAATGAGTCATGGTAGTCCTACCGTGTTGATTTCATGCGCCACTTAAATGCCGCCAGTTGCTGTAGCTTCTTGGAGTGCTCATACACGGTAAAAACCAGTTAAATGCCAGAATACAATGCTTGTTGGAGATGCGCTCACAATAAATATTTTTGATGAAAATTATACCCGAACGAGTTTTATTCCGTTTCAATTGAAATATGTTTTGAGTAATTCTTATAGGTGGAGTTTGTTGTATTATAATATCGATGATTCATTTTTTTTAATTTGTCATACTTAACATTTATTATATACGCCTTGGAGTATAAGTATTTTTGTCTATTGGCAGTCAACTTAGAAAACTACAAGAATAATTTTAGATTCTACTTTATTTTTTAGGGAGCTTTCTTCTTTTACCCACTTTTATATAAAAAAATACAAAACTACCCATCCCTTAAACTTATATTCACCAAATACCAAAGATTACCAATTTGCCCTCAAATTTTTGTCAGTTTTTTTGTTTTCTTTTTTTTTTGTTAAAATCTTTCAGTGCCAATGGAGTGCCTATGGGTGCCTATGACACCCTTAGGCACTTCGTTATTTAAATTTTAGTGCCTAAGGGTGCCGATCATTTTATCGGCACCCATAGGCACTATATAATTTTTTTTTAAAATCAACATATTCCCTCTATCGGCCTACAACTTCTTCGGCCGATAGAGGGACTCTTTTTCGAATTATTCTATGAGTGCTTAAGGGTGCCGATCATGTTATCGGCACCCCATAGGCACTATGTATTTTTTTTTTAAAACCAACATGTTCCTTCTATCGGCCTACAACTTCTACGGCCGATAGAGAGACTCTTTTTCGTATTATTCTATGAGTGCCTAAGGGTGCCGATCATGTTATCGGCACCTATAGGCACTATGTATTTTTTTTAAGCATGAATTCGAAATAACAATTTTTTTAACATGAAGTGCCTATAGGTGCCGATGGGTGCCTATCGCAGAATCGCAGTACCTTTACTCGCAGTGCCTATGGGTGCCTAAGGGTTATTTGCTCTATCGGCACTGACAATTATATTCGGTGCCTATCGCAGTGCCTATCGCAGAATCGCAGTGCCTTTACTCGCAGCTTTTGACTAACTTTTATGAACAAAAAAAAAATTTAAATACCGAGTGCCGATGGGTTGCCTTAGCCAATCGGCACTCGTTGTTATACTTGTTTATCAATTGTTTTATTAACAAAAAAAATAAAATTAAGAGTGCCGATGACAGTACCTTTGGTAGTGCCTATTGACTGCTTTTGCCTATCGGCACTCGTAATTTAAATTGTTTATCAATTATTTGATTAATAAAAATTATTCTTGAAATTGGATAATTCTAGTGCCGATGACAAACAATCGGCACCCGTAGGGCCTCATCGGCACCAGTTTGCCAATTAAAAAAAGTAAGGATAAATAGGTAATATCGGGTATTCTCTAACTATTATTATAGTTGGTGGGTATATTTGTATTTTTTTAGTGAGAATGGTTAAAAAAACATATTTCCACTTATTTTTAGTCTGTAGTGTTATTTGGGCAACACATGGTTTTAATCATTTGCATGACGTGAGCATAACGTCATGCATCAAATGGCTGCTACATTTTTATTTTTTTATTAACCGAGAAAAAGCCGTAATTATGGGCACTCGGGTGTGTTGCATACAGCATACTTACATTCACTCTGAAGCTTCTCCTATCAGGGTTTATAATTAACACGTTTGTAATCAAGTACTTAATTTTTTAACGACAATAATCAATTAAAATTAAATTCAATGCTACATTTAATATAAAAATCAGAATATTTATATTGGGGAGTCTTAATTTGCTTCTTGAAAATATGATCTGCTGCAAAGTCTTAAACTAAAGATATCCAACTGCGTGATCCACTAACCTTATTTATTGCATGCAAGAGAAAATTGAAAAGTCAACGGTCAGAATAAAATATAAGAAATTTAATACATTAATGGTGACATTATGAAAAGGGCATTCACTATTAGCGGCTTGAGTTAGGCCCCTTAGGGCCTAGGGGAGATTGAGGGTGGCTCAGCCTTGTACTCCCTCCATCTCCAATATAACGTCTTTTTTTCTTTTTGATGTGACAATTTATGTGTATTAAAATAAATAGTAGTGTGAATAATAAGTTTAGAAAAAAGTGAATTTTTGTGTTAATTTTAAGGGAGTTTTCTTCTTTTACCCACTTTTACATAAAAAAACACAAAACTACTCATCCCTTAAACTTATATTCACAAAATAATCAAGATTACCAATTTGCCCTCAAATTTTCGTCAGCTTTTTTTTTTTTTTTGTATAAATATTTCAGTGCCGATGGAGTGCCTATAGGTGCCTATGACACCTAGAGATGGCAATGGATCTTGGACCCGGTCCAGATCCGTGGATCCAGATCCATTTTTCTGGATCTGGATCTTAAAAAATTGGACCCATTGAATCTGGATCGGATCTGGACTAATTTTAGAAATTACGGATCTGGATCTGGACTTTACGATATGAGATCCGGATCCGGTCCAGATCCGCCAATTTTTATAACTAAAATATTATCTTATTATCATATCTAAAATATTATATTTATATTATTCTACTTAAAATATCACATTACATTATTTGTTGAGCTTGAAATACTTAACTAGTAATCTAATAAATAGAAAAGATGGAGGAGATTGAGTGCTCACTGTCCGCAAATTTGGAAGTTTTTTTAGAGAGAAGATCATAGTTTTATAGATGATTGTAATATTTTTATAATATCATTAGTAGTTTGACTTTTTTAATGATAGTAATGCTCATATAGATTATCGTGTTATCGTAGAATTAATTAACTTAGTTAAATTTTAATTGATTTATAATTTTTTTAATTCTAACTAAAAAAACTTATGGATCCGGGTCTAGACCCGAGACCCTGTGGATCCAATGGATCTGGGTCTGGATCTCATTTTTTGAGATCCAATGGATCTGGACCGAATTTGTACCAAAGTAAAAAATCCCGGATCTGGATCTGGACCGAGAAGGATCCGGTCCAAATCCGGTCCATTGCCATCCCTAATGGCACCCTTAGGCACTTCGTTATTTAAATTTCAGTGCCTAAGGGTGCCGATCATTTTATCGGCACCCATAGACACTATATAATTTTTTTTTTAAATCAACCTATTCCCTCTATCGGCTTACAACTTCTTCGGCCGATAGAGGGACTCTTTTTCGAATTGTTCTATGAGTGCCTAAGGGTGCCGATCATGTTATCGGCACCCATAGGCACTATGTATTTTTTTTTTAAACCAACATGTTCCGTCTATCGGCCTACAACTTCTACGGCCGATAGAGGGACTCTTTTTCGTATTATTATGAGTGCCTAAGGGTGCCGATCATGTTATCGGCACCTATAGGCACTATGTATTTTTTTTTAAGCATGAATTCGAAATAACAATTTTTTTAACATGAAGTGCCTATCGCAGAATCGCAGTGCCTTTACTCGCAGTGCCTATGGGTGCCGATGGGTGCCTATCGCAGAATCGCAGTGCCTTTACTCGCAGTGCCTATGGGTGCCTAAGGGTTATTTGCTCTATCGGCACTGACAATTATATTCGGTGCCTATCGCAGAATCGCAGTGCCTTTACTCGCAGCTTTTGACTAACTTTATGAAAAAAAAATAAAAATTAAATACCGAGTGCCGATGGCAGTACCTTTGGCAGTGCCGATGGGTTGCCTTAGCCAATCGACACTCGTTGTTATACCTGTTTATCAATTGTTTTATTAAAAAAAAAAAAAATAAGAGTGCCGATGGCAGTACCAATCGGCACCCGTAGGGTCTCATCGGCACCAATTTGCCAATTGAAAAAAATAAGGATAAATAGGTAATATCGGGTATTCTCTAACTATTATTATAGTTGGTGGGTATATTTGTGTTTTTTTAGTGAGAATGGTTAAAAATACATATTTCTACTAATTTTAATTCATTTTTGAGAAATAAGACATTTGTACAGCACATTTACGAAAAAATACAAATCATTTCACTTGAAACGAGGATAGAGTATTTGTTTTCTCTTCCTTGGTTTATAAGTCAAACGCGTTGCCAGTAGTCAGAAGTATGAAATTAAGTAAATTTACTGACTATCATAATATATATTGATAGGATGTCGATTACATACAAATGCTCAGTTTAATTAAAATTATGAATTTTTCAAAAGTCAGATAACTCAGATTTAAATCTGACGTCGATTATCCTAAATTAATGGATGAACTTGGTTCTAGTTCACATTTCATTTTCATATGATTCTTTCATATATTTATATATATAATACAATGTATTGTTCTTTCTTCTCCAAAATCATTAATGAAATTAGAGAAAATTGGATAAGTTCCTATCAAGCTTAAAATGATCCTCGACCTCATGTGAATATGAGATGAGAAACCAATTTTGTGAAGTGGGCCACCACTCTGACTTAGGCGGTATTTATTTATTTTTATAAAACTTTTGTCGTTCGTCGAATACTTTTGAGTAAAATATGCATAGCGAGAAAAATTGTGGTATTCTTTGTCGTTGTGTACTTTTATGAATAATAATTGTTATGAGTAAAAAATATCACAAAATCTTGTTTATTTTAGAAAACAAAACAAAATCTATAGAACTAAAAAAAAAATGAGACAAGATATATGAATAAGAGAAAATAATATTTTATTTCTTCGTACATAATACAGTATGTGGTATTAGTAGATGAAGCTTTTCTAGCTTGAAAACTATTTCGGTCAAATTTAACTGTGTTAGCGTGATAGCATTTATATATGAAATAAGGGAAAAATATGTGATCAAATGAAAATTTGTAAAAAAAAAATATATATTTCCTTAAAATGTCGCACGAACCCTCTTCCACAACTAAGTTTGACAGAAAAAGTATTTTCACAAAATATTTTTAAGAACACAATGTACTTTTTGTTAAGAAAACGAACAAATAGTAATTTTATGAATTTTCAACTAAAGACATTATATTTGTTGTCTTTCCCCATATTTACGATACCACTTCATTTCGAACACAATAAAAATAGGTAATTAGTAATTTGGCTATTGCTCTTTCCGTCCCATAGAAAGTGTTTCATTTTTCTTTTGAACCGTTCCATAGAAAGTATCACCTTCTTAATTTTAATAAGTTATTACATATACTTTATTTGATGGACTCATAAATTTATAAAATTTTACTCACAACCCGTAAAACGCTTAATGTACCTTTGATTGTGGGAAGTCCACTTATCCACTTTGAGAGGACGAAACTTGAAAGCAATAATATATTTAGAATTTAAACCATCATTATTTAGTCTCCTTTTTTAATTTGGACAAACAAATGATAGTTGTTGCCTTCAAGCGACGTATACCCGCCGCACGCCGCTGCGGTGGGCGCAGATTATAAAATTCAAGAAAGTGGGACACTAACTTGGAATTTAGGTGTGAAACTGTATCACACTTTAGTCAAATGTTTTCATCATAATTATCTAGGGAGAAGACAAAATAATAATAATAAATAATTAAGTTGAAAATAATAATAATAAAATCCCACTAAACTTTCACGAGAGAATATAACAATTTCCCTTTGAATCCGGAGATTAAACGACAATTTATCTCAATCAAGAATATATTATGATCATAAATCCATGTTTTGTACGATAAAAACAAACACAAGTAGCAAACGAATGTGGAATAATTGCACATCAATATCTCTTAATAAACTGAATGTTTTCTTCGACAAGATTCCCAAGTTTTTCCTTTCACATGGTTAGTTTTGTTCTTATTGTTTACGATTAAGGTCATTAAACCTCTTGATTATTGACTTTGTGAATCACTTTTTGCCAATCCACTTTCCGACCTCATATGAGAATGGAAAACTTATTGACTTTGTGCAATTTGTCAGATAAACTTACATAAACTATCTAATTTGTCATAGGAGTAAAATTAAACAAAATATTTCAGCCATAATGTGCAAGGGATAATTTCATAAAAACACTTGATGATAACCTTTTTTAAACTAATGGTGTTTTTACTAACGAAAGAATTATCAAAATTTTACTCCCTGCAATGAATTAGATAATTTTGGGTGCAAGTAAACAAAGTGAATAGTCAAAGGGTGAGTAATAAAAAATTATTTCGACGGCTTTTCATCACAAATTTGCAATAAACTCGTGAGCAAGCAGCAGAAAATTAAACACAACATGCTTTACCTAACAAGAATCTCACACACTTTGTGGTAGTCGACAAATGATTCAAACTTCCCCAATCGATTGGCTGTAAAGCAACACATTTGGTACAAGATATTACAAGAGTTCCCAGTTTTCGACTTTCTTTATCTTCTTAAGCAGCTAACTAGGGAGAGTCATCATATTCTCCCACCAAGAAACGACTGCAATTAAAAACATGGAAAACCAGCAAACCAACATCATAAAAATCTCCTCAATTTTTATATTTAAATTGATGTTCAAGAAACTATTAATGGGATATATATAATAATCATTTCCAACTTGTTCTATCTAAGGCTTGGCAGAAAAGAAATATTAAATAGGAGTCACAGAGTGACTTAAAGATTACCTTCGATTTCATTTCAGGGGTTCCTCCCTTAGCTGTAGTACTACTCCCAAATCCAAACTTGGGCTTCTTTTCGGCAGGCTTTAAAATCTGAAACGAGCACATTAACGACTCATCCACGCTCATCATGGCACCGGCATTGTCAAATTCTCCACAGTAGTTTGGGGCTGAGAATATTGTCACCAGTTGTCTATCAGCAAAAAACTCATACCCATCTTCAACCACCTGCAATAATACGAGGGGTAGTTAAAACGCAAACTCCCACTACCTCACCGTGTATTAGACAAGAACACATACAGATCAAACCTGGTGTGCACGGCAAATAAGGTCAAGATCATGGTTTTGAAGAAATTCCGTCACCTTATCCTGTCCAAAAGTGAAAGATACTCCCCTATCATTCATTCCCCATCCTCTGACATCTTTACTAGGGTCGGACCACAGCAAATCACATAGTAAACCAGTTTCCGGAACATCAGTTGGACGCTGTACATTTCTGATTTGGTCCAAATCATGCAGGTCTGGAGAGAGTCCGCCGTGCATGCATAATATCTTCTCATCAACTAGTGCAGCAACTGGTAGACAGTTAAAACAATCTGTGAACACTTTCCATAGTCTTACATTAAACCGTCTTTTGCATTCATCGTAGAATCCGTATATGCGATTGACTGATGCACATTCGTGATTGCCCCTCAGTAAGAAAAAGTTTTCAGGATATTTTATCTTATAAGCAAGTAGAAGGCATATTGTTTCCAGGCTTTGCTTCCCCCGATCTACATAATCTCCCAAGAAAAGGTAATTTGATTTTGGAGGCAATCCACCATATTCGAAAAGCCTAAGAAGATCAGAATATTGACCGTGAATATCCCCTGCAAAGAAGTAATTGTGGAAAGGGAAAATTAACACTACAGTTCGATGGTAATAATATGATCCTAACACACACACACACAAGAGAGTAGCACAAATTGGAAAGGAAAATGAACACAATACATAATGATGCCACAGTCTTCAAAACCACTGTTATCTGCTTTTTAGTAAAACAGCTTAAGAAGACCAAAAGAGTTTTGTCAACTTAACATGATGCGTGCTATATATATATTTTGACAAATCAGTTCCTCAAAGATTTTTCTTTAACTATGCAATGATATGCATGAGCTTAAAAGTTACCACGGTGAAAGACTGGTAAGGATTAGAACTTCAAAGGTGACATAAAGATTACATGGTTCATGCATTCTGTCATTGAGCAAATTCTGTAAAAATATTATATTATTGAATATGGATGAAGTATGACTAAGATGACAGTTTCATGCATATGGTCCGTGTTAATAGCAGAAAAAGACAGTGAATCTATAATGTTCTTTAACTCATGCTTCTTAAATAACATGCAACCGCCTAGGACAAAGTATGCAAATAACTATACTACGAAGTACGAACTTTTAGATAAGTTTAGGCTAACACATAAAAGCTCCGAAATAAACATTTCAATGAATGCATGGAAATGGCAGGCAGGCTGTCAGCTGTTGAAAAGAGGTAATAGCAATCTCAAAACATTTCAATCGTTAAGGTACTTCAGGCTTGGTCTGGCATGGTAAGGCTAATTTTGTACACATACTAAATCCTACAATGTTAAATATTAAGAATCACACCAATGAAGAGATATTTGTTAGCAATATCCCTGTTTTACTATCAAAGGCCTAAAATGTGGCTCTATGCTTTCGACCACCACTATTTACGCATTACTATTCACAAATGATGAAAACGGAGTCAAGAAACATGAGATATGGCTGTCCACTTCCATGATCAAAACATAGAGTCCGCAATACATTTAAAATGATGTTAGTGCTTAAAACAATAATGCAGTTATCAGTTCAGGAAGCAATCAAACAAACCAACTGGCCTCTATATGTCACATAAAACCTCACTATCAACTCAGTCTAAATCTCCAAACACTCCATTACTAGACCAATAAACTCAAAACATTCTCATAATGCTCAAATAATTGAACAACCACCTCCATTTCCCAAGTCCTCAAATCAACATAGGTGTGCATACTTATGCCAAAACTCAGTTTTACCCACATGATAATAGAAGGCAAAGTCATCTTCTAGTCAATCCACCATAAAACAAACTTCGAGACAAAACATTCCAAGAAAAGTGAATCAAAGAAAAACCCTACAAAAATTATCCGCAAGACAATAAATCCGATCAAGAGCAAAACAATCATTTCCCCATAAACAAAACCCTACCACATATCTTAATCGGCGCGTCGAGCTCGAGAAGATTAGGCTGCTGCATGAAAATTTCTTTAGATTGCAAGCAGAGGCGTCTGATCTCCGACTCCGACAGCTGCACCTGCTTTCCGGGCCTCCCTTTGACCTCGAGCAATCGGTTTATTATACCATCAAGAGCCGCGGAATCCATCTAATTTCCCCCCTTCTTCAACAAAACTATCATACAAAATTAATAAACACGAACAAGTTTGCTTGTTTGGGAGAAGAATAAAGTGGGCGTGCGTGTTGTTGGAGCCTTTAGAATGGAAGACTTAACCTTTTTCTTTTCTACTGTGTATTGATTGCTGTTATCATCATCCTCCTTTTTAGTTTCGAAATCCCCTCTTTTCTTGTTAAACCCATAAGAGAGAGAGAGAGAAGGGCCAACCTCGCAGACTTTTAGAACAGTCGAGAATTTTCGTTTATTCACCCTCTGTAAGAAAAAAAAAATCCCCTTTCGATAATTTTCCACCCAAACAAGAAAAGAATTTATTTATTCTCTCACCTTTTTGTGAAATAAAACGCGTTTTAGGCTGAGAATGAATCCAAAGCAGTTGATATTCCATTTTAGCTGTGTTCTTAAAACCGGCCCGATCATTAACCCGAAAAAATAATTTTTACCGATTGAATGGGTCAACCCGGTGTGACATCATAAATATATGATTAAATTATATAAATACATAGGTGTTTTAATAATACTAATAAATATTAAAAATGACTTACAAATATATAAAACAAATATAAGTATATTTACAACTCCTAATGAAGTGGGATGAGTGTAAGTAGTTAGATGGAAAAAAAATTGATGAAAAAGAAGGAGAAACCATCCCACATCGAATAGAGAAGAAAACCAAACAGAAAAATAACCTATAAATCCATCCTTCCCTGTTTTAATTATCTGTCAACAGTTGGTAATAATTGGTCTACTAACATTATCATAAATGCTGTTTAAATTTATTAAGTATTTCTCATTTTTTGAGAAATTTATAAATAATATAGTTTAAAATATTTATGAAAATGGGGTTTTGTTTTCAGTTTCATGCTAATTGAAACCGAACATGGATCGGTTATCGACCAACCGAAAAATCGATTTACAGCCCTATTTTTTTCAAATTTTTTTTTATATTCAAATCGAGTTGACTCGGTTCACGGGTACCGGTTCAACCGGTCAAGCCGGCTGGGTCGCACCGGATATATAGCCAAAACGGGCGAATACGTAACCCGGTCCGAATTTTTGACCGGGTCCGGATTAAACCGATTGAACTAGCCGGTCCGGGCCGGGTTTCAAAACACAGCATTTTAGTATTTGCCCAGAAATTTAACCTAATTTACTCGAACTCAACGACTTCAAATTTACAGCATAGATCAAACAGATTTAAGCAACGAATCTCACTTGTTTCATATTTCCATCCGCTCCTTTCTTCAAATAACTGGAGATTTAGTCCGACGAGAGGCAAATATGATACAAATCCCCTACACTAATACTTTGGGACGCGAATTGTGAATCAGAAACTTGGAAATCTAAGAAAACTTGTACGATTCAGATCAATCTATTAGGTTTAGGTAGGCCCAGTTTTTGTTTTATGAATGTTTTGAGTGTATTGTATTCAGTTATGTAATGTTAGGCCCATAATTCAGCCCATTTATAATGGCATTTTATTTTAGTGTAAATTTCATACTAATAATTTGATTACTTCGGCACAGTTACCTACTTAGTCTGTGAATTAAATTAATTTACATTTTCAGAATGATTAAAAAGCGTGAGCAACTGCGAATTCTACCCATCCTTTAAAAGAAAGAACAAAAAATAAATAAATAAATAAATAAAGAGTTGAGATTATGCATTTATTTGAATTTTCACAAAGGAGTAGCTTCTACACTTGAACTACTAGGCGTCCTCAAAAGCTCTTCCAAATAATCAGCCCCCAAATCCTCAAACACCACCTTCACCTCCCTCTTCTTCTCCCTCCTCCCTCCTCCGCCGCAGCACCGCCGCCGCCGCATCGAGTGTTTTTCTTCAAAGCCATCGCCGGCGAGCTCCCCTCCCCAATGCAAGCTCCGATCTCCCCCAAAGACTCCCGTACCCTCTCCACCGGAAAGTTGAGCACCGCCTCCTCCCCTCGCATGGAGAAAGCAGCCTGGTCGTACACCATGGCCGCCGCCGCCGCCGCCGTCTCGAACGTCCCCAGCCACACCCTCGCGCCGTTCCTCGTCGAGTCCCTTATCTCCGCTGAAAACTTCCCCCACGGCCGCCGCCTCACGCCGCGGTAGGATTTCTCCTTTGTTTGTTTCGCCGCGTTCACCTCCTTGTTTTCTTTGGCCTTTCTGAGGGTTATTAATTGCTGCCCTTCTCCGACGACGCCGTTTTGAAGCCTTTCCTCGGAGTCGTTCTCGTGGAAGGGGATGGAATATTCCCATTCCCATGATATGAACGAGGAATTAGTTGAGGAGAAATGAGTGCTCAATGATTGAAAAACACAGGAATATAAATCCATTTGAAATATTTTCTCATATAATATTTTTGTGCTAAATATTAAATTTATGAATATTTGCAGTTTTGTTGTGGGCTCTAAGTTCGTTATGCATATGCACATATTTATACATATATGCCAATGGGTCATTGATGCAGAGGAAGGTTCAAAAAGTAAAACATTTTGTGGGTGAAAATGAATATATTAGTATATTCTTAAAAATAGAAAGTGAGGATATTTTGATTAAAATAAATTATTTTTAAGATTAAATAATTGAATGAGGAGCAAGGGGAAAGCTGTTACACGTGGGTCAAAGGTTGCCATGCAGCCATGTCAGACAAAGAGTTAGCAAAGATTGACGTATATTATTATCATGTCGTATTCCTAGCTCAATCCATGTTTATATTAATTAATGTTGGGATTTCCCTATCTTAAATTAATGTATTAGTTGTAAAATCTCTATCTTCCCTAGTGAACTCATTCTGATAATTAAGGTGGTATTTGGAATTGCTTTCATCTGCAATTGGAGTGTTTGGAACACCCAGATTTCAGCATAAATTCTCTACCAAAAATAGCCAAGATAGAGAAGTTGTCTGCTGCTATGACCCAACTTTTAGGTGCAGCTTACATCTTATCTGATTTATTGGACTATTTTATCCTTTAATAATTTCTATAATTCTCAAAA
This sequence comes from Lavandula angustifolia, assembly GCA_028984105.1. Lineage (NCBI taxonomy): Eukaryota > Viridiplantae > Streptophyta > Magnoliopsida > Lamiales > Lamiaceae > Lavandula > Lavandula angustifolia. Next base: position 6,375,003 of record CM054823.1, on the reverse strand, counting down.
AATCATTAATTTTAAAATAAATATTTTTCTTAGTTACAAATATAATTATAATTATATTTTAATATATTAGTTAGTAATTTGATAAAAACTTATTTTATATTTATTTTTTTTTAAATTCTTCAAGTTTAATGAAATAATTACTGTTAAAAATAAATATAATTGGTGATCGCTGTTTTACACCAAATAATCTTGCAAAATTGCTAGAACTAGAATTAGTACAGCAACATGTATCGAACACAGGGAACAGAGTAATTCAAACTTAAAAATCCTATCAATCAGGGTTTGGTTAGCAACTATGCAAGTTTGAGAAAATTTCTATAATCCTAAGAATAAACGAAAACAAGCAGGAATTAAACACGAAAATTTACTAATGCAAATAAAGTGGGTCCAGCAAGATGATTCACACACACACACAATCGATCACTGACACTATTAATTAATTAATCCACTTAAATCAATTGGTTGTAGGATACCGTAATTAAACTGACATATCCCCTATTCCCCCTTAATTAATCGGTAATCGCCATGGTGGACATTGAAACAACTACTTCTCTAAATTAGATGCAACCTACATTGGTGGGCAATCAATAGATTTAACACCTAATCAGCTTTAAGAACTAAGGGAACCCCCAATTTAGGAACCTACTCGTATGGTGGACATCTAATAGTCTCCTACCAAATTAATTCAATTGTCCTAAGATAATTTGCTACTTATTTAGCCTAATCCCACGAGAAACGATAGAAATACTAAATTAACTATGAATTAAACAAACATAGGGTGATCAAGCCTAAATTAATTAATTCAATTAATTAAACCTAGATTAATTCAGAACCTAAGTGATTAATTTTAAGCCCTAGTCTCACGAAATTAAAGTGGTGTGTGTTTCACATCTCGCCGGCCCCTAAAAAGACTTAGCTACGCATATCGGTCGGACTAGCCAGATAGACCGAATTGCAGAACATAACACAAAATATGCTGAAAATCATGAAATAATTATGCACGAAAATTCAAACAATAACAAAATAATCAGAACACCAATAAGTACGAAATTAAACCCTAGGAATTATGAGATCATAAATTAAACTCTTCAAATCATCCTACAGGAAAATTAAGCGGAAGCAATCCAAATACGGGAATGTAAAACGGAAGCAGGAACATGTTGTTTCTCCAAATCGTACTACAATTCACGAAATTAAAATAAGAAATTTGAACTCTGAAAATATGATGAATACTCCTTCGGACTCGGATCTCGCTCACTCTCGCGATTCTCTCTCGGCTTTCGGATCTCTCTCTCTTGGACTCCTTCGTAAATGATGATGATGAATTCTCAAATTAAAATCTATCCCTTGGACTCTTCCTCACGTTGGCAGTAGAATAAGATGATGATGAAAAATAAAATAATAATCCCTCAAAATCTCCCTCACGCTGGCTATATGAAGATGATTAAATTAATCATGAGATGGGCTTATGTGCATCATGTTGCACATGTAATATGATCCAATTTCTAATTTTGACCCGGTTTGACTCGGGTTGACCCGGTTTGACCCATTAAATTAAAAAAAAAAACAAAAAACAAAACCTACAGCTCGCGTTCATCAACGCAGCTTTTATTAATGTTTTCAGCTTAATAGATGTAAAACGATTGAAGGTGGAATTTCAGAAATATTGTATCAACAATTATCTTCAATTCAGCGAATATTATACGAATTGGACTGCTGCGCCGAGAATTCGACGGCGGCGCCGAGGTGGAGTAATTCGACGGCTTGGAAGAATTCGGCGGCTCCGTAGACGACAGGATTTCTTTCAAACGAGCTTGGGTATCAGAATTGGTATATAATTTCTTAGTTGGAATCAACAATCAACAATGGGTATAAGATTTTATGCTTTAATTAATATTCTCTTGTTGTTGTGATGCTCTAATTTCAAGTAACAGCTTCAATGTTTATAATTGACACATTATTTTATGTAATTGACACTTTACTTCAGGATCAAATTCACAATTTCTAATGATAATTAACAACTTTCTTTATTATGCTTGATCTTGTTGCAATTCAAACTTCCTTGCAGAATATGTAGCCCAAACAAACTTCCAGAATATTGTCATTTTATTTCTGTTAGTTTAATTGACACTTTGTTTAGTCAAGATTGACACGGGTCGCGTAGACAATTAATATTATGCTTGAACACTTTTAATGAGCATAATTGACACTTTTAATGTGTATAATTGACACTTTGAATGTACATCATTGACACTTTCTTTTATCACAAACATCCAGAACATTTTTGATGATATTCTAACATCCTTGCGAAATTGGAGCGAAAACAAACATCCGTAACATTTGTGATGATATTCAACCTCCCGAATACAAATGATTCGAAAATAGTAAGAAAAAATTATTAAATGTATTTTTATAGAGCGGTGTCATTTTATTTCATCGTAGTGTTACTTTACGTAGGTAAAAGTGTCAATATTTCGGAAAGTTGCGGATCGTGGATTGAAGATAGCCAAACAAATTGCCGATGATGGAACACTTGTTTCAGTTGTTGTTAATCATCCTTGTCATGATATTCATACTAGAGAAGGTATTAAAAAATATTATAATTTTGTTAAATTCTATTTTTACACTTTTGTTTATTGAAGATTGACGCTTATATTTATTACAAGTGACACACATGTTCTGTTCTTCTTGTTATAGATAATATTACAGATTTGTCGGGTTCTTTGCTTGGTTTAAAGGATAGCAGCATTGAGTATATGTATCAAACGTATTGTGCATATGCTGCTAATGTTGGATTTAGCGTAAGAAAATCAAATTCAGTAAAAAATGTTGCTGGTGTTACTATTGCAAAGATATTTGTTTGCTCATCTCAAGGAGTGCGGGGCATTACAGCTGATTCTTTGGATGCTGAAAGAAAGAGTTCTAGAAAGTACGTAACCCGGACAAATTGTAAAGCTATGCTGAAAATCAAGCTAACAGATGATGAAATGTATGAAGTTACTCAACATGTCATGGAACATAACCATTCACGATGTAGGAAAGAATTGAGCTACTTGCATCGTTCAGAACGGACAATTACAAGTGATAAGGCTGCACTTATTGAAGGTATGATATCATCTGGGATAAGGACTGTAGACACATTTCGATTCATGTCGCACGATGCAGGTGGTGAGCAACTTCTTGGTCATACCAAGAAGGATCACTTGAACTTTGTGAACCGACTGAAAATGTTAGCAGTAGAAGGTGGTGATGCACAGAGCTTGATTGACATTCTCCACCAGCAAAACGCTGAAGACCCAGACTTCTTTTTCCGTGTGAGGCTTGATGATGATGGTAGGTTCCCGTAATGTATTTTGGAGAGACTCCATGATGAAAGAAGACTATATGGTATATGGAGACGTGCTTATTTTTGACACGACATATAGAACTAACAGGTATAACTTGATTTGTGAACCTTTAGTTGGATTGAATAACCACTACAAAAATGTTATGTTTGGATGTGCATTTATATCAAATGAGCAGGGAGGAGTCTTTTGCATGGTTGTTTGATGTGTTCAAAAAGTCTATGGGAAATAAAAGTCCAGCTTAGTATTTTTACGGATCGGGACAAAGCTATTGCAAATGGACTAGAGAAGGTGTTCCCAACAAAGAAAGCATAGACTTTGTATATGGCATTTGTACCAAAATGCTATAAGTAGATTTGGAAAATTGAAATCTAATAAGGAGTTCAACGATGCATTTAGCAAATGTTTGACAGTACGTTCAAATGAAGATGAGTTTGAGGATTGTTGGAACACAATGATTACATCCTATGGGTTGAATGATCAAGAGTGGTTTGCTAGGTTGTATCAACTCGTAGAAAAATGGAGCACCGCCTATAACAAGGACTTTTTCTCTCTCCGGTATCTTATCTTCACAAAGAAGTGAGAGCACAAATAATGCGTTGGGGTTTGCTTTGCCAAAAAAGACAACGAGTTTGAATGAGTTTTACAAAATATTTTCGAGAACAGTTGAACAATGGAGAAGTAATGAATCAAATGATGAATTCAAATGTTCAATAGCCCGACCTGTATCCCCGCTTGCCATTGTTGGGAATTCTCAAGCATGCTTCGAGGTATATACTCTTACGGTTTTTAAAAAATTTGAGAAAGAGTTCTTGACATCGATTTCCACTACATTCCAGCTTTATATGTGAAGAAGATGGTGTGAAGATTTATCGGGTTACTAATGACAAGAACAATAATCATCAATATGTCGGTTTTTATTCTTTTGGAAGTTTGGTTGGTCGCTTCTTGCAAAAGATTTGAAGAATGTGGACTATTATGCTATCATTGTTTGAGAATACTACATGTCCATTGTGTGACCGAAATACCGGATTGCTACATCAAGAAGAGATGGACAAAATTTGCCAAGCAAGAGGTATGGGATAAAGTGGCCGAGGCAAACAAAGTAGTTCCAAATTTTTCGGAAGAGTTCTTGGAGAAGTCAATTGATGAGAAAGTGTTATAATCTTGTTCTAAAAGTACAAGATAGTGAGGAGATGCGGAGAACTGTAGAAGATGGGATTAATAATGTCATTTCGAATGTTAATGCATTGATTGCTGCAAAGGAAAAACCAGTACATGACATTATTATTTCAAGTTCATCAAATCAAGTCTTGGATCCATCTCATGCAATCACAAAAGGGAGAAAACAGAAAAGGATAAAGGGTAATACAGAAACAAAGAAGCTGAAGAGGAGAGCATTAAAAGATACTTCAACCTCAAAACCAACAAAGGAGTTTGGTACAAAAACTCCTAATCCAAGATTGTTTTAGTTAACAATTGACACTTTCTTTTATCAACATTGACACGATTAGTAAATATAATTGATACTTTTATGTAATGTGATTGACACTTTCTTTGATCAATGGTTGACTATCTCGATCACTTTTACCGTTAGTTTAATTGGCACGTTGTTTAGTCAAGATTGACACGGGTCGCGTAGAGCATTAATATTATACTTGAACACTTTTAAAGAGCATGATTGACACTTTTAATGAGTATAATCGACACTTTTAATGAACATCATTGAAACTTTCTTTTGTCAACTATGAAACTTTTAATTAACATACTTGACAATTTTGTGTATTATGACTGACTGTTTGTTTTATCAGTAATCCACACTTTCTTTAATCATGATTGACAAATTATATTAATTGAATTGACACTTTAAAGTGTCAGGCAACGCCGATACAATTATATTAGTTGAATTCACACGTTCTTTTATTGACATTGACACCATTATTGAACAGGATTGACACATGCATTGAACATGATTGACACTTTTTTGAAACATAATTGATAGTTTTCTATAACATATAAAAGAATACAAACATCGACACTTTTCTTTAAGATAATTGACACTTCGTTATAAGATGATTGACACTGTTACTAAAGAAATAAGAAATATCAGAATTTAACATCATCAGTAGATAAAGATTCACATTAATATCACCTACACTAGAAAACCTGTTCCAATTTTTAAAAACAAATCTTAAAAGCTAGATCAATAATATTCAAATGCATCTACCAAAGTTAAAGAAACAATCCCTCAACAACTTCCTCCTTAAAATCATGATTTTGAAACAAATTTTTTAACTTCCACCAGATCAGCTTGCATTAGCTCATTGTAACTTGAAAGGATAATCCTTGTGCAATATTTTGCTCGAAGCATTCTTCTTCGACCAATCTAATAATATACAGCAAGAAAAAAAATCAAGTTAGTTAAATTTTTAGAATAATAAGCAGATACATAAAGAAAACATATTAAAGTCATACCTGCAACAAATCCTCACACACATAAGGCACCCCTATGAAGTTTTCCATGTGATTCATTAGAAAAACACCACAATCAACATTAGTTTTGTCATTCTGCCATGCAAAATCTATGTTTTCAATAACATATCCATCATACTCAGCAGCTTTGGGATGATACAGCAACTTTAGGAATTTCCCTAATTTTTTTTTTCTGGATATCATAGAATGACACTTTATATCAATAAAATTGATACTTTCAATTAAATAGATTGACACTTAGATTTTATAATACATAAAAATGACTAAATACATACCAATTCTTTGACAAGGCCCATGAAATCTGAATTCTCTTTTGAATTTGACTTCACATTGTCAATATAGTGCACTTTTCTCATATTGAAGTCAATTACAGCTCCAAAAAAATGAGTATTGAAGCATATTGGAAAATATATCTATATAAGAATGAAAATATTTCAGCATATAATATATCTATATTGGAAAAAATCATTGAAATTTTCTCTTACCAAATTTGCCTTCATGAGATCAGTGCCCTGTTCCAAGCGTGTCATCCAATACATCCAACAATTTATGACATCGACTTCCCTTTCAGCTTTCTTTGTACAATCTTTTTCATTTGTGCAGACTTTAAGAGCATTCTAGATGGAAAAAAATAAATAATGAGTAGAACAATTTATTAAAATAAAGATTAGAAATTAACAATTTTGTTTACCGAGAATTGACAATTAAAATAGAACTTGTCAATGTTTTTTGAATGGGCTTGAGCTCGATATTTCTCTGCTTTGTTCAGCAAAAGACTCCAAACATCAATAACACTAATGTCAATAAATGTAGAATCTGTCATGCTGTTCATAGCGCAGAATGAGACGAAGAATCGACCCGCATGAGCAAAGACAGTTTCTCTGTTTTATGGGAAAATATATTAATGACTGATAGTTAAGAACATAGTTTTAAAGAACAAATAAACTATAAATACTTACTCAATTTTTCGCCGATGTGTGTGGAAAAAGTAATCAACAACATCCTTCTCCATTTGATTAAGTTCTGACAACTGTTTCACATATTTCTTCATGAATTGGGAAGTATACTTAGAATTTTCTCCTCTAGCAATCCAATCAACATTGCATACTGGCCATGGATCCATTGTTTTCAATAGGCTAACTGTTAAATATAGAGTGTCATTTGGATGGAGACATGTGTCAATTATTATTTATCAAAGTGTCAATTTAAAGAATACTAAATACCTTCATCAGCAGCTGCCAGTTCTGATATTCTGGTGATCAAAGAATCAATATGTCCATCATCAACTATTTCCACACCTTCATCAGTTTGTTTCTGGGATGTCTCATATGTGCTTTGTGATAAGAGATTGAAATTTGGAAGTGGATGATTCCCGTGTTCTTCATCAGTCTTTAAATGATCCTTTTCCACTACACAAAAAGAAAAGATAGATTACATGTCATTTGCCTACTTATTTTGAACAAATCATGATATAAACTACCTGCTTGTTTTGAACATTTCTTCATATTGATGAATTGTTCAACTATCATGTCAATGAAAGCATGGAAATCTGGATTCTGGAAAAATTCATCAATATCATTCTGTGCAGAGCCTTCGGAAACCACTCCTTCAACCTCTTTATCATCACCAACAGTTAATTTCTTTAATCTCTCCAGATGAACATGACTAATTACTCTTAAGTCCCTTTGCAAGAGTAGGAATGTCTCATTCAAGGCCTATAAAAATACAAAGTTAATCAACAGTTCTGATAAAACATTGACACTTTTCTACAACATAATTGACACACTTATCCAGAATAATTGACACTTTGAATTACAAAGATTGTCACTTTTACTGAAACAAAAATTGTCAAGTTTATTGAACATAATTGACACTATGATACGTAAAAAAACATGGATGTATAGTTAAATGCCCTTAAAAACATATAAATATAGTCAATTAAAATTGACACTTTTTATGCATATAATTGACACGTTTATTGAACACATTTGACACTTGAATAATATAAATACTGACATCCTTTGCCATAGCTTTTATCTCTGTGTCATTCTTCTCACTTGCTGGCAGATGATACACAATCAATCTGCTATCACTTTGCTCTGATTTTGGTGGGACTTCTTTAGCTGAATCTGCCAAAACTTGATCTTCAAGTTCAGCTTCAGTTGGACATGATTCTTTTCTCTGATCTTTACTTCTCAAACTGACTGGTAAGTTTCTTCTACCCAAATACCCAAAGTCCCCAGCAGCAAACTCCAAATCTAATCTATCTTTGAATTTTTCAGATGTCCAATGCTTAATTAAGGGCAAGCTACTGCTCTCAGCTTTACCCAACCACATAAACCGGTGAAAATAGACAAGGGGCAGTATTAAAACACAGCCACTGACATTCTTAAGTGATTGAACACCTTTACACAATCGTTCAATAACGAATGAGCACCAATCAAAGCTATTAATACTAGGTATATCAATCAGTGACTTAAAAACTGAAAAATCAATTGTTTGATTCTTAGTAGGAGCAAGGAAACATGACAGACTATAAAGAACAAACAAACGTTTGAAATCATCCCCCCCCCATCTCTTAATCTAGGCCCACTTAACATATCAGCTACAGTAGACTGATTCACCTCCTTCTTCTCAAACCCATTCCTCCTATTAAACTCATTCAAGATAGGCTCACTCTCTTTGTCATTTATCAAGACCTTATTGCCGTCATTTCTAGGAAGAAGAAATAAATCCCTAACATCATCTGCCGTATAGACAATTGTCTTATTGTTAGAGAAGGTAAGAGCACGGCTAATGGGATTAAAGTTTCTAATAAACCAAAACATTTTAAACCATTGTATGTATTTAAACCCCTTCAAGTAAAGAAGACCATCAAAACCAATTTCTTTCAAAGCTGCTATTTGATGATCATTCAGCTCGAGATATGATTTGACATAATCGAGCGAGCCTACACTTTACAAGAAATAGTGTTTGCAAAGACCTTGCACGTAAAAATAGAGAAACAACAGCAAGGTATTAGGTTTATTTTTCTTATAGTAATTTGATGATAAGTACCTTTTTACTTACTCTTTTGATGTTCGAGGATCACTCATCTCCGAGATGTTCTTCTTGCTCGGTTGGTTTCTTTTTCGTTTCCCAGCTTTGGAAACAGGTCTTTTTGCATCCTTTTTTCCACCTTCTTCAGTTGAATCAAGTATATCAACTCGAGAAGCAGTAGATATAGATTCAGACTGTTTTTCAAGTGGAGCAGAAACTGGATCTTCAACTACTGAAGGTATTTCTGGAAGATTGGATGTAGCTTTAAAATCTTTTTCTTCTGCACCTTTCATCAGTCTTTTTGGCGCATCATCAATAGCTTTTTTAATTTGAACATCACGTGCAGCTTTAGTCTTCTTTTGATATGCCCCTTTGGACTTTTTTTGAGGGGGATCATCAACAGCAGCTGTACCTTTAGAAAGTTTCTGATCAGGAGCAGAAACTTCGCCTCTTTGCTGTTTTTGATGTGTAGCTTTGTGAACTGCAGAATGGTCTTGATCTGCGAACGTAACAACTAATTTCTTCTTGGGGGGTGGAGGTGCATCAGAAACAGAACGTAATGCTCTTCTCCTCGCTGCTGCAAGTGGAAGTTCTGTTGGTAGAAGAATATTAATTGGCTCAGCAGCAATAGGGACTTCAAATGCCCTCGAAGAATCGAATTGATGGGGATTTAAATCATCGTTAGCACGACCTCTAGTCTTTGGTGCCATTATTCTGAGAAAATAATAACAATCATTCAGAAGATAAAAACAAACAGATACAAGTGTCAATTAGTATAAGTAATAGTAGCAATTATTGAGCCGGAAAAAAGACACAAATGGGGGTATAAATTAATGAAAGCATATCAGTTTTTGAAAATATATGAGTCATTTTTAAGAACTAAAAGTACCAAAAACCCTAGATTCAAACAACATGAATGAATAAAACTTCAGAACATTGTGAACACCAGAACATTGTGAAAACCAAAATCAAACAGCTAATGTTGATTGTACCGGAACATGTGTCAATTACTATGAGTAATAATAGCAATTGTTGAGATGGTTAAAACAGACACGGAGTGGGGTAAGAATTAACAGAACCAAAAATTGCGAAAACACACAAGTCCTTCTCAAACCCTATATTGAAACATATTGAATGAACAGAATCACAAACATCGTGAAAACCAAAATCAAACAGCTAATGTTGAATGTACCGGAACATGTGTCAATTACTATGAGTAATAGTAGCAATTATTAAGATGGCTAAAACAGACACAGAGGGGGGTAAGAATCAACAGTACCAAAAATTGCGAAAACACACAAGTCCTTCTCAAACCCTATATTGAAACATATCGAATGAACAGAATCACAACTCAAAACAGACTATTGAAGTATAAACATAAAAATGTCTTATTCTTATTCATCAATCGAAAGTGCGTTAAAAACTGAGAGTTACCTCAATATTCTATCGGCGCACGAATACAGAAGAAATATCGCAGACTGTGATGGAGAATGAACCCGCGAACAAGAAAGAAGAAATTGAAAACCGTATACTGAGATGAACCCACGATCAAGCGATAACTATTTGCGAAATTGAAAACCGTATACTGAGAATGAAAAACTGTAATGGAGAATGAACACACGATCACGCGAAATATCGAAGCTTCTGGCGTTTTTTTTTTTTTTTTTTTTAATATTGGACCGGGTCAAACCCGGTCGAATTTAGTCAAACCGGTTCAATCGGGTCAAAATTGAAATTTCAAATCATGTTGCATGTGCAACATGTTGTATATAAGTTTTTGCCATTAATCAATTCCCCCCTTTCTCTCGCTGGCGAAAAGATGATAAGGATGATTCAATTAATCAATCCCTTCCTTATGTGTGTGAGCGGCGGTAATATCTTTAGGGTTTTAATTCTTTGATTCCTTGTAGAAGTAAAAATCTTATCCTAAGTATGGAAAGATATTATTAGATATATTATATCCAAATCTTTCCATACTCCTTCTTTCCTTATCCGTCACTTTCCTTCTACGTAAATTTCGCTCAAATTAAACCCTTTTAATCCTTAATTCCGTGCATGGCACCTCATCATCTTGTCATCGCCACATCAACTCGGGAATCTGTAAAACAACACAGAAATGCAATCCAACAGTCCAAATGACGCCAAAATAAATAGAATTTGCATAGTACGAATTCTGACTCATCAATAATTATAGCTACATAATTATTAAAATTATATAAAAATATTATTATTATGGATTTTAAGCAAATAAATAATATTTAAAATATAATAGTATGATATGTTTATGTTAATATGATATATTATAAATTTATATAATATAAAAATTAATATTATTTATTATAAATTATAACTATTTTATAAGATTGAGGGCAAAACGAATATTTTATTTAAAAATTTAAAATAAGCTATTGATATCAGCAGTTTTCCAAACACTATTTTCCCTACTTTCAGCAGCTTTCAGCACTTATTTCCAAACACCAACAAATTCTCAAATCAGCAGCTTTCAACACTTATCAATAAGCTTCAGCTACTCCAAACACCCACTTAATGTCTCACTTCTTTTCGACACAAGAATTAAGAAAATTATATTTTATAATATACTCCCTCCGTCCCGCTAATTCTGTCCCAGTTGACTTCGGCACGGAGATTAAGAAATTTTAGTTTAGTGTGTATTTTATGAGTTTTAATTGTATAAAGAAAATGACACAGTTTTCGAGGAGTGGTTGGTGGAAAGAAATGAGAATTATCCAAATTTTTGCAAAGCTAGTAAAAGACAATCGATTTTTATTTTTTATATTTTTTTATATTGTATTTGAAGAAATAATCTAAAGTTTTCAAAAAGATAAAAATCATAATTTTCTGAGTTCGGAGCGGTATATAATCGAGTGGGAGATATATTTTTGAAGAGAGAGAGTATAAGAATGTGGGGGTTGAGTAGTAAGTAAGGGGGACCCACTTCATTTTATGTTTAAAAGTAATTTTTACTATTTTAGAAAAGATGACAGTAATAGCGGGACAGCCCGATTAGACAAGTATGACAATAATAGCGGGACGGAGGGAGTAGTATATTATTTAACTTTTTGATAGTTAGATTATGTCCACACAATATTTGTCATTTTTGAAATGAAGTAATGAACCACCTATAGTGAAACATTCCAATTAGGAAAGCGAACCACTTACAATGAAACATGGAGTATTTTTTAAATTCCAAACATACCTTATTTTATAAAGCAATCCAAAATCAGATAGGGGTGTAAGTGGTTCCGCTCCGAACCGCGAAATCGGTCGGACCGAACCGAACCAAACCGAAAAATGTGATTCGGTTCGGTTTCGCGGTTTGGTTCGGTTTATTTTTTTAAAAACCGTTTACATTCGGTTCGGTTCGCGATTTCAAGAATTTTTGAACGGTTCGAACCGAACCGAACTAATATCCTATTTTTTTTATTTTTTTTATTTAATATTTGTCTTTCTTATATGAGAATATTGTTGGATTTAGATATTAGATTTAAGTTTAGATCAATTCTATTCTATACAAATGAAGAGAAAGGAGTAACAACTCTATACTTATGAGTTCGGAATGAATGCCATCTTATAAACTATTATTCTTGCATTATTTAAGATTTAAAAAATAAATAAAAAAATAAAAAAGTGAACCGATGAACCGAACCGAACCATTTATAAGCGGTTCGGTTCGGTTCGGTTCGGTTCGGTTCCGATATTGAAAAATCCATCAAACCGAACCGAACCATTTCTATGTATTTGGTTAGGTTCTTAAAATATATAAAAAGTCGAACCGAATCGAACCGTTACACCCCTAATCAGACATTTTAAAATCCCATATGCAAAAATTAGACATGATTAACATGACATACGACTCAAATTAAAAGCTAACTTTCATGTTAAAAATGAAATATAAACTGGTTTTTGTTTGCCATACATGAGAGTTTTAAGTGTTTTTTGTTTTTTTGTTTTAACAAAAGCATTCAGCATAATAAAATCAGACAAATTTTAATTCATTTTATAAAGCCAGCCATCTAACATTTTTACTTCTTTCTATGAAATCTGATTGTGGTTAAAATAAGATACTAAAAGTAAAATAACCCACACTTCGATGCTTCTTCGATGTTTCTGTCTTTGTTCAATTACGTCTAATGCTTCCCATCCAATCTTTTGTCATTTTCGCACTTTATTCTTCTTTAGATATGTCTTGAATTTTAAAGACTTGAAAAAAAAAAAAATTAGCACAGATATATGCTCTTACTTTTCAATATTGCTTACATAAATATAAGCATATGCTGAAATATAAAATATAAATTTAATGAGTGGAACTGCTATAAGTCACACTCCAACTATAGAAACAGAGTCCGATTAATGCAAATTACCAAATGCAGATCCCCTTGATTTTTTTTTTTAAATTGATTGACTTATCATTTGTGGCACTAGTGTGTTTTTTTTTCTTTGAGAAATTGCTTGGAAACGAATAACCCATTTCCAATTTTCAGAGAGCTATTTAAATTTTTGTCCCAAAATATGTCATGGCTCTTTTGAAGCTTGACAAGAGAATGAAAGCTAATTAGACAGATACCAAATCACATTTGGACATGTTTTCCAGAAATATTTTGCTTTTAACAATTGAAAATTCCTACCTCTTTCGTGGATGAACCTACACAACCCTTTTTAGGTCAATAAATTGAACCCTTGGAAGGGGACATTATTGTCACTATTTTCATGTCAATGTCAAAAGCCCACGATAGGTTTGTAACCAGCAGTTGGGATCCTTTATCCTATAATCTCGTATTTCACTATTATTTTTAGTTATAACGATCATGTGGGTGTAATTAATAAGCATTCGTGATATTGATTCTGCATTTGGTTGTGGTATCATGTTGGTTATCAATTGATTGAATATGTAAATCGCGATATGTGATTTAAATGTATGAGCTTCAAAATTATGTTCTTAGCACAATGGCAGTGTAAGATATAAGCTGCTATTACAATAAATCTGATAAGTTTGAAAATAAAATACAATGAAGAACAGAATAAGAACTTCGTCGAGTCGAGGATGACCTCTATCCGCAAGACGAAATACGCCCCGGGTAGTGCTCTCGGATCTGGCGTATCGTCCCCAAAGATGAAACGATGACGTCTCGAAGTATTGCAGCACCGCAGAACAACGAGCTCCGGCGAACTGGACTTCCGGCGATGATAGAACTTCTGGACAACTTAGGACACTAGGATGCAATGCAGAGCAAGAAAAGATTTTGTTGTTTTGAAATGTCATGCAGACATGCCTATCTATAGGCTGTTCCACCTAGGTGAATAATGCCGGAGCATTTATTTCGTCAAGTAGCGGAAGGAAAGTGGAGAGATGGAGGACACTTGAACAGTCTCATTCCAGAGACTTCCAAAAAGAGATGATTTGGTGCAGCAGGAGCACTGCACCAGGAGCTGGATCAGACCACCAATTTCGAGCTAGGTCAGTCCACAAATATCCCACCAGCCCAATGCCAAAGCCCAACTGCCAAGGCCTAACGGACAAGCCCACGGACTACCCAAAGGACCAATTGCCAAGATCCAAGTCCAAGGACACGGATCGGAGTCGGGGCCGCGTGTGAGGCGGTCGGGAAAAAAGCTTGCGCGCATGAGCATGTGTGGACCAAGCCCACCACATGTTACTTTGTTATCTCCTTCAAGGTGGTAGACACTTAAATACCACAATAAAGTTTGCACATTAATCAATGTGGGACATTGATTAATGTAATAACTCTCTCAATCCCGTATAAGGTAAATTTCTCCACTTTAGGTAACATTTTGATTTTGTCCCCCAAAACTTCAAGCCACTATTTCTCACTCACCGAAAATCGGAATCGAGACCGAAGTCCTTAGCAACTCTTGCTCTAGTGCTACGTCTTGGTTCTAAAGCTTCAGGATCGGCAGCAAGCCGCTTACGCGTAGCAGGTTCTACCCCCACATTACCAGAACTACTAACAACTTCTCTTATTTCACCACTAGAGTTCGACTCAACTTTATCATCCTTTTTACATGGATATATATATTCAAAGAATATATCATTCCTTGACTCAATAGTAGTTCCAACATTCATATCGGTCACGACCGACTTATGAATGACAAACCGATATGCACTACTATTCAGTGCATATCCTATAAAGATAAAATCGACGGTCTTAGGTCCGATTGCAACTTGCTTAGGCAAAGACACTTCTACCTTAGCTAAACACCCCCACACTTTGAGGTATTTATAGGAAGGTTTTCTTCCTTTCTACAACTCGTAAGGAGTAACATCCCTACCTTTTAGAAGTATTTTGTTCAAAAAGTAGTTAGCCGTCAAAACGGCTTCCCCCCCACATGTTCTGAGGCAGTCCAGAACTTATTAACAAAGCGTTCATCATCTCCTTTAAAGTTCGGTTCTTCCTTTCAGCAACACCATTTGATTGAGGCGAATATGGGGCGGTGGTTTGATGAATAATACCACTTGTCTTACACAACTCTTTGAACGGAGCTACATACTCCCCACCTCTATCACTTCGTACCATTTTGATTTTACAATCAAGTTGGTTTTCGACTTCAGCTTTAAAGTTAATAAAAGTTTCAATCGCCTCATCTTTACTTCTTAAAAGATAAAGAGTACAATATTTCGTGCAATCATCAATAAAAGTAATAAAATACTTTTTCCCACCTCTAGTTTGTACAAACTTGTCACATACATCAGTGTGAATTAGCTCTAGAGGCTTGGTATTTCTTTCTACAGAATGAAATGGTGACTTAGTCAACTTTGCTTCAACGCAAACTTCACATTTGGTTTTGTTAAACTCATTTACTTTAAGTAAATCGAGATTAACTAATCTTTTTATCGCATTTAGATTAATGTGTCCTAATCTAGAATGCCATAAATCAGAACACTCAGTCAAGTAGGAGGAAGTAGCTTCATTTTCATTATTCTTGCCCTCACGGGGCTCTTGGCGCAAGACCATTACAGACAACTTGAAAATGCCCTCAGAGAGGTATCCTTTTCCTAAAAACATACCAAATTTTGACAAAATAAATTTGTCAGACTCAAAGACTAGTCTAAAACCTCTCTTGACTAGTACAGAGCCGGACACTAGATTCTTGCAGATATCTGGGACATGCAACACCTCTCCAAGAGTAAGGTTCTTCCCGGAGCTCAACCTTAGCACACAGTACCATAGCCAACTACCTCGGACGAGGCTTGATTTCCCATATTGAGCTTCCTCCCTTGGCAACTCTTGTACTTGGTGAAGCAACTTCGGTCACCCCAAACATGCATCGTGGCAGCGGTATCAATATACCACTTCCCCTCATTCTCCACGATATTTGCTTCTTCGGTGACAATGAGGTCTATCTCCAATATGTTGGCTTGTCGAGCCTTCTTCTTTTTTGGCTTACGGCAGTCCTTGGACATGTGGCCGGATTTGCCACAGTTGTAGCAATCCCCTTCAAACTTGCGGGCTTGCACCTTGCCCTTCCCTTTGGGATTGCTGTTTGGACGCCCTCTCTTGACAGTGTTGGAGTTTCCACCTTTCTCTGTGAGGTTGACTCTCGGTTCCACGGGTACTTTGCCCTTCCCATCTCGAGTCCTCATATCGCTCTCGATGCGGAGCTTTACAACAAGATCTTCAAGCGTCATTTCCTTTCGCTTGTGCTTCAAATAGCTCTTGAAGTCCTTCCAGCTCGGGGGAAACTTCTCAATCACGTTTGCCACAATACAAGCATCTGGCAAAAGCATTCCTTCGGCGTGGACGTCATGGACAATGAGTTGGAACTCTTGCGGTTGCTCCATGACCGGTCGAGAGTCCACCATTTTGTAGTCCAAAAACTTGGCGACTACAAACTTCTTGGTTCCTGCATCGTCAGTACAATATTTTCTTTCAAGTGCCTCCCAAATTGCCTTGGAGGTCTTTACATTTGCATACACATTGTATAGACTATCATCTAGTCCACTAAGCAAGAAGTTTTTACAAAAATATTATGAAGTTAGCCAATTTTCATATGCTATACGGACTTCCATATTCTCTTCGGTTTCACTTGGAGGGGCGGGTGCATTCTCCATCAGCACGGTTGTAAACCCCAATGTTGTCAAGTAGAACAACATATTTTGCTTCCATCGTTTGAAGTCGGCTCCACCAAACTTCGCCGGCTTCTCGGCAGCGGGCAATACTCTAGACGAGTGTAAAGGTGCCGTCAACGTCAGGGTCGAGCTCCCACCACACCAAGGTGGTTCACACTCCCAAAAGGGACATTGTTCTGCAAAGCAGAAGACATAGCAGTGAAGTTAAATGACATTGGCACGGTTAAGTGCGATTCTTTCGTCGGTGGCGGCGGACATGACAGCAAGAGTTGGATTATCAAAATCTGGAGTAGGTGTCGGCACAGACATCGGTGGGACGACATTTTCTGTGGAGGCGAGGACGTCAGAGGTGGAGGAGACAGCGACAAAGGCGGCATTGTTGATGGCGGCAACGTCGGAAATGGCAGCAGATGAGGAAGACATATTTCCAAGCAGCTTAGGTAGGTTATTTCGTCTTGCGATTGTAAGATATAAGCTGCTATTACAATAAACCCGATAAGTCTGAAAACAAAATACAATGAAGAACAGAATATGAACTTCGTCGAGTCGAGGATGACCTCTATCCGCAAGACGAAATATGCCCCGGGTAGTGCTCTTGGATCTGGCGTATTGTCCCCAAAGATGAAACGACGACGTCTCGAAGTATTGCAGCACCGCAGAACAACGAGCTCAGGCGAATTAGACTTCCGGCGAGGACATAACTATTGGACAACTTAGGACACTAGGATGCAATGCAGAGCAAGAAAAGATTTTCTTGTATTGAAATGTCATATAGACCTGTCTATTTATAGGTTGTTCTACCCAGGTGAATAATGCTGGAGCATTTATTTCGTCAGGTAATGGGGTAGTGGAAGGAAAGTGGAGAGATGGAGGACACTTGAACAGTCTCATTCCAGAGACTTCCAAAAAGAGATGATCTGGTGCAGTAGGAGCACTGCACCACGAGCTGGATCAGATCACCAATTTCGAGCTGGGCCAGTCCACAAATATCCCACCCATCCCAATGCCAAAGCCTAACTGCCAAGGCCCATCGGACAAGCCTACGGACCACCCAAAGCACCAATGACCAAGATCTAAGATCAAAGTCCAAGGACACGGACCGGAGCCGGGGCCAGGGCCGCGGCGCGGCGCGCCGCGTGTGAGGTAGTCGGCGAAAAGGCTCGCGCATGAGCATGTGTGGACCAAGGCCACCACATGTCACTTTGTTATCTCCTTCAAAGTGGTAGACACTTAAATACCACAATAAAGTTTGCACATTAATCAATGTGGGACATTTATTAGTGTAATAACTCTCCCAATCCCGTACAAGGTAAGTTTCTCCACTTTAGGTAACATTTTGATTTTGTTCTCCCAAACTTCGAGCCATTATTTTTCACTCATCGAAAATTGGAATCGAGAAAGTAAACACATTATAATTATCTACTTGAAACGTAGATCGACGTCATATATCTCAATTCATAAATCAGATTTTGTTCTCCCAAACTTCGAGGCTCGAAACGTTTTCCATGTCATAATAGCATTAAATGCTAAATAGTTTCCATAATATATATATATATATATATATATATATATAACGATTTTCCAACATACAGTGTTTTATTCACAGCGTATTATTTAGATGCAAAGTAAGAAACAATTTTAGAAGGATGATATTTGAACTAATTTCGCCGCAATTCGAGTAGCAGTAAAGTAGAAATATTCCGAGGTAGGGTTGTAAACGAACCGAATCGAATCGAATATTACAATTTTGTATTTGTATTTGATTAGTATACGAATCGAATCGAATATTTATAATCGAATTCGAATCTTAAAATCTCGAATACGAATATCAAAAATCGAATACGAATACCGAATCGAATCAAAACTATTTGATTGTGATATTATGAAATTAATATTTAATTTATTCATTTAATTGATATTAAAAAATACATATATTAAAAAGAGGGGATGCGTTATTAAATCTTGATTTAAGCCCTTATAATAAATATTTTAAATTAAAATTATATATAAAAATAATTATTGTATATATAATTTGTATTTAATCGAATATTTACGAATATCGAATCGAATATTATAATTTTGTATTTTTATTTGATTAGTAAACGAATCGAATCGAATATTTATAATCGAATTCGAATCTCAAAATCTCGAATACGAATATCAAAAATCGAATACGAATACCGAATCGAATCAAAACTATTTGATTCGTTTACAACCCTATTCCGAGGTAACTAGAAAATTTTCTTAAGAATTTAATTGACCTTCCATTCCTTTGAACCACTTTAGTCATACAAGTCATATGATTAATTTAATATTAGGACATTATCAGCTAAATGCTTCATTATGAATTAATTTAAGTAGCACCAAATAATCAAGTTCATGAACCTGCTTTATTAGCTATATCTAACCAATCGAGTACAACTCAATCTTTAAAAAGGTTAAATAAAATGATGTTTCATGGAAATCTCCGAACAATTAATGGCATACAATCGTTAAATAATTCTTAGCTTAGTTAAGTGCCGCCAGTTGAGTACAAATAATTAAGTCCTACGTATTTAGCTGTCACAATCAAATGTGTATAAGTCATACGGGTTAGGCCTGCAACCAAATACTTCTCTTGATACAGAGTATTTAGTCGATTTTCTTCTTTCAATCTTCCACGCTTCTTTCTTTTCTTGGCCTTCAATTTTTAACGGTCAAATTAATTATTTTCTCAAAGACACCGACCCCAACTCGTATGCTTTCTTTTATTCTAGTTTTCATTTATCATGGTCTCATATGAAACCATAATAGTTATTGAGGTGTTTGTTTTGTGACCGAATTTCAATTATATAAAATAGCGGTTATCATAAATCAAGAAACTGGTGTTTAACTATTTCTGTCTAGTATAGAAACATATATATACCTGCTTGAAATTGCACTGAATATGAATAAAAAATATGAAATCCAGCACACTGATACTGCATCTCATTTAGTCATCTGCATAAAATGATAAAAGTTTCATATACTAAACTTACCATTCTATAATACTCATCTATTCATTGGGAATCTGCAGATTCTTGAACTCCAATTGCATCTCCAAATCAAATATCTTCCTCTTCTGATTCTCCACCACCACCTTCAGATTCACAATCTCCTCCATCAGCTGTTCTTCCCTACTCACCTCTGCCCCTTCTCCGCCGCCAAGAAACGCAATAACCTCCTCCACCTTCCTCTTCTGATCATCCAAACTGTCCCTCAGAACCAGCATTGTCTTCAACACCTCCTCCGCTGCACCGCCTCCACCGCCACTCCCTTCTGCATCACAACCCTCACCGCTCTTTTCTTGAATCACAACTTGTTTAGCAACCGTCTCATCAGATGGAAAAACAGGATCCAATTCAAACCCTTCCTCATTGAAGTTCCAACCACTAACCCTTCTGTGCTTCACAAACTCAACCTCTTCATCCTCCTCATCACTACTCTTGCTCAATGATTTCAACCTCACCTCCACCGCCGGCACACCCTGCAGAACATTCTTGATCAAGAAATCCTTCCCTTTGCAGTTCTTGAAAAATGGATGCTTCAATAACTTCTCAGCAGTGGGCCTTTTTGAAGGATCATGATCAAGGCACAAACCAACCATATCCTTGAAAGACTTTGAGAACTTCTTATGCTTACTAGCTTTAGTCTTGTCATAATGATCAGAAAACCTAAACCTCTTAGTAATCTTCATCATCAAAGATTTAGAGGGAGGGAGATGAGAGAGAGGAGGCCTCCCATGTGCTAATTCCAATGCAGTTATCCCAAAAGACCAAATATCAGCCTTGAAACCATACTCTGTGTGTGAGTGTATCACCTCCGGCGCCATCCAGTACGGCGTTCCGGTAACATCAGTAAACATCCTAGACCTTGCAGAGGAAGATCCACCCCACCCACACGACAGACTCGACTCGTAAATAGAGGCCGAAACTCCGAAATCAGCCAACTTGACCGAGCCATTTGAGTCTATGAGAATGTTACCTGCCTTGATGTCTCTATGGAGATGGCCTTGATCATGGAGGTAGGATAAGGCTAAGAGGGTTTCTTTGAGAACCGACGCAATGCATGGCTCCGTTAGGCCGTCGGGATAAGAGGAGGCGATGATGGACTGCAGAGAGCCGCCGGACATGAAGGGCATCACCACCCAGAGAGAAGTTTCGACGGTGAAGGAGCAGTGGGCTTTGAGGATGTTGGGGTGGGAGAGAAGGGTCATGATCTTGGCTTCGCGTCGAACGTTCTCGAAATCAGCCTTTGATTTCTCGAGGTCGATGGCTTTGATCGCTACAACAGAGGATTCCATTGGAATGCACATGGCCTTGTACACAATGGCGCTGACTCCTCGGCCGATTTCTTGAAGAATCTTGTAGCAGTTTGAGTCGAGAGGGTAGTGATCGCTGCTGCTCACTGGGTTTTTTGGATGATCTTCTTCTCTCTCTTCGTTAGCCATGAGGGACTGATTCGCCGGGGGGGAGATGAAAAAATTTGAAGTTATCAGACTTTGTGTTGAAAGGGTTTCTGTATTAGAAGATGGAAGAAGGAAAGAGAAAAAGCAAACCTTTTAGCAGATTTCTTGTGATAGAGATATTTATGCAGCGGTTATCATTCATGTGATCTCCAACTGCTAAAAATTGGGAATCCTTTTTGATATATTTCAACCTCCCTCCCTCGCCACCCACTTTAAAAATCTGGTGGGAATACTGCATTAAAAGATGGAGTATAGATCAAGAAATGAAGAAATACAGAAACACCTAAAAATAAACTGAAGAAAGTTGTGCATTGGATTTCAGAATTAGGCATCAAATTAGACGATTCATTATAAATTAAAGTACTATCAATAAACTATATGCGGAAACCAGACATAGCTAATCAAGAATATCACTTCATATAAATGAATATGTGCAGTTCTACGTCTAGATTACCAAGAAAGGCCAACTGCTCAAGAATAAGAAGCTGCTAGCCAGTCTACTACACATCCACTTGCTGCAACATGAACTCGTGACATTTCTCCGCTTTTCGCCTCATCTCAGAGAGCATTTCCTCTGTTTGATCAATAATATCTTGAGGCTCATGCACATCCAAGAAATCGAGCCATTCGCCTAAAGTCATATTTTCCAAATCTGGCACAATCTTCTTCTTATCAGCCTCAGCATTATCTAGTCCCACTTTTGATCTTTCTGCAGCAATGCTTTCTGTTCCAGAGTTTTTCACCTCTATGCAAGACTCGTCTACTCCCACTTTTGATTTCTTCCTCTTCTTGGAATGTTTTGTTCTCCGGATTTAGATTTGTAACGCTCCAATTTTCATAACTTAACTAGGAACGCTACTTCATACTTAACATGCATATTTCAATTATTTCAAAACATTTTAATGGAAAAGAATCATGGCAAAACTCATGTTAATTTCATACTCAGCGGAAGTTTTAAATAAAAATTTACTAAGTCTAACATTTCAAAAATAAATAACGAAAAGTTCATAAACTAAAAACAATAATTTAAATACGATAAATTATCATCGTGACCATTACCACCAACACCTCTACGCATCGGCCGAGCCATTTTCTAAAAAATGTTAAAATAGTGGGTTGAGTACGACTACTCAGTAGGGAAATGCATTTATCCAGATTATAAACGATACCGAATTTAAACATGATAACATAGATATGGTAACATAGCATGGTTGGTCCAAAGACCCATAGACATAGCAGCCCATAGGCTTGACCCGAAGGTCCCTCGTTGATATAAGCTCGTCGACCTTATATCCCTCGTTCATAGTTTCATTGATCCTGTACTATAGTTACATGAAAAACTCATGTAAAGAATATAATAAGGATAAACGTAAAAAGATTCCCCACCTTAACCTTGACTTTGAAGAAAATAATGGATATCAATTTTTAAGTCCTGCGCGTCGATTCTATACATGAAAATTTATCTTAATGACTCTACATGGAATGTCATGCATGCATCAATAATTCAAATAATTCATAAATACACATAGATCAAAATAATCAAACCAAAATATATACTCTCTCCGTTCCACTCCATTAGTCCACTTTCTTTTCGGCATGGAGATTAAGAAAGTTGTTTATTGTGTGTAAAGTAGTACTCCCTTCGTTCCACTCCATTAGTCCACTTTCTTTTCGGCACGGAGATTAAGAAAAGTTGTTTGTTGTGTGTAAAGTAGTATAAAGTAGTGGGGTCCACTACAATATATAAGAGTGTTATTTTAAGTTAAAAAAGGAAAGTTGACTAATAGAGTGGAACGGCCCAAAAAGGAAAACTGGACTAATGGAGTGGAACGGAGGGAGTATAAAGTAGTGGGGTCCACTAGAATATATAAGAGTGTTATTTTAAGTTTAAAAAAGAAAGTGAACTAATGGAATGAAACAACCCGAAAATGAATATTGGACTAATGGAGTGGAACGGATGGAGTATTATACATAATCTACTTTTTAACATGCATTTTTAATGATTTCACATAGTAATAATCTTAAGTATATTAATCACAATCTTACTTCTATTGACAATTCATTTATGCATTGAGTAATTCGGCAATTCATGAAATCAATTAATGAAATCATAAAAAATATTGTCCTAAAATTATAGATCTCTAACATTAACAAAATATTACATATTCCATGACAATAAAACTTATCATGATCAATAATTCATTTAATAGTAACCTGAAAACTTTTATTTTTCAATCTACATGCATGTTGATAAAAGAATCTGACACATCAAGAAACAAATTAATAAATAAATAACAAACGTATCCTAAAAATTCTATATTTTTAACATAAATGACCTAACATATATTATATCCTATTAAAATTCAGCATGGTCGAAACAATGTAAAGAAAACATGAAAAATAATTTTCCTTTCAAGCTCATGAACATGCTGTCAGAAACTTGCAGGTCACGAAGAACAATTTTTAACAAACACTTATCATGCTTGTAAAATTCTACAAAAATAATAGAGTATACTAGACATACCTAGAAAGATAATCCTAAATTTTCACGACGAGATGACAATAAGCGTGTATTTATAGGCCTATAAATCATTATCTAAAGATTCCTAATCATATAAGGTATCAAATATATTTTATCTATAATTATTTTCGTACTTATATAATTTAGATAGAATTTAGTCTATCACCTACCATATAAGAGATTCAATCATAGTTGAATTATGATATAAACACAATTAAAATTGATCCTAAAACAAGAATATCACACATAAAATATCTATTTTAATCATAAAACATAATATAAAATTATCTCCTAATAACTCAATACAATAATAAATATTATATCCTTTTATGAATCCTAGTTGGTTTAGGAAATCCAAAATAAATAAATATTATTCTTGTCTAATAATTCTAACATGATTTCTAAATAATTAAATAAAAAAATATAATCATAATATGATATAAACAAACACATTCAAAATTCAAAATAAATTTACATAACAAAAATCATTTAACGAAAAATAACAAAAATGCTTTACTTTTCATTTTAAATTTCTAAGGCGCAACTTACAGAACTAAAATAGTTGATAACATACACGAATAGATATGCAATGCATTTTATATTGAAAATTTTTAGGGTGCTACAGGATCTTCCTTGTCTGTTTATTCACATATAGTCTCCACTTGTTTTTTTCTACCCCTTCCACCTTTCCTCGTCTTTTTGCCTTCGATTACACTTAAATCGACTTCAATTTCATCCACATTTTCTGCTTTCTTTGAATTCCTGGTCCTCCTAGTGCTTACTCCTCGAAATCCTTCTATTCCACTCGGCCTCAAATCTTGATCCTCCTCAACAATCAAATTTGTTGCCAAGTTCTCAATTTTTTCACTGATTTTGTAGCCCTCCTCGTGCTAGCATTTATCCACTATTTTGCCTCAATTTCAGCTGCCTTTTCAATTACCTCCTCATCTTCATTTTGTAACCCTAATTTGGCTTCCTCTTTAATAACCACCAAATCCCCAACATGTCCCCTCGCTAGCTGCACCGCGTGTTCCTCCTTACATTTCCAGAACCGACCACAGTCTCTATCCCACTAACCTCAACCTTCACTGTAATCGACATCTTCTTACCAATTTTTACAACGTCGCCGTCGGATAGAGCCGCTGGTTCGGACGGAGCTGTTGGAGGAGCCTAGGTCGGTGATGGTCTAACGATGGAGATCCGGATCCGAAGCGGCGTCGAATTGGATCAGCATGTGCTTGGAGGAGATTCCGGAGTCCTTGATGGCTAGAGTATTGCCGCGAAGAACCCGACCGATTTTAACCAGGGAGCCCGGCCTTAAGTCGTTTCTCTAGCCTAAAATCGGACCCTTTACGATAACGAGGGTCAGCGTCGGGCCCTGATCTTCTTCACCGGCGGCGGCAACTTTTCTCGGAGCCATTACTTCAGGTTTGGTTTGAATTGTCGGGTAGAATTACTGATTTTTAGAGGCTTTCTTCTTTCCCTTTTCTCTGAAAATTTGAATTGGCTTTTGAATCGTTTGAGCGAGTTTACATTTTGACCCCCAAATTTGAGGACAATATTCTTTAAATACTACTCCCTCAGTCCCGCTATTTCTGTCCTACTTGCGTAATCGGACTGTCCCGCTATTTCTGTCATCTTTCCTAAAATAGTAAAAATTACTTTTAAACATAAAATAAAGTGGGTCCCCCTTACTCACTACTCAACCCCCATATTCTTATACTCTCTCTCTTCAAAAATCTATCTCTCACTCGATTATGTTCCGCTCCGAACTCAGAAAATTATGATTTTTATCTTTTTGAAAACTTTAGATTATTTCTTCAAATACAATATAAAAAAAATATAAAAAATAAAAATCGATTGCGCTTTTACTACTTCTTGCAAAAATTTGGATAATTCTCATTTCTTTCCACCAACCACTCCTCGAAAACTGTGTCATTTTCTTTATACAATTAAAACTCATAAAATACACACTAAATTAAAATTTCTTAATCTCCGTGCCGAAGTCAACTGAGACGTTTTTAGCGGGACGGAGGGAGTACATTTTAACAATTTCTTAAATGCTCAAATTCGTATTACAAAAGTCAAATTTACCTAATCTTTATATTTGCTACACAAAATACCCAACTTTACTTTAAAGTCCCAATTTTTCTGACTTGTCAGCCTGCAAGTTCGTTATTTTACTTCGTTCCGTGCGTTAATAATTGGAATCAGGTATCTAAAGTAGAACACGGAATCCCGCTCGCGTCCCGCTCGGAAGTCCCGCTCTAGCCTTTGGTGTGGGTCCAATTGAGAACGATTACTCTTGGACGTGGTTCATGTCTCGATTGAGAGAAGCATATACGACACCAAGCCATTTAATGATCATCTCCGATCAACACCGCAGCATAGCTAACGCGGTAGAGACTGCTTATCCGAAAGCAGCCCATGGCACTTGTTACTATCATCTCCAGAATAAGATTACACAATATGGTAAGACGCTGATCAAGTTGTATCATGATGCTGCCTATGCATATACAACGTATGATTTTGATCATGTGATAGATGGGATTCGCCAAGCCTATCCTGAGGCATACGAGAAGTTAATGGATGTCGGACCGGAAAAGTGGGCTAGAGCGAACTCTCCCGTTCGCCGGTACAGTCAGCTGACCTCAAACATAGCTGAATCCATCAACTCGAGGCTGCTCACAGCACGGCGTCTGCCGATATGCGCTATGATCGAGGCAATAAGTCACATGGTGGAACAGTGGTGTGACCAACGTCGAGCAAAAGCCATGGCACGAGATAATGCGCTCACAATTGCTGCAGAGCTAAAGTTATCTCTGTCAGAGGACCGTTCACATCGCTTCACCGTTGTGTCCGTGAACAGAGACAAATTCAAGGTCCATGACGGAATGTATCAATGGAGAGTTCAAATGAGCAGAAGCGCTTGCGAATGTCGTGAGTGGCAACTCGATGAGATCCTGTATTCGCATGCTTGTGCTGCTATCAGGTATATCAGATTTTTCGTCTATAGGGCTGCTACATTCCTATGTATTAACATATTTTTTATCTATAGGGCTGCTGGACTAAAATTACTAGACTACGTCTCGGACGCATACAAGACAGAGAATTGGAAGATAATATATGCAAGAACACTATATCCGGTACCCTTATGTGTAATTAGCGGGTGCCATCAGATGTGGCCTCAATGGCTGTGTTGCCACCATTAATCACACGGTAGGCAGGGAGACCAAAGAATAGTAGACGACCTTCAGCTGCTGAAGCAAGTACATCTAGTGGGAGAACACGCGGTCCGAAAAAATGCAGCATATGCGGTTTGGTTGGTCATTCCAAGAGGACATGTTCGGGAACGGATGTGTCGGACTCATCGGAGTTGGAAACATTTTAAAATCGTTTGTAATTGCTCTTGCTTTGTAATTGAAAAAGTAACCTATGATTTCGTAATTATGTTAATTTGTAATTATGTCATAAGTCGTAATATCGTAAAACAGAAACTTAAAAAACCGTAAACAAAATCAAAAGTCATAAATCCAAATAAAATATGTCAATCTAAAAACAATAAGTCATGAAAAATTGTCCGGACGTGTGTAGCACATCTAGAAGATCCTTTGAGTCATCAATCGACGATAAATGTGTTGGGGTTGCTGCCCTACTCGATTGTCGGGTAAGTGGCAATGAATCGCTCCACTACCATGTACGCCATCGGTCCACAGCTCCACGAGTCTCTCTGAACCAATTGTTTCTCAGGAGGCATAATTTGCACAGTGGGCAACCGATCTTGGGGTCCTGATACCCAAATTCATTACTGACCCAATATCCGCCGTACTGCAGATAAGGACCAATCAGCTTCACCAGATGTCTCAACTGCCTTATCATATGCTTTCGGGTAAACTCATCGCCTTTGTAGTCAAGACAATCATAAACCTCAATCCTCCAATGAAAAAGGTCGATCCGAACTGTAACCCAGTGATTGAAGCAGAGACACGGCAGTAACAACTTCAAAAATAATAAAAATACTTAATAAAAATAATTTGTAATATATAAATAAACCACTAAGCAAAATTAATATAAATACTTACGTATCGGGCAGTATACCACTTTTGCGCATTGGCCCACAAGTTTGCACCGATAATGTGCTCCATGAAGCTTTCGTTTGGCGTCCAGAAACGCCGATAATTATAGTCCACTTGTGCATGTCACTATCCGGCTCCGGAACGCATTTCTTTCAATTTTGGCAGAGCACGTTCTGTTCAATAAATGGAAAAAGTGTCAGTAATTATTTAATTAATTAAAGTTTGCAAAATCTGTATTACTTACAAAGAATGACGACTCGACTATCACGGTCTGATGATAGTGGGCCGTAGCCAACACATCAATACCCCCTAGACACTTCATCCTCCTCGACGCTCCTATATATAGATCCACGGTCCCCTATTCCAACTCCTTAAGAGGATCCTCGAGCTCGTCGAAAAGCCTCTGGAGGACGGCATAATTTGCAACATACGTGAAACACCATGTCCAGACGCCTGGTGCTGCCGATAATTCTCAATGGCTATGGGAGCGCTCATCATTGGGGCTCCCCACGGGTTATCACGTGGAGTCGTCAATGGTTAAAATTAAATGAACTAAATTATTAAAACAACTATAAATAGAAAATTAAATTAAATATATAAATTATACGGTACTAGATAAACTGAATCAACGAAAAATGTATCGAGCCAATTGTGGTCAGACGACAAGGTGGGCTCGACCCATACCAGATTGGCAGACGATGCACCGACCTCGACGCGGCGTGCTGAAGGTTGCTCCTAATCGGGAGTATAATACTGCATGGGTTTGTGCACCATATGACTAGCTCCGACGAGGCGGACAATCTCCGTAAACAGGGTCATAATAGTCAAAGATGCTCTGGACCGACTCCGGAGCACAACAGCCATGCTCGTAGACGCTGTGTCGATCCTGTTGCGGTGGAATGACTGGCTGCTCCTCTTCATTATCTGACTCATCGTCCACCTCCATAACCTCGGGCCGGTACACTGAGTCGGCTCTGTTCTCAACCCGGGGGAAGTTATCCCCCATCTCCATAATCTCGAGGCAATACACCGAGTCGGCTCTATCCTCAGTCCGGGGAGAGTTATCCCCCATTTCCGCACGAACATCCCGCTTACGATGGTGCCCCATCGACACCGATTCACTCCTCACAAGCCCCGTGCGGTGTACGGTTCGGACGGCTACCGCATGCATGAGAGGACGTAGAAGCCAAGCCTCGACTCCTAAACTGACCAAACACGGACCGAAATAGGTTTTTCACATCGTGAACTATTTCCTGCCGTAAGGTCCGGTGTTCTTCTCTCACAACTGCCCGGACGTCTTCGACGGTCAACAACTGTTGGTGACCAGGCTCCCTCGATCCCTCCTCCGTCCGAACCCGCTTACCACCTTCAGTGGAACAGTGTTGCCTGTGTCCAGTTCCTCTAGAACGGGATGGACGTTGTGTCTGCTGTCCGAATCGGTATAGCTCTCATTTACCATGGTCCCCTATGATCGTGGGCTGTAACGGATTCTGAGCCGGAATGTAGGACACATGAAATCGATCGTCTCCAATGACACTATGCCAATATGGAGTTTGTGTCTCCGTATCGGATGGTGTGAGACCATCTAGCACAACATGCTTCAATTACATTAAACAAATTATTATTAAACAAAATTAAATTAAAATAAATATATATAATATAAACAACATTAAATTAAAAATTGTAAATCAACTCTAAATTAAATATTTTTACCTGACGCTGCCAGAAATTGTTAAGCCTACGCGGTTGGCCTCCACCGAAGAACCAATTCTTCCAACGAGGAATTCCAGTTGTAGACAACCTTTCTGCAGATATCGCTCCTAAATCTGGAATAGCCTCGTAAGACTAAATCTACAATGCATTAAAATCAATATTGATTAATATATAAGATATATTAATAATTCAAATAATTAAATTAAAAAAAAAATCATAATACATACTTGGAGTGCCCAAACGGGTCTATAGAAATGATATTTTTTCAAAGTGTGTTCCGTCATTCTCGGAACAAAAGTAAAATAGTGCTTCAGAGCACCATAAGTGTATGAGCTCCACGAAAATTGGTAAAATGCCCATAAATCGTCCACTAATACCCATATTCACGTGTCCACAACTCTCATGTCGCTGTAACCGAGGGCAAAGAAAAATAAGGCTAGAACATTATCCACCCTCAAATATCCCATCTCGTCCAACTCCAAATCTTCACTCTCGAACTTTGTCAGCAATTCTCTGCCCGTTATTAGTGTACAACCATTTAACATGATGTAAACAATCGAGGAACGGGGATCATGCTGAGCATGCGGATTAAAATTACAGAATCCAAACCTTAAACCCGTGATAAGGACATAATCGAAACAGGAAAATCGGATAGTCATCCCGAACACGAAAAATCATATAACAGAATAATCTCTACCCCCTTGAATCTCATGACACATCAACATATGAAGAGCTCTGACCGCATTCTACCCACCCTCCAATCCATAAAGCCTCCAAAAACACCATTCCTGAACTCCTCCACTACCTCACCATCCCCGATAACTCCTAATTTTTTTTAATAGTATCAAAAATATTCGAGTTATATTCTATGTCTATCATCGGATTTGCATCGAGCATATCAATTCTTTTTATGCACCGAAATAACTAAACAGTTAAAAAAAATCAAATCCCGCTCGGCGAGCGGTATTCGTAGTAGGCGGGATTTAACAATATATGCAGTCGAAAAAAAAATCAAATCCTGCTCGCCGAGCGGGATTTAACAACGAGCGGAATTTGCAGTCGGCAGGATTTAACAAGGAGATACAGCCGACGGGATTTAACAACACAACGAAAATTTGCCCAAAAATCACAATGAAAACCATATTTATGACTTAACAATATTCATGCTCCAAATTCAACTAATTCCAACTGAAAATTCATAGATTCGACGAAAAATTAAACAATATTCATGCTCAAATTCGAATAATTCTCAGAAAATTCAAAAAATAAACATGCTCAAAAAATCATAAGATTCGCGCCAAATTAATAGATAAAATTCGAGCGGGACTATAGCATTGAGCGGGACTAACCTGGTTGGCCATTCTCGTGTTTTGGTGTCGAATTCTACTCCAAAATTACATTTTCAAACGGTCTTGAGCCGGATTTCGGCGACGGGAGTAGGAAATTGGGGAGAAAGATGAGAGAAAGTATCAGATCTGTATATTAAATCTCAAATCTATTCAAATCTCGCTCGGTCCCGCTCGTGGAGTCCCGCTCGCTGAGCAGGATTCCACCGACGACAAGATTGGACATTTTCCGAACGGGATTTGAGGTGCCGAGCGGGACTGAGCGGGATTCGACTTGAACGGGATTCGACTTCAGCAGGATTCGATTTGAGGGGGATTCGATGCGAGCGGGATTGGACTGCGAGTGTTAAGCGAACGGGATTTGATGTTACCGAGCGGGACTGAGCGGGAATGGAGCGGAATTTGACTGCGAGATCGAGAGTTAAGTGAGCGGGATTCGACTTGAGCGGGATTGAATTTTTTAACTGTTTCCGAGCGGGATTGAGCGGGACACGAGCGGGATTTATTATTTACGAGCAGGATTAGTGACTATATATAAGTTCATGTATTTTTTTTGTTTGTTTCTTGACTGAATTCATCTCGAATTCCGAAAAACACCTGAAAATGATTGGTGTCAGTCAACTTTTTCAAAAAGTGAGGGTAGTGTAAGTAAAGTTGGGTATTTTGTGTAGCAAATATAAAGATTGAGTAGATTTGACTTTTGTTATACGAAATTGGGTAAAAGAGAATAATACCACTTTTGACCTCTCCACTTTTTATTTTCTTGCATTTCCTTTTAATTTCAAATTATAGACTGGAAATACGATAAACTCCAACTTTGCGATAATTAATTCGACATCCACTAAAACTAATTGCAAACTCAAATAATGAAAAATCGACCCTAACAACAAACATCAAAATCTCTTTTATGGGATTTGATGTCAATTTTCACAAAAAATGTGGAGAAAAAAAAGGGCAAGATTATGATAAATTCAAAAAAAGATATATTCTCTCCATCCCGAATATATATGCCAATTTGATTCTTCACACATATTAAGAAAATATTTAATGATATGAAAGTTAGATAAATATTGGTATTGGGATATGAGTAAACTAAAGTAAATTACTAAAAAGTTAATGACATAATTGTATTTGCTATTATAAAAGTTGAATAAAATGGTCTTTTGCTATATTATTATATTAATTAGATCATGAAAGTTAATGAAGTATTTAGTTAGGAAGACAAAAATTGCTAATAAGCATATAAATTTGGATCAGATAAAAAAGGAAATGAGGCATATATATTTGGGACGGAGGGAATAGTAAAATTATGATTACTAGAAAAATGGTGCACTTTTAAAATTTAAATAAGACAGAGTTTCCAGCAGGCCCCCTGAATCTCTCCAACTCCACCCCCCTCAATACCCCCTTTTGAATTTTTGTCCTTTTTTTACTGTCCCAATTCCAAATCTAGAGAAACATTCTCAAACGTTAAGGGTGGCTTCAATGGTGGGTTTGAAACCTATAAAAAGTTAGGTTTGAAAGTGTTTATCATTGGAGTGGGTATAAAACAGCTGACATGGCAAAGCCAACTCTTTAAATAAAGAGTTGACTTTTCGAATTTGAGCTGCTGAATGCGCGTGGCGCGTGTGATGCACGCGCCCCTGAGTGAGTGAGAGTAGGCATACATCTAAAATCGTGCCATTTTTGTCCCATTGCTTTATCTATGAAACTGTTCCAGTGTGCATTTGCTTTATCTATGAAACTCTTTATGCATGCATGAGAAATAATGTTCCACTGTGCATTAATTCTTCAACGGTCCAAAAATTTTCATTCATGCATGCATTAACGTTATTATCTATGAAACTGTGAATTAATTGTTCATGAAATTGTGCTACATTTATTATCTATGAAAGTGTGCCACAATTTTAGAAACGGTCCAATAACGTTTATAAATTTAACGTTATAAATTGTAACAGTCAAAAAAAATTCTATATATATTAGTTGAATGCAAAACTTCATATCACACATTTCCTATCTTTACATCCCAAAAAATTTCTTGGTTCAATATTCTCTCTCTCTAGAAATTGCCGAAAATTCAAGTTCTCAAAATTCGGATTCTCAAAAATCTCACTCGTCCCATAGTCCCAACCCACAATACTATCAACAATTTCCTCAATATCCTCAATATCCACAATTTTCACAATTTCCACCACTTGCACCACATTCTCAATTTCCACCACAATATCAACAATTTTCACAATATGGAATGTCACCGAATTCCGGAAGCTCTTTTTTTTGTTCGCAATAAGTACCATTTCAATATCCGGGTTCTCAGTTTCCACAACATTCTTCACAAGTGGGGGTAGAACATACTAGCCTTATCGATGAAGATGAAGATGATCATGTCGAAGAAATTACTCACCCCCTAAAAAGGGTAGGACGTTTTGGTCACATGATGAGGAGACATGTGTAGCTAAATCTTGGTGCACCGTGAGCACCGATGCAAGAGTTGGAAATCAACAAAAAACGAAGGTATTTTGGGAAAAAGTGGCGGCATATTACAACGAGCATAGGCCGACCGGTACTACTAATCGGCTACCCGAAGCTGTAAAATCGGCTTATTATCGTGTCATTCCTGATGTAAATTTATTTTTGCAATGGTATAATAATTTCTTTAATCATCGGGCAAGTGGGCAAAGCGACGAAGACGTCTTAGAGGCTGTACAAGCTAAGTAGCGCAGCCATCACTCGAACAAAGAGTTCAAGTACCTCCATGTATGGAAGGTAATGGCATTGGCAGAAAAATGGAACCCTGAAGCAATGGCTAGTAGTGCTCGCAAGAAGTCAAAAACATCCGACTCGGGTAGTCACACCTCTGAAGATGCACAGTCAACTCGAACACGTCTAATGGGACAGCAGAAGGCTAAAGCCAAAGCCAAAGCACATGCAGGTCAGGTTGATCCTGTCAGATGGGATCAATTACAAGAAATACACAACGAGAAGATGAAACAAAAAAATGTGGAAATTGAGCAAAAAAACAAGGAAATGCAGCAAAAGGATATGGAGCTTCAACTACGAGAATGGGATTATTGCAACCAGGATACAAGTAACTTCAATGATGCAATACTTTTCAACTTTGCCAAAATGTCGAATGAGATCAAACAAAGACGCGGGTGGTTGTAATCTAGACATGGATGATTGTGTACTCTTTAATTTATTTTCCTTGCTCATGTTATGTTTTTCAATGAAGGCTGCAATTTACGTCATTATTCATGGAGCAGTAGCATTATTTCGCTGCAATGTGTGCATGCTCCATTATTTGAAAGGAAATGTGTGCATGCTCCATTATTTGAAAGGAAATGTGTGCAGGCTGCATTATTTGAAAGGAAATGTGTGCAGGCTTGGAATACACTCGATGAATACATGCGAATGGGCGAGAGTACAGCCTTGGAATGTCTCCAAAAATTTTGCCATGGCATTGTCGATGTTTTTGGTCCTCGATATTTGAGGATGCCAACTAACGAAGATATTCAACGGTTGCTTCAGATGCATGAAGAAAGACATGACTTCCCCGGCATGTTGGGGAGCCTCGACTGTATGCATTGGACATGGAGGAATTGTCCAGTCGCTTGGAAAGGCATGTTTACAAGAGGCGATCACGGTGTTCCCACAATAGTTTTAGAAGCAGTGGTATCTCAAGACTTGTGGATATGGCATGCTTTTTTCGGTGTTGCCGAATCTAGTAATGATATCAACGTTCTTCATGGATCACCATTATTTAATTCTGTTCTATATGGATTCGCACCAGAAGTTCGTTTTACGGTGAACGGAACAACATATGACAAAGGGTATTATTTGATAGATGGAATATATCCGGAATGGGCTTCATTCGTCAAGAGTTTTCCGGTACCGCAAGATGAGAAAAGAAAAAAATTTAAGGAGAGACAAGAATATGCAAGAAAAGATGTAGAACGAGCGTTCGGAGTGCTTCAATCCCGTTGGGCAATAATTAGAGGTCCTGCAAGATCTTATTTCAAAGAAGATTTGACCGCAATAATTTATGCGTGTATTATTATGCACAACATGATCATTGAGAATGAAGGGACGGAAGCAGCGATTACTTGGTTATACACCTCCTCCGCCCGACATAACCATGGGTTCAAATAATGGATATGCAGATTACATTCGAAATTATGATAATTTGACTGATAAGGCAACTCATTTTCGACTTCAAGCAGACTTGACGGAGCATATTTGGCAGCAATACGCATCAATGTAGTTTCTTTATGTATTTTGTCATATTTAATTGTGTTTTTTAGTTTTATTTATGTAATTTCTTGTTAACCATGTTTTTTTTAATTTAATTATATAATTTCGATTTTTAAAATTAATTATGATTAAATTTTATATGAATGAAACATTAATTTTAATTATTATTATTATTATTATGATGATGATGAATAAAAATAGTGAGAATAATATATATATATATATATATATATATATATATTGATAAATAGTTGTGTGTATATAATAGTGGAACTCATAAAAAAGTTAAGTTGATAGGTTATGATTGAAGTAAAAAATATTAAAAAGTTGATGGATTTGAAAAGGTGATGTAACAAGTAAAAAATTGTGAATGTGGGTTTAGGATCGGAGGGAGGGAGAGAGAGAATGACGTTCGCTTCTTTCCTCGGTAGACTCCTGTTCGTCTCTCTCTTCGTTCTCTCCGCTTACTTCTGCCTCTCGCGTAGATCTGCGCGACTTTGCCTCTCTTGGTTTTACTTGTCTTTCGCCGCTCATCTTATATACACGCGTGGTTTGATTATTTGTTTATTTCATGGTATGTGGTTGTTTTACGTTGGAGTTGTGTGTAGAATTTCAAGATATGGCAAAATCCGCCATGAAAACTGTAAGATGAAGAAGAAGGATAGAGATGAAAGATAAGGAGAAAATCTTGTATATTGTATTGTGTTAATGAGATGAGGAGCGTTTCTACATATATATACATATCTCTTGTGATCTATTCTTGCCCATTAAGTAAGCTAAAAATATCTAAAACAAACTTGTAACTGACTCTACTAACATAACTGATTTCTAACTAATGTAACAGTGCTACTCTTTAGCCAATGAAACAGTAGCAGTCTTCAGCTTCCTTTGCTTGTTTGTTCACACGGTTTTTCTTCTGCTTGTGTCACCTGCACGGTTGCAGTATCATAAGAGCCCCCCTCAAGGTGAGAATACAAATTGTGTATTCTCAGCTTGGATAAGAGGTACTGAAATTGTGATGCACCTAGAGCCTTTGTTAAGATGTCGGCTGGTTGATGTGAAGTTGGAACATATAGGAGATGTATACTTCCATTTGATAGACAATCACGAATGTAGTGACGCCTATTTCAATATGCTTAGTACGCTCATGATGGATCGGATTAGAGTGCTAAGGCCAATCTTGATTTCTTTGTCTGTGTAGAGTGTTGGAGGAGGTAGGTTGCAACCAAAATCTTTGAAAATTTGCCTGAGCCATAGAACTTCAGATGTTGCAGCAGCTAGAGCTCTATATTCTGCTTCAGTGGAGCTGCGAGAGACTGTAATTTGCTTCTTAGATTTCCATGAGATTAGAGAGTTTCCTAGAAACATGCAATAACTGGTTATTGATCTTCTAGTATCCACACATGCGGCCCGGTCCGAATCACTAAATCCTTTTAAAACTTCTTGAGATGTAGCGAGTAGAACAACCCTCGCCAATTGAACCTTTAAGGTATCTTAGCACACGGTGAGCAACATTGAGGTGAGTGAGGCCTGGTTTCTGCATAAACTGAGCAAGGCTATGTATAGCATAGCTTATTTCTGGTCTTGTGACTGTCAGATACATTAATTTTCCTATAAGTCTGCGGTAGATAGTAGGATCACTCAAGTAGTGATCATCTCGTTGAACTCAACTTCACTTGCATCCCATTGGAAATTTGGAGGGCTTGCGATGCAGGTAGCCTTCTTCCTTTAGCAAGTCCGAACGTATTTTCTTTGACATAAGGATATACCGGTTGAATTCATGTGCTATCTCTATACCAAGGAAAAACTTTAGGGGGGGCGAGGTTCTTGATTTTGAAGGCTTTATCAAGGAATTGTTTAACTTTCCGAACTCGTCGTAAATTGTTGCTAGCAATGATAATATCATCAACGTAAACAAGAAGGATTAGTGTAAGAGAAGAATCATGAATTGTAAATAAAGAAGTGTCGATTTTGGTCGAGAGAATCCATATTTAAGTAAGGATTCGGATAATTTTGAAAACCATTCTTGGCTCGCCTTGCTTCAAACCATATAAACTTTTAAGTAATCTGCATACTTTCCTTGGATTGTGC
Source organism: Lavandula angustifolia (assembly GCA_028984105.1). Lineage (NCBI taxonomy): Eukaryota > Viridiplantae > Streptophyta > Magnoliopsida > Lamiales > Lamiaceae > Lavandula > Lavandula angustifolia. Next base: position 6,337,536 of record CM054823.1, on the reverse strand, counting down.
CGATCCGTAACTCGGAGGTGGGATCATATAAACTTCTTCATGTAAATCTCCGTGGAGGAATGCATTATTAACATCCAATTGTTCTAAGAACCATCCTTTTGTAGGCCGATAAAGCGATAAGGCTTCTCACCGTGCTTGAGTTTTGCCACTTGGTGAAAATGTCTCCTCATAGTCTATTCCTTCCTTTTGTGTGTATCCTTTAGCTACTAGTCTTGCCTTGTATCTCTCTATGCTTGCCATCGGCCTTGAACTTAACCTTGTAAACCCACTTACATCCAATAGGGATTTTACCGGTTGGGAGATCAGTTAAGATCCAAGTTCCAGTATTTTCTAATGCAGAAATTTCAGATCTCAGAGCTTCCTTCCAATGGGGATGAGAAGATGCTTGAGCATAAGTTTTAGGTTCATATGTATCAGAAATAGACACAGAGTATGCTTTATGACTGTTAGAGAACAGAGAATAAGTAAGATATTTGGAGATAGGATGATTGCTTGTACTCGATTTTCTTTGCGAACGGGAGGGAGATTGGAGTTGTTGTGAATTACCGGTTGCAGTAGAAGGAAGTTCATAAGCATAGTCATTTAGATAGTTTGGAGTGTTTCTTGATCTAGTACTCTTGCGAGTTATAGTATTAGGAGGGACATTGGTAGGAGGAATATTTGAGGAATTTTGATGAGGCAGTGTGGGAGTAGGTTCACAAATCTGGATTGGAGTAGGTATAGTTATTGGAATTGTGTGTGATTCTGTTTCAGTAAGGTTTTGAGTGGATGAGTGATATGGAAATATTGTTTCATGAAACACTACATCCCTAGAAATAATGAAAGTATTAGTATCAATATCTAAGAGTTTGTAGCCTTTGGATGTTTTTGAATACCCTAGAAAGATACATTTTCTGGCTCTTGGAGAAAACTTATGTTTGTGATTTACAAGGTTGGAGGCATAACATAAGCATACAAGGTTGTGAGTAATCTGGTGTATTAGAGTATAGGATTTCATAGGGTGTTTTATTGTTTAAGGCTGAAGTTGGAAGGCGGTTTAGAATATATGCTGCAGTGAGGATGGCATCTCCCCAGAAGATTAAAGGTAATTTTGACTGGAAAAGTAAAGCTCTTGCAATATTTAGAAGGGATTGATGCTTTCTTTCTACTACTCCATTTTGTTGTGGAGTGTATACACAAGAAGTTTGATGTACAATTCCATTAGATAGGGAGAACTCATTGCCATTGTCTGTTCTTATAGTTTTAATGGAGACAGAGAATTGTGTTTTAACAAATGTATAGAAAGAGATAAGGTGATTTGCTGTTTCAGATTTATTTCTCATTAAGCAACACCATGTGGTTCTTGTAAAATCATCCACTATGGTTAGAAAATATTGTTTCCCACAGTGGGTTGTTACAGAGAAGGGACCCCATATATCACAATGTATCATTTCAAAAGCTGACTTAGTTCTAATGCAACTATTTTGAAAAGAAAGTCTATGAAATTTAGCTAGAGGACAAATGGAACAGCTTTTATTATCAAGTTCTGAAACTTTAGCTATATTGTGTTTAAGTAGACTAAGGGTAGAATCAGCAGGGTGTCCTAAACGTTGATGCCATAAGGAAGATTCAGACAACTTATCTGCGGTAGATGAATTAGCAGAGTGTATTGATTTAGGAGATGAAGGCGTCTGAATGAGAAATAATCCCTGTACTAGTTTAGCAACCCCAATCCTCCTGTCCTTGGCAAGATCCTGGATGAGACAGAATGTATCATGAAGAATAAGGGTCAGTTTAGACTCTGAAATTAACTTGCTGCATGAAATCAGATTTACTTTAAAAGATGGTATAAAAAGCACATTAGGCAAAGTCAAATTTTCATTTACCCGAGCTGTGCCTATATGAGTAACTGGTAATTGTGTTTCATAGGTAATGTTACAAACACATTTTCAACTGGATGAGGATCAGTGAGTAGAGACAAATTGCAAACCATGTGGTTAGTTGCACCAGTATCAAGCAACCAATTATGGGAATTAAAAGATGAACAAAAACAGAGTATTTGTGCAGATAAGCTGCATCTATTCATACCTGTTTTCGGTTCAGTGGAGGATAAAGATGAAGATGATTGAGCCATGTTTTGAATTAGAGTGAGAAGATGTGAATATTGATCATTAGTAATACCAGAATTTGAAACATCACCAGCTCCTTGACTGACTGAGACCATATTTGCAGAAGTTGCTTGATTCATTCCCAATTTGGATTTGAATTTGTAGCACGGTGGATAGCCATGTAGCTTATAGCATTTATCCTTTAAATGTCCGGATATTCCACGGTGAGAACAGTCGGTTTGTCCTTTCTTGAAGTTCCAGCGGATCCATTGGGGAAGCCATGGAGCTTAAAACATCTTTCTCTTGTATGTCCGGATAAACCACAATGAGTGCATGTTACTCTCGGAATTTCCAAAGACCATGACATGCCACGTAAGTATCGAGATCTGCGACTCAAGAAGGCCATTGAATCAATTGATCCTTGGTGATTATGGCGATGCGCTTCTCGCCTTTCATCTTGAACAATAATATTGTATATTTGATTCAAATTGGGAAATGGCTTCATCATCAAGATTTGACCACGGATTGAGGAGAAATCATCGTTAAGGCTCATAAGAAATTTTATGGAGATGTTCGATCAACTTGCTCGCTACTAATTTCAAGCGATTACATGTGCAAGTCCTCATTATTCCACAAGTGCACTTAGGTATAGGACTATATTGATGGAATTCCTTCCATAAACCGTCAAGCTTATTGAAATATTGAGTTACAGAAAGATTACCTTGTGCAGTGGTATATATTTCCTTCTGCAGTTCAAAGATCCTGGCATGGTTTCCTTGTGAGTATCTCTCGGTGAGGATGTTCCACATGTCAGCTGCAGAGTCTGCATACAAGATACATGGAGTTATTTCTTTTGCGCACGAGTTTAAGATCCATGATTGAATCATCAAATCACAGCGTTGGTAGGCTGCATAATCCGCATGAGTGTTTGCTGGAATCTGTGCGATTTGAGCAGAGGTTGGCATAATCATATGCAGTTTGTTCTTAGCACCAATTGCAATACGCATAGATCGGCTCCAGGATTGAAAATTCTCACCATTTAGCGGTGGATTGACAAGCATAGTCCCTGGTGCTTCTCCTTGATGAACATAATAGAGGCTATTGACATCATCACTTGATGATCGATTATGAGCAGCCATTGAAGGTATAAGAGTAGAAAATTCAAGAGGAAATGGTGAAAAGAATCAAGATCGGAATCAGAAGAAGATTTAACAGCATAATAGCTCTGATACCATGTAGAATTTCAAGATATGGCAAAATCCGCCATGAAAACTGTAAGATGAAGAAGAAGGATAGAGATGAAAGATAAGGAGAAAATCTTGTATATTGTATTGTGTTAATGAGATGAGGAGCGTTTCTACATATATATACATATCTCTTCTGATCTATTCTTGCCCATTAAGTAAGCTAAAAATATCTAAAACAAACTTGTAACTGACTCTACTAACATAACTGATTTCTAACTAATGTAACAGTGCTACTCTTTAGCCAATGAAACAGTAGCAGTCTTCAGCTTCCTTTGCTTGTTTGTTCACACGGTTTTTCTTCTGCTTGTGTCACCTGCACGGTTGCAGTATCATAAGATTGTGGAAGTATGGATATAAATTCGAGCTGGATATAACTCGTTTTCATCATTTAGTTGTGATTTGGAGTGGTGGTATGAGATTGGATCTGATGAATATGTCGACAGATTGTGTTGAAGACTTCGATTTATGTTTTGTGATCTTAGATTTTGAGTTCGTTGGTGATAAAGCGACGTTTTCGAGTTGGATTGACATTCTTTGCGTCAGTTCGAAGATTTTGGAGTCTTTCTTTTTTCTTTTTATTTCGGATTTCTTCCCTTTTGTGAAATCGATATTTACTGTAATGCATTTGTTGCTGAATTAGGAAGTACAAACTGAAGTGAGATAACTTCGTAAGAATCTAGTAATTTTAGATAACTGTCACAATGCGAGTAGGGAAGTTGGAGTAGTTGTTCGTTGCATCGAACTGGTTTTCTTTAGCATTAGAGGTTTTGAAGCAACGTGTCAAATTTCCGTGTGGATTCTGTTGCAACTGTGATTTTCTTGTTGATTTGGATGTTTTACCATTGTTTTGTGACTATGAAGTTGCCTGGACCAGCAATTTATGCTGCTAATCATGCTTTTGTGGTGACTATCTGTGTGATGGTTCTTGAAACATGTTACTTCGTATCTAATTTTGTTATATACATCTAAATTTGCACAATAGTTACTAATGAGGCCATCTGTATGTTGACTACTTGAGTTTTTATCTTATTAGTTAATTCTTAATGAAGCTTTGAGTAGTTGTGTATACTTGTATATATACCGATTTACACAAGAATTCTTGTTCATCCTTTTAATGTGATACAGCAACTTCAAGAGTAAGGGCATATGGATATGCCTCTATTTTCAACCATAAGTGTACATATGGAACACTTACTTATGCAACCCGCAATTTACTTTTACAGTTTCAATGAATTTGGCGATGATGGTGGAGCAGCTGCAAGGCAATTGAAGCCAAAGTTCAGTGTTTTCTCTAATCATGTCTCCACCCAAACTGGGTTTCAAATTCCACATGTGGAAGTATGGAGAACCTATCCATGTTCTTTATACACACACACACATGACACATCTGCTGGTATCAGTTTATAAGACCGGGGAAATTGTTTATTTTCAGATGAAACATCTGATCATTGGAGCTATCATCATGAAGTCGCTCGGTAGCCTGTTGTTTGTCTTCGGCAGCTCTTTTGGAGCTGTGATTCTGGTATTCACACTGCATTCTTCCCTCTCTTGTCACATATATTTGAACTTGCTCTTTGTTACCTATAGTTCTTATTGTATCCTCAGCTACTCCATCAAGCAATTTCAGCTCCCATATTTTATTTCTACAACTACGATGCTGACAAGAAGGAATTGGCTCACATCTTTCTCAAGTTCACTCAGGTCTGTATCAATCCTATAACTGTTCTTTTTTACTTTATAAACGGGTATCAGCACATTCATATGTGACCAGAGCTTGGCATTGCTTGGGGCCTTGCTCTTCTTCATTGGCATGAAGAACTCTATTCCTCGGAGATCTCCGAAGAAAAAGGCTCCTAAGGCAAAAACTAACTAGTGGGGGACAAACAACTACAATCAGGTTTTTGTTGGTTCTTTAATTTGCTTCAACAATCTGCAGTATCGTATCTTCATTTTAGTGATGATGTTGTCTTGGCCATGGTTTGTGTTGAAGATCACAGTTTCAGGAATGAATCACAGATGTGGGAATTAATTTGAGGGTTTTCTTGATTCGAGTTTTTCGAATTATAGAATTGGTATTCTATGTTTTATTGCTCTGAGTTGCCGAGTTGGCTAAATAGTTTGAACCTTATATTATTTTTAATTAATTAGTTTAATTCTTATTTTATTTAATTAGCCTATATCAATTAGTTAATGTATTGAATTCGGCAAATTGTTTCTTGTGGGTGATCAATATGGTTTTTAATTTAAAAAAACAATATATATATATTTTTTTGAGTTAGTCTTAAAAATTACTCGTATAAATTAGGTCTTCAACAACCACAGGGCTTTGTTTTTGAAGCCGCCCTCCTACTCGTAAATGTCCTGTAGTACCTCTACAGGATAGACCACAACAAAAAACTGAAGACTAAAGGCAGCAAGTGATTGGTAACAGCTATTCTAGGAGGAATATTTTTATGTGGTGCTAAGGATTTAATAACTATCTTTGTAGCTCCAGAATATTAAGATGTTCGGTCTAATGAGGCTACTACGAAATATTTACTCATGGGTGGGGCAAGTTCTTCTATTCTGGTTCATGGTTTCTCCTGGCTATTAACCCGGGGGAGAGATCGAGCTTCAAGAAATAGTGAATGGTCATATCAATACACAAATGTATAACTCCCTGGGAATTTCAATTGCGCTCATATTCATTATTGTAGGAATTGGGTTCAACTTTCCCTAGCCTCTTCTCATCAATGGATTCCTGATGTATACGAAGGAGTGCAATTTGTTCGCGGATTTGCAAGATCTTGGATGTTGTGGTTGTCTGATATACCCGTGAAACCAGTTATATGAAATGATGGTCTAGTGAGATGAGAAGGAAAGTTGTGAGACAGGGCATCTCAAGAAGTCTTCACCTAAGACATGTTGAAATGGTCTCTCATTGGAAAAGACAACTGTCGTCGTACCTAATGATCCCAAGACCCGTCGGGCTTCTTGAAAAATGTTATCATGTTGCTCAGCAAATCCGACATCCTTAGACGGATCGTGCAAGAATCTTAACTGCAACGAAGGAGGGCTACTAAGCTAGGAAACTTTGGCCATACCAAAGCATATTTGTTTTCATATAGATAGGCAAAAGGGATCACGAATACACCTCTACTGTCACACTTTGAGCTCAACAATTAATGAACCAACAACAATGCATGCAGAGATGTAGAGTAATTTGTTTCTGCATTGAGGAGCTAATCGAGAATAATTCGTATTTGTTTTATTATTGTTGGGATTTTGTCATTCGGGCTTTAGAGTTTTATAGTATTTTATTTATGTATAGATATCTAATGAGTTGTAATAGATAGTTTTGAGATTTGAAGAAATTTTACTGTGTGTCACATAAGGAAGAATGTTGGCAGACCAACGAATGTCACCTTATTTCACCCATTTTTCATTTTTTCTTTAACTCTTTTGTCTTATTATTAAAAAAAAGAAAAAAAATATTAAACCCCATCTTTGAGATATAATATAGCACTTTATCCCCTAAGCTTTTAAAAATAGCATTTTACCCCCTAGTGTATTGACATGACAACACATAACTCCTACGATTAAACTTAACATAAAATTTAAAAACCAACCTTTGGAGGTATAACACTATAGCCCTGACCTTTAAAAGAAAATACATACCCCCCCCCCAAGCCACCCAAAAAAAAACTATCTAAATACAATCAGTTAACCCCATCACCTATTTAATTTGTTCTATAATACAATTGTAATCACTACGAAAAATTCATCGAACCAAAACAGAGTTTTCGAGCCAAACCGAACTAAATCAAAAAAAATTAGTTCGGTTTTTTATTTTTTTTCAACTTTTTAGTTTTCAGTTATTTTCAGTTGAAATCGAATCATTTTTTTTTTGTATAATATCTATACTAAAAAGGGGATTATGTAATTTATTAAGTTTTTTATTATGTTCTTCCCTTTTTAGTAATTCTCGTTATAATTGAATCAAATTGAACCCAAATGATTTGTTTTGGGTAAAAACTAAACAAATTATTTTGGTTAGATATTTGGTTTCGAGAATTTAGTGTTTCGGTTCATTTTAATTGAAATGATACCCTATAACATACAATATGTACCGATTTATGAAAGATAATTTGATGATACGCTGCACTTTATAGGTGGAGGGGGTTAATTGCTTTAATCTTTAATAGTTTTGACAGTATATTGCATTTTTATAAAGGTCACGGGGTAGTGCTATACCCTCAAAGGTTGATGTTAAGTTTTAGGTTGAGTTTAACTGTAGGGGTTATGTGTTTTCATATTCATAGGCTAGGGAGTGTAATGCATTTTTTAAAAGTTTAGAGGGTAAAGTGCTATAAACCTCAAAGGTTGGTGTCTTTAATACATTTTTCTCTTATAAAAATGTCATCCAAATGTCATTAATAAGAACTAGAATGACATTCGTGCTACGCACGAAAAATGTTATAATTTTATGATGAAGTAACATTAATATATTTAATTTATGGATATTTTATATAATACATTTAAACCTTAACTACTAAATCTAACATAAAATAATAATTCAGTTTCACGACATATGTTAATCTATCCTCTTGAAGTTGTTCAAAGTTATGTCAATTCAATTTCATTTTTTATATTACTTTACCTCCTACTACTCTAAATGCTGAACATATGTCTAGATTATGAATTGATGATGAAAGTTACAAATAAAACATACAAGTATGCACCAAAGGGCTTGATATCACAATTTAAGAATATATTTATGCATAATACATAGTTGTATACTTCAAAAATATAATTCCAATTTTTTAAAAATATTATTAATATGATCATAGTAATAAATGATATTATATTCTCCTATATCCATTTCTTGAGTTTGTTCATAGATAGAACTACATTATGCACAGTTCAAAGTCATACCACTCACTTGAAGCGATTCTCTTCTTCACCATACCGCCATAGTCTAATTTCACATTCACATGTAGTTTCTTTTATTTATCCTCAATGTAACTTATACATATCTAATATGAATGTGAGCATCACCAACATCAAGCATCACTTAACAAACCAATTGAATGTCAGCAAATTACCTTCACAAATGTAAAAAAGAGGATGTAATCAGTAACAGTTCCCAAATTAATGAATACAAAGTCTATAACACTATATTACTTGCCTATCATCGATGCATTCCCTCCCATTAAGATCTAATATTTTACATGTCCATCATAGATGCACCCTGGCAGGAGAAAGAAAGGAGAAGAGAAAGGATGAGCGGCGGCATGCAAAAAAGAAACACAATTTAAAAACTAAACATGTTGATGCTGCTCACTTTACTTTGTCACAAGTCGGTCAGTCAAGACACCGCTCTCCTAGTGAGAAAAATAAAATAAAAATAATCTAAGTAAATATATAAATTGATAAATATATAAATAATCCCTTAAATTATCATTACCGAAATTAATTACTTCTTGTGGATGATTAGTTTAACATGATTTGTGGTACTTAAAGTTTGTTTTGAATACATTTATGTTATTTCTGACTATATTGTTTTAAATTAAACCTATAAATGATTAATAATTTACTATTAGTTGTAGATTAGGATAATTAAATGTTTGAATGATTAATAATTCATATTTAGTTAAATATATGCCCACTATGAATTTTCTTTTTAAATAGTTGGAATTCTTTCTTGATTTGGTTTATTTGTACATTAAAAATTATTTTGACAATTGAAAAGTGAAAAAAAATATCATTTTAATTGCATAACTCATTTCCTTTTTATTTGTTTTTTTTAAAAAAATTATAATTACTAATGAAACTCTCTTTTTAACTAATTAAATATAAATATATCAAAAAAATGAGAAATCATAAAAAAAATATATAAATACAATTTTTGAAATAAGGGTAATGCCCTTGCTTTCAGATACTAAGAAATTGAAATCATAGATAAATTAAATAGATTATTAACTAAATATACTATTAATTATTAATGAATATAAATTGAATTGAATTGAATTAAGATTGAATTGGTTTTTATAAAATTATATGAATTTGGATTGAGATTGATTCTAATTGAATTGTGTGTTTTTTTAATAGATGTAGTTGTACATCTATAAATTAATAAAGAGAAGTAATATATTTACCGCTAAATTTGATGAAAGTTAAATTGATTTAAAATTATAATATTTGATTTTTATATAGATAATAATAGATTATTTTGAATAATTTAAAAAGAAATCATTTATTAAAGAGTTTAAAAGAAATTTAATGTAAATAGTTTTTGAAAAAAAAATTAATTAGATTGAAATGCAATTAGATTTGAAATTGAATTTTTAATGTAGATGTGTATCTATTGAAAATAAAAGAATAAAGCATTTGCCCCTCAATTTAATGAAATTCCAATTGAGTTCAATTGAATTGAAATTGAAATTGATTTGGAATTGAAACCATTCGGTTTATATATATATATATATATATATATATAAATATATATATATATAAAAGATAAGATAAGATTTTAATTACATTTTATAAAATATTAGATTTAGCATAATTGAGCGTAAATTGAAGGATATTTTCAAAATATTAATATTAACAATTAATGGACATAATTTGAGAATCATTCTAAAATTATTTCAAGATTGAACATAAATTGAGGGACATAATCTTATATATATATATATATATATATATATATATATATATATTTACCCCTCAATTTAATGAAATTTCAATTGAGTTCAATTGAATCGAAATTGAAATTGTTTTGGAATTGAAATCGAAATTGAAATTGTTTTGGAATTGAAATCGAAATTGAAATTGTTTTGGAGTTCAATTGAACATAATTGAAATTCGGTTTTTATATATATAAGATAGTCTTACCATCCACTTGCGAATTGATATTTGGATGTCGTTAATATGTTGAATAAATGAATTTTAATTTATTATCAGGATGTTTCCGAATTCCATTGAACCAACAGATTCAATTGTTATCTCTTTAAATTGTACATGATATAGAACAAGTGGCGTAGGGAGGGGATGGGTAATGGGGGCTACTGCCCCTACTGGACTAAGAAATTTATTAACTACGTAACTTAGAACATGATTTTTTTGGTTGAGCGGTTAAGAGCTATAGTATCATATAGGAGGTCAAAAGTTCAATTTCCATTATATAAAGCTCAATTCTTTTTTGTTTATCTCTATTTCTTTTATTTTTGCTTCTTTCTTTCCCTTTTTCTTTTTATCTCATCAGTTTTAGCTAAAATGTCTAAAACAGTAAGTTATATGGTCTGCGTTTAATAAATTCTCTTTCTTTTATTTTTATCTCCCCTTTTCCGTCTCATTCATTTTCTTTTTCTCTTCTTTTTAGTTGAAACGTATAAAAATTCTAAATATTATAGTGTTTATGTTTTATAAAATATGCTCATTTTTTTAAATAATGATGCTATTAGTATTTTTTTTTAGCATACAATATAGAGTGTGATGTGTTAGTAGTTGACTTCCACTGACTCGAAAGTCTAGCTGCGCCACTGGTATACTCTTTGTAAGGGACGTGTTCATCTATATATAAGATATACATTTTTCAAAGTGGGAATCCCTCGATAATACCACACATTTCTTAATAGAATACCTTCCCCTTTCCTGCAAAACACCGCCCATGTCCAGCAGCTTCTTCCATCAAGATGGCCGCTATTTTTGACTCCGCAATCTCCGCCGTCCACCGTCTCCCCTTTCCTGAAAAATCCGCCCGCGTCCTTCACCGTCAATTCCCATTTCTTCCAGTTTCTCCTGCTTCGCGCTTGGCGCCGCCCTACTTAGTCACTATAATTCTTCTGATCATTTCCTTTTCTTACGAAGTTGAGTTGCGCAGTTTCTTTTCAATCAACCTAAACAAATGACCAATCATTTTGTACATTTACACTCACCGTATTAATTTTCGTATTTAATCCTAACATGACATAAATATTGGGACCGATGGAATAATTATTAATTAAATTATTGGTTGGTCAAAATACCACGACCACTTAATTATTTTAGTATTATGTCCTGTTTGGAGAAACAATTTAAATAATTTCTTATGACATAAGTGCTTATGATATAAGCACTTAAATTGAATAAGTTGTTGCGTTTGGATATATTTATATACAAGCATTTAACTAGAGAAAAAATAAATTAAAATATAATTTAAAAAATTGTTGTAAGATGGATGAGATCTACTATTTTTCATTAGCTGTTTTTGGCTTATTTTAATAAGTTATCCAAACGCGTGCATAATCGCTTATTTTCTAGAATAAGCTGCAATAAGCTCTTCCAAACGGGGATTATATACAATACAAAGGCAGATTGGAAATTAAAAATTACGGCTAGAAATTCAAAATTACCAAAATGCCCCTAATAAAAAGAAGAATTCAAAATTACCAAAATGCCCCTAATAAAAAGAAGATAGTTGATATAAAGATGGGCCATTTTGGTAAATTCATAATTAGAATTATTGTTCATTGGAACAATAAAGCTTCTCTATTGGTATATATGTATATTGTATATATATATATATATATATATTGGAGAGAGAGTTGAAATAATTTCTGCGAATGCATTAATTGATCCATTTCTTGCCTATTGTTTATACAAGTTAAATTAAAAAACATAGCTTATTTTATCGTTTATTGATCGATAATGTAGCACGTTTGACACATAAAAATATAAATACAAAATAGGGAAAGCAAAAAAAAATTACCGAAATGTCCTAACTGTATATGTTTTTCATATGATTCTAAAATAATTTATAACATCTAAAATTATATATATAAGTATTTTGTGCTCTATAACATTGACACAATGTAATAATATTAAATCTATTTTCTTTCTTGCTTAATCCAAACAATCTAGCCACATATACGGCATGATCATAAAACGATACGAAGACAAATAAATAATGCGCTAGTCCTTTTTTATCTTTTAATTCATAAGATGTCAGATTCGGCCAATAAAACAATAGTATCTTTATTAAAAAAAAGTTTGACACGTTTGGAAAAATAATGAAAAAAAAAAAAAAAAGAGTGGTAGTTTATGCGGACAAGCTTGGAACCAAAATTACAATAATTAAAAAATTATGGGATTAAAATTACAACATTTAAAGCTGTGGGACTGAGACTAAGGAAAAATTACGAAACTAAAATCACAATATTAGAAGTTACGAGACTGAAATAACAAGTAAATGAAAAGAATGGGACCAAAACTGCAACAAGAAAAGTAATGGAATCGAAATCGTAAGTAAATAAAAGTTAAATGCAATTTTTTCCTAAAAATAAAAGCCAAACATTAAAATTGAAAATAATAATCTGAATCATGCTAAAGTTTGTACGAAATCGAAAATGTAGAGAAGTGTTGGAGATAGCCTGAGTCATATGGGACCATTACTGAAACAACAGATCCTACTACAAGCAAAAACATGTTTTTGCTGTCATATTCAAATTCTAACCAAAAAATCAAAAATAGCTATCTCTATGCTTCCACTCTTTCATGCTAATCTAATCTCTACATTCGAACTCTACCTGATCTCGATTCCTTAGCCTCGCTATTAAACACATAGTAGTAGTAAAAACCTCAAAAGGTAGACTCAGCAAACATGTCTGGATACGATAGAAGCAGTGAGATACGAGCATTCGATGACACGAAAGCTGGCGTGAAGGGGCTCGTAGAAGCCGGGATGACAAAGATTCCTCGTATATTCGTTCACGAGCAATACGTACTTGAAGAGAAGCTCATCTCCACCACTACTGATCAGCTAAGTGTTCCGGTGATCGACTTAGGCTGCTTGAGCAACGATGCAGCTGCTCGTGCTTTGATCGTCGATCGAGTAGAGTCTGCTTCCCAAGAATGGGGCTTTTTCAAGATTGTGAATCATGGGATTCCAACTAGCTTGATGAATGAAGTAGTTGAGGCTACAAGGGAGTTTCATGATCAGAAAACAGAGGAGAAGAAGCAGTACTATTCGCGCGATTTCAAGAAGAAGGTGGTATAACAGCAACTTTGATCTGCTTATAACTCCATATGCTAACTGGAGAGACACTCTCTATTTGGTCATGGCTCCAAATCCACCTCAACCCCAAGAATTGCCTCCGCTTTGCAGGTAGTCTTGTTTATATCTTCATCTTCGACGTTGTAGCTTATAAACTCTGTTCTGCAGAGATGCAATGATGGAATACTCCAACGAAGGGAAGAAGTTGGGAATAGTACTCTTTGAGTTGCTCTCTGAAGCTCTTGGGCTGAACAAGAATCACTTGACAGAGATGGACTGTGCGGAGGGGCAGTTCATTGTAGCCAATTACTACCCACCTTGCCCGGAACCCGACATGACATTAGGCTTCAGCAGCCACACAGACAGTGGCTTCCTCACTCTCATTCTCCAAGACCAAATTGGTGGTCTGCAGATTCTCCGCAAGGATGAGTGGGTTGATGTGGCGCCATCTCTGGGAGCTCTTTTCGTGTTCATCGGAGATCTTATGCAGGCAAATTCATACATCATATAAAAGTACAAAACACTACTCTTTTTCCTCTTCTTACCATGCATCAATTTGCTGCAGATGGTCACCAATGCTGCGTTTAGAAGTGTCTATCACAGGGTGTTGGCGAAGAATGTGTGGGGCCGAGAGTTTCTGTAGCATTTGCGTTCAGAACGCATGTTGGAGAAGCAAATGACTCAAGGGTGTACGGACCCATCAAGGAGCTGTTGTCTGAAGAAAATCCACCTATCTATAGGGAAGCCAAGGTAGAAGAGATTGTTTCATATAGATATGCAGAAGGCATCATGAATACACCTCTACTGTCACATTTTCAGCTGAACAATGAACCAAGAATTATGCATGCAGAGATGTAATTTGTTTCTGCCTAGAGGTAATAATATGGCTTTTGTTCAGGACCAAAGCCATTAATGTCAGTTTGTATCCTAAATTAAGTGTTTTTAATGTCAATTTATTACCTAAAAGACGAAGTCTCAACAAGTATCAGAGAAAAGAACAGAAATCATAGGCAGAAACTAATTCCATAACATCTTAATGAAACTCTGTAATCACAAAAAGGATGACAGAACTAAAACCATAAGGAAACATTTGATCACAATCCAAGCATTTAATTACTTTACAGATTATGCAAATATTCATGACAAGATAGGCTATTAAGCTATAATAGATGAAGAGTCTTGCAAATTTGATTCCAAATTCAGCTAATTTTGCAGTTCAAAATGCAACAAGGCAGAAGTGCCATCAAGGCCCTTAGCAATAAAATACTTTTTGTACTCCTCGGCTGTGGTAGGCCGATACTTTGGAGGATTGTTCTCCGACAAAAGCTCCTTAATCGGAGCAAGAACAACTGAACTTGGTCCGGAGTCCCTTCCAAAGAAGCAGGCAACGGATTTTCTTGGACCGGCCTTGCTTGACAACACTCTGTGCTCTGAGCTTTTGAACTTGTCATTGGTTACCAGCTGAAAACACATAGTATATAACGTATAAAGCAAACATTGTGCCACTCCATATCTACTTAGGATACTAAAACCAAACACATAATGTGAATGCATACATATACGATTGGTTACCTGAAGAAGATCTCCAATGTTGACAACAAAGGCTCCTCGTATAGGAGGAACATCGACCCACTCATTGTGGTGCCTCACTTGGAGCCCTCCTAGGTTGTCCTGCGAAAGCACGGTTAAGAAGCTGTTGTCCGAATGGCTTGTCGTGCCTAATGTGAGGTCGGGTTCAGGGCATGCCGGATAGTAATGGGACGCTACTAATAGTGAATCTGCACATTCCATTTCTAGGAGATGATTTGTGCTCAGTCCAAGGCCTTCAGAGAGCAACTCAAACAAAGATTTTCCCAATCCCATCACTTGATTCAAGTATTCTATCATGATTTCCCTAAACACACAATCATCCAATGGTTATCTCAAGGTGTGGATTTTCCATTCTAATCAAATCAATCTAGGAAATCAACAAGCTACTCAAACTGATCATCAAAACTAAAAACTCTTAATCAACCATTTTACCAACTAAAAGATTAATCAAGAACTGAAATTAGTAGTAATTTACCTGCAAATTGGGGGCAATTCTTGAGGCTTTGGAGGATTATTGGGAGCAAGAACGTAATAAAAAGAGTCTCTCCAATTCGTTGCAGGAGCACTAAACAAATCGAAATTACTGTTAAACCAAAAGCCTTTCTTCGAGTCTCTGGTGTAATACTGCTTCTTAATATCTGCATCTTGCTCCATGAATCGACGAACTCCTTCCAACATATCATCCAGATCACTCACCGGAATACCATGGTTAACCACTTGGAAGAAGCCCCACGTCTCCGCTGCTTCTCGAACTCTCTCGGCGATGTTTTTTCGCCTACTAGGGTTTATGTCGAAGCTCTCCAGATCTATCACCGGAAAAGAGAAGTCGGTTCTGGTCGGAGACCGAATATCTTTCAAATTCTGCGGTGGATGGATGAAGATTCTGGGTACCTTGGTGATTCCGGCGTCGACTAGTCCTTTGACCCCGGTTTTTGTGTCGTCGAAGGCTTGCAATTCGCTCTTCCGGTCGTAGTTTGCGTCTTGGTTACTGCTTGAAACCACCATCTTTTTTCTGGTTTATCAACGAGGTTTGAAGATATTTCTGTGATTTAGTAACAGAATTTTGCTGGCAATTTACGTGGGTGAGGTCTAGTTGACTCCTGTGATCACATGTATTTATGAACAGCTATTTCAACGGCGGAAGCAAATGAGGAAGATGTGATCAGCAGTGACAGACGCAGCTGCCAGCGGGGAATAAAATATTAATTTCTATTCAAAAATAGTACTCCTTCCTTCCCACTAGAAATGACGCGTTTCTTAAAATAGAAATATTTATCCCAACTTAAATTTTTGTTAGTCACTAATTAACTATTACTAACTACACTTAACACTAATCTAACTTATCTAAATTATTAACTCTATTCCACCTAAGCCTAACCCTAAATCCCTCATTTCTCCAATTTCTCTCTCTATTTTTGCGCCGCTTCCCTCTCCGTCTCGAACTCTCTACTTCGCCGCACCTCCGTCCACCGTTCGCAACCAACATCCAAATCTTAGACCTATGACGGAGATTCCTCCTCGGCCCCCTCCGCGATTTCTCCCCTTCCATTGTCCGGATCTGAGACATGTGAAGTTACGCCATCATCGCCCCCCTCTGCGATTTCTCTCCTTCCATTCTCCATATCTGAGACATGTGAAGCTGATCCTACAGAGCTAGATCTGAAACGGGTGAGACGTCCCCGTCGGGGGGGGGGGGGACTACTTCTCAGTTGATGATGAAGTGTCGTACAGATCCTAAGGATCTAGATCCTGAAATTCGGGATGCTGACGAACGGGTCGATCTGAGCGGAGAAGAGCTTGTCGCCTCCTTCTTGGAGCGCGGCTACTTTAAGAAGGTGAACATACGGTTCCCGGAATCTTTCAATAAAAGGTTCCCGGGTGCAGAGGAGGAGCATAACTTGAAGAGACGGAGATACAAGGACGCGCTTGAGAATTATGCATATGGACCGAGAATTGGAATTGCCTCTGAAGCCTGCAATGATCTGGTGAGATCTTTCCTGTAGTTGTTTGAAAATCAGCATGCTTTTACTTTTTAGTTGCTTGTTATTGTGGTAGGAGGGTGATGAAGCTTGAAATGATAAGAAATATGCCCACACTTAGGTTTTGTATTGGTTATTGACATTGTTATGATGACAACTCTAGTGCAATTTGACAATTACTATGAGTGATGAACTGTCCTAGATTTGTTATTGCTTATTGTTGGTAATAGTCCTATGAATTTGTTGGTAATTCATAGTTGTTGGTAATATTCCTGGATTATTACTTATGATCTTTTTACATTTCGTATAATCCATAGTTGTGTAGTTAAATATCCATAACTGGTTGTTGGTAATCTTACTGGAGTATTGCTACTTATTGTTTTGTTAGCTACTTATTGTCTTGTTGCATATTTTGCTCCATAGCTGCATACTTCTACATAGCTACTTTGCTGCATAGCTACCTTATTGGTAATAGTTGGTAATAGTCCATAGTTGCATACTTTGCTGCATACTTGTGATCTTTAATGGTTGGTAATAGTCCATAGTTACTTATTATAGAAATGCATTGTAGCAGATTTTAAGATAGAAATGCATTTTGGGTCTACCTCTAAGATCGAACAACAATGGCTGAAGATACAAATGACACGTAGATACTAATGCATAAATTTTATGACTGCATACAATACAGTACTTGTAAAACCATATCAGTTTCTATTATATTTGAAGCATACTTCCTTGCTAATCCATACCTGGTCTATTAGGCAGGCTTTAATCACATCTTTAGTAATAGATAGTATAGGTTTGGTTTCCAATGTGCCTGTTGCTCGATTCTTGTTTTTCCTTTTTGCTGATATTTGTTGCGTGAAGGGAAAATACCTATTTTCCCATCGAACAACACCGATCCATCTGGATTGAATAAAGGACGGCACACAACACACATAAACATCACTTTTGTGATGAATTTCTTGTTCTTACAAGTTCTATGTGGCTCTGCCTCTCCGGGAGTAAGATAAAATATGTGCGATGACCTACTTATATAGAACCAATTTTCATCTATATGTATAGTGTTGTGCATATCCTTAAACTTCAAGATATTTAAGATTCAATCAAACTCTAGTGCTTCCAAAGAAAACCTTAGCCTAAGTAACCGACAATTAGCAGTTAGGTCTGGCCTTATTGCACTAATGTGGGCTTTGATCAAGCCCTTCTTCGCCCACCTACCAACTGTACTGCTACTACAATTCACTCCGTTAGCTAATTTTCTAATGGTTGATCTTTTATGTAGCTCGAGTCCTTGTATCAATTTCAAATCTATCGTTACTCTTTTGTTTGGTCTAATCTTACCTATCTTTGCACTTTGAAGAAAAATTACTTAACCCGTATTTTGTTGTTTCTTTGCATCAACCCAAAGACGGCTCACTGTGCTCCGAGAACAATCCCACTTGACCCTGGCTTCTTTCTGCTTCCCTCTAGCTGGTTTTCCATTTTCGCAGTTTTGGAGCAAAAACTGGACTAGTTGGTTTCTTTGCTTGGTGGTCATATTCTTGGGTGCCATGAGTGGAGATAGAAGATTGAAAAAACTGGAGTTGCTTCTGTGATGAATACTAATTCTGAAATTGTGTTTAATAGTGTGCTTAGAAGTTGTTCCAGATATGTATTTATATAATTTATTTGGATTTTAGATTTTTGCTTTTGACAATTGTTTTGGCGGCAGATTATGTGTTTGTTGATATTTTCATTTGAAATATTTTCATTGTGTGGATTTGGGCGGCAATAACATAATTCTATTTGAAATAATTCTAGATAGTAGGTAGAGTATGAAGGAATTAAGAATAAAATAATTATATTTGAAATAAGTGGGTCAACAAGGATTAAGTATTAAACACAACCTCCTAAATTCCCGTGCCCACTAGAAACGTGTCGTTTCTAGTGGGACGGAGGGAGTACTAATAAGATAAGGATTATGTTCTGACCATAAATTTTATCTCAATTTTATCCAGAATCCTTCCGTCGTATAAATCTTGTCTAGTTTTTATTTGAGCCAGTTATTAAAGCGAGTTGTTTTGGTTATATGAGTCTCTCAAATTGTTTGTAAATTATAATCAGATCTTGACATTTAAAAAATTGGAAAAAATTTATGAGGCAACTCAAAAAAGAAAATAAGACAAAATCTATGGAACACTATAAAATTTAAAAATCTTTAATAACATGAAACTTAAACATCATATGCACACTATAAGGGTATCTCAAATATTGTATTTCAACAAAATATAAAAATCTTGTCTAGACATATTCGGGGCGATTGAAACACACGTATTGACGTTAGAGGCTTTCTTGCTTTAATTTTAAGAACATGAGGATATTTTTTGCAATAAAATAAACATGGATAATCTTTTACGCGTTTTTACATTAACATAGTATGTTTTCCTAGGGTGTTACGGTATACCGAAAAATCGGTATATCACACATACCGTACCGAAAAAATACCGAAGATACCGAATTTTCGGTATATCGTGATTTTCGGTACGGTATCATACCGTACCGAAGTTTTTTCGGTATGGTAACGGTATGAGATTTTCCATACCGAGGTATATCGCATACCGAAATTCATACCGCATATATCTTGTAGAAAAGAGTGCAAAAATATTGGTTATAAGTTTTGAACACGGGTTGTTACAAATATGTCACTCATATCAAATAATTTTAATGTTATATCATAAATTCACTTAAATGACATAACTTTATTTGACATAAAGTCACATTATTTATCTATTAAATCATGAAATTGATAAAAAATTATATTTTTCAACTTTATAAACATTAACCCGTAATATTAACAAATTAATACAAAATAGATAGATTAATTAATTTTACTGAAAAATAATATAAATAACTTTCTTGTCTTTTATAAAAAACATAGATTAAGTTTACGGTATACTGTTAAATATTCGGTATACCTTGATTTTTCGGTATACCGAAGTGCGGTACGGTATACCGAAAGAGCGGTATGACAATGATATGGAGATTTGCTATACCGAACTTTGGGTATACCGAAATGATCGGTACGGTAACGATATGTCTTTTTCTATACCGATCCTTATCGATATGGTATGCGGTATGAGAAAAATAGTACACTATACCATACCGAACACCCCTATATTTTCCCATCGAGCTATTTCAGAAGTTGAAAATGCAAGTCCAAGTCTAATAATGGCATGTTGGATGGTAGTGGCAGGGAGAGAGAGTGTTTCTGCACATTCCATTTCTAGGAGATGATTTGTGGTCAGCCCAAGTCCTTCAAAGTGAGCTATTTCAGAAGTTGAAAATGCAAGTCCAAGTCTAATAATGGCATGTTGGATGGTAGTGGCAGGGAGAGAGAGTGTTTCTGCACATTCCATTTCTAGGAGATGATTTGTGGTCAGCCCAAGTCCTTCAAAGTGCAACTCAAAATCTCCCCAGTCCCATCACTTGCTTCGAGTATTCTATCACAATTTCCCTAACAAAGAATCAATGTTTATTACAAGGTTGAATTTCCATTCTTAGGATATGTTTGCAAGAGCTTATTTTAAACTCTTTTTTTTTACTGTACAAATAATTTTTTAGTGTTTGATAAATTTAATTTTTGCGTTAGTTTCTTTAAAATTAAGCAGTTAAATAATTTCTTTTACACATCTATCGAGATATTTTAGTGCTTAAATAACTATAATTTTCGAAACTATAAAAAATATATGTTTTCTTATTTAATTCCAAAAACTCCATACTTTTATTTAAAAATAATTATTTCAATTAAGCAAAAACAAATAAAAGTACTTAAAATAAGCAAGTGAAAACATATCCTTAGCAAATCGATCTAAGAAACAACTAATATTGCTATAAGAGACCATCTATCTTTAGAGATGCTCCTTTCGTAATTTATAAGTGGTTATTTTTGGATCGTTCCATTAAAAGTGGTTCATACTTAAATAAGTACTATCTAATATCACCAACGTCTAGCTCATTTTCCTATTTAGATCATTCCATTAAAAGAAGCTCATTTAAAATAAGCAAAGATTTTATGGACCAAATTTAACTATAAAAAGTTAAAACAATCTACACACAAAATACTACTCCCTCCGTTCCATTCATATTGTCATGTATACCATTTCGGGTTGTCTCACTCATACTGTCTCATATCTAAAATGATAAGAAATGAGTGGACCACAATCATCTAAATAAGTGGACCCCACTATTTTATACTTTCCACCACTACTTTAACCTTTACACCCACTATCTTAAACTCCGTGCCGAAACCCAACAAGGCATTATGAATGGGACGGAGGGAGTACATTTTTAATTCTTGTGCCGAACATGTTTCTGGTTTATTTGTTAAAGAGTTTTGCTGGGAAACTAGGATTATCTACAGTTCTATTTCATAAAGATGTGATCAGCATTCAGCAGCGAGAGACATAGCACATCTAATAATTGAGCCCTAAAGTGGGCCAAACGCAATCCATTTCCCTCCAATAGTTTCTACTTATTCAGTACTCTAGAAGAAGAAAAAAAATTCAATGGGCCATCATTTCATATTTACAAGCATGACACACAGAACAATACTTAACTGCATGATCAAGCTAATAAGGAGCATCAATGCACGCGAAAATCAAGCGGCTGGAGGCCTGAGCTCATGATCTTGAGATGTATCGCGAACAGATGATGGTAAGTACTGCCACATTGGGACTAGACTGTAGCTAGGGAACATCGGCATCTTGTTTGGTACAGTAGGGTATACCGGTGGATGTGGTGGCATGAATCCAGTAGTAGGAACAGGCATGGTCTTCAGCTGCTGCTCCATCCTCTCTTTATCTGTCTTGAGCACCAGCTTCTCTTTACGAAGTTCGTTTTTCTCAGCCTGTTTTAAATATAAAAGATAGTTATAGAAGATATCCTACTGACTTGACTGCGAGTTTTGATCTTTCTATTTGGTAAGATGCTGACCTTCAAAGATTTAATCTCTTCTAGAAGCTTTTCGTTCATCTCTTTATACTCCTGCGATTCAGTTTTTAGCTGGTTCAGAATTCTGATGGCATCACCTAGTATGGCCAGTTTGTCAGTTTTGGCAGGTCTTCCGGGTTCAAGAGTTGTGGACAATTCTGCAAACCTGCATCAAGGAAAAAATACTTCTTTATCTAAAGCAATCTAATTTGTTCGTGTCAATGTACAACCAAAATCTCCCACTTTCTTTCAGCAAATTGTAGATATCACCTGTCGTTCAATTTTTCTCTCCTCATTCTCTCACGGCATGCTTTGTTTCCTGTTCCACCAAATTGCTCATTGCGTCCCCTATAGAATGGCAATCAATAAAGCCTAGAGTCAGTTAACTTTATTTGAAAGATTGCGATAAATTGTTCCAACTCTGATACGATGAAATTAAAGAACAAGTTGAAATAGTGTGACAATAGGAAAGCACAAAAAGAAAATAATAATCAAACTTCCAATCTCAGTCCACTTGTGAAAACCTAATGTAAAAAAAATTCAATATACTGAAGGAACTGGCAAAACATTAGCCTGGAACTTGAAAAAATGACACAATTACGTGATGATGTATATTGGAGGCGCTTCAGCATTAACTACAGCTTGTGAACAAAATGGAGAATCTTAAGACAGCAAAACGACATTGTTCCATGTAACCAACTCAAACTCCAAGTATACATGCAGTTGAGTGGTATCATTTTTCAGTACTCTTGTTACTCCAGCCTAAGATCATCCAAATTTCAAAAGCTTAATAGATAATTTAAATGGATAGCAGATAAAAATGTCAACAAGTCTGCTGAAGTAGGTTCCTCCAGCTACCCAAATTCAGGGATAATTTTGAAGATTACCTCTTTCTTCGGCAATCTCGTTTTTCTGCACAGTCACTGACTTGTGATGTAGTTCCACTAAAGGATACATCAACTGGCACACAAGCGCTGCAATAATATAAATATAAATATCCATATCAAAACCACACTTCTTGAAAGAATTATATGTAATCCAGATTTAGCTTCTGTGTATCTCCTTGTTTTGCTTGTTATATTGTGTTCAGGATGGACTTCATGACCTTATATTTTGGTCTTTTACTATGTTAAATGCTTACAAATAAACTGAGAATCGTCAAAAAGTAGAATAATTTGAAAGGTGAAAAACCATTAAGCATAAAAGCTCTTTAACCGTCTTATGAGCTCGCGAACAACTAGTTTTTGGAGAAGCTAAACATGAGATCAAAATTCACGATAACGAGTTTACAAGGCTCGACAGCCTGCCCATGTCTTTATAATCCTAAACAAGGCTCTAAAATCCTTATCATACGACTTTTTGTTTTGGCAACGATTTTCTTATAGCAGAAATAGCTTAAATTATGAATTTTTCACCAGTAATTTACATATATTTCCATATTAATTCGAACACTCGATCACAGAACCCTAAATGCTACGATCTCCAATTTTCTTAAGAAAAATCACTTACATCTGGAAGCAACAGTATTCATCATCCGCCCACTCCAACAAAAAGCTAAAACAAGCAAGTAAACAAAACTATATCCCTAGAGGTAAGTAAGGGACAAAAATCATTTGCTAACACAAAATATTTATGAAGTCAATTTACAGATCAGAACTCTCAAGTAGACAGACCAAAACGCATCGTAGTACAAAAATTTACAGAACAAACTCACGTTTGCGCCGGCGGCTGGGCGCTCCAATTATGACCGGACGGCGGAGCGGCATCGTCGAAGAGGCAGCTGTAGTCAATTAAATCCGACCAGCAATTCTCATCGAGTGTATCCACGCCATGGGCATAACCATTCATTTTCAAGATGAATGAAATTAGGCAAATAATTGAACCAGCGAATTGAATTTTAATTGGGGAATCGATTTGATTTCTTGTTTTTGACGAAAATGGATGACGAGTGGGTGCTTTGGTTTGGGATAGCCGGGGGAGCGTAGTCAAGAGATGGGATATGTTTCGACGCAAGGTGGACCGAGGGTATATACTATTCCTGATGCGCCGCCAAAATAATTGGTTTTGGCGAAATGAGAGTTGTTTCTAGAGCCGGTAAAATTGGCCCTGACTCGATGGGTTGGCTCGGGTATCCATATCAAGGGCTGGGTTGAACTTAAACAATAAAGGTCTAAAATGAAGTCGGTGAAAAAAGTCCACCCAAAGAGCCCGCCGGACTTATCGGGTTCGGGCTTAAAAAGTCCGAGGTTTCGAAACTAAAAAAGCCCACCTGATATTTCATTTTATTAATAATAAACTTAAATTATATATTATTATTATTATCAATTAATAATTATATTATCTTAATGGGTTCTTTCTAGTTTTAAGCTGAGCTGTAAAATGAATTTGATTCTAAATGTCGAACGATATTATTGATCATGTTTAGATAAATAGAATCTTCATTACCTATCGATTTTCCCTCTCTTTCACACACAACACACACTTCCACAATTTTCTCCTTATATATGTATATTCTCTTCCAATTTAAGGATGATCAATGTAGAATAAAGATATTTCACGAGCTTTCGTATTTTATATAGAAGCTCTTCCGAATACCGCGGTTATTATAATAAATTATTTTAATTATATTATCTTGGTGGGTTCTTCATAGTCGGTCAAATTCTAATCGCCTCTAAGGATCTTTGATTTTTTTGGTTCGACTCGCCACTTAATTAAAAAAATAAAATTATGAATTACACGGGCTATACCCGCCAGCTTGAAAAATAATTGGTTTTGGCGAAATGAGTGAGTTGTTTGAGCCTGGGGCTGGGCCGGGCTTCAATTTTTTAAGCCTGAAGAATTTTTGGGTCGGCCCGACCCGATCAAACTGTAAAAGCTCGATGGGCGGGCATGGGCTCGCCCAATCCGCTACTTTGCCAACCCTAGTTGTTTCTTCAATTGTCGCATTATGCGTCAAAGAAAATAATGCGCCATGATGGGAAAGACGATTTTGGTCACTATTGGTCTCGCGTAGGTTTGGCCTCATTTAAGATCGAATAGGATCATACTTTAACACTTTGATCAAATATGAATTTGTTATTCATTAATTCAATTTGTGTTTAATTCCTGATATAACACTCAACTTTAGGTAAGGTCGATCTTAAAATCTTGGAATAATCATTTCTTAAGACTTAGGAGATTCTTAAAATTCTAATTAACTAGTTGGTTTTCTTAAACCCTAAATCTCATTCTCATTCCAAATCTTGAGAACTAGTCTAATTCTAAGTTGTGAATCAAATACAGGACTTTGTATGAAGCTTCTTCATGCCATAATATTGGACACATAAATTTCTTGCGTGTTACAATATTAATCATGTTATATATATAAATATCACATCTTATTTATATAAAAAGTAGTACTACATATAATGGTAAGGAAATACCTTATCCGTCCTGACTATCCTATTATTGTTGTCATTTTCAAAAATAGAAGAAAGTAATTCGTGGACCATAATCAAATTAAATAATGAATTCTACCACTTTAATACATATTCACAATTTTCTTAATATCCGTGCCCAATATTAACAAGAGAATAATAATTAGACGGACAAAAGTAGTTCTTGGTTAAGTTTGGTTTCAATGAACACACCCCTATGCAGGCGTTGGCCTTTCCCATAAATCAAGAGACAATTGAGGGGGATTAAAAAAAAAGTTAAGCCCCGAAAGTAAATATAGTAATAATAAGTCACGTGATTATAGTTTCAATACAATATTAATTTCATTCGCTCATCATGATTATTAGAGTATAATGTATTTAGCGTGTATAAAGAAGTTAAAAGGCAGTTATAAGTTGTTAAGAGTAGTTAGCAATCAGTTAGAGGCTGTTAAAGCCACGTCAGCAATTAGTTAGGCCACGTCAGCAATTCTGTTTGTTCTGAACTGTTCAATCATCTTCTATATATATATATATATGAAGACAGAAGAGAAATAATATCATCCTTTCATTCATAGTTTTCATCTTGTTTTTCTTATCAATATGGTATCAGAGCTATAGGAATATTCTAGATCTTATTCTCTCATCATCTCCGATCATCTTCTCCGACGATCGTCTCATTTTTCCGATCAATTTTTCCTTCGATCATATTCTCTTCCTCTGCAAAAATGGCGACCGTTTCAAATACGGTTGTTCTTCCAAACATTCATCCGATCTCCATTAAGCTGGATAAAAGCAACTATGTTTTCTGGAAAACTCAAGTTCTAGCTATTGTACGTGCTTATTGCCTTGAAGATCTTTTCAAGATCGAACCGCCTGATAGTGCGCCACTGCATCCACCAACAACGGAGGAACCTCATCCACCTCCAAATCCAAACTATCTGACGTGGCTCCGAAGAGATCAATATCTCTTCGGATGGCTATTAAACTCAATATCACCACAAATGCTCGGATATATTGGTCGATGCTCCACCTCTGCACAACTTTGGAAGGCATTTGAGGTACTCTTTCACTCTCAATCATCTGCAAAGGCGATGAATCTCAGATTTCAACTACAAACCATAAAGAAAGGTGATCTGGCTATTGATGAATATATAATGAAATTTAGAGTAATCTCAGATGAGTTGTTCAATATAAATCAAATGATATCTAAATCCGAACTAGTATTGTTCGTTCTTGGAGGCTTGGGACCAGAGTATGAATCTGTTTGTGTACATTTGATGGCTCAAGCTCATACCCTTACTCTGAATGATGTACAAAATCAACTTCAAACTCATGAAGTGAGACTACAAAATCAGTCGGCTCAAAATCCACCTCATACCTTCTCTGCAAATGTAGCTTATACAAATGATTCTTCAGGTAATCAAGGATTTTCTGGTTTTTCGGCCTATCAACATAGAGGAAGAGGCAGGTTCAATAATTACAGAGGATCTCGTGGTGGAAGAAATGGTGGAGGCAGATATGGATCACAAGGAAACAGGGCAATGTGTCAGTTATGTGGAAGGCCTGGTCATGTTGCTCTGAAATGTTACAAAAGATTTGATATCAGCTATGCTGGTCCAGACTCCAATGGCTTTCAACATTCCTCAAATCAAGCACACACTGCTGTAGTTCAAACTCAGCAAAAACCTCTTCTCCCCACTCCAAATACTAACCCTGCTCTCTTCTCACAGATGGCAAATTATGTGTCTAGCTCAGGACCACAAGCTATGCATTAATGGTATCTTGACAGTGGAGCAACGGCTCATGTCACTTCAGAAGCTGGAAATCTGCAATATGCCTCTCCTTACAATGGAGCAGGACAAGTGGTAGTAGGTAATGGAGATGCTTTACCTATTAAACATATTGGTTATACAACTATTACTAATCCAGATCAGACTAGGAATTTTCTACTCAAACATGTATTACATGTTCCTAAAATCTCTAAGAATCTGCTAAGTATATCGAAGTTTATAGCAGATAACAGTGTGTATATTCAGTTTCATGAATTTCACTGTCTTGTTAAGGACAAGGTTACACACAAAACTCTACTGGAGGGACCACTTAAAGATGGATTGTACCAGCTGGATTTTCTACCTGTTGTGCCTACTACTAAAGCTTAGAAGATTACTCAAAGATCAGAAAAACCTGCAGCTAGAAACTCTTGTTTTTCTTCTCAGAAAACTGCAAATGTACCCTTGTGACATCAAAGACTAGGTCATCCAAATTCAAGTGTGTTGAATAATGTGTTCAAACTTGAACAACTACCCTTATCTTCTAAAATAAAGGATGAATTCTGTGATTCTTGTGCACAAGGGAAAATACATCAAATCTTTCTACCTACTGTTTTCGTTAAAACTCAAAGACCTTTTGAGTTGGTTCATAGTGATCTCTGGGGCCCCAGTCCTTGTGTATCTAGAGAAGGATACAAGTACTACATAAATTTTGTTGATGATTATAGCCGGTTTACTTGGATCTATCCCCTGACTCTAAAATCAGAAGCATATGAAGTAGTTAAAAAGTTTCTGATATTTGTTGAAAGGCAGTTCAATACTAAGGTTAAGAGGTTTCAAAGTGATTGGGGTGGTGAGTATAGAAATTTAGCATCATTTCTGGATAATCTTGGTGTTCATTTTCAACATCCATGCCCTCATACTCATTTTCAGAATGGAACACAGACACGTTCTTGAACTAGGCCTCACCTTACTTACTGCAGCATCTTTACCTTACTCCTTTTGGTGGGATGCTTTTACAACATCAACCTATCTCATCAACAGACTTCCTACTCCAACCCTTCAAAACAAATCGCCTTTCCAAATCTTATTCAACAGAAAACCAGATTACTAGTTTCTCAAGGTATTTGGTTGTGCTTGTTATCCCTTCCTCCGACCATATAACTCAAATAAGCTGCAGTTTAGGTCTTCAAAATGTTTATTTCTTGGCTACAACACCACACATCGTGGTTATCGTTGCCTCCATCCTTCTGGAAGGCTCTACATAGCCAGAACAGTCTTGTTTCATGAACAAGAGTATCCCTACTTATCCTTG
Organism: Lavandula angustifolia; assembly: GCA_028984105.1. NCBI lineage: Eukaryota > Viridiplantae > Streptophyta > Magnoliopsida > Lamiales > Lamiaceae > Lavandula > Lavandula angustifolia. The sequence continues at coordinate 6,309,147 of CM054823.1, read as the reverse complement.
TTTTCACAAACTACATCAGACTCTTCCCCATCAACTCAAAATCTCTTCCCTCATCCTCATACACCTCAACAAATTCCCTTATTACCTACACCATCAACGACCCCTTCAAATTCAGAAGCTTCATCACCTACAAGCTCACCCACTCAAACTACAAATTATGCCCAAATACCAAAACCCTTACCCCCTCCAGTCCAAAATATCCAAAATACCCATCCCATGTGTACTCGAGCCAAGAAAGGCATCTCAAAACCAAAAATCTATAGTGCTGAAATAACACCTTTACCCTCAGCACCTCTCACAGATACAGAAGCCCTAACTCATCCCCTATGGAAACAAGCCATGCAGGATGAGTACAATGCCTTGATGAGAAATCATACTTGGGAATTAGTTCCTGCTACATCTGATATGAATCTTATTAAGAGTAAGTGGGTTTACAAAGTAAAGGCAAAAGCTGATGGCTCGGTTGATAGATTCAAAGCAAGGTTAGTAGCCAAGGGATTTCAGCAACAAGCTGGTATAGATTACCAAGAGACTTTCAGTCCTGTTATCAAGCCTGTTTCTGTTCGGCTTATGTTCTCTTTGGCAGTATCAAATGGATGGTCTATACAACATATAGATATCAACAATGCCTTCTTAAATGGTCTCTTGGAAAAACCAGTCTACATGCATCAACCAGCTGGCTTTGTGGATTCACTGCAGCCTCATCATGTGTGTAAATTATAGAGGTCTCTTTATGGCTTAAAACAAGCTCCAAGAGCCTGGTATGACAGACTCAAAAACCATCTACTAGCTTCAGAATTTCAGAAGTCTTCTTCAGATCATTCCCTGTTCTTCAAAAGAGTTCAAGGGAAACTTTTGCTAGTGCTCGTTTATGTGGATGACATTTTGGTCACAGGAGAAGATTCTGCTCAGATAGCACAATTTATTCAACATCTGTCGACAAAATTTGCCCTAAAAACACTAGGAGAAGTAGCATATTTCCTTGGGATTCAAGTGGTCAGAGGCTCATCATATACTATACTACATCAAGCAAAGTATATTAGAGAATTATTGGCTAAAGCAAATCTGGTAGACTGCAACTCTCTACCCTCTCCTTATGATGCAGGGTTGAAACTCTCAACAAAAGATAGCAACAGCTTCTCTAATCCCACTCTATATAGAAGTCTAGTAGGTGGTCTACAATATCTTACCTTGACTAGACCAGATATTGCCTTTATGGTAAACAAATTATCTCAGTTCATGCAAACTCCAACAGAGTTACAATGGCGTGCATGTAAGAGATTACTGCGTTACCTTAAGGGAACTATGTTTCTGGGACTTTTCTTCAAACCTGGTTCAAAACTATCTTTGGTAGGTTACTCAGATGCGGACTGGGCAAGTTGTGTAGATGACAGAAGATCCACGAGTGGATATTGTATTTACCTTGGTCACAACATGCTCTCATGGAGTTCAAGGAAACAAAAGGTTGTATCTAGAAGTAGTTCTGAGTCTGAATACAGATCTCTAGCAGATACTGCAGTCGAGATGGTATAGATCAAATCACTGTTAGATGAATTGGGAATTCGAGTATCTATACCTGCTGTGATTTGGTGTGATAATCAAAGTGCAGCCTCATTGGCTGCAAATCCAATTCAGCATGCTAGAACAAAGCATATACAGATAGATGCTCATTTTATACGAGACAAAGTAATGGAAAAGACACTGGATGTAAGGTATATTCCTTCTCAAGATCAGATGGCTGATGTGTTTACAAAACCAGTTTCAATCAGCCGCTTCAAAGAGTTAGTTGACAAACTTCCACTCAAAGGAACTCAGGAATAATCTCTGCTCGGGGAATATTAGAGTATAATGTATTTAGCGTGTATAAAGAAGTTAAAAGGCAGTTATAAGTTGTTAAGAGTAGTTAGCAATCAGTTAGAGGCTATTAAAGCCACGTCAGCAATTAGTTAGGCCACGTCAGCAATTCTGTTTGTTCTGAACTGTTCAATCGTCTTCTATATATATGAAGACAGAAGAGAAATAATATCATCCTTTCATTCATAGTTTTCATCTTGTTTTTCTTATCAATAATGATCAGAAAAGAAAATCATAGTGGATCTAAATATATTTCAACCCTTCAATCATCCAGGAAACGATAGAAGATTTATGTTTAAATTTCGTGTTGTGTATGTATATATGCATACATAGCGCGTGCTCACAATATGGAATTCAAGAACGGAAAAGCTGTGGTGGCTCCGCCTTTAATCGGTGGCGCTACCTCCCGCTCCCAGGTGGAAGGAAGAATTGCAGGATTGCCCTTCAAATGGCTGTCCACAACAAATGCGGTGGACCTGATTCCGTCGACGAATTTCACCAGCTTTATTCCGACGTATTTTCATGGTATGGTTCTTTCAATTCAAACCAAAGGTAATAACTAATAACTAGTTATTAATCAATTAATTGTATCTATACATGTTAGTTCAATTAGAAGATTTGGAGAATCTTCAAACTTTGTTTTGAGTAAGGTGCTTTAGCTCTTTCCGATTCTGTTAGTGATTAGTGATCCCGAATCCGGCCCAATCAAGAGATCTTTGCCGGTGCTGACTTGGATCTCAGGTAAGCATTGGTTGGACTGAGATCATTATAGTGAGAGTATAAACACTGAGATCCAAGATAGTAGCATCATATCGACCAGCTACATTAAATTTCATGCATACCATTTTTTCATATATATATATATATATATATATATATAAATATATATATATATATATACTTACAATTTACTTAGTGAGAATAAATATCACATTTTAACCAATTATAAAAAAAAATAAATTGAAACATTAAAAAAAGCGAAATGTATAATTTAAACTTTAAAATACAAGTATATAACTAAAACGAGAACATGTGAATATGCAAGTTTAACACAAAGGTTTTGGTGTACACATTTGTATACTCTTATGTGTACCGTATTATAAGGATATTGACATGTGACATATAAATGTGATTAACTATTTTTAATGAAAAATGTCACATGTTAATATACTTGTGGTGCGGTATAAATAAGGGTATACGAATATGGTACATACAAGCCGTTCCGAAAATTAATAAATTGATGAAAATTGAATTCATTGTATAGCAAATGCTAAAATAAGCAAAAATGGTATCTTAAGATGTGTGTTTTTTAGTAGAAAAAAATAAAGAAAATCAAGAAAACAACAAATGAAGTGGTAGAGTTTAATCCAAATAAAAGAGCAATAAAAAATTAAAATTAGAATGGATATGCAGTAATATTTGAGTAATAGGAAACACTTAAAAATAAAAAAGATTGTTTGAAAATAAAGTAATTGAAAGGAAATAAAATAAGGAAGAAAAGTTTTTTTTAAAAAAGGAATTAAATTTGCAGTAGGCAGGTGCCAAAGATTAGACCTAAAGGAGAATTATAGGGGTATGACCACTGGTGTGTGTTTGGAACAACTTTTTGTAAGCTGCTTCAGCTTTAAGCTGGTGTGGAGGTGTTTGGAACTCCCAGCTTAAAGCTGAGATTCTCTAAAATTGGGTTGAAAATAGAGAATCTGCTGAAGTGCTCCATCCCAGCTTCTAGCTTTCAGCTTATAGCTTATGCGTTTTTCGGACCAAACTACCCCTAATAATTTTATCTAATTCCAGAATTATTGTTAACCCTAATACTTTGTGAGGATACATTTTTATCACATCCGCCGCATCTCTTCTCTTCTCTCTCTCAATTCTTCATAAAATTTATGGAGGAATTTTTATGTATTTTGTTTGTATGATTAATTTATACAAATAAATAATATTTAACATATAATTATATACTATATTTATTATGAAACAATTTTATAATATATATAATATTTAGGTTAATTTAGTATTTTATAGTATTAGATTGAAATTGTAAGCAAAAAATAAATATTGAATAACAATTATTTCTTAATTTTATTATTTATTATAAATAATAATTAGTAATACTAAGGGCAAAACAGACATTTCTTTTAAAAAGTAATAATAAGCTACTTCTATCAGCAGTATTCCCAAACACTATTTTCCCCACTTTCAAAGCCTTTCAAAGACTTATTTCCAAACACTAACTGATTTTCAAATAAGCTGCTTTGAGCAGCTTTCAGCACTTATCAATAAGTTTCAGCTACTCCAAACACCCCCTAAGCCTTTAATTTAGATTTTTCTGTGATATAAAAAACATGTAATGGGCCCAACTTAGTCCCTAAAGATCCGCTTCTGGCCGAGTTCTACGTCCGCCCTTGCTTATATGTACATGCATTTATGTAGTACTATACTCTTTCCGTCATATAAAATGTGTTTTTTTTATGACAAGGGTAAATTGCAGCTGCTATCGAAGTGCGCATTGAGTCCTACGTCCGCCCTTGTTTATTAACACGTTTCCGTCACATAAAATGTGTTAATAAACCTCGCTCATATGATCTAGCCTCTAAACAACACTGAAATTGTCAATCATGTTAAAATGTATTTTCTGTTATAAAATAAATAGAATGAGAGAGACAATAGAAATGAAGCATCCCAATAGGACTGCTTAAAGATATAATTGATTATCCTCCCTGAAACTCGATACGAGTATATGCATCCTAAATTGCAAGATTTTCAAATCTAGTGCATCGAAACTATTGAAGGCTCCAGAAGAGCATGTGTCATTCTATCAAATGATACGAAATCAACTATTAAGTTTGCCCTTACTTTAGTAAGTCTAGAAGAAACTTACTAAGTTTTAAGGATATCCGCTGCAATGGATACCATACTGAAAAATAATATATAAAGGTAGTGATTCTTTTGTATTTAGCCAGAAGCTAACAAAAGAAAAGTTATCACACTACCACCTTGAATGTATTACACATTCATAGAAATAAGGAATTGAGCTCATTGTTTTTGAACTTGCAGTCTAACAAGTTCTAGATTTCTTCTAGAAATCGAACATTCATGGAAATTAAGAGATTCTTCAGGATCTCTCTGCAGCGCCCATATGAATTTTCAATTATGTTGCACATATTAGTGTAGACCTTAAAGCTAACCTTAAAGATTGTTGTCTTGAGGGGGAGTAACAAATTGTAAATAATCCTGAAGATTAGACTGACATTTAGGAGTCAGTCTAATCTTCAGGATTATTTACAATTTGTTACTCCCCCTCGAGACAACAATCTTCAAGGTTAGCTTTAAGGTCTACACTAATATGTGCAACATAAGTTTAATTATCAGCATAGATAATAACATGAAATATGTCAATATATCATTACTCTCGTAAATAGACCAATATCATATTTGTCTCGAAAATAACAAAGGATGGTCAATACCATTTCAAATTCTCCAATTGCAAATAATTAAGGAACTTCTGGTCCTCATCTTTGTTATCTTCTATAGGTCTAAACGAGTCTCTATCCACTTTAAGGGATTGAATCAACCATTAGATAGGCATGTGGATGCAATACAATAAATCTCTTTAAAGACCTTTCAGGTAGGTCTACTAGCGTAACTCCATCAGGAAGATGCTCGATCTACAGGTCGAGACAATTATTAGTTCAACTCAAGTATTTTGCTTCGAACTCCGTCTTTAGGCATGAGTTGATTTCATCAAGTATTTTTGTACATAATAATTCACATATCCTCTTCAACAGGAATTTGGAGTGATGTGTTATAATTTTGTATTCCGCGGACTTCTTATCTCTTAGCACCAATAAATCTCTCACGCTTTTGGCGCTAATGAGAATCAATTGATTTATATTTTCTATGAGGAACTTCAGTTCGTTCATGGTGCATATACAACAAGTATATGAGATTTTAATCACTCCTTTTGCACTAAATAATTTGATGAACTTCTGGTTCATAGTGCGTGAATCTAAATAATTAATCCAACGAGATATTTGCGGCATTCAATTTTTATATTTCATATCTCCCCCTAATGCCGACAAGGATGTGAGTTGGATATTAAAATCAACATATCAATGAATAAAATAATCCATAATGATTTGATCTATGTAAGTCATTAGGACGGAGTATACATATAAGTATTATGCTCTTCAGGAGTTTTAATCAAACTCAAGTCATCATTTATGTACCCTTCTGTCAAGGAATTCTCGTCGTTATGATTATATCATATACGTCTGTACTATTTCAGCCCTTATAATGACTTTTACAGTCTAATTGAAAACATCTTTTTGACTTACATGCTTTGAGCAAGTTAAATCCTTCAGGGATCTTCATATATATGTCACTATCTAGTGAATCATATTGATAGATATTTACTACATCTATAAGGCGCATAGCAAGCCTTTTGTGACATAAGTTGATTAAGCAAATATAATGGCGTCTATTATAGGAGAGTACAGAATTAATTCCCGGTCTATGAGAGAAAAAATGTGTTACGAGTATTGCCCTATAACTCGTAAATTTTTCATTTCTCTATGTAACAAAGACACATTTATATCCTTCGGGGATATACTTTCCGGATTTTGGAACTACAGGTCCAAATATTTCCGGCTTTTTAGGGAATATTAATTCACCTTATATGACTTCGTTCCTTTTTGGCCAATTATTTCAATCTTGACAATCTCTTATAGATCGTCGTTGAGGATCCTCTTTTATCATTTCAAGAGTCATATTAAAAGGCGAAAATAATGTCGTGCGTCCACGACGATATTTGATCTCTCCAATATTTTGAGATCTCAGTATTTTTAGACGCTTGTAGTTCTTCAGGAACTTCATTTGATTGATTAATCATTTTCCTCATTGTTTGGTTCATATGTTGTGCCCCTTTTCTTAGACACAAAGTTTCTTTTAGAACCAATTGGTCGACCATATTTTTGACGAACTTTTAATGCATTTGCTGTCATTTATACTTGTCCTTCAGGGACATGAAATCTTGTTGGGGTTATTTGCAGCAAGTTTATGACATTGTCACTTATTTTATATACATACTAAAGCATCAAGAAGTTGATTCGCAATCTTTTGCAAGTGAGTCTTTTGACTTATTGTTCACATTGATTACTTCTAGAATCCAAATGTGACTAGTTTGTTCTTGTGCTTTTTGTTGGATGTAGATTTCACATTGATTACTTCAGGAATCCCAATGTGACATATGTTCCAACTAATGTTGGAAATGTTATTTCACCATAATAACTATCTCAATGTGAGACACGTTTTTATACGTACAAAACTCATTTTGAGGATGGACATGAGCAACTAAATATTTAATCTCAATCCCAAAGTCATATAATATTAAGTCCTCTTCAAGAGGAACTTAGAGTTTAATAAACTCACTAGCTTTATCAAGATAAATCTGCTTGAAGGAATTGAGCTCATTGTTTTTGAACTTGCAGTCTAACAAGTTCTAGATTTCTTCTAGAAATCAAACATTCATGGAAATTAAGAGATTCTTCAGGATATCTCTGCAGCACCCATATGAATTTTCAATTATGTTGCGCATCAAAGTTGCTAGCAGATGTCAAAACTTATCATGTCAAAGCATAGAGCTCTTTTGAACTTCCGGTTCATGACATGTTTTATCTCACTTATTTTTATGAATGTGTAATACATTCAAGGTGGTAGTGTGATAACTTTTCTTTTGTTAGCTTCTGGCTAAATGCAAAATAATCACTACCTTCTTATATAATTTCAATATGGTATCCATTGTAATGGATATCCTTCAAAGTTAGTAAGTTTCTTCTAGACTTACTAGAGTAAAGGGCAAACTCAATAGTTGATTTCATATCATTTGATAAAATGACACATGCTCTTCTGAAGCCTTCAATAATTTCGATGCACTAAATTTGAAAATCTTGCAATTTATGATGCATATACTCGTATCGAGTTTTAGGGAGGACAATCAATTATATCTTTAAGCAATCCTACTGGGATGCTTCATTTCTATTGTCTCTCTCATGCCCCCTTATTGGCAAATGAACATCGATATCAAGAGTGCATTAATGTCAACAAGACATAAATAATATTTTTCATTCAAGAATAACATATATTCTTCTAGAATATAAATGATGCTACTTCAGGAGCAAAAGTTAAATAGTATATAAAAATACTATATTTGAGGCATTTCTACAAACATGTGATGGTAATGTTTATATCACATTACGGTCATTCTTCAGGAATGTAATTGTGCTACTTCCATAGCAACAATTTAGTTTCATGATAAGCGAAATCAATGAATTGCAAATTTTGAGATCTACCGGATCTCACATCCATTCTTGAAAAGAAATTAAGCAACAATAGGATATTGGAGATGCAATTGTCATTCAAAGAGAAGCTTTTGCTACCACTCCATATAATTAGGTAATATTTTAAATTACAACATACCTTTAGATATACATTGTTCTTTATGAACATGTAATATTCATCAAGAATATTAATTGTGCTACTTCAGGAGCAACAATTAAAGTATGTTATTGTGATATATGATGAAAAGTTTTAGTTGTTCCAAGAACATGTAGAGTTAATTGTGCTACTTCAAGAGCAACAATTAGAGTTATGAACATATAACATTTGTCAAAATTAAAAGCCTGAATTGTTCTTCAAGAACATGTAGTATTCTTCAGGAAAACAAATTGTGCTACTTCAGGAACAACAATTTTTATCTATATTAAACCACTTCAGGCGAAAGACTAATATTTTTTAGAAACCCAATTGCTCTTTAGGAACATATAATGTTCTTTGGGATATAAATTGTGCTACTTCGGGAGCAACAATAATAATAATTCAAGAACCAAGATTCGTCCATTAATAAGACATATTATATGAATTGTTCATCAAAATTACATAATTTTTTTCAGGAATATTAATTGTGTGCTGCTTCAGGAGCACCAAATTAAGATTGTATGTATATATAGATATAAATATTATACAGTATGTAACAAAAAAAATTTGAGGTATACAGTAAATACATAGATAATATTAATAACTCTTTAAGAGTATGTAATATTCTTCAGGAATATTAACTTATGCTACTTATGGAGCAACAATTGAGTTATTTTCAATAAATTTGAATTGCTCTTTAAGAGCATATGATATTCTTCAGGAATATGGATTGTGCTACTTCAGGAGCAACAATCTAAATTCAACATTAAACAAAAAAATAACAAACAAATAAATAAATAAAAGCGTAATATAAATGCTCTTCAAGAGCATGTAATATTCTTCGGGAATATTGATTGTGCTACTTCTGGAGCAACAATTTAAGAAAAATATGTTTTGGAATTGCTCTTCAAGAGCATATAATATTCTTCAAGAATATGAATTGTGCTACTTCGGGAGCAACAATTTTGAATAAAAAAATATTTAAAGCGTGTGTAAAAATATTAATTGTAAATGCTCTTCAAGAGCGTAATATTCTTCAAGAATATTGATTGTGCTACTTCTGGAGCAACAAGTTAAATTAAAAAATATGTTTTTCAATTGCTCTTCAGGAGCATGTAATATTCTTCATGAATATTGTGTGTGCTATCGCCACACGTAATAACTTAATAAAAGAGAAAGATTACTCATTAATAAGAGGGCATGAGAGAGAAAATAGATGTGTATTATTATGAGGGTGAAGACCTCTATTTATAGAGTACAAGATGGGCTAATGGGCTTTTAGGGTTTACATGGTCATCACAATATATGGTAAGTATATATATAAAATATATTTACAACACTCCCCCTTGATTGACCATCCCTAAAAGAAACTGCTGCCTCGTTAAAACCTTGCCAGAAAAACCCATTGGGATAAAAACTGGACGAAGGAAAAAGAGTACAGCTGCCCACCTCAAAATAGTCATTCTTGATCCTTGAGTCGGCGCATATCGATCTTGTATAACAACTTCTTGAATGTTGGTAATGCCTTTGTAAAAGAATCTGCTAGGTTGTCACTTGAGCGAATTTGCTGGATGTTGATGCCGCCACTCTTTTAGAGATCATGTGTTGCATTGGCTCTTTTATGAATCAATCTCAATGACTCATTTTCTCATGTGTTGCGTTGGATGCCTCGTTAAAAACCTTAACTAAGAAAACCCTTTGGGAAAAACTTAGAAAGGAAAAAAGAGTACAACCATTTGACCTTCAGGGCCATTTGACCTTTAGGAGTCAGTCTAATCTTCAGGATTATTTACAATTTGTTACTCCTCCTCAAGATAACAATCTTCAAGGTTATCTTTAAGGTCTACACTAATACGTGCAACACAAATTTAATTATCATCAAAGATAATAGCATGTTTGTCTCGAAGATAACAAATGATGGTCAATACCATTTTAAATTTTCCAATTGCACATAAGTAAGGAACTTCTGGTCCTCATTTTTGTTATCTTCTATAGGTCTAAATGAGTCTCCATCCACTTCAAGTGATTGAAACAACCATGAAGTAGCTATGTGGATGCAATAAAATAAAATCTCTTTAAAGACCTTCTGGTAGGTCGACTAGCATAACTCCATTAGGGAGATGCTCGATCTGCAGGTCAAAACAATTATTAGTTCAACCCAAGTATTTAGATTCGAACTCCGTCTTTAGGCATGAGTTGATTTCATCAATTAATTTTGTACATAATAACTCACATATCCTCTTCAGGAGAAATTTGGAGTGATATGTTCTAATTTTGTATTCCGCGGACTTCTTATCTCTTAGCACCAATAAATCTCTCACGCTTCTGGCGCTGATGAGAATCAATTGATTTATATTTTCTATGAGGAACTTCAGTTCGTTCATGGTGCATATACAACAAGTATATGAGATTTTAGTCACTCCTTTTGCACTAAATAACTTGATGAACTTCTGGTTCATAGTGCGTGAATTTAATAATTAATCCAACGAGATATTGCGACATTCTATCATTTATGTTTTATATCTCCCCCTAATGCCAACAAGCATTTGAGTTGGATTATCAATGAATAAAATAATTCATAATTACTTGTTCTATGTAAGTCATTTTGACGGAGTATACATATAAGTATTATGTTCTTCAGGAGTTTCAATCAAACTCAAGTCATCATTTATGTACCCTTATGTTAAGGAATTCTCGTTGTTATGATTATATCATATACGGCTGTACTATTTCAGCCCCTACAATGACTTTTACAGTCTAATTGAAAACATCTTTTTGACTTACATGCTTTGAGCAAGTTAAATCATTCAGGGATCTTTATATATATGTCACTATTTAGTGAATCATATTGATAAATATTTACTACATCCATAAGGCGCATAGCAAGCCTTTTGTGACATAAGTAGATTAATCAAATATAATGGCGTCTAATAATGGAGAGTACATATTTAATTCCCGGTCTTTGAGAGAAATATTGTATTACGAGTATTGCCCTATATCTCGCAATTTTTCATTTCTCTTTGTAACAAAGACACATTTGTATCATTCGGGGATATACTTACCATATATTGTGATGACCATGTAAACCCTAAAAGCCCATTAGCCCATCTTGTACTCTATAAATAGAGGTCTCCACCCTCATAATAATACACATCTATTTTCTCTCTCATGCCCTCTTATTGGCAGATGAACATCGATATCAAGAGTATATTAATGTCAATAAGACATAAATAATGTTTTTCATTCAAGAATAACATATATCATCGAAAATGCGAGTTGTTCTTTAAGAGTATTTAATATTCTTCTGGAATATAAAAGATGCTACTTCAGGAGCAAAAGTTAAATAGTATATAAAAATACTATATTTGAGACATTTCCACAAACATGTGATGGTAATGTTACTATCACAATATGGTCATTTTTCAGTAATATAATTGTGCTACTTCCGAAGCAACAACTTAGTTTTATTCATGATACGTGAAATCAATAAATTGTGAATTTTGAGATGACCGGATCTCACATCTATTCTTGAAAAGAAATTAAGCCAAAATAGGATATTGGAAATGCAATTGTCATTCAAAGAGGAGCTCTTGCTACCACTCCATATAATTAGGTAATATTTTAAATTACAACATACCTTTAGATATACATTGTTCTTTAGGAACATGTAATATTAATCAAGAATATTAATTGTGCTACTTCAGGGCAACAATTAAAGTATGGTTATTGTGATATATGATTTCAAAATGACAAGTTTTAGTTGTTCCAAGAACATGTAGAGTTAATTGTGCTACTTCAAGAGCAACAATTAGAGTTATTAACATATAACATTTGTCAAAATCAAAAGCTTGAATTGTTCTTCAAGAACTTGTAGCATTCTTCAAGAATAAAAATTGTGCTACTTCAGAGCACCACTTTAGTCTATATTAAACGACTTCAGGCGAATGACTAATATTTTTTAGAAATCCAATTATTCTTTAGGAACATATAGTGTTCGTTGGGGATATCAATGCTACTTTGAAATCAACAACAATAACAATTCAAAAATCAAGACTCACCCATCAATAAGACATTATATGAATTGCTTATCACGTAATATTGTTCAGGAATATTAATTGTGTGCTACTTCAGGAGCACCAAATTAAGATTATATGCAGTAAAAAAAACTCGGTATATTGTAAATACATAGATAATGTAACTCTTCAAAAGTGTGTAATATTCTTTATAAATATTAAATTGTGCTACTTCTGGAGCAACAATTAAATTATTTCAACAAATTGCTTGTTAAGAGCATGTGATATTCTGCAGGAATATGAATTGTGCTACTTCAGGAACAACAATTGTGATTTAACATAAAGTACATAAATAAATAAGTAAAAGCGTATATATGTGTAGAAATATCAATTGTAAATGCTCTTCAAGAGCATGTAATATTCTGCAGGAATATAGGTTGTGCTACTTCTGGAGCAACATGTTGAAAATATGTTTTCCAATTGTTCTTCAAGAGCATGTAATATTTAAACCCGATGAATTGCTCTGTAAGAGCAAATAATAATCTCTCATGAATTATTAATTGTGCTTCTTCTGGAGCATCAATTTATCTTATAAACATGTTTTTGAATTGCTCTTCAGGAGCATATAATATTCTTCAGGAATATTAATGTGTTTCTCCAGAAGCAACAGTTTAAGTAGTATATATACTTTTTTTTTATATAATTTTGAGATCTACAGGATCTCATATAATTTCTTAAAAAGAAATTAAGTCACTAGACATACTCTTCAAGAGCATCTAATGTCTTTTTAGAATATTACTTATGCTACTTCAAGAGCATTTAAGTAAATCGAAGCAATACTTATATCTAATTAAAGAAATCACGTCATTCTTTATAAGTTAAGCAAACACGAGTGAATGATCTAAAAAAAATATTATCAAACAATTATTTTACCTTGTAGAAATAATCGGATCCATTAATTAATAATTTAAGAAAAGCAATCGGCCAAACAATTATTATATTATCAATCACGCAATTGATAACATAGAATATAAGAAAAATTCTATTTGAGAAAACTTACAATGAGAGAGATCAGAAGAGAATTGGAACGAAGGAAGATTGGTCAGTGTGTGCTTCGGTAGAGCTCATTCGTGCTGATAACGTGTTATAAAATAAATAGAATGAGAGAATAATAGAGAGAAAGAGAAAATAGATGTGTATTATTATGAGGGTGGAGACCTCTATTTATAGAGTACAAGATGGGCTAATGACTTTTAGGGTTTACATGGTCATCACAATATATGGTAAGTATATATATAAAATATATTTACAACATTTTCTTTATTTTGAGAACGGTTATTAATTAAGAAGAGTTGAAAATTGTGTCTAAAGTTGTACAAATGGGTGGATCCCACAAATAAAGTGTGAATAATTTATCATTTTTGAATAAATAACATAATATATATGTAACACCTATAATGGAATATGAGAGATATTCTAATGGATGGATAGAGTATTTTTTGTTTCGTTGGTTGCAGGGATGTATGCAGGATTTTAACTAAGGGGGGGCAAGATTATAAAATGCTAAAATATATTATGAGCAAGATATAAAAATTATTAGGCGAAGAAATTTTGCATAATTAAATTATATATACATGAATTTGAGGGTTTCTAACATAAATTTTCAATAATACTCAAGCATAATTTCAACTTTTTCATGAATTTCTATTATAAGATGTGATTAATTTTATTTAATTAATATATATAAAGGCATTATAATAATTTAATTTTAAAAAGAAAGGGGGCCTCAATGTGCATCCGTCCCTGGTTGGTTGGACAAACTTTTATGTTATTGTGCAGAGGTGGCAGAAGAGTTACAAAGCCTGCGTGATGAATACATGCACGGTTCATGCAAATTGTATAACTTGAACTTGTAAACAAGATATACGTACATTATTGTGGAATATTACAAGGCCTACTCGTACGTTTGTGTAGAGTATCTTAATATATTGATAGAATTATAAATTAATATCTTTTGGTTAGTTGGAAAAATTGTACTTTCGAAGCCCTTCAAACGGCCAAAACAGGGCATGATAAACACGTACGTGTAACAAATTAATTATTACTCTCTCCGTTCTATTAATAATGTCATAGTGTCTAATTAAAAATGTCATGATTAATTATTCAAAAGTTTAATAATATATACACCACAAAATATTACTACTATTTTCTTAATCTCCGTGGTAAAAAGAAAGAGGATGTTACTAATGTGATGGAGGGGTATGAATTATGCAATGTAATACCCGATCACCTATACCAGTTCCTTCTTAATCTTTTGCTATTATTATAAGCTGGGCCATTAGAAGATTTTAAGCAAAAGCCTAAATTTGCCGAAAATCTCAAAAAAAATAAAATAAAAATAAAATAAAATCTACTTAGAGTGAAGCACGTATGCACCAAAGGCACAAATAAATCAATTTGTATGTATTATGTTTGAGAAGAAGATAAACAAAATAAAAACATTAACATAGTACGACATAAAGTAAATTGATGGTTGTGTGACATATTGTTAAAATTGTGCAAGGTGCATGTATTATAGGGTGCACTGAATGAGTTTTGGATGAAATTAATTATTCCACTTCAATATAAGAATAATGAAAATTTTATAACTTGAATGGTCCAATAAATAATTTTGCTACAAATGAAAGGAAACAAAATTGTACACTTAAATCATTTTAACATTTGAGTAAAAATATTTTTTTTTCCGTCCTGCAATTCTTGTTTTATTATTCCTCCGTGCTACACTATTCATTTTAACATTTGAGTAAATAATTTTATTTTTTGGTTGTCTCATTAATTTTATTTTCATTTGAAAAAATAATAATTTATAAATCACAATTAATCTAAGTAGTAAACCGAACCACTTTAATAGACTTTCACCTATCTCTATCTATTTTCTTAAACAAAAATAATCAGACATTGTATTATTAAAAACTAGGATTTTTGCACAATGAAAAGTCTGCATGTTCGATTAGCCACGCGCGCCAATGGAGAGTGTCGAAGCTTAACGGTCAGGCGACTGAAATCCAGGTATATTCCGACAAGGAATTCTGAGTTGAGGGGTAGAACGGTCATTTCGGAGTATCGTTGCCATTTCTCTAATCTCTCATGCTATTTATAATATTTCTCAGTTCCATCCTACTGTTATTAGGGTTTCTGAATTGAATTTGCTGCAGGCTTAGGACAAATCTACGTCTGTTCTTACTCAGGAAAAGGTATCTGAATTTTCACTTATGCATATTTAATATCTTCATTGATTTTTGTGTTGGCGAATGGGTGCATTTGAAGATGTTCGTGGCTAAAATCTCGTACCGATTGTTTCGCCCGAATGTTCGAATTGAGAAGAAAATTGATTGATGTGTGAGATCAGTTTCTCCAATGAAGTGTTTGATCGACTGCTATATGTTAACAATTTTTCCAGTTGAAGTAATCATTACTTACGTTTGTATTTATGCAAATAGAGATTGGCTTATACCAGAATCGGAAACGGTAAGTCCGTTCGGTTCTTGCTGTTCTTGAGATTTTCAATTGATGCAACACATTTCCTGAGGTACTTCATTTCTAATGATTAGAATGTGTATTGGAATACAGCACTGCAGCTTAGGTTTAGTTGAATTTGCTTTAATTTTAGCTTCGCAACTTTGACTTAAACAGACCTGATCAAATTTTGAGCAAAATTTTCAATTATTGAGGTTTAATCGAGTCGAGAAGAGGCTTTGATCAATTAAAAACATTAGAATTGGAGTTTTTTGAAAAATCTAACGACGTTTCATAGTTACTAGTTTTTTTCACATTGGTAGTTTGGTTGTATAAATTAGCCATATTTGTTATAATTCTTAGCATTTTAGAGAGCTTAAATGACTTCTGAGCCAGAAAAGGAGTCTATGGACGTTGATAGCCCAGGAGAAAGTAAAGGCAGTTCATGTGAGCTAGTCAGAAGTGGTCTCGATCTCTATCCAGTCTCAGTTTATGAATCAGGTGAAGGCCTTCCATATGCTCCTGAGGATTGGCCTAATCCTGGTGATAAGTGGAGCTGGAAAGTAGGGAAAAGAGTTGCTGTTTCAGGAAACTTTTTGGATAGATATTTGTATGTCCCGAGCAGGCTCCGCAAGGCTGGCCATAGAAAAGCTTTTGCTAGCAGGCTATCACTTAAACACTATATTCAAGAGAAATTTCCTGGTGCAGATGTTGATGCCTTCTTTGCCTCTTTTAGTTGGAGAATCCCTTCAAAATTAATGAAGCGAGGTTGGTTGGATCAACTAGTTCAAGTTTTGTGTTCTTAATCTAGTCGCAAGTGAATTTAGATATTTCTGACACCGAGTACAAATTATTCGTGCATAGATAACTTTTCAGTATTCAGATTTTAGATTGTCATTTTGGTATGATTAGTCAAGTACTTCAGTTTTCTTGTATAACAAAATTTCCTTGACTCACATTCTGAACATGGTCTAACTTTTCATCCTTGAGTTTTAACTCCTTCCAAGTTCCAACTGCAACTTGATTTACTCTGTAACTGATGGATTTATGCCTTAAATGCAGCTGATAAACAGATTTCCACGCCTCTTCCACATCCTGCAGAAGATCCAGGATCTGATGCCCAAATGAACGTAGTATGTTGTAAGGCTGGGAATAGATTTTGCAGCAGCTTAGCTGCAAAAGAAGACTCTGTTTCCAAAGTCATGTTCTGTGACATTTGCTGTAGTGAAGCTGGTTTCTGCATGGATTGTTGTTGTATACTCTGTTCTCAAACTATCGACAAACCTTCTCAAGGTTACAGTTTCATTAGATGTGAAGCTAAAATTGGCGAATGTATTTGCGGACATAGTTGCCACATCAGCTGTGCTCTACGAGCTTACATGGCTGGGACAGTAGGAGGAAGTATTGGTTTGGATGCAGAATATTACTGTCGCCGCTGTGATTCAAGGACTGGTCTGGTTCCACATGTTGCGAGACTTGTGCATAACTGTGAATCAAATGGTTCGAAGGATGACGTTGAGAAGATCTTGAATATCTGTATTTGTGTGTTGCGTGGGTCAGAAAGAAGAAGCGCAAAGCAGCTCTTGCATCGTATGCAGTTGGCCATGTCAAAGGTATCTGTAGAGAATGGTAGGCTAATAATTGTTTCTTAAACCAGTTAGCCTCTCTCGTTCATAAGCCTTTCCGAACTGCCACAATGATTACCTATCAATCTATTTTCATCAGCTTAAGAGTGGAAGTTGTCTGGAAGACATTTGGAACAAGGAAGATGACTCAGCAGGTACTCTGTTCTTAACCATTTCTTTCAAATTTTCGATATTATAACTCGTATAATTAGCAGGGGTGTTGTAATAGACCAGGTCTATTAGTTAACTGCTGAAGTGCTGATGATGTCCTTATTGTATGGATTCAATATGCGAGTAATAAGATAAACAAGAACAATAACAAAGAGAGATAGATTGAGAGTATTGAGTTGAGCAGGAAAGGGATGAAAGAGTTAAAAGAAAAACATAATTCGTATTATAAAAAACGATGATAGTTCTTAGGGTATTTATAACCCCATTATTGAGCTAACCCTAATCTAATTATGGAGATAAACTTAATAAGGAGCTGAAAACGTTAAAAGGAAATATAAAACGTAAAAGGACTAATAAAACGTGATAAGGAAATTATTACATAAAGCCAAAGCCACGTGGATGAATCGTATCCGACCACGCGCTTGTCCTTCCTCTAGATCCGACGGTTCAGCCACTTTTGTTCTTCATCGTTGGATCTGCCTCAAGGTAATCGACGGCTTTACGTTGGTCACTTGCATCATGAAATATCTCGGCTTTATTTCTACTTTCATCTCTACTCTTCTCTCGAAACTTCAGCCACAGTAAACCCTTCCCCATTTCTGAATCCATCTTCGTTGTTACCTCTGCTATCGATGTTGGATCTTCTTGGGTCATGACATTACCCTCCCCATTTTCGGTACCTTGTCCCCAAGGTAGTAAATCGGGAAGGATTTTTCGCAGATGAGTTTCCTCCACCCATTTGTCTTGTCTTAATCCTTCGCTTTCCCATTCCACTAAGAAGGAGTGGATTTGTCTTCCTTTTCTGTTTTTCTGACTTCGTTTTCCTCTAATTGTAGGTATGCTCAACACAGAACCATCGGCAGCCAGTCTCGGCAGCTCTGAGGAATGGACTTTATGAGGGTCTACCGACCGTTTTAGGAGGGAGACATGGAAGACCGACCAAATTTTGGCTCCGGCTGGAAGCTGCAGTCGGTAAGTGACTTCCCCCACCTTCTCTGTAATTGTATATGGTCCGTAATACCTAGGACTTAGTTTTTGATTCTGTCTGAGGACAACGCTGTTTTGCCTAAACGGCTGTAGCTTTAGATAAACCTTATCACCAACCTCGAATTGTCTGTGGATTCTATGTTTATCTGCCTGCTGTTTCATCCTGTCTTGAGCTAGTAAAAGATTTTCTCGAAATCTTTGTTGCATTTTGTTTCGCTCTTCTGCTAGATTTAGTGAATCTGTTGAGTAGGTCTGGGGAAATGGTCCTATAGAAAATATAGGAGGATTATACCCATATAAGGCTTCAAAGGGGGTTAGCTGCAGACTGGTATGGTAATTCGTATTATACCAGTATTCAACCATGGCTAACCACTTGAACCATTGTTTGGGTGTTTGTTTAACCAAACACCTTAAATATGTCTCCAAACATTGGTTGACTCTCTCTGTTTGACCATCAGATTGTGGATGGTAGGCAGAAGTCATATCGAGACTTGTTCCCAGCAATTTAAATAATTCTGCCCAGAAAACACTAATAAAAATGGGATCTCTATCAGTCACCACACTTAATGGTTGACCATGTAACTTGGTAATATTATCTAGAAATATTTGAGCCACTGTAAGAGCTGTGTAGGGGTGACTTAGTCCCAAAAAATGACTGTATTTTGTCAATCTGTCCACAACCACTAATATCACTGTTCTGCCCTGTGATTTGGGCAGGCCCTCAATAAAATCCATAGTAATATGGGACCAAGCTTGTGTGGGTATAGGCATGGGTTGTAATAATCCAGGTCTTGACCCCCTCTCTGTTTTGCTTTGGGAACAGATAGGACAAGCTTTAACCCAATCTAGAATTTGTGCCTTGAGTCCCTTCCAGGTAAAATATTTTTTCACTCTTTGATAGGTGCCTCCTTCCCCTGAATGTCCTCCAATAGCAGAGTCATGAAGTTCTTTAATAATTGTATCTCTCAGTTTGTCATTATCCCCTACCACAATTCTTCCTCCTTGTCTTAACAATCCACCTGATAAACAGTATTCTGGATATGAATTAGGATCAACCACCTTGACTGCCATTACTTTCTGTAGGTGTGTATCCTTAGAATAACTATCTGCTACCCTCTCAACCCATAATGGAATGGCTACACTAGTAGCAAGACATTGGTGGGTGTCCCTCCTTGACAAGGCATCAGCAGCTAGATTTTCTTTTCCCTTCTTGTAGAGGATAGAATAATCATAACCTAATAACTTAGGTACCCATTTTTGTTGTAATGGGGTGGTTATCTTCTGATCCAACAAATACTTAAGAGCCTGTTGATCTGTCTTGATCACAAAATGATGCCCTTGTAGATAATTCTTCCACTTCTGTACTGCTATTAAAATAGCTAAGAACTCCTTCTCATAAATGGACAACTTAAGATTTTTTCCAGATAAAGCCTTACTGAGAAAAGCTATCGGCCTTCCCCCTTGCATCAGCACTGCCCCTATACCATTTCCACTAGCATCAGTCTCCAAAATAAATTCTTTCCCAAAGTCAGGTAGAGCTAAAACAGGAGCTGTAGTCATAACTTTCTTTAAGGTCTGAAAAGCCATTTCAGCTTCTGGATTCCAGTTGAAAGATCCTTTCTTCAACAGAGTAGTCAAAGGCTTACTTATTACCCCATAATCTTTAACAAATTTCCTGTAGTAGCCAGTAAGTCCTAAGAATCCCTTTAGCCCTTTCAAATTGGTAGGAGACTTCCAATCCACCATTGCAGCCACCTTTTCAGGGTCTGTGGCCACTCCTTCATGAGATATGATGTGACCCAAATAGGAAACTGACTCCTTGCCAAATGCACACTTACTCAATTTAGCAAAAAGCTTATTTTTTCTTAGAATGTCCAGCACTTCCTCCACATGTTTCAAGTGTAATTCCCAAGTAGAACTATAAACCAAAATATCATCAAAGAAGACTAGTACCTGTTTCCTTAGTTTTTCTCAAAAAACCTGATTCATTAGAGATTGAAATGTGGCTGGAGCATTGCACAGTCCAAATGGCATAACAAGATATTCATAATGACCATTATGTGTTTTGAAAGCTGTCAGATATCTAGAATCTGGATCCATAAGGATTTGGAAGTAGCCAGATCTAAGATCGATTTTAGAGAAGTATCTTGCCCCATGTAATTCATCTAACAACTCATCAATAACTGGAATAGGATAATCATGCTTGATTATCAATTTATTCAAATACCTGTAATCTACACACATTCTCCAAGTGTTGTCTTTTTTCTTGACCAATAATACTGGTGAAGAAAATGGACTTTTACTTGGCTGAATTTCTCCAGATTCCAACAAAGCCTCCACAGTTTTCTCTATTTCAGATTTCTGGGCATGGGATACTCTATATGGGTACTGCTGTCTTGGGGTACTTCCTGGTTGTAATAAAATTTTATGTTCCACTCCCCTTTTAGGTGGCAGTCCTTTAGGAACCTCAAAAACATCCTTAAAAGCTTGCAGTATTGGTTTCATGAGAGGGTTGTACTGTTCTTCTTCTTCTTCATCTAAGGACATTAATAAAAAATGTCCTGGTGTGGTTTTTTCTTTTCTGTAACAATTGATAAATAGCAGCTGCAGTCACTGGGGGCTTCTGTTTCTGCCCCTTGAAGGTATTTATATTAACTCTCTGCCCTTGATGTAAAACTGAAAAATACATCTTGTCATAATCTAATATAATAGGAGACCCCTTACTTAACCAATCACTTTCCAATATTAAATCATAACCTGCTGTAGGTAAGAGTCTAATATCATATTCAAATATCATATCTTGCATCTTCCAGTTGAACCCTCTTAACCTTTTGTTGCTAACCATAACACTTCCATTAGCTACGATCACATTCAAGGGAGTGGCTGACTCTATGATTCCCTGCAAGGTCTGAGCCACTGTGGTGTTCAGGAAACTTAAAGAACTTCCTGTGTCAATTAGAATTCTTAGCTTCCTGTCACCAACTTCTCCAATTAATCTCATTATATGCCTTCCAGAATCTTCCTCCATGGATCCTAGTGTAATCATTGCCATACCCAATTCTTCCCTAGCATCCTTAAGTTCTTCTTCTTCAGGTGACCCTTCTAAACTGTTAAGGAATTCACCTTGTTCCTCGACACTCATAACCATGAAATTTATCTTATTTCTGCACTTGTGACCCGGAACATATGTTTCATCACAGTTATAACAGAGCCCTTTAGACCTTCTTTGATCCATTTCCGTGGGAGTCAGTAACTTAAATCCAGGCTTTACAGTAGAATTTGCAACTGTTGAGGTTTTCTCGATAAGGCTTAGTTTCCACCTTCTTTGGAATAGCAGTATGAGACATAGGTCTGGTAAGTTCCTTTATCTTCCTCATTAGAGAGTCGTTTAGATGTACTTGTTGCCGCCCTAATTGGATAGTAGATTCCAATGTTTTCGGGTTTAGCATGTCCAACCCAGCTTGTACATCTTTGTCCAGCCCGCTGATGAAAGCCGCAATCCAATATTGTTCATCAAAAGCCCCGCACCGACTGTGGATAATGAAAGCCTTTAACTCTTCAAACTTGGCAACATACTCTTCGTAGTTTCCCATGTTAACCAATTTATGTAATTCTGCAATCGCCTTGTTGGTTTGTAAATCTTGGAACCTTGTTGATACCATTTTAACAAATTGCATCCACATCAAATCTTCCCCCTTGATGGGTAAGTTATCATACCACTCCAATGCCTTACCTTCAAAGTGCATAGATGCGAAGGTCACTTTTTGATCTTCGGGTATAGTGTTGATCATAGAAAAATAACTTTGACACCGCATCAACCAAGATCTAGAACAATTGCCGTCGAACCTTGGAAAACTTATCTTAGCCACGGTGGGCATAACCCCAGCAGTAGGATTACCCGAATTAGGGGAGAAATTTCTGGACCCACTTCCCCGATAATTGCCCCCTCCAGATCCATAATGATTAGGAGGCAATCCTCCACTTGAGTTCAGATTCTCCCACTGGGCTTTACCTCCATCCCTCATCTGCTCCATCCCATCATCCAGGTAATTCGAACCTCCTGCATCATCTAGCCCCTTGCCAAAAATTTTAAACCCTGGGGGGGTGTGTGTGGAAAATCGAGGCGGAGAATTAGCGTAGTGTGGGGTAGCCAAGAACGGAGATAGTGTAGGCTTTGTTTTATTTTGGGACTCCAAAAGTTCCACACGATTAGTAAGGCTGCCGATCAATCCCGTGAAGGTGTTGGAAAGATTTCGATTATTCGGCCATCCTTGTTGAAACATAGTCCGAGTTATTTGGTCCGCTAATAACCGTGATTTGGCATCCAATTTTGCGGGTTGCGGGGCGATTCCTCATCTTCTACTTTGTCATCTTCTGGAATAGGAGAAAGCCCGGAGTTCGCCATAGAATCGAGCGCTCTGATACCACTGTAATAGACCAGGTCTATTAGTTAACTGCTGAAGTGCTGATGATGTCCTTATTGTATGGATTCAATATGCGAGTAATAAGATAAACAAGAACAATGACAAAGAGAGATAGATTGAGAGTATTGAGTTGAGCAGGAAAGGGATGAAAGAGTTAAAAGAAAAACATAATTCGTATTATAAAAAACGATGATAGTTCTTAGGGTATTTATAACCCCATTATTGAGCTAACCCTAATCTAATTATGGAGATAAACTTAATAAGGAGCTGAAAACGTTAAAAGGAAATATAAAACGTAAAAGGACTAATAAAACGTGATAAGGAAATTATTATATAAAGCCAAAGCCACGTGGATGAATCGTATCCGACCACGCACTTGTCCTTCCTCCAGATCCGACGGTTCAGCCACTTTTGTTCTTCATCGTTGGATCTGCCTCAAGGTAACCGACGGCTTTACGTTGGTCACTTGCATCATGAAATATCTCGGCTTTATTTCTACTTTCATCTCTACTCTTCTCTCGAAACTTCAGCCACAGTAAACCCTTCCCCATTTCTGAATCCATCATCGTTGTTACCTCTGCTATCGATGTCGGATCTTCTTGGGTCATGACAGGTGTCTCCAAATGCCAATGGTGTATATGATTCCCCAAAGAACGACATAGAAGAGTGCCAAGCGGGCGCACCTCAAGAATCGTCCTCAAATTTTGACTATCGCATAGAATCACAAGAACTTGATGATGAAGTTGATCAGATTTTGGATGGACTAAGAAAGTCGCAAGGGATTGAATACATACTTGCTGAGGAAAGACTCTTAGGGAAGAAGAAGTATATCATAAATCTGTATGAACAGCTTGAGATGGAGAGGTCTTACCAATTGAAGCATGCATGTTTATACGAGAACCAGGACTCGTTGCACGATGTTGTCCTGAATCGAGTTTCTCAGGTAAAACGTGAAGTCTCGAGACTCAAGGAGATGGGAGAAGTCTCCAAGGGATTCGGTAGAGTCCCTAACCATATTCTCGAGGAGCATTTCAATCTAGGTAATCAGCACTAACCACCTTTAGCTGCTATGTCTAGTAAACTCTGATGCTTATTGCAAGAGATGTAATGAAAATCTTATGAATTTTCTAAGTGGTGCTTGAAAACTTTTGATTTTCAGTTTACAAAGTTGCTAGAATTTCATTTTCATACTGTAGTGTCCTAGTTTCTTCGAGTTTTCATATTGTATCGAACTGAGCGTTTTATCATCTATATGGGCCGGGGGTTGTATAGCATTTGAGTCTGATACCGATAGAGATGAAGACATAACGGGCTTCCGTATCAGATTTAATCATTATGGGGGCGGCGGCGAAACCAAAACTAAGTTCATCATTGTCAACCATTTTCAACATCTCCATTTCTAAAACGTTTCAGTAATCAAACCATGTCCAAAGATCAGCTAAACTCACCATTCACGGAGGCAAGTTCAAATTTCCGAATCCTCATGTCGACGACGCTGTCGTTTCTCTTTTCGTGCCTGTCGCCTGGACAGTACTCTCGGTGCATCGGGATGATGAGCATCTTTTGCACATTCAGGAAGCCCGAAAACGAGATCAAATGGACTCCCTTGCCCCACAGCACCAGCGTCGCCACCAACATTCGCCTAAAATTCGAGAAAACAAAAGGGTTTCTAAAGAGGACAAACTTGTGAAACTTTAAATGAGTTCAAGGAGGGCCACTCACCAAAGGTTGCTTGGTTTTCATAGAAGTCATCTTGACGTCTCTCTCCTTTGAATCAGTATGAGTATCACTCTGACGATTATGAGAAACAGATTCTCCAAAAGAGTTTCTATAGCGCAATCTAGCCACAGGCCTGTCAACTGACGAATCAGTATAAACTATTTCGGGGTAAAAGTACTTGGAGACACGTTTGTACACCGAAGGATCATTCTGATGCTGCTTCAACATTCTGAGGCACACCCAAATCAAACAAGGAAACTCAAATAGAGGAAACAATGAAGAGCATCTCTTCATATATCATCCTAGCATATACGAGAGATGAATTATGCATCTCCACCAGCAGTTCATTAACTTAAGAAAACAATTGGCCAAAAGAACAGAATATGGTAAAACCTACAAGTTTGCCAATACTCCTTGTACCCGAGTCCCTTGGAGTGAAAGAAAATGGTCGACAGTTGACTCGAGAGACTTTGTAAATACCCAGACTCCACAAGTAGCAGAAACCCCTACAAGTACAAAGTAGTAGATGGATTAGTCTATTCTTAAAAAAATATTTCTTAACATTGAAAAAATTCAATCATAGTGTTCAGGTGAAAATTTCTAATTTTATTGTTGATCCCTTCTTCTACCAATCGTTAAGCAAGATTTCTAACTTTTCAACGATTAAATTTATCTCGCATCCTACAAATTGCCTCAACATTATTGATGCAAAAGAAATTAGTATTTCAAAACTAATTTGCCTCAACATGGAGCGGTTTGATTGCTACTAAGTCAAGTGGGTGGAATGCAAGAGCAGCACAGTCTCTATGCACATTATCATTTAAAAACTAGATCTCATAAAAATAATAATTATATAAGCAGACAATCAAACTCGAATTAAGTATTAAAAATTAAAGGATTTGCAGGTCCCAAATCCCCTATCCCCCCACACCACCAAAAACGCATACACAAGGGTAAAAACGAGAACAACGTTACCTACCAGCAGTAAGAACAAGGCGTGGCACCCTATTTAACCTTTTTGTAGCTGTCAACAAAACAACATCAATTTAATCAGGCAACAGTATTAACACCAAAGACATATCAAAGCCCTAAACAAAAGACAAACAATCAGGAACAATAAGCACGTCCAAACATAAATATTAATAGGAACATCTATGTTGGTAGGTAAAAATGTGCATACACAGCCTTTTCGCTTCCATACACGAAGTGGCCTTCTAAGTACTCTAGTCAGTGTCATAACTCATAAGCGATTGACTCCATAAGTTGCCTCGTACTCTATTATTCCAAAGATAAGCTACACAATTAGCTTAAAAAACATATCCAATTGGATATACGCCCCCTGTTTTCTGTCTCATTTCTAGAACCAAACGATTTGTGCATAACAGAAAGAAGCCAGCAGACAATCTTTGTAAAGAGGCATGGCTATGCTATACGAAAAAAATTCTACAAGGAAGAACTATTTACAAAAAATCCAGCAAAAGGATCATCAACATGATTACCTAGAAAAGTAGCAACTGCACCGCCCGTCAAACCAACAAAAAAATCTCGCGCAGCTCGAGATTTCCATTCATTCATCAAATGTATTTCTTGAGGTGTCAATTTCTCCTGTTCAATCGTTTCAACACTTTCAGCAAAATGAAAACTTCAACAAGGGTCTGATTTAGCAGATCATGCGTAGAAACTTGAAGACAAACTTCAGAATCAATCTTAGGAATTTTAGTTCCGACTACAATTCGGTCAAAATCCTGTTCCTAATCGATCAAATCATGGTGCTATTGTTAACAAAAGGGACAACAACAAAGCGAAATTGGAAAACCCTAAAAGCAAATACACCGAACTAGTCCCATAAACAAACAGCCAGAGACTCAGCAATAAAAGATGAGCACTTTTAGTGGAAGAACAACAAATTAATATTAATAAGCAATGAAAGATGAAAATAGTACCTTTCTCGAGCGTAGGTATGGTTCAAGATTCACAAGAGCGTCCATTTTCTTAGTGAAACAAACGGATTTCACATAAGAGTTTCAAAGCTGCTGGCTGATCTTCATCAACATACGCAGATTCCAAATCTTTAACCCGTGCTGCCCACGACGCCGTATTGATAAACCTTAACTTGGAATGTGTAGCTCGCGATTGCAAGACCGTTTTCTTACCTTTTCCTAATAATCAACGATTAATCTATTACTTCTTAAAAGCTACATCTAATAAAAACACTGTTTAGTCCGGTCACATCAGCCTTACCCCCCCTTCCACCCCACCCCGCCGCTTTCCGAGTTTCGCGCGCCACGTTCGCGCCATACTTGTACGTGCCCAGTTCAACTGCTCCCGTCGGCGACCATGCTTATACGTCAGTCAGTTGTTCGCTGGCAAGATACTGTGTCTGTATATTTTTATTCTGCTGAGGTTTGCTATTTAAGCAAACATCAGGTGATGCGACGTTAGCTCATGATATCACTCACCTGATAGAACTTTCTGCTGATTCTGTCTACTACTGATTTCATTATCAACTACTGCCTCGAATATAACTAAGCCGATAGAGCTTTTACTGAGTCTGTAGAGGTTTCTTCTGCTAAGGTCTGCTATTTAAGCAAACATCAGGTGATGTCACGTTAGTTCATGATATCAAACAGCTGATAAAACTTTCTACTAATTCTGTGTACTACTTATTTGATTATCAGCTACTGGCTCTGATAAAGCTTTCTATTGATTCTATCTACTACTGATTTTATTATTAGCTAGATTTTATTATTAGCTATTCTGTCTACTACTGAATTAATTATCAACTACTGCCTGGAATATCACTAAGTTGATAGAGCTTTTACTGAGTCTGTAGAGGTTTCTTCTGCTAAGGTCTGCTATTTAAGCAAACATCAGGTGATGCGACGTTAGTTCATGATATCACACAGCTGATAAAACTTTCTACTGAATCAGTCTACTACTTATTTGATTATCATCTACTACTTATTTGATTATCAGGTACTGCCTGGAATATTACTAATCTGATAAAGCTTTCTTCTGATTCTATCTACTACTGATTTGAATATCAGCTATTCATTCTGTAATATCACTAAGATGATAAAGCTTTCTACTGATTCTGTTTAGAACTGGTTTGATTATCAGCTACTTACTGGAATATCAGTAAAGTTTTGTACTGATTCTGCCTCCTGCTGATTCATGGATCAGTTGGTGGCTTAGAAAAGCTTTGTACTGATTCTGTCTTCATCTGAATACATATACTGTATGTTACATTTAAATTGTACTGATTCTGTCTTCATCTGAACACATATACTGCTGAACACATATACTGTATGATACATTTAAATTGTACGTCGGCAATAGGACGGCGTGGTCCTAAGAGTTCGAAAGGTCTACATCTACATTTTCCTCCATAGATAATTCTTTATAAATGCATCTTTATATAACTGCATTTCTATTTCCAGTCACATCCGCCTTTTTTCGAGTTTCGCGTGCCTCATTCGCGCCATACTTAAACGTGTGCATTTCAACTGCTTCCATCGGTGATCACGTTAATGTCATGCTTGTACATATCCATTTCAACTGCTCCCATCGGCGGCCATGCTTACACGTGTGGCGCCGGCAGTAGGACGGCGTGGCCCTAACAGTTCGAAAGGTCTACATCTACATTTTCCTCCATAGATAATTCTTTATAAATGCATCTTTATATAACTGCATTTTTATTTCCAGTCACATCCGCCTTTTTTCGAGTTTCGCGCGCCTCATTCGCGCCATACTTAAACGTGTGCATTTCAACTGCTTCCATCGGTGATCACGTTAATGCCATGCTTGTACATATCCATTTCAACTCGCTCCCATCGGCGGCCATGCTTACACATGTGGCGCCGGCGTAGAGGACGGCGTGGCCCTAACAGTTCGAAAGGTCTACATCTACATTTTCCTCCATAGATAATTCTTTATAAATGCATCTTTATATAACTGCATTTCTATTTCAGTTGGTGGATAGTTATTCATTGTCTAAATGGCACCCGATTGGCTTCTCATAAGAGACTTGGATGACACAAAGCAAGATTATCTTATGAAGCTGCGACTTGTGTGTTTTTATGAGACGCTTGCTTTTAAGTCCAGAGATGTGTATTCTCTTGATTGTATATTTCATGACTCTGAGGTTTGCCCATTGTTTGTACCTTATTTTTCTGGTTTATTCCTCTGGTTTGTTCTTTTAAGTCATTCTTTTTCTTGTTCCTTTATCTATCAGGAGGACAGAGTGCAGGTTACGTTTCCGAGAAGTATCATACAGGCCTTCAAATCTCTTTTAATAGAAGGCCAGTTATATGGATTGAAAAAGTTTAGGATGTCGTATAATACAGGAAAGTATAGGGTTGTAACGAGTAAATTTAGAATTCAAGTTGGTGAGGAAACCCAACTGCGCGTTGTTTTTGACTCATCTTTTCCCACCAAGCGTTTTTGGTTGAAACCCATTTTGGATGTTCTTCGGATTACTGATGATGGTGAAGAAGCGACTTTCGGTTAGTTTTTATGTCGTTTCTCTATCAGACTGAGTTTTTTATATCAACTTTCAAGATGTGTATTATAGGGAGGCTTTTGAAACTTTATTTACTGTGTTCCAGATGTTATTGGTGTGTTGGTAGAGGTTTCTCTTCCTCAAGATCAGAAAACTTATCGTGGGGATGTAAAGAAGATGATGAACATTTACCTTGAGGATATGGAGTAATTAATACTGATTGCAAATTTAGTCTTACTTTCAGTTTTGCTTAATGGAATTAGAATGTTTATTTATGATTATTCTGTAGGTTGAACAGGCTGTGTTGTACTTTATGGGATGAATATATTGAGCTCTTCATGAGTCAGCTTGATGAAAAGACTGTGAATCCTAAGATTGTTATTGTTCAGCACTACAAGGCTAATATTTATAATGGTGTGTACTAAGAATTATAATTTTCTTTATTAATTTTTTCTCAGGTATTTTCTTATCTATCTCGCTTGTTTTTTCATGTGAAGAAAAAACAAAGGTTGCCAATGTTCTTCATGCTACCAAGATTTATATCAATGGTGATTTTGAGGAGGTGAATGATTTCAGAATGAGGTATCTTTTTGGGGTTGCTTTGATATTATGTTTTATATTGATCTTTTGGAGTTCAGTCTTCTAATTTTATGTATTATGTTAGTAGTATCTGTTAGGAGTGCATATAATAAGTGTGGTGATAAATAACATATTTTGTTTCAGTACTACTGATAAAATAACAGTTTGTATTGATATTGTTGATAAAGCAACATTCCGTATCAGTACTACTGATGAAATGTCGACTTTTACTTGCTGAATGTTTGTTTTTGTAGGTATGTCGACAAGTATGGTCAGGCTGGTTCAACTTGCAGTGGTGTCTCCCAAGGAACGCATATGTCTTCCTCTGACCACTATGTTGAGGGTGTTACTGTGAAGACAAAGATTATTGATCTGTTTTTTCAAGATGAGGTATATATTTTCTGGTTTATTTTTCGATTTTTTTTTACTTCTTATATGTTAGTTGTTTTCTATTGATTCTATCCAACAATATAGGTTGCTCATTGTTGGATTGCTGGATCCATAGATTCTATTGATTTTGATGGGGGTTGGCATTATGTTGTCTGTTCTAAATGTTTGAAGAAATTGGACAAGATGGAGAAGAAATTTTACTGTCGATTTTGTAATTCTCATGATGTGTGCCCTACCCTGAGGTATTTAGATTTTCTGTGTTCTGTTCTGATTTTTTTTAGCTTTCTTCCGTTCTTTATTAAGTTATTAATGTTTAGCTTTCTTCCGTTCTTTATTAAGTTATTAATGTTTTTGTTCACATATTATAGATATAAATTAAAGATTTCTGTGAGAGATGATACTGGGTTGGTTACTCTTTTGCTGTGGGATAATGATGCTTATCAGATTATTGGGAAAACTGTTGCTGATATTAAGGATAGTATTGGGGAGGTTATGCTTCTTCATCTATTTGCTGGTTGTCTTTTGTTATATATGCTTTAGGAAGTATATTTTGGCTTATACTTGAATATCTTATTAGGGTGGTGTTGCCGATCCTGAGGGTGAAATTGCACTTTCATTATTGTGTAAGCATCCTATTTTTAAGATACAGATGAGATCTGATCATGTGGCAGTTATTGGTGGTGGATATAGTGTTTCGAAAGTGTGTTTATCTGCTCAATCCGTTCCATCCGTCCTTGAAAGCCAGGTTGTATATAGTTTTATAAGTTGTTTGCTTCAAGCACTATTTATTTTATATATGTTATTTTGTTTTGATGTGGTGGGACTTATCTATGATTCTTTATTGCGTAGGAGTCCAACTGTACCTCTAAAGAGCAACGTGTTGATAAATCTTTTTCCAATACCCCATCAAGTAAGGAATAGCTCCCTCGTGTTGAGCTGTCCTCTGATGGTTCAGGTGTATTGAATTTTGCAGCTGCTAACAAGATGTGTAGGTCTTTGGATGGTGCATTTGGGGATGTGCAGGATGAATCTTTAAATCTCTCCTTAAAAGACGAATGTAGGGCTATAAACCTGGATGACGATTGTATTGAAGAAGATGACTTGCTTGGTGATGCTGCTCCTCTGAAAAATGTGCTTGATAAGTTTGGAGGTTCGAGCACTGTGAAGCGTAGGAGGACTGCTTCGAAGAAGGGGTAGGAAGAAGTGTTGTAATTTTTCTGTTCTGTAGTTACCTCAGACTTATGAGGTTGAAATCGATATTATAATCTTTTGAAGCTTTTTACAATCCTTGGACTTTGTTATCTTCTGTTGCCAATAAAAATCCATTTTCTCTATGTTATTATTCTCTTTGAATGTTAATTATATTTAATAACTATAGAGATTAAAAAAACAGTTTGTCTCAGTACTATTCAACTATAGTAAATAACTGATTAAATATACTCAAACCTCTTCAACTGATCTTTTAAGTATCAGCTGATGAACATTCTTCTGTTTAAGCAAAATTCATCTGGTGATGTATTATGACGTCGGTCAGCTGGCGATAACTCTTCTACTGACTTTGGATCAACTATTGAATCAAATGGTTATGACGTCAGTTGATCAAGTCACTCAGCTGATAAATCTTTGTACTTACTCAACCTCCTACTGACTGGAGGGTCAGTTGATGGCTAAGAAACTGACGATTGTTCAATCCTTGTCTGCGAATCCTTGTGTACATCTTTGGCTAGCAGACGATTGTTCAATCCTTGTCTGCGAATCCTTGTGTACATCTTTGGCTAGCAGACGATTGTTCAATCCTTGTCTGCGAATGACTCGTTGATAGACTTTGAGGATATGGAACTTATTGACTTAGTCCGATAGTTCTTGGTTCCTATCCTCGGCTCGAGCATCGCCGCTTGTTGACCTCTCGTTTGGCCGTGAGGCAACCGGGGCTTCACCCGATGTTTCGGTGGTGGTGAGGTGCCCCGTTCGCGAAGGGGAGTGTTACCCTCGCCAGATCCTTCCTTATCCGCATCCTTGGGTGATGCCCGACCCATATCATCATCATTATTACCATCATTATGCCGGATGAGATGGCGGTGAAGGGCTTTGACCGGGTGCTGCCGACACCGAGACTCGTAGGTATAGCATGGCAGCACGGAGGTCCTCGAAGGAGGCTATATCAGCTGGTTCCCCGAACCCAATGGCTGATTGAAGAGCCTGCTCTTCAGCTAACAGAGTGATTGCTGACTGAGTTCTGACATAGTCGATGAACATGTCCCAGCTGAGGAATCTCAGCAGCATCTGAACTCTTACCCTGATTGCTAAATTTACCAGGTCTTCGTGCTCGACTATCTCCGGAATTTTATCATCAATTTCTCCAGTAGCACGTAGACGAGTGGTATACATTATCGTCCACTCAGTTGAGGCTTCTTCAGTCTGTTCTGCATTATCTGACTGAGTCTCTAAGGAGCTTATCCGCTGAACTTTACCAGGTCTTCGTGCTCGACTATCTCCGAAATTTTATCATCAATTTCTCCAGTAGCACGTAGACGAGTGGTATACATTATCGTCCACTCAGTTGAGGCTTCTTGATGCCCCGTTCGCATTGTCCGACCGAGTCTCCGAGGAGCTTATCCGCCGAACTTTATCCTTCAATGTGGCACTTACAATCCCCGTGTCGGCGTCAGCAGGAGGCTCCTCCCGAGTACGTGGTACTGAAGAGACAACTTCAGTAGATTGAGCCTGAACCTCAGTTGTTCGTGTCTTGCTAAGTCTCTTCCTTTTTGGCGGATCGGCGCGAGGAGGCAGATCTGATACTACCCTCTTCTGTTCAGATGGGCCTCGCCCGATAGACACTCAGTCGAAGATTTCTCCTAAGCTGACTGACATCATCACACATCATCAGCTGATCTTTGCTTAAATGGAAAACCTTATCAGTTGGTAAGTATCAGCAGAAGAAACCTATGCAGCCTCAGTATCTTCGCAGTCGATATTTTGTATCAGACCTACTAAATCTTCTCAGTTATACTTGAGTTCTGAGAAGACAATTTCCCCTAATTCTTTGACTCAGGAGGGGACTAAATCAGTAGAAGACTTTATCAGCTGAGATACATCATCAAGGAGCAGTCGTATAAAGTCATTTGTTGCTGAACTGAGGAATACCTTTTGATGTTGAGGACCCAGTCATATAAAGTCATTTCAAAGTTCAGCCGAGGACCAGTCAACTCTTTTTCTGACACATTCTCACCTAGGACAAACCTAGAACAATGACAAGCAGACAACACATTACCTGCTTTGACCAACTAAAGTCGCTTCTCGATGGACAGCCTCAATCGCCCTTACGTGACAAAAATAATATTTTCTTTATTATTTTCTGGGTGTCGATTCGAACAGTGTTGACTTGCATGTGTTATTTTCTTTTTGAATGGACTTCTTCTTTTATGTGTGTTCTGTAAAAAGTTTCTCTTTGTAGCAGTCTTCATCTTTTTCTGTGGTCTTCTGATTCTATATATGATATGAAGAAGTCAAGCAAGGTTGGGGGTGCTAGGAAGCCGCAGTCAAATAAGATAAAATGTAGAGGTTTGTCCTTTAGAAGTGTATCTATTTTCTTGGACTTACGAATGCTGAAGTGCATTTGTTGTTATCTTTTTTCCCTTGCATTTGTTGCTGAACTGAGGAAGATATACTTGAAAAGTGCAAGCATCTGGTTGTTTTTGAAACCAAATATTTCAGAGATATTTTAGAGTTGATAGGTCTTTCACTTCTCTATTGTTATTTGGTTGGATTTGATTTTTCTATTCATCTTGGTCTGTTGTTTATATATTGAAAATATTATTGGCTATTAATAGTAATTTTATTCATAATTATAAGGTGGAAGCTACTCGCCGAGGGCTGATATAAGAAGTGGTAGGTTTGGATCCATGATAGAACAGTATGCTGACGTTGTGCATCCTAATAACAATACCTCTAGGTCTTCTATTGATGGTGAGATTTTCTTTTTTATTGTCTCTCTTAAATTTTCTTTAATTGTCAAATTTATTAGATCTTCTGCTTTGCATTAATTTTATACATGTGGTAATTGATATGTAATTGATTAGTTCTTTCTTTCTTATATGAACATTACTGTTTATTTCCTTATAGTTTTTATTTCTGTAGTTTATAATTTTTCTGTTGATGCTAAAATGTGATTTTTCTATAGATTATTGGGACTTAGGTGATCCGATTTATGAGTGTGTATCTTGCCATGCTTGGTTTTGGTATGAAGAAAGGTTGTTGTCTGCTGGGACCAAAGAATCTCCTGAGTATTCTGGTTGTTGTATCCGTGGGAAGATCAAGCTTCCCACATTGAAGTCACCGCCTGAAGATTTGAGTGATTTGTTTTTCGGAATGAATGAGATAAGTAAGAATTTCTTAGATAATATAAGGTACTACAACAATATGTATTGTTTTACATCTATGAGTGGCAGTATAGACCCAAGCTTGAATAATGGGAGAGGCCCTCCAGTATTCTGGATGCGTGGGGAGAATGTACATAGGATTGGTAGTTTGCTGCCACTTGAAGGAAATCCTCCAAAATTTGTTCAGTTGTATATTTATGACACTGAGAATGAAATACAGAATAGACGGGCTGTGATTTGGTGAGTATGCTTTCTTGTATTCAAATATATTTAGTCTTGATTTAATTATTTGTTGTTTGTTTTTTCATTAAATTGGGACTTCTGATTTTTTCTATAGGGGGAATGAATGTCATGATGAAGTTGTAGTGCGGCTTGGGAATATTCTTGATAGAAACAATGTGCTTGTGAAGTCTTTTCGTATGGTGAGGGATCAATTGAATGATTGTGTCAGTTCTGATTTGAAATTAAGATTGGTGTGTAGAAGAAGTACGGATCCTAGAACTTACAATCTTCCATTAGTTTCTGAGGTTGCTGCTCTTATGGTTGGTGATGTTGATCAGTGTCAGAACATACTAGATATTATTGTGGAAACAAGGTCTGGTCGCTTGAAGCGCATAAGTGAGTTACATCCATCGTACCTGCCCTTGCAATATCCATTGTTGTTTCCTTATGGTGAGGATGGGTATCGTGAGGATATTCCCTTTGCAGAGTCAGAGAAAAAATATCGTCGTAAGAAAATCAGTTTTATGGAATTCTTTGCTTTTAGGTTGCATGAGCGTGCGGGTGAAGTATCTATCCTCTTATTCTCGAGAAGGTTGTTGCAGCAATTCATTGTAGATTCGTATACTATGATGGAGTCTGTCAGGTTATGTTTTGTGCGTCGGAAGCAACCAAAGTTACGAGCACATCTATATAGTGGGATTAATGAGGGTGCTATGAGGGGCCGGATGGATGCAGCACAGTATGGCAAGCCGGTTGTTTTACCATCGTCGTTCACTGGTAGTCCACGGTATATGAGGGAAAATTACCAAGATGCAATGGCTATTTGTGCTTGGATTGGATATCCTGATTTGTTTATTACGTTTACTTGTAATCCAAAATGGCCAGAAATAGTGCGTTTTGCGGCGGTAAGGAATCGAAGACGTATGATCGTCCGTATATTGTATCTCGAATTTTCAAAATGAAATTGAATGGCTTGATGAATGACTTGCGCAAGAAGGAACTGTTTGGACTCGTTAGAGCGGTATTTATTTACATATTCTTATATTACCATCCTTGGTTTTGTTGTATTCTAATTCATTCCTTTATTTATTCCGGATGTTTACACGATTGAATTTCGAAACGTGGATTACCCCATGCACATATTCTCGCTTTTTTTGTCAAAACAGCTTTAAGGATAGAACCGATGCTTGCCATTGATGATATTGTAAGTGCAGAATTCCGGATCCCGAGATAGATCCTCGGTATTATCAATGTGTGCGGGATTCTATGATGCATGGTCCTTGTGGAGTTGCCGATTTAAAATCTTCATGTATGTCCGATGGTATTTGCGTTAAAAAATTTCCCAAACCTTTTGTGGATATAACCAAGTAGGGATAGTAGTGGTTATCCAATATATAGGCGCCCGTAATAATGGTAGGTTTGTTGTTAAGAGGGGTTTTCCTCTTGATAATAGGTATGTTATTCCACACAATAGACATCTCCTTTTGAGATATGGGGCACATGTTAATGTGGAATGGTGTAATCGGCCTAGAGCGATTAAGTATTTGTTTAAGTATATAAATAAGGGCAATGATCGTGTTACAGCTGCGTTTTCTAGAGAAGATGGTTTGGGGTCGCATAAGGTGGAGGATGAGGTTACACAATATTATGATTGCAGATATATTTCGCCGTGTGAGGCATCTTGGCGAATATTTAGTTTTGAAATTCATTTTAGATATCCTCCGGTTGAGAGACTGGGTTTCCATCTTCCAGGGGAGCAAAGTGTGGTCTTTTCTGAAGAGGCTCAAATTGATGAAGTTCTTGCACGACCATCTGTTAAGCAAACAATGTTTTTGGAGTGGATGGAAGCAAATAAAAAATTCCCAGAGGCTAGGTGTTTGACCTATGCTCGGTTCCGACTAAATTTGTCTTTAACAAAGAATAAATGGCAGCCTAGACAATCTCGGTTTGCGATAGGGAGGTTGTATAATGTGAAGCCCGGATCCCGGAGAGCTTTATTATCTAAGGTGTTTATTAAATATTGTGAAGGGTCCTACAAGCTATGAAGAAATAAGATGCATAAGTGGTGCTCAGTATGATACATTTAGAGATGCTATGTATTCTTTGGGTTTGTTAGATGATGATAAGGAGTATATTGATGCAATTAAGGAAGCCAGCTTATGGGCATCTGCGTATTCTATGCGTTATATGTTTGCTTCTTTGCTTTGTACATCTTCAATCTCACGACCTGAAGTTGTTTGGGAAGAATGTTGGACTTATCTTTGTGATGATATTGAGGAAAAGCACAGAAATTTGTTTCATCATCGTGGTAAGAATCAGCGTATTATTATTGTTTTTCCATTTGAGTTGTTGTTTTTATCTTGAGATCTATCTGTCTGTGTTTTCTTTTATGTTATCAATGTCTTATATGTCAATATCTTTCTGTGATTTTTTTGACTGTAAGTCTTTTTGTATTAAATTTTTTCCCAACTCTCGATTTAAGATCTTGGTGTATACTTTGTTCAATGCAAGCTTCTGTCCATTTATTTAATATAATAATATGACTATGGGTTATGTTTTGTAGGCCTATCACTGACCAGTGATCAGTTGAAGTGCTATGCGTTAATTGAAGTTGATAAATTTTTACGAGCTGTTGGTAAGAGTTTGGTTGACTTCCCATCCCTTCATTTGCCCGTTGTTAATGTGGTTCCTTCCAGTGATAATTTGTTGGTGATGGAGGAGATGCAATATGATTTGGCTATTTTACAACAAAGAACATGCAGAATTCTTGCTTAAATGTACTGATAAACAACGTTCTATTTATGATACTATTCTGCAGGCTTCTGAGTCATCTACAGGTGGTTTCTTTTTTGTTTATGGATATGGAGGAACAGGCAAAACATTTATTTGGAAAGGTTTGTCTGCTGCATTACGTTTGCAGCACCAAATTGTTATCAATGTAGCTTCCAGTGGTATAGCCTCTCTTTTACTTCCTGGCGGTAGAACTGCCCATTCGCGATTTAAAATTCCAATTGATGTTGTTGATGACTCTATTTGCAATATTCAGCAGAATAGTTCTTTGGCGAATTTGTTGGTTTGTGCGAAGCTAATTATTTGGGATGAAGCTCCATTAATGCACAAACACTGTTTTGAGGCGCTGGACCGTACTCTACGAGATTTGATGCGTTTTACCAATCCAAATGCATTAAGTTCTCCATTTGGTGGAAAGACAGTGGTTTTGGGTGGTGATTTTCGTCAGATTTTACCTGTTATTCCAATGGGTAGCAGGCAGGAAATTGTTCATGCTTCTATTAATTTTTCTTATCTTTGGGATTATTGTGTTGTTCTAAAGCTTACGAAAAATATGAGGTTGATCACAGCTGGCGTAGATATGGAGAAAGATGATGTGCTTTCCTTTTCAAAATTGTTGGAAAACATTGGGGATGGTAAGTATGGTGCGTCTGGTGATGGGGTTATGGATATTAAACTTCCTGAAGATGTTGTGCTTACGTATTGTGGTGATCCAGTGGCTGCCATTGTTGCTGCAATTTATTTCAAAAATGGAAAATTTTGTGATGATCATACATTCTTGTGTCAGCGTGCCATTTTAGCCCCTACTTTACAAGTTGTTGAGTCTCTCAATGATTACATAATTGCATCAAGGCCTGGTGGAGGTCAGCTATATTTGAGTTCTGACAGTACCTTTGGTGTTCCACCTTTGGATTGTTCTTCTGATGATGATCATGCTGCTGAGTTCTTAAATAGTATCAAGTGTTCTGGTGTGCCCAATCATCACTTGTTCTTAAAAATTGGCACTCCAGTTATGTTGTTGAGAAATATAGATCACTCTAAAGGATTGTGTAATGGTACAAGATTAATTATTACAAGGCTCGGGAAGCACATATTGGAAGCTGAAATTCTGAATGGTAAATCTGCAGGTGAGAGAATTCTGATTGCGAGAATGACTTTGACTCCATCTGATCCTAGGTTACCATTGAAATTTCAGAGGAGACAATTCCCACTCATTGTTTCTTATGCAATGACTATTAACAAGAGTCGTGGACGATCGTTGCGCTCGGTTGGTTTATATTTAAAAAATCCAGTTTTCACTCATGGTCAATTGTATGTGGCTATGTCACGTGTTACTAAGCAATCTGGCTTGAAAATCTTGGTGGTGAGGGAAGACGGTGGAGATTGTTCAGTCACTAGAAATGTTGTTTTCAAAGAAGTATATCAAAATTTGTAGTTCTACTTTATGTCAATCTTCCAGTCCCTGAACATCTTTTGACTGTATGATCTGTAATAGTAGTCTTAACTTTAAATACATTTGTTTTAATACTATTTAATATTATTTTGCATTGTTTTGTCTTTATTTAAAGATCTTATAATTGGATTGACATTCAGTACTGTGTTATGTTCAGTGAATTGATGATGTGTAGGATTAGATCGGTCGCTATGTTCTATCTTTTCATTCTAAGTCGTGTACGTAATAAATTGTTGGATAGATCTTATATTTCAAGTTACTTTCCGGATCTCCAAGTAAATTGTTCTATCTTCGAGAGAAGACTTTATCTCTTGAGATACGTCATCAACTACCGTCATGAGCATTCCAAGAAATTGTTGATCTACATTCGGTAGATGATTTCTCATAAGTCGACTTACATAATCACGGCTCATCACCGATCTTTGCTTAATTGGAAGAACTTATCGGTTGACAACCGACTATTAATCACGACAGCTTAGTATCACAAGCATTTATTGATATAAGATTTTCTGTATAATTTGTATCATATGGTAACAGAACCTACTAAA
The DNA here is from genome assembly GCA_028984105.1 of Lavandula angustifolia. Lineage (NCBI taxonomy): Eukaryota > Viridiplantae > Streptophyta > Magnoliopsida > Lamiales > Lamiaceae > Lavandula > Lavandula angustifolia. The sequence goes on along the minus strand of CM054823.1, from coordinate 6,269,502 downwards.
TCTTATCGGTTATACCTGAGTTCTGAGGAGACAATTACCCCTCATTGCTCGACTCACCTGGAGACTATATCAGTAGAAGACTTTATCAGTTGAGAGACGTCACACTCAGTTGGTAATGATAATGTAATGATTTTGCTGAGTTTTCTGAATATTAGATGTTAAGAAGTGTGAAAAGAATAGGATTATTTATGAGTTGAGTGATATTCCAATCGGTAGGGTGATCATCAAATCGCAGTAGTAGATCGGTCAAGAGAAAGCTATATCGGCCGAGTGATATCATGAATATCCGGATGTGTGTAAGTGTTCGTATCTAACGCATCAACTGATCCACGATTTATTTTTGTATCGATTATGGTCATTACATATTGTTGCTGAACTGGTTCCAATCAATAGCTGATCATCAAATCAGTAGTATATAGAATCAGTAGAAAGCTATATCAGCTACAGTTTATTAGTGAGTTACATCCTTGTGACCTTGGTTTACAATATCCTTTGTTATTATTTTCTTAATTTCGTTACTAACCGTCCATTCTCATTTAAAATAAGGATGCAGCAACTACGGACATAATTCAACTACAATCATAATTCATCTCAACATCATTCCAATATTTCTCAGGATTTTTAGATGAAAGTGTATGTACTGCAACTACGGACAAGTATTTCATGTAATGACCATAATCGATACAAAAATAACTGTACATGCATTAATAGTTTATAACTAAAAATAAGTCTGTTTTGTGCTGTCCTTACAAACATAAATAATACGTACTTAAAAGTTTTGGTTATACTTAAACATTAGATTTCAGGTAGAGCAGATTATTGGTTGTCTTCTGTCGCACAATCTTGAATTCAATTTCATCTCCTGTCTTAAGTCCATGGTTTTCATAGAAGTTGTCCCATCCGCTGGTGAATCTGCATTTAGGCCCGTCCACTGTCCTACCACACATGCCTATCTCCCATTTTGCACCAGCTTGATCTTGAATGATTGCCTTCTTCTGTGTCCCTAAGTTGTTCGTGTGCATAAACTCCATTGGTAGGTTCTATGTTATGGATGTGTTTAGTATTAGATTACTGAGATACGGAAATAATATTTATATGTATATATATATATATGCACTTACCACTTTGTTGTTCTTTTTCCCATGGGATGGCATTATCTTCATTCTCCATGACTTTGCTGTGCGGATTACATTAGCTGACGTTGAACTTCCTGTTTGGTTATTGTGTTCTTCGGCTTCCTCTTCCTCCAACTCATATTCTTCTGCGCCCTCATGCTCTTCAATCATTTCCTTAAGAAACTTAAGGCATCCATGAGGTGCGAATATGGTAACCAAAAACTCTCTTTCCTTAACCAAACAGAAAGTCAGAAAGTCTCCATCATTCAATTGGTTGTCCTGTCTGAACTCTACCCAACCATCAACAAAATAGTAGTCCTCTTCGATTATTCCAACAGACACTTCCCATCGACCTCTTTCTTTCCATACATCTAGCCGTAATTTGTTTGGCACATTGCCTCCCGGTTCTTGATAAAATCGAGTGGGATTCTCTATATGTATAGCGATTAAAAATAAAGAGCTTTTCTATTAGAACAATTGTGCAATTAATTCTAAAGTCTAAGATAATCTTTGTCCTTACCATTTCTTTTTCAGCAAGGTCGGGGATATAGATTTTGAAAAATTCAGGGCCTGTAGGAATCTTCCTCTACAGAACAATAACAAACAGTTTTGCTGCTTATTAATCCCTAAGCAGAGAGTTAAGGAACACAAAAATAGAGCACGCTGATATATTATAACAGTTTTTATGCACATGCTTTATTAAAGAAATTAGAAGTTAACAGCTGCTTTGCGTCATCAACTAACAAAATCGCCATTCCAGTCAGTAGTTTATCTACACTAAGTCGAAGATTTCTCATCAGCTGACTGCCATCATCAGACATCATCAGCTGATTTTTACTTAAATGTAAGATCATATCAGTTGGTAAGTGTCAACAGAAGAAACCTAAAAAAACTCAGTATCTTCTTAATCTTAATTTTTGAAATAGAGAACAACTGTTGTTTTATCAATAATACTTATACAAACTGCATCAATGATTTTGTGTTTCCTTTTAGAATCAACTTTCGTTAATTCAAATAATACACTTCGTTTTTTGTAAGAAATGGCTCGAATTAAAATCTGAAAGAAAATGCTCGAAACAGCTATATTTTAAATTCCAATATAGTAATTTAGAACTAAAACAAAAAAAACGAAAATATTGGTTCATGGAGAAGCACACTAACTGAAGCACAATCATTGAACGTAGCTAAAATTACATCCAAAATGCAACATAATACTATTCAAGATTAGAAGATAGAAAAACATCTCCAAAACCAATAAGAAAACAGTAGATGTAGTACCCGCACCAGAAGACAAAATGCATACAAAGATTTTGAAAATTTGTGGTTACTTACCGGCATTGTGCGTTGCTATTTGGGGAGGGCAGAAAAACGGCGCTCAACGAGGAAAGAAAATGTCGGCAGGTTAGGTCTGAAAATGGGTTAGTTGTATATGTATTTAATTCAAGTACATCTTCTTTTATTGAATTATTTATTATTATTCTTTATTATTCCTTAGTTTTTTTAAATCAAGCATTAGTTCCTTATTTAATCAATGTGTTTTTTTTTGTTATATCTTATTTACTTTAATTAGTTAGCTTATAGTTAAAACAAATATATGATTTCAAAATAAAATACGAGACTTATTACTGAGTAAGTATGACATTAGAGGTGGAAAATTTCCAGAAACAGATAAGATGATGGAACGAGTGATGGATAGCAAATTATTCTTTTATTTTAGATTTATAATTATTTACTTAAAAATTATTTATAATAAAAATGTTTTAGAAATAACCTCAAATTTGTAAGAAATTATAATAATCTAAGATTTATTATTATTGTATTTTAATAAATAAATTTTTGTAATATATAAGAAGAGTAAGGGGCAGCTGTAACTTGAATATGTTCAGCTATAAAATTTTTGTATTTTAAATAAAGATTATGGTATAAAGAATTATCAGGTTGAGCTAGGTCTGCTTGGATCCTACCGAATCGTCTCGGTCGAAGCGCAGTATCGGTAGAAGCGAACTACCGATGATATTTGGTATCAACGGATGCGGAACAACCGTCAACGGTTTCTATCGAGAGAAGTCAACTACTAAAACAATGAACTCAAAGACAAAGAATCGCATGAAGATTCGGTTGAGAGAATCATACTGTATACGTAAGGGGGGAATATGCATATCGGCGTAAACATGTATTTCTAAGTAACCAGCGATACTCGAAAAGTTTAGTCGAAGAGGTTTGAGTATTTATTTAATTATTATCTTAAGAAGTATGCTCGCATTTACTCTCACTCGAGATTTTACAAGCGTTCATTTCATTTTAAAGATTCTAAGTCGGTAGAAAAATCATGTTCAAGTATTTCGACTTAGAATTTAATGCTCTCCAAAGGCATTTAATGCATGTATTGTCTACCTTTATATTACTCATTTCCTACCAATTATAGATGTGCAACGATGGAATGTATTTTAACTTTAATCTCACCGTCAAAAAGTCAAAATCGATCAAAACCGATTTCAATCACCGCCGTTGGATTAAAAACCATCGTTATCTTTATCAAAACTCTTCAGTTTTTCATTCGCATATCATCTTTCCGCCATTTTCAACTTCAAAAGCTTTTTCTGAAACTTCCATTGTTCAGCATAAAATTCTCAAAGCTTTTTAATTTTACGGTAATCATTGTTCTCTATTTAAATCTCTGCTGACCTATTCAATTTTCAAGTGCTAATGAGATTTTTGCAGATTACAATGGCGACGGTTCAGAATCCCGCGAACATCGACGACATTATAAAGTCCAGGATTCAGTTCGAACCAGTTATGGCGATGGACAAAGTGGACATTCCATACATGCAGTATGTATTCGATCTATTGGAGGAATCTGGGCTCAACTGGCTGGTGTCATACTATCCGAAGAACTATTTGCCCAGACAAGTAGCCGAGGTGTATTTCAATTGGAGGACTCTAGATGATGGGACTGAGATTTCAAGGTTCTCATACTTGAAGGAAACCGAGCGTATGTTTGGGAAGGCCAAATTGTTAATCTCAAAATCGAGATGCTCGCGATGGCTTTCGATTTGCCACAGCAAGGTATCTCTCCAATCGGTTATAAAGAAGATCAAATCAATACCTATGTGCAGAAATTCTGTGGAAGGAACGATATAGTTTTCAAAACTGCCCTTTAGAAGAATCAGCTGCTACCTCAATACAGGGGGTTAGCATACGTGGTGTCACATATACTGACAAGTTCAGCCGGATCATACGATCAACTGTCAAAGCCCATAATACAATTGATGATGGTGATCGACGACAGAGTCAAAGTCAATTGGGTGGATTTTTATGTAGCAGAGATGAAGGCTCAGGCACAGAAATTTGTAGCCTCATCTACGGGAGAAAGGAGATTAGTTAAAGTTGGGAAGCTACTATATGGCACGAAGATGTCATTGATGATTCGACTTATGCATCGTAGAGATCGAGATTTGCCGATTCTAAGTTTTTTGACAAGAATCGATAAAATTTCGGACGAAGTCGCCCATCGAAAAGTCAATCGGTCGAGGGCCAGCTGAACAGAAGAGGGATGCATCAGATATGCCTTCTCGCGTCGATCCGCCGAAAAGGAAGAGACTCAGCACGCTGCGAACTACTGAGGTTCAAGCTCAAACTACTGAGATCGTCTCTTCTCTACCACCTACTGAGGAGGAGCCTCCACTAGACGCTGACGCAGGAATGGCTGATCTTACATTGAAGGATAAAGTCCAGCGGATAAGCTCCTCAGAGACTCAGTCAAACAACGCTGGACAAACTGAAGAAGTCTCTACTGAGTGGACGATTATGCATACCATTCGTCTACGTGCTACGGGAGAAATTCATACTCAAATTCCGGATATAGCCGAGCACGATGACTTGGTGAACATAGCAATAAGGGCAAGAGTTCAGATGTTGCTGAGATTTCTCAGTTGGGATGTATTTATTGATTATATCAGAAATCAGTCAGCCATGACTCTACTAACCGAAGAACAAGAGCTTCAATCAGCTATTGGGTTCGGGGAACCAGCTGATATAGCATGTTTCGAAGACCTCCGTGCTTTGCCATGCCGTACTCGCTAAGTCTAAGGTCAGCAGTACCAGGTCAGAGCCCTTCTCCACCATCCAATCCAGACAACAACGATGATGACATGGATACAGGATCACCCAAGGAAGCAGATAAGGGAGGATCTGCTGAGGGAAATACTCCCCTTGGTGAACAGGGCACCTCACCACCATCAGAAGCATCAGGTGAAGCCCCAACAGCCCCAACAACCTCACACCCAAGTACAGGTCAGCTAGGAATGACTGAGCTGAGGATAGGAACCAGCAGATTCAAGTCTAAATCAAAACGCTCCTTATCCTCACAGTCAATCAGAAGAACAATTCGAAGGCAAGGAAAAAAGAATCGGTTGCTAGCAGAAGAAGTTCACAACGAATGGGCTAACCTCTCTAAAGCTCAGAAGAAGAGTTTTGACAAGCTGACAAAAGGAATCAACAAGGTCACGAATGCGCCTACTCCTCAAGTTGATATCCAGGAGATTGTTGAAACAGCACTGAAAGCTCAGAAGATGGATTTAGCAAATCAAAATGAGCAGCTACTCATGACTCAGCAGAAAGAATTCTCTGAACTGCTGACTAAGAGTCTAGCAGTAGTCCAACAAAAAATGGATGAGAGGAATAAAGTTGCAACCTCTAGCCTTCAGAAAGCTATAATTCAACAGGCAGAGGCTCTCAAACAAATCCAAAAAGAAATCACTCTATCTCAAGATCAAGCTCTACTGCAACTACGCCGAGAATCAGCTGCTCAAATCAAACGTCACAGACCTGATCAGGAGCAAGATTGGGAAAATTATTGCGATGCAGTAAAGGATTTTGATGCAACAGCTACACTTATCAAAGATGTATGCTTCAAGATTCAGAAAGAAGTTGCTGAAATTAAAACCCACCTATCCATGACTGCCCCGGCTGATAATGCCAAAAAGGGGGAAATAGTATCAAAGGGGGAAATGGTATCAGAAGAAATGATATCATAGGATGGAAATGGGGGAAATAGGAATCAAGAAGAAAATGTCGAGGCAGGAACTTCAGGACAAGTGGAAAGAGCAGAAGAGACAGTAAGGACTCAGGAGGAGAGTCAGCCAGAAAAAGAAATCCCACAGACTCAGGATGAGAGGGAGTCGGAGAAAGAAATCGGACAAGTCCAACCTACTGAAGGAGATGTTTCAGCTACACAGTCGCAACAAGTTCGGTACTTCTCCCGGAGTACGCACTCACCCAAGTCCAACATGTGCCCGATACGAGCAAATCAATGATGAAACAACAACTCAAAGACATAGAGGATATAACTCGATTTATTGAACAAGAAGATGATGAAGATCAACAGTCACTGCCACCACGAAGGTCTGCTAAGGAAATTGTTACTGAAGACAGTCCACAACCTTCACCAACTCCGAAATTCAAATCAAGAATGGAGCAGGAGGCTTATGATCAAGAAGTAGCTCAGAAGCTCCAAGATCAACTTGACAGAGAACATCAGATCGAGGAAGCTAAACTGAAGAAGAAACCTCAGAAGAAGCCAATGCGAAAAATTTCTAAAGGCATAGCGAAGCAGCTAGCTGAAGAAAAGAAGAAAGCTCGGCAGGAGATAATCAAAGCAGCTGAGCTAACCATAGCAACGCACTCGAAGCACGTATCATTGTTCGTAGTTATCCAACAAATCTTACACCCGAACAGGAAGCTGAGGATAGAGCTACATGGGAAGCTACGCTGGCAGGACTGAATTTAAGAAGAGGAGATTCAAGGTCAGCAGCTCTCCGGGAAAAGAAAAGACTGGCCGATATGGCTAAGATGATCGGCCTTATCTAAAAAGCCGAGTGATCTAAGAAAGCGAGATCCCAAGACGATCAAAGTACAGAAGAATAGCTCCTACAGGACCCTACATAAAGAAGATTGTTCCTCATACAGACAAATGGGTACCTGCTCAGCTGAATGAGGAATGGGAATTGCTCAAAGAATCCTTCATAAAGAGCTTCTATGTATGGACGTATTTCCCTCCGGATACATCAGCTGAGCAGGCATTTGATGAGTTCATGTATATGTTTGATTTCCAGCTAAAAGATCAGCTTTTGGATATAATGAAGAAAGAAAATACTTCATTCAAAGCTCCAGCCTTCAAGCGATATCCACCTCCTAGAACAACACGAGGAGTTCTCTTGACAAAGGTAATAGAAAATGAAGTAATTCAGACAGCACATCATTATGAGCTAAGTCAAGATCGTCCTGAAGATCATGAGGAGATTCAGATGTTGAGAACAAAGCTCTACAAATATTATTTTCTGGAACCTCCAGCTGAGAAGTCTGAAGATTTCAAAAAGAAGACTCAGAAGTTCAGACGGCAGCAGTAACCTCTTTATCTTGTTGCTTTTGTAATAGAGATAGGAACATGTAATCTTATCATATATATATAACAGTTCTTGTTTCTAGCCAGACAGATTACGGAAATATCGTATATGCATTTCAGAGTAAGAGTATCTTACCTAAGACAGATTACGGAAATACCGTATCTTACCATATATATACCTCTTTATCTGGTAAGAGTATCTTACCTAAGACAGATTACGGAAATACCGTATATGCATTTCAGAGGGTATTATTGGGTTAAAATAAATTTGGAGTAGATAAGAAATACTAAATATAAGTTGATGCTTTAAAAATACTTAAGTTAATTTGATACCTAAAATTCACCCGTGCGTTAGCACGGGTGTTTGCCCTAGTAATAGTAAAAGGGAAAAGATAGATTCCAGGGAATTTACTACTACAGTACTTGTAAAGTTGCCGATTTCATTCACATGTAATTGATTGTATCTAATTATAGCAAAGGGGTCTTTGAGAAAATAGTTTAAGTAAGTTTTTATTTCATTCCATAAGCTCGGTCAGTTAAATTATTACTATCAGATTATAAAAATATTTATGAAGGACTTATATTAACTGGCGCAAAAATACTATTTTTTAAAAATAAATGCTCAAATAAACTATTTATAAGTTTGAACTAAAATCCATAAATTATGGATTTACTCCAAAAAAAAAAATTGCAAAGAATCTCAAATACTCCCTCCGTCCCGTTATTTGTGGCTCAATTGGTTTCGGTACGGGAATTAAGAGAGTAGATGATAAAGTATGAGAGAGAGTAATAAAGTATGAGAGAGAAGATGAGTAAGATAATAGAGAGTATGAGAGAAATGATGATAAAGTAGGAGAGAGAGTAATAAAGTAGGAGAGAGAAAATGATAGAGTAGAAGATATGATAATAATTTTTTACCAAATTAGGAAAGTGGCCACAAATAAGGGGACACCCCTTTCGGGAAAGTGAGCCACAAATAACGGGACAGATGGAGTATATTATATAAGCGTCGTTAGTTTTAATTGAATAAATTAGAAATCGAAAATAGCTTACACAAAATCAAAGTATTTGAATATATTCTACAAAAACCCTTATCAATTGAGATTAAAAAACATAAAAAATGAAAATGAAAGAATTGTAGTTATTATAAATTAAATTAAATATTTATCATATTATAAAAACAACACCTCAATATAAATTTAGAACTCATTACAAAAATTTATTTTCATCAAACAGGTTGAGCTGATCGGTATTCATGGCTCGTCCTCTCCCCTCCGCCACCCTCCACCCCATCCCCACCACCTCCGCGCCCCTCCGCCACCCACCCAACTTCACCCACCTCATCTCCACCGCCACTTCCCTCACCCACCTCAAGCAAATCCAAGCTCAAATACTCCGCAACTCCCACCACCACCACAACCAACACCACCTCTTCAACCTCCTCCTCTCTTCCCTCCCTTTCCCTTCCTACGCCCTCTCCTTACTCTCCTTCATCCCCGCCGACACCGCGCCGCCGCTCCAGCTCCCGAGCAAGATCCTCAAACACTTCTCCCGCTCAAACAACCCCCACAAAGCGCTCTTGTTTTTCCAAGCAATGCAGAACAAATTTTTCCCCGTCGACAGGTTCAGCTTTCCGCCGCTGCTTAAGGCGGCGTCCAAAGCTATGTCGCTTAGTGAAGGGAAGATGATTCATGGGCTGGCGGCGAAACTTGGCTACCACTCCGATCCTTTTGTGCAGACTGCTTTAGTCGGAATGTACGCCGCATGTGGGTTGATATTGGAGGCACGTCTGGTGTTCGATAAAATGCCGCACAGAGATGTCGTCACTTGGAATATCATGATCGATGGGTGAGTTTATTCTGAATGATTTTCTTTAGCATTCTAAAGACTAAAACATGAATCTTTCCATTTATTATAACATGATCATTATTTAAAAAAGAAAAAAAACGAACAAGAAAGTTGAAAGTTTTCTGGTTTGTAGTACAGATTTCGTCTCAGAGTATAAATTCTGACAGCGTTGAATCAGAAGCAGTTTTGGCAACTTGTAGTTGGGAAAAAACATATTTTACTTTTTTTTGGCTATAATTTCAGTTTAAAGTCTGAATTGATTTTCTTTAGCTTTCTAAAACATTATTTTTATTTTTTATTTATCATGCTATTCTGTGTGCTTGATGAAACAGTTATTGCCAAAGCCGGCTCTTGGATGATGTCTTAATGCTCCTCGAAGAGATGATGAGATCTAACATCGAACCAGACGCGAGAGTTTTTACTACTATTATCTCTGCGTGCAGCCGTGTTGGGAATCTTGAGATTGGGAAAATAGTGCATGAACATGTATTTTCGAGCAATGTTGCCATTGATTATCATTTGCAGACTTCTCTCTTAAACATGTACATTAGTTTTGGCGACATGGACACTGCACAGAGTTTTTACGACAATCTGAAGCTGAAAAATGTGATGGCTTCAACTGCCATGATCACAGGGTACTCAAAAGTCAGCAATGTGGAAGCTGCTCGACTCATTTTCGATGAAATAGTTGATAAAGACTTGGTCTGTTGGAGCGCGATGATTTCTTGTTATGCTAATAGTGATAACCCTCGTGAAGCTCTTGAAGTATTTCATGAAATGAAGAGAAATGGAATCAGACCTGACCAAGTTACCATGTTGAGTGTTATCTCAGCGTGTGCTCGTCTTGGTGCGTTGGATAGAGCTCGAAAAGTCCATTCGTATGTAGATGAAGAAGGTTTCGGAAACGCTTTGCCTATACATAATGCTCTAGTTGATATGTATGCAAAATGTGGGAGTCTTGATCTAGCTAAAGAAGTATTTGATCGTGTGCAGAGGAAAAACATCATATCTTGGACGAGCATGATCAATGCTTTTGCGACTCATGGAGATGTTGATAACGCCTTGAGGCATTTTCGATGGATGAAATTGGAAGATGTTGAGCCGAATTGGATCACGTTTGTGGGTGTTCTCTATGCTTGTAGCCATGCAGGGTTAGTTGAAGAGGGAGAAGAAGCATTTGAATCAATGGTGAAGGAATACGGAATAGAACCGAGGCTAGAGCATTACGGATGCATGGTGGATCTATATGGTCGAGCTAATCGTCTTAGAAATGCATTGGAGCTAGTCGAGAGTATGCCAATGGCTCCAAACGTAGTAATCTGGGGTTCTCTAATGGCTGCCTGCAGGATTCATGGTGAGTCCGAATTAGGCGAATTTGCTGCAAAGCGTCTTCTTGAGATCGAACCTGATCATGATGGAGCCCATGTCTTCTTATCAAACATATATGCCAAAGAGAGAAGGTGGGAAACAGTAGGAGCTTTAAGAAACTCCATGAAACATAAAGGCATAACGAAGGAACGAGGATGCAGTACGATTGAGATGGACGACGATATACACACGTTTTTGACAGCGGACAAGAAGCATAGACGAACAGATGAAATCTATGCTAAGTTAGACGAGGTGGTTGAGAAGGTGAGAGAGGTGGGATACGCCCCAAATACCGACTGTGTTTTTGTCGATTTGAGCGAAGATGAGAAGAAAGAGGCTGTTCTTTGGCACAGTGAGAAGTTGGCTTTGTGTTATGGATTGATAAGCAGTGAAAAACAGTCATCCATTCGGATAATTAAGAACCTTAGGATATGTGAGGATTGCCACAACTTCATGAAGATGGCTTCAAAAGTTTTTGATAGAGAAATTATCATTAGAGATAGAACTAGATTTCATCATTGTAGAGATGGTCTCTGTTCTTGCAAAGACTACTGGTGAAACAAACTATTTGTTCCATAAATATTGAGTAATATATATCTTCAACTTGCTTCTGTAAAACTAAAACTACTGTTTTGCCATTTACATCTAATACATATGACTGCAAATTTTCCTACAATCTACACCATAACAGAATCTTAAAACAGTCGTCGTGGGAGGAGGTATTGAACTCATTTCGACTTTGTTTCCATGTCGATACTTTCATCAGAATCAGCATCATATATATCTTGAGGAAGGGAGCCAAGTAGAGGCAAAGGTAGCAATGAACTCAGATTGCAAAGAATGACCAGAGAAGCTAAATTTTCAAACTCATCTTTGGTGATGCCAAGAAGCTGAGTTATTCCAGTTCCGATTAAACCTCCAAGTACACTGCCACCATTTGATATGGACATGAGGGTTGCGAAAAGAGTAGCTTCCATGCCCTCTGGGCATATTCTTGCTGCTAATACGAGAACAGGCATGAACGACACCTGAGGAGGAAACTTCGTTATGATCATGTATGTGCTAAGAGAACAAAAGATGATATGAGATGTCATACCTGACCTAGAACTGTCAGTACTAATGAGTCGCCAATAGCAAACCATTCGTCGCTTACACCCAACTGCCGGTTCAAACCAGTGACTAGTAAGACCTGATATATAGTGCAGAGATACATATACTGGAAGCTTCAAATAATCAAAATGAACTGAAGGTTCCATGAGAATTCATACTTGAGTTAATCCAAGAGTGGAACCAATGAGAGTAGTCGCGAGAAATATCTTTCGGAGAGGGACTCCTTTCAAGAAACCATTATAAAGTCCAACACCAACTAATGATGCGATAGAAGTGATGAGCTTCACACTTCCCAGAAACTCTGGAGTGAACCCAAGTCTATTTGTTCTGAAGAATGGAAGTTTCTTGGTTAAGAGTGATAATTAAGAAGAAAAAAGAGGAAATATCAGAAATTATCAAGTAGTAGAGTCAACATACGTGAAATAGAACATCGCGGAATCAGACTGAGGAGTTGCTTGCCAAAGGAAAATAAACAAAAGTAGGAAGCAATACGTTAGGCTGCTTTACAGCAACCAACAATTGTGTAATGCTGGTCTTTGAGCTTTCAAGAAAGCTATAACTATCCGGTAAGAGATCATGTAACCTTGCCGGGCCAAGCACTGGCTCCTCTCTCACAAGAACAGCAACTGCAGATGTTATTAGTGGAAGCAAAGCTGTTAACCCAAATACAAACCTGCAGGTGTTTAAAAAGTCATGAGTAAGAATTATGCATGTATAAAATGAAAAGATAGACCAAGCAGTAATATCTCACACCATAAGCACCCGCCAAGGATCCACTGAAATAGGAACTTACAATGCTCCCAAAAGCTGATGAACCCCAGCAGAGCGACTGAAGGGATCCAGACATGCTTTGTGATTCACCTCAAGCTCTCTCTACAACCATTGAGTCCACAACCTGCAGCATGCTTTATCTCTATAGGTTAGCTGGTGGAGAAATGAAATGACAGATAATAAGCATATGGCTCTAGACTCCATTGAGATGATCTTAGGCCGAGGTTTATAAGTGATTTAGTTCATCAATGATTTACATGATGAGCTCAACTGCTCAAGTATATGTCTAAAATATCATTCTTCATCGAGCCACATACATGAGTCAGGAAACTGTTCTAATTTGAAAGGCAAACCCCCATATAGTAGTCTAATTATGAAAAAAAATCCTTGAACTAGAGAGAGCACAAGGAAATTATACTTATATCTATCTCCGCAGATGAAAATATTGGAGACTTACTACATCCGGAAATGCTACAGAAAGAGATCCCAGAAGTATGCAGAATGCAAAACCATATTTGCTGTCAACGAAGGTTGCCACCAAAGCCCATGAGAGGGCGCCTAAGAGTCCTGAGACCACTAAATACAACCTTCTTCCATAGCCAAAGAGAGGGAAGGAATCACCGTACAACACATTCACAACTGTTTTGGAGTATTTCATTCAATCGTAAAAGAGAAACAGGAGATAGATAATCAGGGTACATGATCATACCTGATGAACCCATAGAGGGGCTTAATGAGCCAAGATAATGCTGAGATGCCAGATATGATAGCTGTCTAGTCAACCCCATAGAAATGTAAGTCATCAATATAATTCACAAGGGATATGTAAGAGAGTCCCACTTACTCAATAGATAAAAACAAGGATGATGATTGTAAGCAGCTTAAGTATATTATATAAATCAGATCGAATGATTTAACTTATATCTGCTAACGAGGAAGAAGTTAGAAAATGGAAAGGATTAAAAGAGGGAGTAATTAGATACTAAAGATAATGGACTCCAAGAGAGAACCATAGGATGCTGAAAATACTTTCAGCAGTAAAGTCATCAAAATCATATAGTTCACGATTGAAAATTGAGTCATATGTGTCAACCCCTGCTTAAAATAATCCCAGTGAGCTTGAGCCTAAAGTTTGAATATGGAAAGTAGAAGCATAACCACTCATATTAAAAACATATTTTCATATGTGAAAGAATTCATGAACCATTTATCCTAGACCTCTATGTCGTGATTTAACACTTGAGAGAGATGCCAACAGGTCAACTCTGACCTAAACAAGTATATTTCAATACCTCTGCCGGATCCAAATGCAGGTCATCTTTGAGGTAGAAGCTGACTGCAAGCCTGGAGAGTCCCAAAACACCTTGCACAAAATATACCATAGCAACGGCAACATTATCTGCAGTTAAGTCAACCCCAAATAATCTCATGGAGTCAGTAGAATATCTGTTCTTTTGTGAGTATTCTTTGCTCGATGATGCGACATCTCTATCAGCATTTCTTGTCATCAATCCCCCCTTCCCTGCAGCTTGATAAAGAAAACAAATTGGGAATGACAGGGTAGAAAGACAAAGGTGCAGTAGCAGGCTAGCAGCAAGAACATGCAAGAAGCTACCACAAAAGTTGAAAAGCAAGAAAACAACTTTCAGGTAATAAAAAATCTTCTATAAATAATTAACTTACACGTTTCAGATAAAAGTTGTCATTAATCAGCAAGAGGAAGTATTATTACAGTGTATCCAACAGGATGTAAAGAAACGTCTAGTGAAAACAACATGCAATTCTCATTAGCTTGAATATGTACACTAGAAACAAGTAAATTACAGTTCGAGATTGGATTAACAATTTATAGAATGTATCTAGAAACGCGCTTTAATTCTTAACCTCTCCCGCCAAAACCAGCTTCTATTTCTTTATTTGCAAATTCTATCATCTCTAAGAGTGCTGAATATCTTACTATGATAATCGTGAACTAATAAATTAAATCACACGTCTCAAATTTTAAATATTACTGCAACTGCGTCATCAACAAAAATCCGCACTTCTCCACATCGAAACAGTAATTTATGCGTAGATTCTTCACGAATGCCAACTTATTATCAAAAATTCGAAATTCAAAAACTCAGTCAACTACAAAACTAGAACATAAAATACTCACGGTATGTGGAATCTAACAACGGCTCGGAGTCGGAATCGGCGTCGCGCCGGAGACATATGGCGGAAATGGAGACGTAGCCGGACATCTCGAACTCCGGCAGTGGTTTGCGGCGGAAGCGAGGGGGTAAGGAGAGAAGGATAGAAAGGATATAACGGGGTGTTGCGAGGGTAAAGTTGGGAAATGTGAGGAGCTTAACGCTCTCGTTGCCATTATTGGAAATTAGAGTTCTTTCAGTGAGATTGAGGAAACCAAATTCGTATATAAGAAAATAAAGTCCAAAAAGACTGGATTGTCCCTGTGACTTGAGTAGGGGTGTAAGTGGTTCCAGTCCGAACCACGAAACCGATGGAACCGAACTAAATCGAAAAATGCGGTTCGGTTCGGTTTCGTGGTTCGATTTGGTTTATATTTTTTGAAACCGTTTACAATCGGTTCGGTTCACGGTTCCAAAGATTTAGAAACCGCTCAAATCGAACCGAACCAATGGAACCGAATGAAATATAAAGATTTTTGTTAATACTACATACTACTTACTTACTAGGTAGTATACTAATACGTGATTACAAGGGGTATAGTAGGTAATTGATACAAATGTAAATATGTAATTAAAAAAATTAAAAAAGAGATGATAATACTACTATTACAATAGGGCAGTAGGGCACGCCGCACAACTGAGTCCTAACTACACCACTCTTCTGTCTTCTCAATTCTCATTTTCATCTTCTTTCTCATTTCTAAATTCATTCTCAATACTATTTTCACTTTTTCTACCAAAACGTAAAAGTTAAACAGCAAGGCCGTCATCCGTAGGAATTTTTTCTGGGAGTTCTTAGTTCATCCGTTTACGTAGAGTCATGAAGTTGTTTCATTTTGCTACTGCCTATGTGGATTGTGGAGTCATGAATTTGATTCCCCTAGTTGGAGATTAACTATTGTAGTTATATTAAGTATATTTATATTTTGATAATATTTTGAAGTCCTAGTTGAACTTTTGTAGTTATATTTAGTATATTTATATTTTGTTAAAATTTTGGAGTTGTCGTGCTTGGATTTCATTCACGTTAAGCATGTATGGAATATTATGGTTCAAGAAAATCTATTTAGGATTTAAAAAAGGTAGAACCGATGAACCGAACCGAACCATTTATAAGCGGTTCGGTTCGATTCCAAAAGTAAAGTACACCTTAAACCGAACCGAACCAAACCACTTTCATATGTTCGGTTCGGTTCGGTTCCTAAATTGTACCAAAAACCGAACCGAACCAAACCGTTACATCCCTGAGTGCTGGATAAATGTCTACTAAGGAAATTTATTTTCTTATTTTCATAGAGCAAAATATTGTGGCCAAACAATTAGGGCTGTGCAACGGCCGGTTCGGTCGAAAAATCGGACCGGAAATTTGGTTAACTGAGTTTTCGGTTTAGCCGAAACTATGACCGAAAACCGGACCGAAAGTGTTCGGTTCGGTCCGGTTTGTTGACCGAAAATTTCGGCCGGTTTGCCGGATCGGCCGACCGTTTTTTTTTTTTTTTTTTTTTTTTTAAATCGCACATGATACTATCTTGTTAGTTTTTTTAATAATTTAAACAATCGCACATATGTTATTAATAATTATATTGCACATGATACTATCTTGTTAGTTTTTTGTCCCTAATTTAGTTTGATTTGCATATACATAGCTACTACTAATCTGGATGGTGAGAAAGCATTACTGCATTAATCTTCATTTTTCTGCTCTTGTAGTATGCTCACCGTACGTAAGTGTGTGCAATAAATTAATAAAAGATGTAGCAATAAGATATTAAGATGTAGCAATACGATGAAGATCTAGCAATAAATTAATAAATTAACTTATTCATCATATTGTTACTGTCGGCATGTCGACTGCAGATGAAGATGAAGATGTAATGCAAGAGAAACTCAGCATGTCGGCTGCAGATGAAGATTTAAAAACATGGAGGGAGGAGCCGAGACCGAGAGCGCCGCAGGGAGGAGAGAGTCGAGAGGCTGCGCAGCAGGGGAGACGAGAGTGTCGAGAGTCGGCGCTGGAGCCTGGAGGCGATGCGCTGCGCAGCAGGGGAGACGAGAGCGCCTGCGCCGCAGGGAGGACCGGAGGAGAGAGTCGAGAGTCGCAGTCGCTCGCGGCTGCGCTGAAGGCAGTGAAGGGCGAAGGGTTTGATTCAGTGAAGGCCGAAGAGTTTGATTTAATTTGGGTTGGATTATGAATTATTATTTAATATATTTTAAATTTTTTAAATATTATATTCGGTTATTCGGTTCGGTTCGATATTTTCGGTCGGAAAAACCGAATCGACCGAAAACCGAAAATGTCAAATTAATTCGACCGAAAACCGGACCAAAAGCTTTCGGTTCGGTTCGGTTCGGTTTCGACCGAACAAATTTGGTTCGGCCGATTCAACCGAATAGTGCACAGCCCTACAAACAATTTTGGGTGGTTGTACGTTACAATGATGATTAAGAACAACTCAAAATCATTATTCCCCTAAAACAAATAATTTTGGGTGTCAACTAGGAAATTTTGTTTACGCATTTGTTTTATGAATTTTAATTGTATTAATAAATGAACACAATTGTCGAGAAATAGTATTTGGAAAAAAAATGAGAATTCATTCAAATTTTATTAAAACATAGTTGAAGCAATTGATTTATTTTTTCAATTTTTTTTTTCTAGTAATTGAAGAAATAATCTAAAGTCTTCAAAAAATAACAAATCATAATTTTTTTAATTTGGAGTTCAACGAAATCGCGTGAGAAAGACTTTTTTGGAGAGAAAAATATAAGAATGCGGATTTTTAGTGAGTAAGGAGATGGTGACTTCATTTTAGGATTAAGAGTTATTTTTTGACATATTAGGAAACATGACATAACAACTGATTAGGAAAACATGACATTAACATCCGAACGAGTGAAGTATTATTATGAACAAATTAATTAATGTATGATTTGAGATTATTTTATGTTATTCCTTATTATCTTCTGTTTTTAGTTAAATCAGTTAATGTGTGTGGTTATTCTGGCGCTCAACAGCCAAAAACAATCTCAAATCAATATTCCATCAATTCAAACCAAACCATAACAATGGCTGCTGCCGCCGCCGCCGGTGGGTTCCGGATCACGGTGGCTGGATCATAGCTGACCTAGGGTCCTCCGCAGCTCGGAGCAGCCGCTCTACCCAACGGCGACGTAATAAAAAGGAGAAGTTGGCAACAAATTTGAGTCTTGAAGAGGATAAAGATTTGGAGAAGATGAGTTTAGGTGAAGGGGTCAGAGTTATTATATCGCATCTCTGCATGAGCCTCAAGACACAGGAAATGCTAACAGGGGAGATATACAAGTAGAAATTGCATACATTCATAGTTTTGTGAATAGTCTTTCTATTTATTTATTTATAGTAAACGATCGAATTTGATGCCTAATTTACCTAATTCTTTCGCATACACAATATCAAACCAACTAGCATTACAATTTACTCAACTAATCTGAAGACAAACTTTCTAAAAATTAAAGAAAGAAAAAAACCCTCACCAACTCAGAGAAACACAAAATGGCCTGAAAATCAAGATATGGACAGCTGTAGAAACAAGAAAAACGCCACACAAACTGTTAACCCAACAAAGGTTGCATCAGAGGAGCCATTTCCAGAAGATGATGGTCCAGTTTTCGATCCGCTTCCTGCATCACATGTATATATATATATATATAAGAAGTAACCAACAAAATGCAGTGTAGGTTGTATTCCTAGTTCTGCCTAAGTGGTTGATATAGAGTTGATGTTCAATTCTAGGGTCGATGTAATAATAATAAATATTTTATATTTATGTGTCAGAACCATAATTAACTAATTGGAATAATTAACTGCTGAAATTTCATACCTGTATTTGATGTTGAACCGGTAGAGCCTGATGGAGAAGCAGCCAAAATCCAGAAATTAAAAAGTATTATTTCTAATGAATTGGAGCTCAATTTCAGGGCTACGGTCTCATACCTTTGCACTTGCTCGTATCTGGAGTCTGGACATTACAAGCCTTGGGGAGGGCTAGGGCTTGACTCTGGTCCACGCTCAATCCCAAATCGGAACCTCCGCCCTCGATTACTTGGCACAGACACTGCGGGTGGGAGCGAGCCACGGTGCCGAGCTGCGTGCAGCAGGCAGCGGAAGGGGCGGCGGAGGAGTTGCCGTAGTTGAGGCAGGGCGACATGCTCACCACCACATTGGTGCAATCGTCGGACTGCGCCGCTGCGCCGCCGGCCCAAAGCGCGGCGAGTAGAGTACGGCCGCGATCGTTGAGAATTGGAGGTGCGCCATTTTTTGATTTGTAGTAATTGAGTTGAAAATTTGGTGTTGGAAAAAAGGAAAAAAGTGTAGTGTTTGATGAGAAATTTGGATTTATATTTTAGGCTGAAGTGGGGGTTGGTTACCAACTTTTCCCACTTTAAAAAGTCTTTGAATATATATTTCTCTAAATATTTTATTTTGAAATGGAAAAATATAATAAGAAAATATTGATTTTGTTTTTATATGTGTCTTATTGGATGCATTATTATTTATATATGAATATTGAAGACAGTTAAAAAGGGATTAGTTAATGGTTAACCAACCTGCTCTGATTAATTAGTTCAAGGTGTCATGCGGATTCTTCAAACTAAAAACAAATGTTGTTTGTTGTTCAATAGCTAAGGGAGTAAGGGCAGAGGAATCATCCGTCATGAGGAAAATTTGTAACCGTTAATAAGGTGGAGTATCATATAAATAATAGTATTAATGATTCAAAAACAAATTTTGGTGTTATTTGGTACGTAAGATTATTTTCATGAAGCTGGAATCCAAAAAATTGTACAAATATTTATAGACCCACATCATTAATGTTAACTTCCTAATACCTCTCTACAACTCAAAGTCTCTATCGACTAATATTTCTTTTTCGATTCAAAACAACACTTTAACAAATCAACAAATTAAAGTAGGTCGTTTCCTATATCATGATAAAAACATTCAATGTCCACACACATATATATATATATATATATATATATATATATTGATCATGTTGGCGAGGATGTCGAACACTTTGACCATATCAACAAATAAGAATGAAGAAAATAAAATTTACAATTTTAGGATTTTAGGCATGTTTTATAGGGCTTTAGAGCTATACGGACTCGAACTGTAGACATTCACAGTAAAATAGATCAACCTTATTATTATCAAAATGACCGGACCTGTTTCAAAGACACAAAATATGAGAATGCATTGTATACAAAATTAAATAAACTCCAACAATTGAAAATGAACTAAAAAAAAAAAGATTATTTAATAGATTATCCCTTCCAATATATAAGAACCTGGTCACCCAAATCTTCCACGCAAAGGAAAATGAAGCAAAAACAAGATTATCCTAGAAAGTTCCGAATAAGAACCTGGTCACCTAAACCCTCCACATAATTCAGAGACAGTTAAGTTAGTTGAGCAACAAAATCCCACAAATTCTTCTCACCTTTCCTTACAACCCTAAAAAAAATTGAAATCTATAAACCCCATACAAAATCAATCCCTCCCCATCCAAACCAAATACAACAACATCAGCCATGGAAAAAACTCGTCTTCTACCTCTTGCAGAGGCACTAATCCTCATAGTCTCCCTCGTCCCCCACACCTCCGGCCAGTCGAACTCCAACTCCAACTCAAACTCAAACTCGGGCTCGAACTCAAATTCGAACACCAACGCCATCTGCACGGGACCGATGATCCGCAGCTTCAGCTCCTGCATAGGCTTTCTGGCCTCCGGCTCCAACTCGTCGTCGCCGACTACAGCCTGCTGCAGCTCGCTCAAAGATTTAATGAGAAACGGTCAAGATTGCCTGTGCCTTATCGTTACCGGAGGTGTACCTTTTCAAGTCCCCATTAATCGATCTTTAGCAATCTCACTTCCTAAAGCATGCAGACAATCCGGAGTCCCAGTTGAATGCAGAGGTAATTAAACCCTAAACCCTAATTTTTCAAGAACTTGATCACTTTAAGATTAAGATCGTAAACCCTAAATTGAGTTTTGACCTAAAATTGCAGCCGTTGCTAGCCCAGTTCCCTCTCCAGGTACAATTTGACAACTGCAATGATTGAATTAATGCAATATTAATTTTATGATACATATATGTTCTTGATGAGTTAATTTGGGATTTGACCATTTGATGTTTTTGATTGGTAGATCCAGAGAATTCGCGCCCCGGTGCAGGTGGACCAAGTGTATATCCTGGGTTATCTCCTCCTCCAGTTCCTTTTGTTCCTCAGCCCTTCACACCGCCATCTTCGTCCGGCCCAGGCAACAGCGGGATAACGCGGCAGGAGACGCCGGAAGGGGACCTAGTGCCGACGCTGACGCCGCCCGGGATGCGGCCGACTTTGTCTGCTGCTGAGCCATCTCAGAGTGTTTTTCCATCTCTTGTTATGGCAATCATGGGGTTGTTTTTGCTTATGTCTTGTTGAGTGTTAATTGAGTGGCTTTGGATTTTGGAGATGATTTATTGGAATTGGTTCATTATTATTTGTATCAGGATTTGATGAAGAATAATAATATTTCTTGTTTAGTACTCCATCCGTCTTATAAATCGTGTTTCACTTTCCTTTTCGGATTGTCTCGTTCATTTAGTCTCATTCCAAAAATAATAATTTATCTACTCACATTTAACAACTCTTTTTCTTATCTGGATCATCACTTACTCACAACTAATAACTTTCCTTAATAACCAGGTCGGAAATAAATAAGTCAAATTTAATAGGACGGAGGGTGTACTGTTTGTGCATGTATGGAGGGGGCACGCTATGACGTATCAATATATAATATATATAGTATTAATTCACATTTAGAGACAAATTGCAACACGAAAATTACTTAAGATTATACTTTACATACGTGCACATAGCCAAGTATTCAACTGAATCAAATTTGTTTTTTTTTTCTCTATTTCAGAATTAGTATTTCGCATGACGCCTAAATATTTGCATACTATTAAGGTTTTCCAATTTACACTGATATAATGGTAGCACTTAATGTAAGATGTGGCACAAGCTTTATACATGGACGTGCCGGAGTGGTTATGGGCATGACTAGAAATCATGTGCGCAGATTCGAATCCTGCCGTCCACGTTGCCTGCACTTTCTCACAAAGTGAAGCGAATAGCTTGCTGCCATCTCCATTGAAAATTAAAAGCTGTCGAAAGCATTCAAAAATTGTCAAAATTCTAAAGTTGGGAACAAATCTTCACACAATTTAACTAAATGAGCGTACCTTAGAATATGAAAGGGTTTGATTTGTAGTACAATTAAATTTTGATAAAGTAATAATTTCGCTAAGATCGGTCTCAATGTTATTACTTTATTAAAGTTTAATTGTAACTTTTTTCGACGGAGGCTATTTGGTAATTAATATAATTTCATTGCTAACCAAAAAAACCCAACTTTTCAGCAACTCATTTGCAACAAGTTTCATACTTCACTTTTCATATCACTCCTTGATCCTAACAAATCAAACAATCCTCACAAAACAACATATCTCAAATCACACAAACATCGCCAAACCTAGCTACTTGAAGATTTCATCTTCAATCTCAGACTATCCGCCATCAACTTCTCAACTCGTTGCTTCTCTTCAATCATACCCTTCACCTGAAGCCCTTTAACCAGAATCTCAAGCGTACAATCCCACGGAACAAATCCCTTCACCACCATCTCCTCGAACACAGAACAAGCACGATCGAGCCTCCCGTTCTTACAGAGCCGACTAATCAACAAGCAATAAGTCCCAATATCAACTCCCACATCGTTCTGGAACATATGGTCAAGCAGAAAGGAAAGCACCTTCATTCGGTTCAAAATGCAGCACATTTTCAACAACGGCGCGTAAGTGTTGAGATCAGGCTTGCACTCATTCTCCGCCATTCTTTGAAGTAAACTCAACGCCTTCTCTTCTTGTAAGTTCTTGGAAGCAATTTGGATCAGAGTGTTGTACGTCGCCACGTCTGGAGATACCCCCTGCTTCGACATATCCTCAAAAACAGCATCTGAATCCTTCAGCCTCCCCGCTTGGCTTAATGCATTGATAAATACGCTATAGAAGGTGGCATCGGGTGAGCAGCCGTTCTCCTTCATTTCTTCATAAACCTTCAACGCTTTGTCCGTTTCCTTGGCCTTTGATAGAGCTGTCATGATAACGGTGTACGTTACTACACTAGGGTTCAGACCATTCTTCTTCATCTCCTCTAATGTGGCCTCAACTCTGCGAAAATCCTTCTCACGACAGAAGGAGTCGATCAAGCCAGTGTATGTCATTGCATCGGGAGCAAATCCGTGTGCCTTCATCTCAGAGATCGTGGTTCTAGCTTTGTCGATCTGCCTAGTTCTGCACCAGCCGTGGACCAACACGTTGAACGTTTGAGAATTAGGAGGGATTTGATCCTTGATATCGGAGTAAACGCGTTCAGCATGCTCGACGCTTCCATGCTTCACCAATGCATCAATCAGCATATTCATTGATGTTACATCTTTCTCCACTCCAAATACCTCCATCTTCTTGAATGCATCGATTGCGTCATCGTACTTACGTCCCTTTGCTAGACGCCTCACTATTTTAGTCATTGTTTCCAACGTAACATATCCTTCAAAGTTCTTCATTTCTCCAACCAACTCCCACATGACATCAAACCTCTTCATCTTCCCCAAATTGTCAACCATGAGGTTGTAGAGATAAGCTGAATGCATACTCCCCTTCTGCTCTTCGGCCCAGTTAAAGAACCCGAAAGCTGGAATCCAATCACAGCTGAACCTCCTTAATACTTGCTCAACCAAACTATCGGAAACATCAACATCACAACCGTGAAGAGCTTTAACAGCTGCTTCAGGGGACTTAAACTGGTTCTTGAGAATCAAACTCACCTTATCGATATCAGTCTCGACAACGTCATTAACTGCGGTTTTCATATCAGCATCTTGAACACGGATCTTGTGATTTTCAATCCAATAAGATACGGAAGGAGGCACAAAATCATCGTCCTCATTCCTCTTACCCCGTGCCTCATCACCGGAAGACTTAACCCAATGCGGAAGCTCGGGAGATTCATCTGCCGGAGGTGAGATATCAGATTTCACCTGTTCTGCAACACTGCAGAATGCATTGAGCAATACAGAGCTAACTCTGTTTGACCTGTCAGCAGCATAATCCACTCTACATATATTCTTCGTGCAAATTAAAGCCTGCCACCGCGAGAGATTTTGGAGAAGTATCGACCTTGATACCATTTTGATCAAACAGAAACAGAAAATAATGTATTGATTAAACAAAAGAACGCATACTTGGTAAAAACAACATTTTACATTGATCGAAAAGCGTAATCGCTCATAGGCAGCTGTGGAAAGCGGAGAATAAACTTGAAGCAGAGATATCTAAGTGCAATTCACATGAGCATTTCTTCAAACAGGTAAACTGCACCCTCAACAATATGAAAAACCCTCCAGCTTCCATCTTCAACCGAAATCTTTCACAGCAAAAGATGGAAGAATTTTGTCAGTTTGAGATCTAGTTTTACCTCTAATATCAGATTCTGCAAGAAATAATCTCCAGATAAATGGAGCTTCTTGTCGCGAAATAGAACAGAGCAAGGAACCTTGAAATTTAGGCAAAAGTAAATATGTTTAGGCAAACTGATACTTTTTCTGTTCCAAATATATAAATATATAGGCTCATTTAAATTACTTCAAAAAAATGTACTACACCAATTTTCTTTTACCAAGCCATTATTACTATTTCAATATTTAAAAAAAAAAAAAAAAGAATTAATCTTAAGAACATTAAATAAATATGTTAAGAAAAAAATTACTTGTGTTGCATTAGTAGTATTTTATCTTATAGTCGAAGATCATATCAACCCTATACGTATTGATCGTAATTTTATAGAAAAAAGTCAACTTACTCAGTTAATTAAGTAGACATAGAGTTTCAATAACATTCAATTTTTAATTAGTGTTTGGAATAACTTTTTATAAGCAGCTAAGTTGTATATGATTAAAATTGTTTGAAATTTCAAAAATTGTTAGCATTTGCTTAATTAAAAAATAATAATAATAATAATAACAATAATGCAAACACTCTTAAAAGCTGTCTTTCAATTTTTTCATTACTTATGCTTTTCAAAAACATCCTTAATACTTATAGACTTCTGATTATTTGACTTATTTTAAGCGCAAAAAAGAAGAAGCATACATTCAAAAATATTTTTAATAAAAATGCCTGAATACACGCCGGACTTTCGATACTTTGATTGAATTTTGACCTGTCAAATGGGCGGGTGTGGATCTTCTATCTCACTCTATGTCCCACTACATGTCTCACCCTCAAGGTTAACTCAACTAAGGGTTAGATGGAAACATTGAGTTAGGTTAAAAGAATACATGTCTTCATCTTAAGGAGTGAGACATGTAGTGGGACATAGAGTGGAATAAAAGATTCACACCCCAAATGGGCACACAGAGTGCCAATTGGCAATGGAATTGTTTCCCCAAAGAGAGAGAACAAAAACACAAATCAATTCTCTCTCCATAAGTAGAATATAAACACCCTTGTAAGAAACTATCTCCACAATCAAGAATGAAGAGATTTAATGGTGGAAAGTTTCCCAACATGCCTAAAAACATGAAAACTTTCCTATCCCTATCAAGAATCAAAACTTGAAACTTTTCTACGGACCCCTACTCGGAGCAAAGCAGAAACACCGCATAGCTTGATCTTCCGGTATCATACCGCCTCCTCTGCTCGTGTCGATGGACTCGAGCAGCCTCACAACCTCGTCCATCTCCGGCCTTTTCCCCGGGTTTGCATCCCAACAACGCTTCATGATATTCGCAAGAGAATTAGGGCAACAACGAGGGATATCTGGCCGTAGATTCTACCAAGATTAGACCAGAAATTCATCAGTTTTAGTCTTCCTAATAGCACAGTTCAAGAATGAGTAAAATTGGAGTGATTTAGAACTGACATGTCTAACCACAGCTGTTGAAATATCAGCAAAGCTAAGATCAGGGTAAGGCAGATCACAGCAATATATTTCCCATAAACAAATTCCGAAGCTGTAGACATCACATTTCCTGTTATAAGGCTTCCCATCGAGTACCTAATTAGACGACAAAGTGATCATTTTTAAGCAGACAAGTTCGTATTAATGGTTTCCACAAGGCAAGTGTCTATATAGTTTTCTAGAGATATACCTCCGGGGCCATGTAGCCAAGTGTTCCGGTTTCACCAGTCATGTCCCTCGGATTCTGAGCTTCAACGCGAGCTACACCAAAATCGGCGATTTTAAGCATTCGTTGAAGGTCGAGTAGCATGTTTTCTGCTTTGACATCACGATGTACGATTCTCTCCGAGTGGAGATAGCTTAGCCTGCAACAAGAATGATATAACTTTTAAGGCAGGCATTAACTAAAAAGAATTGCTGATGAGATGAAAGATTTACCCTCTAGAGAGGTCTAGAGCCAGTTGGACAACGATTTTGAACGGAAGCTTCTTCTTCCGGTTCCTGTACAAGTACTTCTTCAACGTGCCTCCGGTGAGGAATTCGACAACAACACAACATGCCTTAGGTGGGAGGGTTGTTGAATCCTCGGATGCGTTTTTTGAAAGGATTCTCAGTTGTGAAGTCCCCATTGATGCACCAACAAACTGCAATGGTATGGGGATTAAGGAAGAATAAGGGAAGTTTAGGCATGAAGAAGAATAGAACAAGATGATGAAAAGACTTGGATATTTACTCTTGTCACATTTGGGTGGTTGAGTTTGTGCCAAACAGAAACCTCCTGTTTGAACGATGCTCGGATTTCGGCTGCTTCTGCAGCGGTTTTCGTGCCATCCTCCCAATCCAGCAGCTTAACTGCAAAAACAAAACAAAACTCTGGTGACAACGCGATTATAATGGATAAGATGCAAAACTTTCCCACAACAATTCTTGATAACATTCATTGTTGTGCCTTAAACTCAATTGCCAGAAGCTTAACTGCTTTTTCATCCAAGTTAAATGGCTTTCCCACACCAGAGACATCGAACAATTATTGACAGATTACGATATGAGTGAATTTTGAGACGTATCCAGATGTGAAAAAGGGGTGCACAATGAGCCTAAAATAAACTCGTCTAACAGAGAGGGACTGCCGTTGCAGTTACATAGTTAATGAAGCAATCCAAACAAATATTATGACTTAAGGGCCGGCTAGTTTGGATTAGCAAACACGTGTTCACTGAAGCTGCAGAGTTCTAAACACGTCTAATAAAAGGGAGTAATAATCCTTCCTATAAGTAACAAGAACAAACATAGCAAAACTGAATCCAATCAAATCAACTAGAGATTCATCAATTTTTATAATTATAAGCCAAATCTCTGCCTCCAGCATACCACACAAAACGAAACCAAGATCATTGCATCCTTAGTATCGAAACAGTAAGCTACACCCAAGAACTTCACATGTTTTTAAGCTAAAAAATAAGTGCAGTTTGCAGATAAATAGTCTCATGAAGCAAAATCAAACATACTAGATGCCACAACATTAAAAAACTAAACCTACTTGTTAAATTCCTATAAAAGATATCAAACAGAAACAAATTCAAAACAAGAGGCTGAACCACCTGCAACGTCCTGGCCATCATAAGTGCCTCGATAAACTGTGCCATAGGCTCCCTGAGCTACAAGATACCGAATTTCTAACTTGGTCGGATTGATCTCCCATACTTCACCGGCCTTCTGGCTGTTCTGAGTCTCCAAGTTCCTCGACCAAACCTTGCTCAAATGCTTCTCAAGCTGCAAATCCAAGCTTTTTAAGTCGATCTTATCAGCCCTAAAAATCATATCCTTGCTGCTAATGCTTCCTACACTCTTATCCGACAAACTCTTTGCACTAATACTTCCTACGCCTTTCAATTTCGTAACACCTACGCCACCTTCCTCACTCGTCTTCGGATCCATGTTGCCGACAAGGCAAGAATTCAGAAACAATAAGAAGCCTTAAGCTAGCACAAAGCAGCAGAATCAAGAATTTTGGGCTAAATAAGCAATCACAACTATTCACAAGAGAGGAAATCAGAGTAAACAATGAATATGTGATACTAATTCATGTATTTATCCTACAAAGTTGAATCATCAATTGGCAGTGACGTTGGAGAACAATACGAATAGGATTAGGTGAAAGAAAAAGAAGTCGTTTCAAATCAAAATAAGATTCATATATATATAAAGGACAAATCATACCTCAAAATTAAATGCAAATCTCAACTTTTCAAGAATTTAAAAGCCTTAACAATTGGAACCAAGGAAAAGCCCAAACGGAAAAATCAAAAGTAAAACCCTAAGATAACGACTTTACTATTTTTCTAATCTCGAAGACGAGTTTGAGACCACCATAACCATTGTTCTCAACTAAAACACGATAAAAACAAATCTTTATCTTTATTCATATAAAAACAGATATAAGAGATACCCGGAAAAATCTACAGTTTTCACTTATCTCTAGGCACAAATCAAAACATACTAGGACAAGATAATATTGTATCTTGCATATTTTTAAAATTGATTTTAGGTCGAGATTTTGCCAGAAAGAAGAACAATAATATGTGGAGAAGAAGAATGATGAGAGAATGTGGCTTGACTCTTGAGAGAGAAAGGGAGAGAGAGAAAAGCGCGGGTCTTGCCTAAGATTGAGGTTTTACTACTACTATTATACTTTTAGTTTTGTCAGAGAGAGAGAGAGAGAGAGAGAGAGACTGCGAAGGACAAATGTACTGTACTATTCCGTGCAATTCCGTGCAACGAAATTACCTGAAAACCTATAAATGCAGCTGAATTGACCGAATTGCCCTTCTCTTTATAGAATTTTATTTTTATTTTTAATTAAAATATAAACCCTAATGGGATGAAATTGCACATTAAATCTGTCATTATCATACAACAGTTAAATCACATAATCGTCACATCCAGCTGAGTAGGATGGGATCAATTGAAAGATACATTGCATAATGAGTTTGGCCCTTTAGTCAAACTCATTTCTAACTTTGGCTTTCATCAAAATTATATATTTTTCTTTCTAGAATTTAGAATGGTTGGCTCATGAGTTAATGAAGTTATTAGTGATTTTACTATAAAAGAAAAGGATGTCGAACTTCAACTTATATATGTATACTCAGTATGTATATACTATATAGTAATAGTACAATTCATGAAACAATGAAGGCATTCAACACTTATTTCACATATTGTATATTAAATAATTGAAGATAAATGTAGCAATAAATACGAACTTCACGGGAAGTATATTGGGTTAGGCATGAGATAAAACTCTCAAAAAAGGATATTTTGATTGGATAGGAATAAATGAAAAAAATCTTAATATATCAAATCTGAGATTTTAGCTCTTTCCAGAATTAGTTACTTTATAAGGGATATAAAATGAAACATTGGTTTATACCAAGCTAGTTACTTCTCATAAATTTAAGTAGTAGTGAAAATAAAAATATTAATGAAAAAGAAAAGCATCGGAATCTAAAAAAAATCCATAAGCTGAGGAAAGGAAATGGTAGATCCGTTCTCTCCCAACAAAAAGATATTGACGTAAAACATGCAAATTTGGAAAAAGGAAAAGTAAAACTAGATTACTCAATACCAGATACAATATCATATTAGTTCGTGACATGATAATTTTTTTAAATCTAAAACATTATACAACTGATATATTTATATTAATTAATTAATATATATAAGTGATCAAATGTAACATGAAGTAACTAATTCTAAATAAATAAAATAATAATAATTTCAATACTATGTGAAAATAATAAACTATGCATTATTGCATTTATAAGATTCATATATAGGTTGACAGATAACAGTTAACAGTAAGAAATAAATATAATTTTTTAAAGAAAATATATAAAATACTTTATGTTATTCTTATTAAAAATAGGACCAACATATCCTGAAATATATGGAATACTGCAGTAAAAGTTTCTGACACGATATTTGTTTGTTTGTGTTTTTCTTTTATTAGGGATAGTTATTTGGCGGATCCGGGCCGAATATCATAGGATTCAAATTCGTCCCCTGCGTTGGATATGTGGACCCAGGCTCGTTGGGGCTGATCTATTCAGGAATACCCGACTCGACAGATTCATGTAATGCAATTTTTTTTATATAAAAAAATCCGAATATAATCAAATTTCCAAAAAAGTAACATGATTTTTTGCGCATTATTCAGTAGATAGTTAATTTAAACTGTTGCTACATATGTATCTTAAAGTAAACTCTTTTTTTATATGATCTTGAAGGTTAAACATACCAACCTACTTTATGATTTAGTGACGTAGAGCAATGGTAACGAGAAACAATGACAAAGCAAATGAGAGAAATGAAGGTAACTATTAATGAAATAAATGATTTAAATCATAAATACATAAGTCATAATTTACTAATTTTAAAAGATAATTTGACAAAAATATAATTGTGTTTCCTTTGTGGGGCAGGTTGGGATGAGGTTGGTAAAAGATGCAATCTAGACCCGGGCGGGGCGAGTTTAGACCCACCCCATTACTCTTCCGGGCGGGGCAAGGCGGGCTCGTATAGTCCAGTTCTAGTTATTAAGGACTCTCTATCCTACTTTTGATATCCCAATACATATATTTTTAATGAGGTTGTGAGATCCTCTATCCCGGTTTTAATGTCTAAACACATGTCTCACCAACGAGGTGGTGACATGTGTACTTTTAATTCAAGAAAATCATGAATCAAGAATTCAAGATAAATAATTTAATTTAAGCACATATAAAACTATAGTAAAAATGCAAATATCAACACCTCATTAGTGGGGCATGTATTGAGACATAAAAATGGGATAGAAAATCCTTAGACCTATTGAGTGGTGACATGTGTATTTCACTTTACTTGTTTTTGTATTAGAATTAAATTAATTATCTTGATTAATTATTATTTTTAATTTAAAATTTACATATCACCAAATTATTAGTGGGACACGTATTAAAACACAAAAAATACAACTGAGGATCCTCAATGTGTTCTAATTCTCATCCCTATATTGTGATGTTGGGCATTTAAGAATTTCACATAAGTTAGATTAATAGGTGTTAGTGGGCCCATGGTTAGTAAATGTAGATCCCTCACGCAAGGTCGGATGGTCCCGTCCCTTTTAAATTCTCCGGCGCGCCAAACATTTTCCCCATTTTAATTGAGTTAAAAAGTATTTTCATGTAGATTTATTGGATAATTAAATTATTTTTCTTAATAATACTTCCTTGGTCCCAAATAGATATATCTATTCCCATTTTCACACAAACTAAGGAGATTTAATTGAGTTTTAATTTTTAATTTTCACTAATACCAAGACAAAATATTATATTGGAATATGAGTAAATAAATTAAAAGCTAGCTACACAAATACTTATTATTGAAAAAGTTAAATGAAGTTGTAATGCATCAATAAAATTTAATTTGAAATTGTTTCACAAAAACAAGGTATATTAAAATTAATAAAAACATGTAATAGACACAATATATATGTTAATAGACATACCAATTTAGGACAAACAAAAAAGGAAATCAGACGTATCTATTTGAGATGGGGAGTAATACTTAGTTTTGGTTAGTCTCGTGTGGTGCATTGACCAAATCTTGGTCAGTGAAAATGTTACATACTCTCACAATAGGGACAATTTTAACAACAATTTAAAAGATTCGTACTAATCCACTTTACGTCATTCTATATAAAATATGAATTCAAGTATAATAATGGAGTTCGAGAAAAAATACATTAACCATGTATATAACTCCCATATTACACATACTTTGGCTAAAAAAAGTAACAGAAGATAATGGCATAAAAGCATATATTACTAGTATTTAAGTAAATGATTTAGCACTAATCTCTTTCTTAAATGTAAATTATTCAATAGTAATTAACAACAAATATACACTAGAATTAAAACAGTCTATTACATAATTAATATACAAAACCCGCAAAAACTCAAAACGGAAGCCCGAAGGTAAAGTAACAGATTGTGAGTGGCAATGAATTACGTCGTGAAATTCAACAGAAAGAAGATAATCCAAGAAGAATCTGTCAAAAGGGTAGCGCAAATCTACGATATTAACATTAAATTTTCTCAGCTATATATGTGCGTTACTTTTGCTGCCGTAAGAAGAGCGAATCATCCCAAGAAAGCAACTCAGCAATTGTGTGTGATGTGTTTTTTGTTGTTGGGGTAGTGGGGCCTCTTTTTCTTGAAGATTAAAAAAACCCATTCTTTATTGGTTTCCCGCTCCTTCTTGAATCTCATCCACTTTTGTTCGACTCGTTTGTTTCTTAGAAACGAAACAAAAGTAAAGCATTGCGTGGGTTTGTCTGGTTCGGACAGCAAGATGCAGAGGAGTTAGATAAAGAAATACATAGAAATAGAAGCAGGAAAGTGGGGAGGGGTAGGAGAGTTCAGAAGAGAGAGAAGTGATGGATACTCCAGAAAGAAGCAAGAAAAGTCAGATCGGCGCATCCATTGGCAAATTTGAGGTTTCATTTCGTTTTGATTGAAAGCACTCTGAATTTTGCATTGTTCACATTTGCTCTTCTTCACGAGTTTTTAGTGTGCGTGTGTGTGTTTGCTTGTTTCTCAATTTATGTTTAAGAACTGGATTGAATAATTGTGAAGAATTGAAGGAATTCTTGCATTCTTCTGTTCTCGGAACCTGGCAATGTGATGTTACTACTGGAAGATTTGGTTGATAGTTTTTTAACTTGCTATTAATTGCATTTCTTGATTCCTTGTATCCCATGGAAAGGATTTCTAAATTGTGCTTTTATGGATTTGTAAGTCTCGTTATGCATAATCTTGTATCAGTAGATCCACCTTACCACTTCTTGTTATTTGTAAGGATATAATTAAGACAACATAAATCTTGTTTTTATGGTTTCCATACTTGAAGAGGAGGTTGCTCAAATTCTAAATTTATTGTTTTTGAACTTTCCATTTTTGGGGAGTTTGGTAACTGGATATGTTTATCAGACCTTGTGGATCTCTCAGTTTTTGCTTTCTTCTTTGCTTGTATATCTTATGTTTTGAGCATAACATGGCCAGATGCTTGTCATCTGAAATCTGCATTCACAAACTATGCCCTTATATGCCTCTTCTTATGCTTTTCTCACTGCGAACAAGATCTTGGGCTCGATAGCTAATATGATTATATATATATACATATATATGTACATGAGGTTGGTCTATTCTCGATGGATGGCACTATTCAGTTGTATTGTTCTCTGATGATGTTCCTCTTTACATGCAGGACTCTCCCGTCTTTAACTTTCTCAACAACCTTTCCCCTATCAAGCCAGTAAAATCGATATACATCACTCAGACAATCAATCCTCTCACCTTTGCTTCCCCTCCATCTGCTTTCAGTTCTCCGAATCTTAGTTCCTTCACGGAATCTAGATTTCTTCGCTGGTAATATTTCCAGTTGTCGTAAATGCTTTGTCCTCTTAATTTTATGCATTCTGTGTTTATGTTGTTTTATTCCCTCTGTCCAGGCACCAGCTCTCGGATCCATCAAAACCCGAGTTTTCTTCAGATGAATGGAAAACCGTAAACCCAAACAACGATGTGCAAGTAACTATGAATTTGGATGAACAGCAGGAAAATCTAGATCCAAGGGAGTGCGTAAATGCTGGTGAAACATCTTATGGATGTTCAAAGTTTGAGGTTGAGTTTGCAGAATCTTTAGATTGCGACTCGGATATTGTGAACGCAAGTTTGAGTAGTCTTGAAGCCAAGCATGTAGGCAATCTCTATCAAAAAAACAATTGGGATAGTTTGTTTGCTGATGCCTCTGATCAATCAATATTTGAATCACCAAAGATAGAGTCATACAACATATCAGTTGATCCTCATCCTGCAACAACTTTTTATAGGAGCATTAAAAACTCCATACAGAACACACAATCTCTTGTTGATGTGGTTTGTGGCGAACGAGACGGAGAGGGAAGTCAAGACTTGCATACTCAACCTAGAGATGAGGTGATCCAAAATGCAGGCAGAGATGATACAGTTGCTGATCCTTCATGTTCAAAGTTTAATGAAAAGATGGATTATGAGGTAACAAACTTTTAGGTGGCCTTTCACATTTTTTATAAAAAATCACTATAACTATTCACAATGTAACTCCATTTCGCTACTCTTGTAGAGTCTTTCTGGTCTATATCGTGGTATGAGAAGACGTTGTCTGGTCTTTGAGATGGCAGGAGCCCATAGAAAACATATGGAGGATGGTCCCCTTCTGCTAAACTCTGATGGCAATGCTTCCTCCAACAAGCAAATAGTTCGGAGTAAAACAGAAAACGACTCATCTTTATTACCGGGAATTGGCTTGTATCTAAACGCTCTGGCTACTCCCAACGACATTAAAACGGTCAACCTCGGATCAAGCTTGTCTGCCAATTCAACCCCTCCAACTTCTAGCCAAGACTTGTTAAGCAATGCTTTAGCTGACTACTCATTAACAAGATACACGGATACACTTGAAAGTGGAAGCCTTCTTGTGGAAGATCCAAACCACGAAGCTGGATCTATTGCAAATGAAGATATGAATCCTATTAGCCCAAAGAAGAGGAGGTATCTAATCTTGTTTCTTTTTGTTCTTGTTTCATTTTTCAGCTCATTTGAAGTTATAATTTCTGATTCTTTGCTCATATTCTGTTGAATTGGAATATCAGGCGGAGGTTGGAACAAACTGGGGAAGGTGAATCTTGCAAGCGATGCAATTGCAAAAAATCGAAATGCTTAAAACTGTAAGTTCCACGTTAATGAGGAGCTTAGATACCCTTTCCCTTAAGCTTCTAATATAATGCTTATGTTCGTAAATTCATATTGTGAATGTAGTTACTGCGAGTGCTTTGCTGCTGGTGTCTACTGTGTGGAGCCTTGTGCTTGTGTAGATTGCTTCAACAAGCCCGTACACGAAGACACTGTCCTTGCCACACGGAAACAGATTGAATCGAGAAATCCTCTTGCTTTTGCTCCTAAAGTGATCAGGAGCTCTGATTCTGCACCAGAAACACGGGTATGAATCTTGATTGATAACCGGACTTATGTTTGCTTGTTTCATACGTACACACGTAAAATCTTTTTGTTATGTCGCGTATAGGATGACTTCAGCAGTACTCCTGCTTCTGCTCGGCATAAAAGAGGATGCAACTGCAAAAAATCCGGTTGCCTCAAGAAGTACTGTGAATGCTATCAGGTACTTCTGTTTCTTGTCTAGTTTTGTTTGTCTTGTCGCTGATAGTTAATGTTTCGTCTCTTCAAAGGGCGGTGTTGGATGCTCCATCAACTGCAGGTGTGAAGGTTGCAAAAATGCATTTGGCAGAAAAGATGGTGAGTTAACTTGATTCTCTACATGCAAGAGACCTATTTGGCTAACTTGATTTTCTACATGCAAACGATTGATCAGGTTCCGGTACATCATCTACGGAATCTCAATACGAAACCGAGAAGGCTGCACTCCACAAAGCTGCAAACCGTTATGATCTTGAACAATGCATGGATTCCTTGCCTCCTGCAACACCTCTAGGGACCGGAAGGTATGCAAGATTCAACCCTTTTCCCGGTTTTGCATGCTCATCAATGTAAATAACCTTTTCTTATCAATCTTGTAAGGCAACCATGCCATTCATTCTCAAAGAAAAGGCCACCTAGAGCTACTCTTCCTTCCATCCAACCTTTAGGAAAACTCAGCCCGCTTCTTGGAACTGTGGAAGAAGGTGAGAAGATGCCACATTTTCTACAAGGAGGAGGATCGCCTATCAAGTCACCATCCCCTAACAGTAAGAGAGTTTCACCACCTCAGACTGAGGCGGTTTCTGGGCTGAGGAGCAGCCGCAAGTTGATACTGCGATCCATTCCGGCGTTCCCTTCCCTCACCTCAGATCAGTGACGCGAGTTTCTTGTTGTCTATTTCAACATCGGATCATCTTCTTCCTTTGATGTGCATTGTAGTTATGTTTATTATTAGGTTATCTCAGTTTTGTTCTTATTACCAATTATTTCTATTGTTGGAGTCATGTGCTTTCGACGTTATGTACATAACTACCTTAATTTGTTGCTAGATGGTGTTACCATTTTCTCATTAGTAATAATATGAAAATAGAAATGAGAGAGACCTACACTTGGGTGTACCACAATTTGTATCTTGGTGTCACATACTTTATTATAATAATTTTACATCTACCACATATTATTCATTTAAGGTGTGTGACACACAAAAGGACATAATTTGGGATAGAGAAACTGTTATGCAGAAATACGGAAATATACAAATACAAGATACAATCATACAAATAAAGCAAGAAAAATAACACGAGATTTGTCTACTACGTCTGATGACGCTATCAAGCAAGGAATTACAAGACCATTTATATAATAACTCTAATTTAATTCTGAGTCTAATCTGACTATACCGCCAGTCCAAATATTCGTCTTGGAGGGTTCGTCCTTTATCGTACCTGGATTTTAGTATCTTTATGCTCTATACTCAACAGAAACTTATTCCGAGGTCACATATAACCTAAAGTGTGTGCTTGTGTGTGAATTTGAGGACACAAGTGGCTCATATTGTTGCTGTGCTCAAACGGTGGGTGGGAGATAATGCATATGAATGAGTGACATGTTGATATTGGGAATCTTTGTGCCAATTATTCACATTCATCATAGATGTGATCTATAGATGAGAGAGAGAGAGAGAGAGAGAGAGAGAGGTGTGTCGGTTCCAAATGAGAGAAATAGATGAACATTTGTATGATTAAAGTAGGAAGTGATACATCATAGACATTACGGGTCTATTACAGTGAACTCGCTACCTCAATTATTGTTGTCTGCTACTCAGACAGATTCTTATTATTAGCAATTAATTGCGAGAAAAATTTGAATTTGTTCTTTTATTTTACTTCATCTGTCATTTATTGTGATCATGTTTGATTTTAGAGTTCTAACCTTTAAACATGTTCGATTTTGGTTGTCTATTGTGGTCATGTCTGATTTTAGTCCTTTAACTTGTAAAGCTCTCCGATTTTGATTCATTTTATTTTGGTCATGATTGATTGTAGTCCTCTAACTTGTAAAGTTGTCCAATTTTGATCTTTTATCGAAGAGTGTACATCGTGAAAAATGTGTCAACTACACTCTCTGTTAGAGGACAAAAATTATAAGAATTCGCCCATAGATTTAGTAGGAAAAGATTTTTCACTTGTATGACTTAAGGGTGTTTGAAGTAGCTGAAAGTTGCTAAAAGCATGTGAAAACTGCTTATTTGAAAATCAGTTACTGTTTGGAAGTAAGTGTTAAAAGCTGCTGAAAGTGGGGAAAATAGTATTTGGAACTCTTGTGATAAAAGTAGCTTACTATTACTTTTTAAAATAAATGTCTCTTTTGCCCCTATTGTAATTAAATATTTATAATTTATAATAAATAAATAAAATACAAAATTGTTATTATTCTAGGATCATTTTTTATTTAATTTTAAGTGCTATGATACATAAAAACTCAAAAATAAACTCTCTATCTACTAAAAAATCGCCACACGGTTAATTATAAAATAAAAATTACGATTTTCATTTAAATAAATTATATTATTATTTAATGAAATATAAATATCAATTGAGAAATTATATATATATATATATATATAATATTGTAAAACTGAAAATCTTATAAATAAATTTGTATGTCAAAATGAATTGTGACGCATTTTTGTACATATTTTTAAAAATGAATTTTTTTCCTTTTATATTTTATTAAATAAAAATATAATTTATTCAATATAAAATTTGAATTTATTTTTCTTTTTTGATTTATTTTTGTAGAATTTTTGGTTAACGTTACATTTGGAATTAAACAAATTTATTGAGGGTAAATTTGTATGAAAAAATCATAAGCTATAAGTTATAAGTTTTAAGCTGAGGTAAGGGATGTTTGGAATAGCTAAATTTATTGATAAGTATTGAAAGTTGCTTAAAGCAGCTGAAAACAACTTATTTGAAAAGCAGTCAGTGTTTGGAAATAAGTGTTGAAAGCTGTTGAAAATGGAAAAAATAGTATTTGGGAATGTTGCTGATAGAAGTAGTTTATCATTACTTTTTAAAAGAAATGTATATTTTACCCCTAATATTATTGAATCATTATAATTTATAAATAAATAAAAATGTAGAAATGATTCTTATTCTATGATAATTTTTTGATATAATTTAAAGTCCTACTATACATAAAAAATCAAAATAAATTTTCTATTTAATAAAAAATCGTCACACAGATTAATTATAAAATAAAATCACGATTTTCATTTAAATTAGTTATATTTTTATTTATTGAAATATAAACATCAATTGAGAAATTAACCAAGAATGAATTGTGACACATTTTTGTATATATTTTTTATTTATGATTTTTTTCCATTTTATATTTTATTAAATAAAAATACCATTTATTTAAATGTAAATTTTGAATTTAATCATTTTTCTATTTATTTATCTAGAGTTATTTTCGGAATCAAAGAAATTTATTGAAGGCAAATTTGTCTCAAAAATTTATAAGCTATAAGCTGTAAGCTGGGGTAAGCCAGCTTAGGCAGCTTCTCTAAAATGTACGGAAATAGAGTAGCAGCAGCTTAAAGCTGAGTTTCCAAACACCTAAGATACAACTTTAAATTATAACCTGCGAAGCATAAACTAGGGGGAAACAGAACCTCGCCGGAAAACTTGTCGGCTTCTTTGCAAAAGAAATAGAATTAATATAAAAATAAAAATATAAAAATAAAAATAAACGAAAGGCGCGTGAGTTTTTAAGTCGGAAAAATAAATGTTTTCGACACTCTATAATAGAAGACCAAAATCGAATAATTTTATAAATCAGATAATTAAAATAGGACATGAATACAATTAATGACCAAAAGCGGATAATTTTATAAATTAGAAAATTAAAATTAGACATGACGACAATAAATGATCACATCAAACGGAAGTTGCAATAAAAGAACAATTCAGACTTTTCTCAATTAATTGCGGTAGATACTTATCACTGTGAGCAATTTAATAAAATATTAAATAAAAACGAAATTTGGTAAATACTATGAATATGGGTGCCGATCGACCAATTGAAATCACTCACATGGCGTGTGGAACCCATGAAAATTAATTGTTTAGTAAACCAGATTGCAGTTTCCACGTTCGCCATCTTAAATTTTCAAAGGAGAGATGACTTTTTATAATAATAATTTGAATCATCACAACCATTTGGATCCATGGGCTATAGTCCGTATTTCCTAATTTTAATTAATATACAAATATTTTGTTTTAATTCTTTAAAATGAAGTTCAAATAGATACGTAATTAAGAATGGATCTTACTGTCCAATTTTTTTTCGTGTTCAGTTTATAATCAACAATAACAATAAAAGGGTGACATGTATTTTTATTAAAGAAAAATTATCTAAATAGTTATTCCATAGGATTAACAAATCCTTATTATTGGAAAATTTTGCCCTATATCAGATATACAACTTAATTTGGTGTAGAATAAGATCACCTCATTTACTTTTAAAAATAACAAACATTTTTGAAGCTCAAAAAAATGATGTAACATTGCTCCTCATCCCAAGATCTAAAAAATATGATCTAGAATAGATCTTTCCTCCACACTATGGTGTATTTTTATTAGATGAGACGAGTGTTGCAATTTCAGTAATAGACACAAATTAGACACAAATGAATTGGATAAGTGATCCTATTATCACATAAATGATAAAAAAGGGAAACAAATGATGAAAAATAATACTCTCCCTCCTCTGTTCCATATATTTAGTCCAGTATACATTTTCGGATTGTTTTATTGAAATAGTTCAGTTTTCTTTTTTGTCAAATTATTACAAATACGCACTCTGTCCCGCTTGGCTTGTTTTTTTTTTTTTTTTTAGTTGTCCAGTTTGAGTTGTCTTGTTTCTTAAAATAAAAAATAATTACTATACAAATTCTCGTGACCTATCTCTCTACATCAATCATCACTCATCTACATCAATCACGCACTCATCTACATACAATCACTCACTCATCTTAATCTTTATGATAAAAAGAAACAAGACAAGTCGGACATGACGGACAATACTTCTTTTGAGGGACATATAACTTTTTTACACACGTCAACAATTCTTCTTGAAATTCGTGCAGAATAAAAAAGTGGAAGGAAAAACAAGTTTTCGTTTTCGAAGTGTTTTTTGATAAGGGAAAGTAAATTTTACATCAATTGCAAAATGGCCCCACAACTTTTTAATTAATCAATCTATCAATTTGGTGACTCAAATGATTGACAAGAATATATATGTGCACGACTAATCTTATATTTCTGCTACCCAGTTTTAAAAAGGGTAGCTATAAATACCATTGCAATGTCATTCCCACAACTAAATGAAATAAAATCATGGTCCACGTCTAATGTAATATTGTCTAATCGATTATAAAGTAAATACTGAATTTAAATGTAATGCAAGTATCAAACACATTATATTACAAACAATTGGAATTATTAATTTAGATTTGATATGATTATAGAATTGCCTTATAACTAATAAATTCGAATTTCACAAACACTTCAATATGCATATACTAGTAATAATACAGTATAACTACTTCTCTAGTGTCATAACAAAAACATAAAACTTTACGACATATGCGGACGGATCCATCCTGCGTCTCTATGTCAAAAAGTTGCGTAATTTATTGAAAAAGATTTTTGATATAAATCAAATAGCGTACGTCAATTCAATGACATCGTCGTCACGCTGAAACAACACTTTGGAAACTCAATACTAGGACAGGACATTCAAATCCGTTATTAGAGTTTGAAATCCTAATTAAGGAAATTATAAGGGAGATTTGATGAAATATTCATTCCAACTAAAAATAACATAATACTATCATTTTCTTAAAGTTATGTTTACCAAATACCCAATATTATCAAATTGCTCTAAAATTTTCGTCATTTGGACTGATATTCAAAATTTCATTTCAGTGTCTAAGGGTGTTTGATAGAAATTTTAGGTTGTGGTTTGATAGAAATTTTAGATTGTGGTGTTTCGTTCCAAAGCCTAAGGGGAGTCTATGGGTGCCTATGGTGGTGATAGAAATTTTAGACTCTCCGCAACACCCATAGACACTCCATAGGCATTCCATCGGCACTCAAAATAATGCACATCCGACGAAAATCGGCACTAGTGGGGCAGCATTGGCACCCGTAGGCTCCCCTCGGCACTCAATGTCAATCAAATCTAAGAGAATGCAAGTCAAAAAATTTGATAAAATTGGATATTTTATAACTTTAATTTTAGTCAATGACTATTATTATGTTTTTTTAATACGAATGGTTATAAACATACATTTCCACAAATTATAACGTGTATTTTCCAGCTTTTTTCGATCATCCCATATTTCAAATTTGCACGACACATAGCCTAGAACGTTGGCATACGTATTATATTATATGCCATATAAATTATTTTCTTAACTTTTGTGCTGAAAATAAATGAATCACAAATACCGAACTGGGAGTAGTATTGTAACGCCCCGAAATTTTCAATATGAAAGGCATTGCATATCTATTCATGCATGTTATCAAGTGCTTTAGTTTTGTAAGTCGCGCCTTAGAAATTAAAATGAAAATTAAAGCATTTATGTTATTTTTCGTTAAATCATTTTTGTTATGTAAATTTATTTTGAATTTTGAATGTGTTTATTTATATCATATTATGATTATTTATTTTATTTAATTATTTAAAAATTATGTTAGAATTATTAGGCAAGAATAATATTTATTTATTTTGGATTTTCTAAACCAACTAGGATTCATAAAAGGATATAATATTTATTATTGTATTAAGTTATTAGGAGATAATTTTATATTATATTTTATGATTAGAATAGATATTTTATGTGTGATATACATGTTTTAGGAAAAAAATCTAGTTGTGTTTATCCATATCTTAATTTATCTATGATTGAATCTATTATATGGTAAGTGATAGAACAAATTCTATATAAAATATATATGGACGAAAATAAATATGGATAAAATGTATTTGATACCTTATAGGATTAGGGATCTTTAGATAATGATTTCTAGGCCTATAAATACCCCTTAGTCGCTCATAATATAGCATCCCATAAAATTTTCGAAAATCTATCAGCATATTTGCGAACTGTTTCAAGAATTATTTATATATCTTCCCGTCATCCTCTCATCGTAAAAATTTATGATCGTCTTCCTCGGTATGTCTAGTATACTATATTATTTTTGTAGAATTTTACAAGCATTATAAGTATTTTATTAAAATTGTTCTTCGTAACCTGCCAGTTTCTGACAGCATGTTCATGATCTTGAAATGAAAATTATTTTTCATGTTTTCTTTACATTGTTTTCGACCAGGTTTAATTTTAATGAGA
Source organism: Lavandula angustifolia (assembly GCA_028984105.1). NCBI lineage: Eukaryota > Viridiplantae > Streptophyta > Magnoliopsida > Lamiales > Lamiaceae > Lavandula > Lavandula angustifolia. Next base: position 6,227,145 of record CM054823.1, on the reverse strand, counting down.
TATACTACATGTTAGATCATTCATGTTAAAAATATAGAATTTTTAGGATACGTTTACTATTTATTTGTTAATTTGTTTCTTGATGTGTCAGAATCTTTTGTCAACATGCATGTAGATTGAAAAACAAGTAAGATTGTGTTTAATATACTTAAGTTTATTATTATGTGAAACCATTAAAGTTGCATTTTAATAAGTGGATTATGTACATTTTTTTAATTATTATGATTTATTTGTATGTGTTGAATTATTTGAATTATTGATGCATGCATGACCTTCTATGAAGAGTCATTAAGATAAATTTCAATGTATAGGATCGGCGCGCAATAATTAAACATCTGATATCCATTTTTTTTCATCAAGTCAAGGTTAAGGTGGGGAATGTTACGTTTATCTTTATTATATATTATATTCGATATTTCATATTTTGACGACAAGCATGTAAGAAAGTGGTCTTTGTGGTCAATACAAGTTCATGTGGTCCGTGTGGCCAATACAAGTTCATGTGGTCTGTGTGGTCAATACAAGTACATGTGGTCTGTGTGGCCAATACAAGTTCAAGTGGTCTGTGTGGCCAAATTATAAGTTCATGTTACATGATCTAGTTACTCATGTTTATGTTTGATATAATCTATAGTTTGGATAAATGTGTTTCCCACTGAGTAGTCGTACTCATCCCTATTATTTTAACACTTTTCAGGAAATGGCGTGGCCGATGCGTAGAGGTGTTGGTGGTGATGGTCACACGAGGAAGGATTTATAAAAGTCATTATTGCATTAAATTTTGTGCATTTTATTTTCGAGAACTAGTAGTTATAGTTATTTTTATTTAATACTTCCGCTGAGTATGAAAATAAATTGAGTTTTTCAATAATTCTTTTTCATGAAAATGTTTTGAAAGAATTGAAATAAGCATGTTAAGTATGAAGTAGCAGTTAAGTTTTGAAAATTGGGCGTTAAATATAGTGTACTTTGCAGCATTTGCAGTCACTCTGAGAAGGCATCTTTCTACCAACCAAAACAAAGCCCGAGAGAAAATGCAGAATCGACATTAGAGAGAGAGAGAGAGAGAGAGAGAGAGAGAAAGAGAGGCGAAATGGGGTGAAGTGAAGATTAGCGGCTGGAATGGTTTTCATAACAACAGCTGCTGATCAAAAATCTGCTTCTTTGTTTCTAATTTGTAAGTTTTTATAGTGAGTTATATATTTGTTTTCTGCTCCTGCTTTGGAATGTAAAGCTTTGATCCTTGTTTTGAAGCTTTCTGGAAGTCCCATTTGCAAAGATTCACTTTTTAAATGCTGTTTTCAAAGTCCCATTTGCAAAGATTCACTTTTTATGCTGTTTTCAAAGCCCCATTTTGCAAAGATTCACTTTTCCTGTTGTTTCCAAAGTCCCATTTGCAAATATTCACCTTTTTCTGTTGTTTTCAAGGTCCCATTTGTAAAGATTTGTTCTTGGGAAGTCTACATTGCCATGCTTACATGTTTGGATTGTATGGTTCCTTACTGTTGTTTGAACCTTTAATATGTCTGAAAACGTGGCCTTGTTTGGGGTTTCCTGTATATAATGTAGGAAGTTATGGATCTGAGTTAATTCTCTGTTTGGGTAAAGATCTCTTATATTTGCCCTTTCATGTTTCAGAAGTCATCTCGGGATGTAACATTAATAATCCCTAAGAACCAACCAAGATTTGCTCATCCCTTTGTATATGGTTCTCAGTTGTTAACTGAGTATTCTTATACCAGCCTCGATCTACAAGTGTTGGTTCTATTTACAAATATTCAAGCTGGTTTCTTGGAGGGAAAAGGGAGTTGCATTTTTGTTCTTTGCTGGAGTTATGGCGACCTCATCACATTCAGAGTCTAGACGCTTGTATTCATGGTGGTGGGGTAGCCACAATACTCCAAAGAACTCAAAATGGCTCCAAGAAAACATTACGGATATGGACGGCAAGGTGAAATCCATGATCAAGCTCATCGAAGAGGATGCAGATTCATTTGCCAGAAGGGCTGAAATGTACTACAAGAAACGGCCAGAGTTGATGAAACTGGTGGAGGAGTTCTACAGAGCTTACCGCGCATTAGCCGAAAGGTATAACCATGCAACTGGAGAGCTCCACCATGCTCATAAAACAATTGCTGCAGCTTTTCCTGATCAACTCCCTTTTGAACTCATTCAAGATTCGCCTTCCAAGATGGTCGATCTGGATGTTGTGCTTTCTTTGCCTCTTAAGGAAGACTCTGATGGAGGCGTGGAAAAAAGGGGCTTAAAACAGCTGAAAAATATGTTTGGAGCCAAAGAATCAACTGAGAATCAGAATCTCAAAGATAAGATTCTTGGTGAGAGTGAAGTTCACAGCTTGAAGAAAGCCTTTGCTAATATGGAAGCCGAAAAGGAAGATATCCTTCTCCGCTACCATGAATGCCTCGAAAAGATCCCTAAGATAGAGGGAGAGCTGAGCAATGCTCAACTGGATTCAATGAGGCTCAATGAGAAAGCCGGTAGAGCTGAAATTGAAGTGCAAACTCTGAAGGAAGCTGTGATCCAGTTGGAGTCTGAAAAGGATTCTGAAATGGTTAAACATAAAGAGTATTTGGAGAAGATAGCTTGTCTAGAGGCTATGGCTTCTCAATTGCAAGAAGAATTGAAGGCCCTCGATAATAGAACGTTTGCAGCAGAAAGTTTAGCACAAGCTCTGAAAGATGAAGTGTCTGCTTTAGAGCTCGAAAAGGAAGGAGTAGAATGTGGTTACAAGCAGTGTCTTGGGAAGATATCCGAGTTGGAGAACGTGATCTCCAGTAAGGAAGACGAGGCAAGTATGCTTAAGAAGCAATTGCGAAGAGCTGAGAGTGAAGTCTCAGAACTGAAAATAGCTGTTGCTGATCTGAACAAGGAGAGAGAGGCTTCAGCTATTGAGTACAAGCACTGGTTAGAAACAATAGTCAAGCTCAAGAAAGAGATATGTAGCGCAAAAGAAGAAGTCAAACGCCTCAATAGCTTAGTCTTGACCGGAACTTCAAAACTCAAGACCACTGAAGATAAGTGTAATCTCTTGGCAGTGTCTAATCAAGCATTGCGCGTTGAGGCGGATAACCTAGCAAAGAAGATTGAAATGAAAGATAAGGAACTTACTAATAAGGAGGAGGAGCTGGAGAAGCTGCAGTCTTGTTTACAAAGTGGGAACGTGCATCACACTCAAGTTGAGGCCACTCTTGAAGCCCTACAAAATCTGCACACTCAGTCACAAGATGATCAGAGAGCTCTTGCAGTGGAGCTTAGAAATATGATTCAGATGCTACTCGACGTGCAAGCCAGTAAGCATGGCTTGGAGGAAGAACTTCAGCAGGTTAGGGATGAAAATCATAGTTTGAGGGAAACTTCCTTCTCTTCATCTCTGTCTATGGAGAGTATGCAAACTGAAGTTTTCAGTTTGAGGGAGACTAGGGAGAGGCTTGAAAAGGAAGTATCCCACCATATGGGCATAAGTGTATCCCTCCAGCATGAGATTTCGTGTTTGAAAGAAGAGATCGAGCGTTTGAATAAGAGCTACCAAGCTTTAGTTAAGAGCTTGCAGGATGAGAACTCGAGGCTTAAAGAAATGCAGGTAGAGGACAGCAATGAGAAAGTGATTCTGTTGAAGAAGATGGAGAACATTGAAGAAGTCCTCAAGAAGAAAGTGAAGGCCGAAATATCTTTATCCGGCTTGAATGATGAGCTTGAAATGTCAAGGCAAAAGGTGAAGGCGCTGCAAGAATCATGCCAACTCTTCCATGGAGAGAAAGCTACTCTTGCTGCTGAGAAAGCTTCTCTTCTATCTCATTTGCAGGTTATAACAGAGAATATGAATCATTTATTGGGACAAAATTCTGTTCTTGAGAATTCACTTTCAACTGCAAAAGTTGAGCTAGAAGGTTTGAGGGAGAAATCAAAGGGACTAGAAGAGATCTGTGATTTGCTTAAAAATGAAAGGTTGTTTCTTTTATCCGAAAGGGACACATTGGTTCTTAAGTTGGAAAAAATGGAGAGGAAACTGGAAAGCCTAGAGATGAAGTACACAATCGGGAGAAGAATATGCGGACCTAGAGAAGGAGAATGAAGCCATGCGTTTTCAAGTGGAAAAGCTCAAGGTTAAGTTGGGTGAAGAAAAGCAAGAACGGCTAGGTAAGCAGCTCCTAAGTGAGGCCAGAATGGCTGGACTTGAAAAGGAGATCCATCTCCTGCAAGAAGAAAATAAATGGAAGAAGAAAGAGTCTGAACAGGAACTTGAAAAAGCTCTAGAAGCACAGTTTGAAATTTCCATCTTGCAGAAATTCATGAAAGATATGGAGAGCAAGAATTTCTCCCTCATAATTGAGTGTCAAAAACACGTTGAGGCGTCTAACTTGGCGGAGAAAGTGATATCAGAGCTCGAGAATGAAAGCCTTCAGCAGCAGATGGAAGCTGAACTCTTGTTGGGTGAGATTGGAAGACTGAGGATGGGAATATACCAAATTTTCATGGCCCTTGAAAGCAGTTCAGATTGTTCACCGGTTGAAAATGAGCAAACTTTGATGAATCGTATTCTGGGAAGTGTCGAAGATATGAAACGAGACATCGCCAAACATGACGATGAAAAGCAGCTGATCTTTGTTGAGAACTCAGTTCTTGAAGCCCTCATTGAGCAGTTGCAGTGCAAGGGAATGGAAATCGAGTTGCAGAAACTCGACTTGGATCAGGAGGCTGAAATCATGGCTGAGAAACTTGCCATTCTGAACAGTGAAAAAGAAGAACTCTTAGAGATAAACAGACAGTTAGAATCAGATGCTAACAAGGGTTATCAGAGGGCTACCATGCTTCAGGCTGAATTGGAAAGCATCTGTATTGAACAATGTGATCTGCAAACTGCTTATAACGCGTTACAAGAAGCACATTCGCAAGCAAAGCAGGATAATGCATCTTTGTTGAAGAAGTTTTCTGATTTAACAGAGGAGAAATATTTGGTGGATCAACATAATGATGATATTCTCATGGAGTTCTTTTCAACAGCCAACCAATCTGTAGTTTTGAAGTGCTTTTCGATAGAGAAACTTACTGAGCTAAGATCACTTCTCGAAGATCTAAACAACCAACATGAGATAAGCAGTTGCCTTGTTAATGAAATGAATGAGATGGGGGGCAAGCTGAACTTACAGAAGGCTGAGAATGTAAGCCTTAAAGATGCTGTGTGTAGGTTGGAGAGAGAGATGCAGGAGGTGAGAGAATGTAGTGTGCAGATGAAGCAGGAGATTGCCAACAGTACAGAGAGTTTAATCCAAACAAAAGCAAAACTCTTCGACACAGAAATGCAGCTTGAAGCTACTGAAAAGCTAAATTCCACATTGTTCAGAACAATAGCTGAGCTGAAGATTGACCTTCATAGGTCCAACCAAGTGAATGAAGATTTAGAGAAGAATGTTGTTCATCTTTCTGAAACTAACTCCTCACAGATGAAGGAAATTGATAGCCTTCACGAAGTTAACAAAGAGTTAGAATCTGAACTTGGCCAACTTCACGAAGAAATCAAGGAAAATACAGTGAGAGAGCAGACAGAGTATGGAGATCCAAGGCATGAACAATGAATTTGAGCTGTGGGAGGATGAAGCAGCAAGTTTTTGCTTCGATCTTCAGGTCTCTTCCATCCAAGATGTCCTATTGAAAGATAAGGTGCAGGAGCTTACTGGGGCGTGTCAGAAACTCGAGGATAAACATGCTGCAAAAACATCAGAGGTTGAACAAATGAGAGGAACCATCTCTCACATGGAGAATGAAATTAATAGATTGAAATCCCAAGTTTCTGCATATGCTCCAGTCATAGCTTCCCTTACAGATGATGTTGCACTCATAGAGCAGAATGCACTTCTTCATTCAAAGCTAAAATCTGCAAATAATCAAGGAACAGAGGTATAAATTTACTAGTCCTTCTATCATATGCATATGTAGTGGAACAGATTAAGTTTTATTTTTTTTCTTCATCTCAGCAGTTTCTGGAATTTGATGTTCATGCTAGTGAAGCCACATCTCATAAACCTGTGGAAGATCATTCCCTTCTTAGTTTGGAGAATCTGCAGAAGAGAGTTAAGGCTGTTGGGAAGTTGATAGAAGAAACAAGTAAGCCTCTTTCAAGGAGAAGATCAAATCTAAATCTAAAGAGCAAACAAGAGCCCCTGGTTGATGAGGTTGTTCTCTCTAGAATGCAGCTTAACTTAGGTAGAGATAAGCAAGAATGCAGCAGCAAGAAGGCATATAGAAGTGAGGTAAATGATTCTTCGAGGTTGCAGAAGACGAAACCCGAAGCCTCAGAAGTCCGGAATATGATGCTAATGAAGGATATACCTCTTGATGAAGCCTCTGACAGCTCCAAGAGAAAGAAAGGCAATGCTTTCTCTGATGATCTCATGCTTGAGCTCTGGGAAACTGAGGATGAAAATATAGATCAGACAATTAGTGAAGTTGAATCCATTGATCCAGATATGGAGAAAGAGTTGGGTGTGGATAAGTTGGAACTGCTGTCTCCACAACTGGACGACGAAAACATCCTTGAGAGACTCCGTTCCAATGCTGATAAGCTACACGGTCTTCAAACAACACTATACACCTTGAGAAGGAAAATGGAAGCAAACAAGAAGAGTAGAAAGGGTAAGAATATTGGTTGTGAAACGGTTAAGGAACAGCTGCAGGAAGCAGAGGATAGTCTTGCACATCTGGTTGATTTGAATGTTCAGCTGGTGAAGAACATAGAAGAGTGTCCACCTGACGGAACGGCGTCTCCAAGGCTCAAGGAGACTGTGAAGACATGGAGGATCAAGGTGATGGAGCAAGCAGAAAAAGGGTCTCAAAGGCTGGAGATGCTGGAACTAGCTGTTCATAGGATTGAGTTCGTGTTGTCGAAACAGGACGATGAAGGCAAAGTTGGGAACAAGTTCTTGAAGAGTAGGACGGTCATTCTGTGGGACTTCATTCATAGTGGGAGGAGGAAGAAGGGTCCAAACTGTGGGTGTTTGAGACAATCAACTAGTGGGAATCGAAGCCGTTCCTAGGTTGTATTCATTTCTTGAATAATGTTGGTAAAAATCATTTCTTTAAATTAGTTGGGACAAACTGATCTTCAATATAGACTTGTTCTACTTCCACTTTGCCTATTTTCAGATCATTATTTTGGTCCTAAGAATCTTGCTTCTGTTGCCCATTATCAACTAACAAGGATGTTAATCGGGTCGGCTGACCGATCGAAATAAATCGAACCAAAAATAATCGGTTCTGTATTTCATTCTTTTTTTCTTTTTTTCTTTTTTAAATTTTGTTCGATTTTCAGCTTAACTAACCGGTTAACTGAACTTAAAAATATTTGAATATTTTTACTAAAAAAATTAAATTTTATCCTATTTATATACATATATATTGAAAAAAATGAATTTTAATTCTTTAGTGTATTTTTTTTTCTTCTCTATGGAATTTCTTAAAACTAAACCGAATCTTAACACTTAAAAACCAAATAAAACCAAAATACTTAAATTCAGTATTTGGTTTTGGAAAATAGATAACTTGATTTACAATTAACCGAAAATTTCGTTTGGCTTAACCAAATTGATAGTATTAATTACAACTAGTTGCACAAAATTCTTAACAAAAAGAATTCTCCAATTGCCGGTCACTTGAATCCATAACGACATAATTAGAAATTCAAATTGTGTATATTATATATAGGCAAATTGGATTTTTTAGTCCCCAAATTATACGTGTTTGGCCAATTTGGTCCCTTATTTATTTATTTTAGTTAATTGGTCCACAAACTATAGAATCTTGGATGAATTGGTCCTTTTGTTAATTTTTTTGTTAGTCAACTGTTAGTCAACGATTTTTAAAGGTTATTTTCGGTATAATATTATTGAGGACCAAAACGTCCAAATATTGAAAGATTGAGGACCAATTTGACCAAATTTTTTTCTTTAATTTTTTTAAGTTTTTCGAAAATCGAAAAATATTTTAATAATTTTGCTTTTTTTAAGGAGCAATTATGCCAATTTTAAATAGGTCGAGGACCATTCCTGTTAATTATAATATATTTGGGGATCATATTACTATGAAAATGATGGATTAGAACATAAAATATACTACTCCGTAACCAATTTTTTTCCGAATATTACTATAAAAACAGGGGATTAAAACATAAAATATACGAAAAATTAATGAATAAATCATATTGGAATGAAAACATATTTTGAATGAAAATCTACTATAATTTTATTCATTGATTGTCAAATATTCTACGTTTTAACTCTCTTTATCATAATAATATATTCGAAAATTTTGATAACAGAACTATAAAATTTGACGATTATGATCCCAAAATATAGGGATTGGTCTTCAACTTATTTAAAATTGGCGTAGTTGGTCCTTAAAAAAATCAAAACGACTAAAATACTTTTCGATTTTTGTAAAATTAAAAAAATTTCAATAAAAAAAAATTGGCCAAATTAATCCTTAATTTTTTAATATTTGGACGTTTTGATCCTCAATAATATTATACCGAAAATACCCTTTAAAAATCGTTGACTATCAGTTGACTTACCAAAAAATTAACAGAAAAACCAATTCATCCAAAATTCTATAATTTGGGGACCAATTAACTAAAAAAAATAAATAAGGAATCAAATTGACCAAACAGACATAGTTTGGGAACTAAAAAATCCAATTTGTCTTATATATATATATATATATACACACAAAAGCACACACCACAAGCAACGAAGTGCAAGTTACTTGTAGGTATCATCAGTAGAAAAAGAAATCATCAATAACGCAAATAATTAAGAAAATGGCGTAGCAAAGTAAAAATATATCAAAACAAAGTTGGCATATTACAAAATTCAAAATTGATTGACGAGAATTTAACGATACATCTGGAAAGCAGAAACTCTTAGTAATGTCACTCAAAAGCAAAAAAACATACTTGTCTCAATTGCAAGATAAAATCTAAACGAGACACATGTAAGAATTTAAAAAGTATGTCTAGGCACCAACAACCTCAGTAGGCTCTGCAACTGGCTCTTCAGCTGTCCTATCCAATTTCATGCCAATATCTTCGCTGTAATCTCCATGGACCTACAAGAAAGAAATCCATCAACTAATCAAGATGGGAAATGATAAGTTGAAATTTCAAATATATCTACTAGCCAGAAACTTAACCGATCTAAGAACTAACCTCCATCAACTTGCCAAGGTCAAATTTGGGAGCTTTTAAGATCTTAACCTTCCTGATATACACGTTCTGCAGAGGATAAATGCTTGAGGTAGCCTTCTCAATCTCTTTGCCAATTGACTCGGGAATGAACTTCTGAACCAATTCCTTAAGGTCACAAGACTGTGATTGGTTAACCATGATCTCGCGCATCTTCCTCCGGATCTACAAATAAGAGCGAAATATAAGTACCAAAGATTGATATAGCATTTATGTTTAATGATATGAAGGCAGAAATGTAAGTATCAAAGATTGATACCTGGTGAATTTGGCTGGTCTTCGCATAGCAGGTAACTTTCTGTTGGTTCACGCGCTTCTTAGTGAAAGCAATGCAGAATAATCTCAACGTGAAGCTGTCAGTTGTCTTCACATCAACATGAGCCTCAATCAATGATTGCCTCTTCCTAACAAGTGATCTCAATTTATCAGTAGTGAAGTCCATACCCTACAAGTCCACAGGTAAATGACAGGAATTAAAGAAACTTCCACATACACAACAAAAGAATATGTAAAAAGTAATGTTTGAGATTGTGCATACCCAAAAGTTAGTGAGAACATTCTTTCCCTGAACATCTTCAACCCTCAAGCGAATCTTTCTGAAGGCGTGATCTTCATCACCTTGGAGATCAGCCAAGGAAACCTCAACCACACGATGCTTGAGTCCTTCTGAAGCAATCTGTTGAGTTGCAAACAAACATCAACACATGCAACAGAAAATAAAGATTATCTCCACAGACTGGCAACAGTGTTTGTACAAACTCGACGACAAAATGTATAACGTTAAAAGATATGGCCACAAATGAATCATCAAACAAATGCAGAGAGTTCCTAGTTACATAAAGTGATCCTTTTCTCGTGATATTGACATACTGCTCTATACGACGAACAAAAAGAATACTAGCGTCGGAAACAATGTAAAGTCATAACAAATGTTCACCATTCACGAATATCAATTCATGTTATTATTTGTAAGGTATTTCTATATGTTAGTTCCTGAGACACTATCATTAAAAAATTAGGATTAGAAGATGGAACCAAAGTATCTGTTGGAATAACCAAAATAACTATCATTTGATGAATATATATCCAACGTAAAATACAGTATACATTAAGCAGGCTATTACAACATAAATAAATAATGTTGTTGTAAAGATTCAAAAGTAAATAAAGTATAAACGATCATAAATTTAGCAAGAAAAAAAAAGAGTAAACAATTAAGCGTAAAACTTATTGAAAGAATGTACCTTTGTACCCTGAGTACGAGTAATTAGGGTTTTCCCCACGTTTCTAGTGCTGAAAACTGAAGGAGCTTTGATGTCATACCACTCCTTCTTTGCAAAAGGATCGACACTACAAGATTAATAAATATTAAATCAGCAAAAAAACTCAAAATGGAAACAGATATTAATTAAACAAAATCGGGAGAAAAAAATAGGCACTTACACTTTCTTCTTGCCTCCCTTCTTCCCCTTCGAAATCCTCTTGTTCTTTCTGCAACAAAAGAAAAACACCAATCGTCAGACACCAAAGGTTTTCACTAACCATTTCGCAGAGATTCAGCGTAAAAACGATAACCCTATCGAGATGAGAGAGAAAAAAATACCCGACGGCCATGGTGGCTGAGTAGCTGAGCTTGGAGAGAGAGGAGGAGGAGATGGACCGACTGATCACAAACCCTAGCGGCAATTGCTGACATTTTATATAGGGTTTCAAGTTTGTAATAAAAGGCCCAAGCTTTGCTATTGGGCCTGTATTATTGGCCCAGTTATATTTAAAGCTGTTATAATGCTTTTTTATTACTCTCTTTCTCTAAAATTAAAAGCAATTTGGCAAAAATAGTCCTCAAACTTCACATTTTTGCGAATTTTGTCCTGAATTTTTTTTATTTTATTGACCCTCAACTCTTTGTGTTTGCGATTTTAGTCATACCGTTAAATTTTTCGTCAATTTGACCGTTAATTAAATTTTTAATTTAAAATATAAAAAAACTGAAAGGGCAAAATTTGGAATTTTTATTTAAAATGGACCAAAACTGCAAATGAAGAATTATTTGAGACCTATTTAGCAAAATAAAACAGTTTAAGGACTTATTTCATAAATTTTAGAATTGCTTCGTATCGATGAAATTTTGCATTAAATTTATCAATTTTTCATTTAACTTTATTGCTTCGTATCAAATATAAGCTAATTGAGACTTCGTACCATTATAAACAATATTTAATTTGAAATGCAAAATATATATTGTGAATTAACCATTAGAAAACAAAGTTTTTATCACCCAAAAAATTTACTTCAAAATAATCAAATGATGCATAATATTTATTTCAAAATAATTAGTCTCAGTATTCCCCTTCTGTATGTTTTCAATCGAAGAGACAAAAAATGTTCAAAATGCATATCCTCCTAACTTCAATCTAACATTCTTGAAGTTACCTCCTTGCTTATATGTCTATCCAAGCACGCTCCAGGTTCGCTGCAAATCGCTCTATTTTGACCTTCTTGACCGCACCAACCACATCAAACTGATCTCCTTTTTTTTAGCAATCTGCTGATGTGTCTTCTTCTATATTGAAAAAGAAAAACAAATCATATATGCAATATATACCAAGCTGTGAACCATCACAACCAAATAGATCCATGGACATTCCAAAGCTGATATGCATTTCCAAGAAAGTGCTTAAGGTAGTACTTGGATTAACTTTTATAAGCAGCTTTTAGTAGCTTATGCTTAAAGTTACTTAAAGTTGTTTTTAAGTAAAAGTTGTTGGTGTTTGGAATAGCAGAACAAAAATAGCTTAATATTAGAAAAAACAGTTTTGCAAACACTATTATAAATTGTTTTTCAATTTCTTTTAGCTTCAACTTTTAAAAAGTACCCTTTGATCAGCTTATGGGCTTTTGTTTATTCCAACTTATTTTAAGCACAAAAAAAAAAAACAGAAGCACTTATTTCAAACATTAAAAAATATGTTTTTGCAGTCAAAAAACCCAGAAGCAAAATCTCAGCTGTTCTAAACACTACCTAAATGTATAAGAAAAAGTAAGCAAACAGATCAAAATCAATACTGCACAAATTCTCAACAACCACCTTCACAATCAAACAAACCAAAAGTAATACTATCTGCAACAAGTCTAAATCAACATCTTGGCACAATACTTCAAAGACCTAGAAACACTCCAACACATCAATATAGCAAGAAGTCTTAAATCAAAGAAACTAACTTGTTTGAATAAACATTAATCCACAAGCTGTCAATTCTAGTAAAATGAATCCTCTTTTCTAATCCAACCTCCTTCCAAATTAATCTACAAGAATACCACCAAAAATTAAATAGTACCTAAGTCATTCTCATATCTAAAATAAAAACCTTTATAAGCTAGTATGGATGAGAAAAAAATCTTACTCAAAATACTTTTCAAGTGCATCAGTATCCAATATGCCCTCCAAAATTAAAGCAGCCACTGGTTCGATCGATTTTCCACTCCGACGACAGGAGCTTCGCACCATCTCGACTTTCTGAAAATTGAAACAAGCAGAATTTCCATCAAAATTGATATTCTAGCATTGATTATTGGAAATTAATTTAAAATCATAGATATAAACAATTATTGTAAAAATGCATACTACATTATGGAGCTCGTTTATGAGGGGAAATATCTTCAAAATGGGTAAGCACATTTAATTGCAGTATACCCGGAAGTCAATTGTACAATAACCCGTCTAACAAAAGAATTAACTTGGATAATTCTGGACTAATGCAAGAAAGCATTAATACCAACTAAAGCAATAATTGTTATGTTGCATATATGGTATAACTGCACCAGATGAAAGGTTAAACACAGAGTAGGAATATGAAGAAAATAACTCTTTTGATAACCAATACAACAATCTCGACTTACTGGACTTGGAAAGCATTATCCCTTAAAGACACAACCTCTAAAGGAATAGAGTCTTATTATTACTATATTTAATTCAACACGGTCAGAAAATGCTAAAGAAAATTCACCACCTCTAAAGGAAACTATCTACTGAAGATGGGTATTTAACTCTTCGAAGAAATCCAAAATAGAAAATCGTCGTCTGAGCCGTTCTGGAAGAAACCAAAAACAGAAACCCAAAACTCATGATGTTCCTACCCCGTCTCCATTCCCGCGCCTCCGTTCCTGCTCCATCTTTGTTCCCCCGCCTCCATTCCCACGTCTCTGTTGTCGCGTCTCCATTCCTGTTTCATCCGCCCCTTCCTATTCCCGACTATGCCGCGACTTCCTATTCCTACTCCATCCGCGCCACTCCACTTTCGAACGGAAGAAAGAAGAGGAAAAAAAAGATGGATGAAAGATTGACAATGGTTTAGAGTTTTCACATTAAATTAAATTTTATTATCCAAATTATTATTTTACCCTTTTAAAATTTATATTTTTCGTAACATTCATTTTTCAATTGAGTTATATAAGTCTAAATATACCAGCAATATGTAGTGTAGTTGTTATTCTCACTTCTTGTAACTGGTTGATCGAGTATTCGCTTCCCGTTATGATTGATTTAAATTAATAATATGTATATGTATAAGTCTAAATATCTTAATTCCGTCGCTACATTTGTTGCGTAAGAGAGAGATGGGTGGCAAATAACCGTATATATTACGATGTGTGATGAGTTCGGGGGTGTTTGCAATAGTTTAAACTTTTTTAAGTGCTTAAATTAAGGAGAAGTTGGTAAAAGTGTCTTATTAGAAATTTAGGGCGTGTTTGCAAAAATTGCTTAAAAAAGAAAACGTTGAAATAATAGTGTTTGCAAAATTTATACTGCAGTAGCTTATTTTGTAAATAAGTTAATCAGTTGCATGCTACGACAGATCTATATGAGAAAAAAGGTAATGCGGAGGCAGTTAGGAAGGTATGCGTGGCAATGGGCCACCTGAAATTATTAAAATAAATCAATGTGCTATAGTAGTATAAGTTCAGTCTAAAATTTAAAAGATCTTGAATTTAAGTCATTTCAAAAGCAAAAAAAAACTCTTTTTCCCTTTTTAAATCCTCAATTTTCTTTTACCTATTTATTTTCATCTATTCTTTACAAGTGTCAATTTAAAACTACTACTACTAAATACGACATACATTTATAAAAAGCGTAATTATTTCAACTCTCGGAGCAAGAATAAAACTATTTCGAAATACAATTAAAAATACGTAAGTATTTGGACCTTCTGAACCAAGTTTCTAAATCCGTCCTTGGACTTAATTGAGAGATGAATAACTATTTGAATGTTTTAGGAAAAGTGGATTAGTAATGCCACTATTTATTCTGAAAAATAATAATAATATGGCTTTCTTTCTAAATAATTTTCACCCTTATTCTTCTACGGTAATTTTAAACCATCTTGTGAGCATTGCTTCAAAATCTGGAGTTAGCGTTACAAATGCTATCAAGATGATTACAAATGGTATGGTAAAAAGTTCCCTAAATTAAATTCTGAGTTTTTTTATTTATTTATCTGTGATTAGCATCTGAATTAACTCAATAGAAGCTACTTAAATTCGAAGATTTCATAATCAAAATCGGTATAAATACAATATAAGGTGTTTGAATTAAGTTTATCGGAATAATTCTAAACCCGTATGACAAAACCAAACATACCTAAGTTGTTTTGAGCACACAATTTGAGTTATGAAAATACTAAAATTTGATTTTCTACCTTATTATTCTATAATAATTTCGTCCATTTCTGGTGAAAATTAAATGAAAATACAGAAGTTACATTTTTAAATAGATCATTACACACACTGATTTCCCCCATCTAATAATTGACACGGAGACCCAATTTTTTTTTATTTATAATCTCGTTATATTCGTCCCAATACTTCTCCCCCCATTTTATGCAATATCGGGGAGATTCTTGAGAAAACATCGGCACTTTTCTCCATCTTGTTTAGGTGAAAATCTGATTTTTTTTTTCTTTTTCTTATCGATTATTTTCTTGATTGTTCTTGTATTTCAAACTGTGCCCACTAGCTGTATGGTATGCTTCACTTCATTTCATTGTTCGATGTTGATTTTAATCTGTGATTTTTAAGGAATAGTTTAATAGATTTAGTGCCGTAAAAGCAATTGCGAATGCTCAATCTTGGATAAATTTGAACTCTACTGGGGTTTTGGCCTCGATTTCTGCAAATCACTAGATTGCTCGAGTTCGCGGGTTTATTTTGTTCTTCAGTATATGTTTTTATCTCGGTTTTTATGTTGGGCATGAAGATTCGATCGATACTAGGTTTTGTTTTTGCTTCTTTTTCTCACATCTCAGTTTGTTAGATTGATTCTGTGTGTGTTTCTGTGAGCTGCGCTCACTTGCGCCTTTTTTTTTTCTCTTTGGTTGAGTGCATATTTGAGTTAGTTTTTATGATTCCCATTTGATTGTATTATGTTAGGCAATAATGGGGAAAAAGGTGAAGAAGAAAGCAAGAAGTAGTCCGAAAGAGAAATGGGCTACTTCTGTATCTCCCATAGCAGTTCTCCAAGAAGACACAACTAGTGCTGAAACTTCTCTTGATGGAGTTTTAGCTGTCAAAGATAGGGGACTATGTTCCCATGTCGATAAGGGTATCGATTTAGAAAAACTTTCTGCCAAACTGAAGTCCTCAGAATCTACCAAGTGTGAAGATTGCCGGGGAAATGTTGCTGATAGAAGAGCGAAGAAAGGGCAAGGCAAACATGGGAAAAAAGGAGGAAAGACTTCAAAATCTGAGTCGAAAGCAATTTGGATTTGTTTGGAATGTGGGCATTATTCTTGCGGAGGTGTTGGATTGCCAAATATACCTCAGAGCCATGCCGTTAGACATTCTAAGCAGAACCATCATCCTTTGGTTGTCCATTACGAGAACCATCAATTGGTTTGGTGTTTTCCGTGTAGTAAACTAGTTAAAGGTGAAGATTCTGAAGACCACAAACATAAAGACATCTTAAATGAGGTTGTGAAAATGCTGAAAGCACAACCTGGTGAAGGATCGACTGTGGATGTTGAGGATGTCTGGTTTGGAAGTGGTAGTGTTACAAGTGCAATAAAATCAGATTATTCTATAAGCACTTATGCAGATGGGAAAGCTGCCTATTTGATTAGGGGCTTGTGTAATTTGGGAAACACCTGCTTCTTTAACTCAGCTGTGCAGAATCTACTTGCTTTAAGTAGTTTGCGGAGCTATTTCCTCCATTTAGATGAATCTATTGGTCCTCTAACTGCTGCTATGAGAAAGCTTTTCATAGAAACCAGCAATGAAGTTGGGCAAAAGAGTGTTATCAATCCTAGATCTTTATTCGGTAGTCTTTGCACCAAGGCTCCTCAGTTCAGGGGATATCAGCAACATGATAGTCATGAGCTGCTAAGATGTTTACTCGATGGTATGTCAACTGAAGAATTGAGTTTTAGAAAGCACAACAAATCGTCTGCGGTTTCAGTTAAGGATCCAACGTTTGTTGATGTCATCTTTGGTGGGCAACTTTCTAGCACTGTTAGTTGTCTAGAATGTGGCCACTCATCAACTATTTACGAACCGTTTTTGGATCTCTCTTTGCCAGTTCCTACCAAGAAGCCTCCTCTGAAGAGAAACCAACTTCCCATTGGAGGCAAGAAACAGAAATTGCCTCCAAAGAGAAATGGAAGGAATCTCTCCAAAGTACACAGAGAAGCAAATAGCATACCAAGAAAAAGTGCTTTTGACCAATCAACTTGTAGCAGCTCTTCTGGTGAAGTGCATTCTATGGCTCAGCCAGCTGATGCCTTGGTGCTTAGTTTGGGTGACTCTTCTTTGTCCAATTCTACATGTCCCAATGATGTAGCTCTTGATATGGGTTTATCAGCTGAGGATCTTTCATCTTTCCAAAATCCCGAGAATCAGCCTGCAGTCCAACATAGTGCAAAAGATTCAGGTTCGTCTGATGTCTTTACATGGTTGGATTATCTTGATCCGAATGAATCACATGAAATTTATGCTGCCTCAGAATTTGATGATATTCTAGCTATACATGATTCTGCTAATGAAGATGTTCCACAGCTTGATGTTTCATTGAGTGTTGCGTCAGATTCGAAGATCTATAGTAATTTTGAAAACGTAGTTCAAGAGGTCCCTTTAGACAAAGCTAAAACTTTTGATGCCTTTGAACATGATGGGATAACCCAAGAACAATACACTTCTCTCCTGATTGAGGAAAATCAAAATGTCAATCCCCAATGTGATAAGGCAATATTACTTGGAGGTTCTCTTACTGAGGACGGCGTTGGGTATGATGCCGGCAAAGATCATAGCTCGCCTTCATGCAGTCAAACTTGGGCTGAAGATTCAAATACTTCAGGGAGAGACAATGACACTGAAGACTCAAAGATTCTTGATCCCGAAGTTATGCCACTTCCGAATCAAGAAGTTGCTGCATCTAGTGTTGAGGCATTCAAAGCAGAAGCAGACTTTGAGGTATCATCATCCATAGTTGGTAATGAAGAAGAAACTTCAGATTTTGGTGGATTTGGGGATTTGTTCAATGAGCCTGACGATTTCTTAGGGGATAAGCCTGCTGGCTCTGTGGCAAGTGATGTGGTTAAAACTGGAGTTAATGGAAATACAACTGAGTCTGATCCGGATGAGGTTGATAATGCAGATGCTCCTGTGACTGTGGAGAAATGTTTGGCCTTTTTTACTAAGCCAGAACTTCTTTCCAAGGATGAACATGCTTGGCAATGTGATAATTGTTCGAAAATCTTGCGAGCACAAAGAATTAAATCAAGGCAAGTCCAAATGTGTGTATCTGACACTGTCCCAAACGATTGTGGAAATGGAAATGTAAATGGTGTGTTGGATGATGAAAGAAGTGTAGACACTATGAAAAGCATGAACAGTAATCCAGAGGTTGATCCTCCTAACGGGGAGGTTTTAGAAAATGGGAACCGCAAGCTTGAAGACCATCAGCAAACTGAGATAAACGGTCTCCAGTCGGAGAATGTGGAACATCAGACGACAAATGCTTGTCCTGATTCATTAGACTGTTCAGATATTAGTAATCAAAATCTTAGCGTATCTCAGGGAGAATGTGATTCTAACAGAGTTAGCTGTGCTGATAGTGATTTATTGTCTGTGGAGCAAAAGGATGTAAACTCGGAGAATTTGAAAGTGAAGAGGGATGCAACTAAGAGTATACTTATCAGCAAGGCTCCATCTGTTTTGACAATCCACCTTAAGCGATTCACTCAAGATGCTAGAGGGCGTTTCAGTAAATTAAATGGCCATGTCAGTTTCGGAGAGAGGATTCATCTCAAGCCATACATGGATCAGAGGTACGGTTTCACTTGCCCTGTTTCTTCAATTTTGTTATTTAGTTGGTACGCCCTTATGAATATTTACTACGTAATGCTTATACACTTAATTCACTTTACCACTTTCGCTGTTCTTGTCACCTCTCGGTTGAGAATCATGGAACTCTTAGTATAGTTTTTGTGCCTCTAATTTTCGTATTACTTTGCATCTTTTCACTTATACCTTATCTTGGTTGGATGTTTGTCAACTATTTCTAGTGGATGATGTTGAAATGCTCAAGTCTAATACTCCCTCAGTCCCAGATAAAACGTCTTTTTTCTTTTGGGCATAATTTATGCGCTTGATTTTTGTGTATTAGGAAGGAAACAAGATATATGTATGGGAACACAAGACGTTTCATTTGGGATGGAGGGAGTACCTGTTAATTAGGTTGCATACTGCAAAACTTGTTACAATCCGAACAATAGTTAGGATGTGAAGTTCTCCTTTGTCTTGAAGATTTGGTGAAATGTGTGCAATGATTCTAAATTAGACTCAATAGTTATATATGATTGTCATTTTGGATCTGCAGGTGCACCGATACTAACACGCCCCAATACCGTTTAGTTGGGGTGGTGGAGCATCTGGGGACGATGAGGGGCGGGCACTATGTCGCGTATGTGAGAGGAGGCAGCAAAGACAACGGGGACTGCGTATGGTACCACGCTAGCGATGCGCATGTGCGGCAGGCTTCTCTTGAAGAAGTTATGCGCAGTGAAGCTTATATTTTGTTCTATGAAAGAAGTTGAGAGTTGAGAGGATACACCAATTGTTCATTTGTTTGATTATCTTCTCACATTGAGAGAGTAACACCCCCACTCTGCTGGATAGTCGGTCAGTATACACAATTTTGGATTGCATTGTTCTGAAAATTTGAGCTTTTCACATTTATATTACATATGGTGTTGCTACCTTGTAAACCTTGTTCCTATCTTTTAAAAGTTCCTTACATATTCCAACATTTGCATCACTGATATGACTGAACTTGGAGGGTGTTACCGAGCTGAGTTTTGCAAAGGTTCGGCTCAATCAGTTTATTTAAAGCTCGGGTTTGAATTCGGGCTTGAGCTCAATACAAGTAAAAAAAATTCAAGCTCTGTTAAAAAGTTCGATTATTTTTACATTAAAAAAAATAAATTATAGTAATTTTTTATTTTTTCTATTTATTTATTAAATAATTATATTTTTTATTTGATATTATAATATATTTGGTTAATAATATAATTAAATCAAGCTATAATTTTGGACTCAAGTTCAACTCGAAAAACTTGACGAACATCAAATAAGGCTCGAGCTTGAAACTTTTGGATTTGAGCGGAGTCTCATCAAATTTGATACCAAACTATTCAAATAAAACTTGATTCGTATACAGTCCTAGCTACATGTGAGCACAATCTAACTTTGTTGTCCCTCATCGAGGCTTGACTATAATTTTCCATTAAATTGATCCAGTTCATTAATTTTAATTTAGAATATATATTGCTAGATTTGTAATCCTTTTATCCGTATTTTTTTAGTATTTTTCTAATAAAAAAAACTTTAAAAAATTATTGGCACGCCCAGTGGGACTCGAACCCACAATCGCTTGATTAGAAGTCAAGCGCCTTATCCATTAGGCCATGGGCGCTTCCTTATATGTTGTATGAGCAGTTCTATTATTATCAGCAACGTTGACTTTAAAAAGTTAAATTTCAAAATCAGAAATTATTAGGCATTTTAATAGCGTCCAGACAATGAGAGCCAAATTCTAGCGCGATAGACCTACCTATTTTTAACCCAAATCTCGTTGAAATATGAATAGACTATTAAAAGTAATGAAAAAAATTAAGCTCTTGCAAACAAGATATATTCAGTTACTGTACTTGAATAGTAACGTAGACTTTGATAAAATCTGGGGAGGGGAGAAACGTAGACTTTGATAAAATCTTGTGCCATGGAGAGAGCAGTTTTCGGATTTGGCGGTGGCTGAGTCGTGGTAATGAAGAAGAAAATAAGAGAGAGAACGCAGAGGAGTGAGAGAGTGAGGAAGAGTGATGGGGTTTTGGCCGGCGCCATTCCAGTGAATGTCAAGTTTGATTCAGTTGGTGTGGAGATTATACTAATAGCATTCCAACTTAAAAAATATTTGTCCTTAGTCGTAAATTATATTTTCTGGCGAAGGACAAAAAGTTGACATGTTATAAAATTAAAGGATAAAAAACCGACACAATAACCTTAGTTAACAAAAATGTCGCATTAGAGAACTAAAATCGAATTTCTCAAAGATAGCTATAATCAACAAAAAGGGGAGAGGCTAACCATACTCGAGCATTATACCAAAAGATCAAGAAACTAAATTGAAGAGTGAATCCAAGTTGCACCAAAAAGAAATCTAAAAGCTATGAACAGAAGTTTCTGGAGATTTCAAATCTTCAAGGTAGGGTTACAACCACCAACTAGCAAACAACATAAAGAGAATGAAGACTAAACCGACCTCAATTCTATTCATAGTCTTCGCTTTTGAGCAGCTCAGCCTCTTGATCATCAACGCTCCAATACTTCATCAAAGTTCCAGTCTCTCACGATGTCTCTTCTAACAGCGTGGCTCCGGACCAGTCGCGGAGCACCTGCAATGCCGGTGCTTGGAATGGTGGGTTGAGGCATCACCTTAGAAGATGTGAAGCCATGACTAGCTCTGGGGTGCGGAAGTGTAGTCTTTCTGGCCAAGCAGTTTGCAATGGCTGAACATCTTCCTTCGTTGTCTGAACTTGATACGGAGTAGCTTCTGAAGGAATGGGATGGACTTTCTACGCCGTGGCATACAAGACATGCCAGACTCATATTGTTGGCAAGCAGTATCAATCAAATGCCGTCTTCCCTTGCAGCACTGTAGATGGAAATTTAAAAGAAAAACTTGATGAAGGAAAAAAGATCTAGTATCCCTTTTAAAATGCTAATTCACTAACGAGCATAAATATTAAGTAGAAGGCTGAAATGGAAGGCCTTAAATAGTCTTGGTGATGTTTTCTATGCCCAAACGAGGGGATACGGGTAAAGAGAATGAGGTGTGACTGGAATAATACAGACCCTTTTATTTGTCCAATTATAATCTTCTAAAACAGATCATACCATTAAATTAAACCATTTCAGCCCACATTTAGAGAGAGTGTGTTGTTGTCCATCTCACTGGAGGATGTACGTCTAAACATAGTAAGAAACATGCACACGTCGACTGCCATAAGGGCATAAAATTAGGAGATTCACTAACTAAACACAATTTTTAGTTTAAGCTATGCCTACCCACAGACTTGTGCTGCCTATATATGATAGATTAAATGATAAACGTCTTCCCTTGTGTGGCAACAAGTTTCTAAGAAGAAATTGTATGCTAATCCTTCATGCTTTCTAAATTATGAATGTAGTGATAGGCAGATAGCAACTACTGTATTGAATTTCGATCGAGTTCACAAATGGTAAACACTGATAAATGACCAAAAGTGGCCAAAACACATATCAACCAAAATATAAATTCATCACATGAACAACAACAAAACATTTATCTCACTTTGGTGAATCGTCCATAAGTTTCATATTTGACAACCACGATCAATCAAGGCAATCCAAAATTTACAGAAGTTTTAAAAACGAAAAGGAAAACAGAAGAGTTTTCTATGCCTGCACAAGGAGAAAGAGTATATCTTTAGACTTCCATTTTCAATATGGATATGGCTTCATTTGGTTTCCAAAACATCGATTCTTCCATTTCATGCATATAGGGTAGAGGTGCACTTATTTCGACCACTAATCAGAATCCTTAAATTTAAACTGTTAGGGAGAAGCCGGAAATTTAACTTGCATTATCCCAGTGCTTCTTTGAATTACATCATCAACACCGTAACTAGACGAATAAATCGTAGGAAACACATTTAGCAAACATTGAAATTATAGTCCTTAGTTGACAACACATTCACCAACAACCCAAATAACACATTGAAAACTGATAATTCACCCTATCGTCGAACTCTAAATGGCACAAATGCAAACCAAATGCAGCTAACTCAGTAGTCAGCAATCACAAATCTAAGCAGCAATAACACATTTATCTTAAAACTCTTCACATAAAATTGATAGTCCAAAATACTAAATCTGCCAATTCTCCTAATCGAGCCATTAACACAAACTTCTCCCAATGTGGGTGGGTCCTTATAGAAACACAACAACAAACAAAAAATCTCAAGAGACAATCAGGAAATCTCTAAGTAAATTACTAAAATAACCAGCTAAATTATCAAATTTAATCCATTATTCAATAGATAGAAACCAAGAAAACCCGAACTGAAAATCGTAGCGAAGAACTGAATCGAGGTGATGCTGGCATTAGAAACAAATCAATCCAAGAAACCAAATAAAACGTAAAAAGGGCGAAAACCCAAAAGGGATCTGAGAGACGAACCTGAAAATAGTGAGTGAAAACAACACTTAATTCCCAAATAATGGCGACGAGATGATTGGACGGACTTAGGGTTGATTATTTCTGGGTGCGTTGAATCTTGAAATGAAGCATCTTTTTTGTTCAACTGCTGAACTGCGTGCGTATATATATCGTCTGTTTCTACATAATTGTTTTTACAGTTGGGCTGATTGTTTTGTTACTAGTATTTTCTTCTTTCCTTTTTCCTTTTTCCTTTTACTGTTAATGAAATTCGATGATAGCATTCAGTTCTGTTTCCATGATTATGCACAAAACCATTGCATAATAAATTCATCTGTTTTTTACCTAATCATTAGTAGTAGTTATACAACACGTTTGTTTAATCAATGAACTCATCAAAAAAAGTAACATTTATTACTTGATGAATTCGTGAATTTTTTTTTAAAGTCTGATCTTAAAGGTATTAATGAAATTGAAATTTAATAAATCACGGTTATTTGAAGAGAACCCCCACGTAATCTTTTGTTTTTAATATAAAAAGAGCACGTCAAAATAATCATATGTGACAGACTTATACATATTTTTAAACTCGAACTGAGTTAAAATCAATTATTTCTCATAATACCAAAGTTCAGAAATTGGAGTAGCCACGAATATATATTTGGGCCTTTTGTTGGTAGGGTCAAAATTGACCCAATAAAGTCAGCTTGGGCTTTCATAATAAATGCTCGGTTGGTTTTCCAATTTCTATACAGAAGCAAGTCAGCAATATTACGAGTGTGTTTTGGGAAATATTTTTGTTTGATAAAATTATAAGCTCCTCCATTCTAGTTCACAGAAGGGGTGTTTCGTTAAATACCATTATTTGTTCATTTTAACAGACAATTTAACAATTTGTTTGAGTATGTTAGCAGTGAAATTAGAGTTGTCTGCATTCCCGGGAATAGTGTTTGTCTCCCTATTTTACGACAGTTTATTCAGTACAATCTTAATCCCTTTTCACTTTCGTCAAATTATAAAATTTATTACACATACGTTTATCGTTATGGTATTACACTTGTTCCATTCTTGCCATAAATATGGATCTACTTCGTCTTTTTACTACACAAATCGAGCCGACTTTATTTCTTGTGCACTCCAATGTTCACTCGTATCATACACCCGATGTTGTTGAACAGTTCGATTCAAAGTTCGATTTTCAAGAGCAAGCGAGTGGTAGCCATCAAGTTGAGAATGTTTGTGAACATGAAACCTTTGTTCGCGAACAGAATACCCATGTTGTGTCTGACAGTGACGAAAAAAATAATTTGGATAGTTCATCCGGCGAAGAATATGATGAGGTACCTGATGCATTAAATGAATGTACGTTTGCCAACTTCGCGACATGGATCCGACGAGAAGGTGGTGTGAATCAACTGATATCTATGCTTATGTCGGACAACCGTGACCCCTAAATGATTAAATAATAAACGGTGGAGGCGAAGAAGTAAGTCATGGTTTACTTCCACTTGTTCCTCTCGATACATCCGACTCAACTATGATTCGAGATCTGGATCACGTTGTGGACTACCCACTCCGTGAAGGGGCGATATTTTGGGAGAAAGAGGATTTATTTGCTGCTGTTGCACTTCAGCACATGGAATAATGTCTCAATTTCAGAGTGACTTGTTCTGACACTGGTCGGATTGAGTATAAATGCAGGCGAAATCGTGAGTGCCAATCTTTTCTACGGGCATCGTTCCAGACTTATGTGTTGTGAATTGTGAACAGGTTACATGCTAAGCACCATGTAATCTAGATTTATTGTAGACTGGTCCAATGAGGGTGTGTATGAAGGCACTCGTAGCTTATGTCGCACGTCGAATGCACCGTCAAAAATCCATCATAAAACTGAAAGAAGTTATGACATCTATCCAGTTATACTTTGGCTTTGAAGCAAGTTATAGTGTAGCTCTACAAGCATGCAATACTGCTGTGGCGATGATTTTTGGTGGACACTCAGACTCGTTCAAGATGTTTCCTTGCTACCTCGACATACTAAAAACAATGAATGCAGGTATAATGACTGATCTCGAAGTCGATTCAGAAGGTCGTTTCCAACAATTATTCGTTTCTTTTAATATTTCTCATGACCCGTGGGTATTTAACATTCGAGATTTAATTGTGGTCGACACGATTCACTTGAAAGGAAGGAACAAGGGAGTGTTATTTGTTGCTGGTACAATAGATGGCAACGACCAAATATTTTCACTAGCCTTTGGTATGGATCCGATTGAGAAAGATTACTATTGGATGTGATTCATGTCTCGACTGAGAGAAGCATTTACGATGTCAAGCCATTTAATAATCATCTCAGACCAACACCGGAGCATAGCTAGAGGTTGTTTATTCGGAAGCAGCTCATGGCATTTGTTACTACCATCTTCAGAATAAGATTTTTCGATATGGTAAGACGCTTATCAAGATGTATCATGAGGCTGTCTATGCATACACGACATATGATTTTGATCGTGCCATGGAAGGAATTCATCAAGCCTATCCTCAGGCAAATGAGAAGTTAATGGATCTCGGACCGAAAAAGTGGGCCAGATCGAAGTCTCTCGTTCGCCAGTACAGTCAGCTGACATCAAATATAGCTGAATCCATCAACTCGCGACTACTCACAGCACGACGTTTGCCGATATGTTATATGATCGAGGCAATTTGATATATGGTGGAACAGTGGTGTGACCAACGTCGAGCAAAATTCATGGCACGAGATAATACGCTCACAGTAGCTGTAGAGCTAAAGCTAGCTTCGTCAGAAGACCTTTCACATCACTTCATTGTTGTGTCCGTGAACGAAGACAAATTCAAGGTTCATGATGGAACCTATTAATGGAAAGTTCAAATCAGCAGAAGCGCTTGTGAATGTTGTGAGTGTCAACTCGATAAGATCCCATGTTCGCATGCTTGTGCTGCTATCAGGTATACTTTTGTATACTGTATAATTATGAAATTTATTTGCAGTGTATTAATAGAATCTTAATCTTCAGGGCTGCTGGCCTAAATTTGCTAGACTTCTTCTCAGACAGATACAAGACTAAAAATTAGAGGATGATATACGCCGGAACACTGTATCTGTTACCCCTCATGCAATTGGCGGATGGCGTCAGATGTGACCTCAATAGTTGTGTTGCCACTAATAATTACGAGGTAGGAGGTAGGGAGACCGAAGAATACTAGATGACCCTCAGATGCCGAAGCAAGTTCATCTAGTGGGAGAACACGCTGTATGAAAAAATGCAGCATATGTGGTATGGTTGGTCATACAAAAAAGAAGTGTCCGGGAATGGAAGTGTCGAACTCGCCGGATTCGCAACAATTTTTACTTTTTATTTAATGTAAATGTTACTATAATCTAGGATTTTTAATGTGTCTGTAATTGGATTTTGATAATTTAATTAACGTAATTGGTTTCGAATTTTATTGCATTGTCGAACATAAATTATTTCGAATTTTATTGCATTGTCGAACTGTTGGTCCGGAGACGAAAAGTCAGGTGTAGAGGGGGGGGGGTGAATACACCTGAGCTCTGTTTCTTTTTCTCAGTGAAGGTCAGCTGAAGCTGATGTTTGCAACTGATGAACAGTGCCAAGTAAGCCTTCGATCACTGGGGTCAAAGTGAGTCAGCTTCTGAGCTCTTCTACTAACTGATGTCAGTATTACGAAACTCAGTCGGAGACTGTAGTGCGAATAAGTGTTAGGCCCGGAGTCGTCTCTTTTGAAAATGCGTTTTTGCAAGTTAAATCTTTTGGTTGTGCACTTTATAAAATACGTTTTATGCAAACTTATGATTTTCAAGTCAGTTGAATGCTATCGCTTTCTGTCGGATACAGTACTCGAAAGTCTGTCTTCTTCGGCTGAGTCGTCTGACTGATAAAGTGAGCTTCTGATAGTCAGTTGGTCGACTGCGAAGGTATACTGCTTGCATTTGGTTCTTCTACCGATGACCATCGGCTTGTAGAGAATGCTTCTGCGAGGTCCGGGCGGCCGATGCGGGATCTTTAACCGAGTTTGATATCAGCGGCCGACGAAGAATGCAAGCGATTACACTGATGACGTGGGGTTCTGAAAAGTATCTTCAGCAGAAGATCAGTTCAACAACTACCCCGTACATGACTTAGACAAAATAATAAGCATTACATCAAGTCTAACCTATACATCAGCTAATCCTATCGACACACTAATCTACTGATATCAGCTCGGTTTTGGGATCTTCAATTCCATAGTACTACTATGATTTCCCCCAATTTCTTTTAACCCTAGAACAATTTGAGTATCAATCTACCGACTCATATCCAACAATTTCCCCCTAATTGATGATGCCAAAACCTCTATACTCTAACATCTATTAAAGATACTTGTCCTACCGACAACAATTTCCCCCTTAAAGCATCCGAGGAAAACCGATAATAGTAAATGAACTTCAAGGTGAGAGAAAGGCAAGATCGAGAAACCGATGTGAGTGTGTGTCGAGATCACTTGGTGATCGGTAGTGAAAACATGACACTAAAAAGCTTAAAGACAATGAGCGATTGTCTAGAAAGCGATAGGAACTCTTATAGATAGATCGTCAAAGTACAGTGTTCCTATGCTATTACAAAGAATTATAAAAAACAAAGAGGAGAAATCACTGCCGTCGTCGTCGAAGCTCCGAGTCTTCTTCTTGAAATCCGCCAAGCGATCAGTTGAGGGTCCAGCAAGAAAATTTATAAATCCTTTTGCGCAAAACCCGGATTTCCTCTTGATCTTCCGGGTCTATGCGGATGTAACTCATGCTGATAGGCTGCAGATTCGATTTCTTCTTCGATAGACTTTGTGATGATAATGCCTTTAGCAGTCATGGGAGGAGGATATCTTCTGAATGCAGGTGCTTTCACAGGAATGTTCAGTTCTTTCATGATAGGCAGCAACCGTTCTCCGAGTTCTGGAAAAACTTCATTAAAACACTCTTCGAACAGTTGATCGTAGGAATGTCTTTCGGATAGAAGCCCCATACATACAGATTTTTAACAAACATTTCTTTGAGAGTCTCCCATTGATCATTCGGATCAAGGGTACCCATTTGTCCACATGAGGTGCAGGAATCAACTTCATACGAGGAGTTCTGATAGTAGTCCTCCTGTTCCTCGATCCTCTGGGTATCTGTTTTCTCGGATCGGCCGCTGGCTTATCAGATAGGCTTTTCATTCTTGCCAGGTCAGCCATCCTTTTCTTCTCACGGAGAGCGGCTGCTCTAGTGTCTCCTCGTCTGAGACTCAGTCCTTGCAGCGTCGCCTCCCAGGTCGCTTGATCTTCTGCTATCTGCTCAGGTGTAAGAGTAGATATGGGAATACTCTGAGCAGTAGCTTTGATTTCAGTCGGAAGAGCCTTAGCAAAATCTTCTTGGGCTTTCTTCTTTTGCTCTTCGACTGTATTAATGACCTTTCTCTTTCCTTTGCCCCTGACAGCTTTGCCCTTAGGCTTTTTCGCTGCTTCACCGCCTCCTCTAGCCGACGCTCCCGGGTCCAAACTTGTCTTGCGGCTCTTGGGCTATTCCGAGGTCGAATGCCTCTTGCTCCGCTTTTGATTTAAACTTCTTGACCGGGGAGGAAGGAGTAGTGGATTCGATAGCGATTTCCTTCCCCGACCTCTCGCGGCACTGTTGAGACTCGTCTTCTTCAATTCGGCTCTTCAAGGAATTGAGCGATTTCGTCTATGTGCGCAGCTGAAGAGGAGATGGGGGTGGCTTGTAGTGGGAAATCAAGGAGAAGGACCTCAGTAGATGTACCTTTCTGAGTAGATGGTCCTGCCTCCGGAGCCTGTTCCCCCTGAATCTCTACGGCTGAGGGCTCTGCTGCTGAGGAGGGTCCTGCCTCCTGAGCCTGTCCCTCAAGGATCTGGACGTCAGCTGTATCCGTATCAGGTTCATCTTTCGCAATATCTTCCCCCTTTTTGGCATCAGCAATATTTGCCAGGGAGGTGCGGATAGCTTTTACGTCCTGCTCCAGTTGTGCACCAGAATCTTTGATCTGGGTAACTGTGTCATCAAAATCACTGACCAAGTTGCAGTAGTTTTCCCAGTCTTTCTCCTGATCAGCTCTAGATTTCTTCAACTGAGCGGCTGACTCCTGACGGAGTTTCAGCAGAGCTTGATCATTTGATTCTGTTATTTCTTTCTGAATGGCTTTTAAGGCCTCAGCCTGTTGCTTGATGGCTGTTTGAAGAGAAATGGTTGCTATCTTGTTTCTCTCATCTATGAAGCCTTGAACTGTTTTCATGGCTCGAGTCACTGCTCCGAGAAAGTTTTATGCTTTGAGCGGCAAGCAGCCGACTACTCTTTGTTAAATCGGCCTTTTGAGCACTTAGGGCCTCGTTCCCCCCGAATCTCTTTGAAATCCGGGCCGAGAAGCCTCTTTAGGAGTTGAGATGTCGGCGGCCAACTTACTTAGAGCTTCGTTACGAGCCTTGGTGTACTTCTCCCATTTGAAATGAACATCTTTGGCTAGGAGTCGATTTTTCTCACCTTGGCGTTTGATAGCCTCGTTGACGAACGTGAGGACACGGAACCGATGGGTTGTATCTCGATAAGAGCCGGTTCCGAGCCTCTCGCTCGTAGAACGAGATCAACCGCTCCCTACCGTACTTCGGAGCGGTTGTAGCCTCACCCGATGTGACTATGGGTGGTGTTGGGCTCTTCTCTTGGGGAGTTTGTCCCTCTGCAGATTCTCCCCGGTCCGCTTCCTTGGGTTTTCCATCCATCTCCTCATCTTGATCATCATTATCACCTTTATCGAAGGTGGAGATGGGGGCGGAGTCTGTTTCGATCGGAGCTCTCAAGCTCGATAAATAGAGCATTGCAGCTCTCAAATCTTCGAAGGACGCCACATCAGCGGCTCTCCGAATCCAATCTTGGCTTGGAGCTCTTGCTCCTCCGTCGCAGCTCATCCGGTGACCGCTGGGATTTGGTAAAGTCAATAAGAATGTCCCAAGGTCAGAAAACCTTAAGAGCATCCGAGCTCTTGTCCTTCTTGCTATTTCAACCAGGATCTGCGTGCTCGGCAATTTCTCGGTATCTCTTCTTGAATCTCAGTGCAAGACGCAATCGAGTGGTGTCGGTTGTTGTCCACTCAGCGAGAGGTTCGGGTGACGGTTCCCTCTTGTCGGACTCGTTTCCTCGTAGCCGATCACTTGGACCTTGTCCTTGATCGTCGCTCCCTCGATTCCAAGATTCGAATCGAGTAGTTGCTCCTCTTGAGTAGAAGGAGGAGCCGGCTCAATAATGGTAAGTGGCCGAGCCACTGTGACCTCAGCAGGTCGAGTCTTAGCCAACCTCCTCTTCTTTGGCACTTGGACGGATGGGGGGCAGAGCGAGACGCAACTCTCTTCGGTTCGGGTGGCCCCTTGCCAATTGACTTCTCTGTTCCGGCCTTTGTCATAAATTTAATACTCTTGAGATCAAAAGACTTTGAGTCCGCAAAAAGCCGAACGTTTTTGTACCACACTCTCTATCGGCACCGACATCTTGGTGCCGAATAGGAGCTTGCTGTCTTGGTTAGCTTCCTCTCTCCGGTAAGCGAAGTAGTGAACTTCCGGGCTTGGGCCTTCACCGAGTAGTATAGTAGTCGGCCCAGGTTCACTTCTACTCCATCGTCTATAATCATCATCGGTTGTATCCTCGGCTTAGAAAGCCGATCATAGGATCCAGTCGAGCTCGTCGAAATATGAGATACAACGTAAGCTAAACCCCGTGCTTGAGGTAGCAAAAGATTTCTCCGTAGCGCCGTCTTGAACACTATGTCGCTGCGTCCACGTGAACTTTTGGACGTAATCATTTATCTCCCTTTCCTTATAACCAACGGGAGAGATACCAATGAGGGGAGTTGAAAGGCTTGAACGAGAGCCTCCGAGATATTGAAGGAGTGGGTAGCCTCCCTCCACCGATTTGGGGGCAACTTCCCCGCCGTAAACAAACGAAACCTCTTCTCCTCCCCGAGGCAAGCGACTTCCGGTTGTAGTAGGCCTCCACAACTTGTCTCGGCGGATGAGAACGGGGATGCCTCGACACAAGAGTTGCCGGCCCGACTTCTCAAGGGCGCCAAATACCGGCTCCAAATATGAAAGGTCCACTGCTTGGGAGAGCCATCGTCGGCTCAAACTGAACCCGGATGGTCATGATCTCAACCATCTTCTCAGGAGTCCGTACTATCGCCATTGAAATCTGCAAAACAAATTGTTAGGACTTGAAAATAGAGTAAGTCAGTGACTATCAGCAGATATTAATACATTACCGTGAAATAGAGCTTGAATGAATATACAAAGAATGCGGTTTGGATGAGGATGTAAGGAAGATAACTGAATCGCTAAGAAAAAGCTCTAAGATAGGAGAATGGCGAAAAGTGAGGAGTAATCGAAGTTGAAAAGATTTTGTACTAGTTGATTTGATCTTCAGTTTGAATCCTATGGTTCAAATTTAATCTTTCAAAATCGATGGACGTCTAAGATTGAATGATATAGAGTGTATGATTACTTAG
This sequence comes from Lavandula angustifolia, assembly GCA_028984105.1. Lineage (NCBI taxonomy): Eukaryota > Viridiplantae > Streptophyta > Magnoliopsida > Lamiales > Lamiaceae > Lavandula > Lavandula angustifolia. The sequence continues at coordinate 6,195,590 of CM054823.1, read as the reverse complement.
CCGCCAATACTATAGATATACGTAATAAAGGTAAGTGAGAAGACATGCATTAAATGCGCGACAGAGAGCATTAATTACACAGGCGAAGGGTCCTGCTGACCTTCCCTTAAACCTTAAACATAATAAATGGTAAGAAATAAATGCTCCTTAACAACTGAATGTAAGCGACTGATGCATTAAATGCGGCATGCTTCTGAATAATTTAAGTAACGATACTACGCAAACCTCTTCAGCTGAACTTATCAGCTGGTTACCATCATTTATCAGGAGGATGGTTGTGCTGACGACCATGTTCCCCCTTGCTGTGTACAGTGTGCATCTCCCAACTGAGTCACTGTACTAAGTTTTCTGACCTGTCGTGCTGATTCCATACTGATACCAATTGTTGCTAAGTATATCATTATCAGTAGTCGGCTTCTACTGACTTGTCTCAGTAGGATCTAGCAGACCTAGCTCAACTGATAGTTCTCCGAACTTTGTTCTCGGCTAGTGGTTTGGTCGGTATATCTCGCCCTTTGCTTGTCGGTATGGATTTTCTCCATCCCGATGTCCTTCTTTTCGACATGGTCTCCGATGAAGTGGTGTCGGATATCCACGTGCTTGCATCCGGTATGTAGAACCGGGTTCCGAGTTATAGCTATTGCACCTGGTGGAGTCACGTAGATGGGCACTTCATCCCGAGTTATACCATAATCTCTCGGTTGTTGTCGAAGCCAAAGGATGCGGGCACAAGCAACTTCCTCGCAGCCCATGTACTCGGCTTCGGTAGTGGACGTAGCTACCGAGTGCCGTTTCTTTGAAAACCACGATATCGGCTTGCTTTGCCTAGGAACCGACATGTTCGGAAGTTGATTTTCGATCTATCCCGCATCCCGCATAATCGGCATCGAATAACTTTGTCGGTATTAGATTATCATCGGCGAGGATACCATAACCCAAAGATCGGTGTTCCTCTTAGATATCGCAGAATCTTCTTGGCCGAGTCTAGATGACTTCGCTTGGGATTCGCTCGAAATCTTGCGCATACACCTACAAAGATAAATTATGTCAGTCGGCTAGTCATTAAATAAAGTAAAGAACCAATAATAGCTCTATAATCGGTAGAGTTAACGAAGCTCCCTCTTTGTCTAGATCGATTTTAAAGTTCGTGTTCATGGGGATTTTGACTAGTTTGTTGGAATCACGGCCGAATCTTTTGAGAAGATCTCGAGTGTATTTGGCTTGATTGATGAAGATTCCTTCACCGATTGTTTTACTTGAAATCCAAGGAAATAATTCATCTCTCCCATCATGGACATCTCGAATTTCTCCTTCATCATCTTCTCGAACTGCCGACATATGACTTCGTTTCTGCGGTAGAAAATGATGTCGTCCACGTAGATTTGCACCCGGTAGAATGTCATCTTCCGACTTTATGCTTTGAATAGGGTGCGATCTACTGTCCCCTTTTGAAAACCTTTCTCAAGTAGAAAGTCCGATAGGGTATCATACCAAGCTCCGGGTGCTTGTTTTAGCCCATACTGAGCTTTCCTAAGTCTCGTACACTCGATGTCCCTGCTGAAAGCCGGGCGGTTGTTCCACGTAGACTTCTTCCTTCGATGCGCCGTTCGTAAAAGCTGACTTCACATCCATCCGATATACCTTAAATCCCCGATGTGTTGCATAAGCTAGGAAAAGACGAATGGCTTCCAATCGGGCGACCGGAGCAAATGTTTCATCAAAGTCAATTCCCTCTCGCCTGATCGTATCCTTTAGCAACTAGTCGAGCTTTATTTCGACAATGACGTTGTTTTCATCTCGCTTGTTCTTGAAGACCCACTTAGTTCCAATCACGTGCCGATGTGCAGGTCCGTCGACAAGCTCCCAAACTTCATTTCGACGAACCGGTTCAGCTCTTCTTGCATAGCAATGACCCGGTCAAGGCATCTTTTAGTGCGTCCTCTATTGATCGAGGTTCTTACGTAGACGAGAAAAACAAGAGTAAAGTGAGCTTTCTCCTTGACTTAATCTTGATCTCGTCCTTATAGTTGCTTGATGGATCTCCAATGATAAGATCTCGAAGAATGAGCATCGAGCCACGAACGCCCGAGTCGGGCTTCTTCTTCCGATACTACTTCGCACGGTCGAGGAGGTGTATTAGGCATTTCGAGTAGCGTTTTACGTGACCGTAGTAATTCGGTAAGAAGGTTAGGATCTACCGAGTTTCCGGGTTCGGGGGCATTTAGCTCGGGAACATTAATCGTTCCCCCCGAGTTTATATTCTCGGTAGAGGTCTCGGTTACCACAGGGGCTTCCTCATCGACCGAAGTTACCCGTTGTTGATTCCGTTCGATAGAATCAACTAGGTTAGCTACATTGCTTGTTGGGCGAGTCCGAATTTCTTCATCTTCCGACTCATCATCCCAACAATGCCTTGGATCTTTTCAGCTTTGTCATTTAGTTCGAGATCCCGTAGCTTGCTTGCCGACATCCTCGAGTGTTTGACTTTGTATCTTTCCCCGTTCTCGGTAACAAATTCATCAAAAACAACATGAGGGCTTTCCTCCACGCAAAGAGTTCGATAGTTAAAAACTCAAAGGCTTTATCGACTCGGGAGTATCCTAAGAATACTCCTTGATCGATTTGCTATCAAAGACCTTCAACCGATCTTTCCCATTGTTGTGGATAAAGCAAGGACATCCGAAAACATGAAAATGAGAAATAGAAGGAATTCTCCCTTTCCACGGTTCGTAAGGCGTCTTCATGTGTTGCTTTGTGTCGGTAGTGAGCGATTCCCGAGTGTAACAGGGCGGTGTCGGTAGCATCGGCCCAAAACTTTGAGGGTAGTCCGAGAATCTGCGAGGAGCGTTCTTGCTTGCTTCTTTGAGTGTTCTCGTTCTTACGTTCAGGCAAGTCCGTTCTGCCGAGGGGGTGCGCGCGGTGATGTCTAGTGCTGAATTCCCTCTTTATCGCAGTATGTCTTTACTACCGAGTTTAGAAACTCTGTTCCTCCGTACGAGCGTATCTTCTTAATCTTGATGTTCTTTTCCACACCGAGTTTCTTGATGAGATTAGGTAACTCGGTCCCGAACATCGATTTGTTGGCGATGAAGATGACCCAAGTATATCTCGAGTAGTCGTCTATGACGACGAGGGCATACTTCTTGCCTCTTATAGTCACCTGGAGAGACGGCCCGAATAAGTCCATGTGAAGTCGGTGAAGGATTCCATCGGTGGAAGGTGACGGAATAGGTGGATTGCTACTCTTTGTTTGCTTTCCCTTCGGGCACGCTTCACAATTTCTCGTCTTTGATAAACGATTCGTTGGGCGGTCCTCGACTTTAGAGTTCTTGACAAGCTTGTTCATGGTCTTGAAGTTCAGGTGGTCGAGTCTCTTGTGCCATAGCCACCGACTTGTCACCTGATTTAGTATCGTGCGAGCAAGCAAGCCTCGGGTTACTGCGGTATTCCGGTTGCAACATAGATGTTCTTCCTCCGCGAACCCGATAACACTTGTTTTCCCCGTAGATTTGTCAACAATATCGAGAAACCGGCGTCAAAGATTACTCGTTAAGATTATCACGAGAATTGATCGATCGAAAGGAGATTATGTTGAAGTCCTTCAACATATGTTACTCTTGAACCGTGGCGAGGCCCCAATGTTCGGCGTTCCGTATCCCCTTGTGTAGCCTTTGGAATTGTCACCGAATTCAACTGCGGACCATCTTCTTGTACGTAGTTGGTCGGCGAGGCTCTTCCGGTAAGTCATGTGTCTCGAGCGACCGCCGTCCACTATCCACGGGTCCTTATGCACTCGCAAAACAGAGGAATTTTTAGGTACCCTTTGGTTCGGTTGGGTCCTTACGGGTTAGTGGGTGATTTCGGAACCCGGATCTGTCTCGGGACCTTAGAAGTTCCAGACTTCTACTTCGAACCTTATCGGCTTTCTTCTCCACAGGACTTGGAGATACCGACTTTCTCGCTGATAATTTTGGGTTCAGGCGCTTTCTTCTTCTCGAGTCTTAGCGCTTCTCCCGACCACCGGGCTCATAGTAGTACGAGCCGTCTCGAGCCGAGTGCTCACACGGTGGCTCCTTGTACTGTTACGCCCATCCGACCTTCTTGATTCCCCCCCGAATTTGATCGCGGTGTCCCGGGCCGGAACCTTTGGTCACCGCTTGTTGCTACTCGGGCCGAGGTGTAATCATTTTCTGTTTGTTTTTCGCCTGAGGTGTGGTGTCAGCAGCTTGCACCTTTCCTCTGACGAACCTATCAGCCAGGGTTGCTGAGCTTTTGGAGGTAGAAGCTTCGTGGGTATAGCCAAGGCCTTCTTTCACAGAAGTTGACCGTTGTGCTCTAAGCATGCTTTCAAGCTTCTCCTTCGCTCCCCGGGTATTGTTCAGTCATCAAACCTCTCCAGACTTCGTCACTCCTTCTGAGTGAGTCATAGTCATTCTGCACGTCTGTGAGCTTCGATCGAGCTTGGCTATTTCGGTCTCTTTCTCGAATTGTCCTTGGTCGGGCCGAGATCTCGAGTCTCTTGAAGCCGAGACTTAGTCATAAGAGATTCAATCTCTTCCTTGAGTCTCGCAACTAGATCCACCGACTCGGTAGAGACCCGACAATCGAAGAAAGTCTCGATTCTCGGCCTTTACCCGTTCAAGTTCCCGGATGGTTCTCGCTGAACTCTCTGCTCAGTGAATCCGTTCCTCTAGCGGATCGTCGTAGGCTTGTACCACATCTAGAGGGTCATCTCGTGACCGAGCACGTGTCTTGTGTCTTTGTGTGAAGAAGAGGTAATAATGCGTTTAGAATTTACCTCGGCCTCTTCTCCGGCCATCGACGGTATTCGGCCGACTCATCGAGAACCGTCTCTGCGACCTCAACTGCGACGAACGCGGCTTCGTCTTCGTAAGAATACATGAATATATCCTCCTCAATTGAGTTGTCGGATATCTCTCCGGCTATATAGGCCTCGCCGTCTCTCGGCGAATTTCTTTCTCCTCGGCTCGCCGTTCGCTCTTTGAGCGGTGAGAGAGTTCGGGACAATCGTGCGATAGTGTCCCTCCTTCTTGCGGTTGTAGCGGTAGATGTTCTGCTTTGCTCTTACCAACTGAGTCTTTAGACGGACCGGCGACAGACTCCGATTTCCCGCATTCGGTAGAAGGATTAGATTCTTCTTTCTTATGATAGTCTTTCTTACCCGAGGAAGAATCTCGGTTGTATTTCCTCGGCTTTCGACTCTCTCCTTTTCCCTCTCGATATTTGAGAGCCATCGGTGCTAGGCGGTCGTGGCCTCGAAGTCTCGAAGACTTTGCTGCGATGTGGCCACGGCTTTGCTTGAGGAAATAGGCTTGGCTCCGATATTGCTGACTGTTGCCTTGAAGGCGTGGTCGAACTGTGTGTCAGCTGGAGCGCTTAAGCACTTTTGGGGTAGGCTATGCTCGAATTCCTCCGATTTTAATTCTGAAAATATAACATCAGGAGTTAGAGCATTTAGATCAGAGCGACGTAAATAAGTAGCAAATAGAAGCCACTTCTGTCGGGGCAACGCTCTCAAGATCTTGGTGTTCATCTCCTTGTTGGTGAACGACCTCCCCAGCCCATTGATGACATTGACTTGATTGGTGAATCTGACACTCAGCTAGTCAGTATGGCATTACGTGCAACTCGGTCAAGGTTGTGCAACTTCTTTTCTTCAGGCGTGAAGGCAGATTTATCTTTGGGAACCTTAGCACCAGTTTGTGCTCCCACGCCTCCTCCAGCAGCAAATACTACGCTGTCGATCATGGGAATGATCGGTCCTGACTCTAGGACATCTGACATGCTGTCGTGGAGTGACGTTAGGTGTGCCTCCATACGTACGCGCCATACCGTGTAGTTCTCTATAGAGAACATCGGTACCATCCTAATACCTGATATATCAGACATTGTAAGAGTAAGAGTATAAGGATGCTGAAAAGGTGCTTATGCAGTGAAAACGGTTTTCAGGATCAGTTCGAGAGGACCAGTATTTCAGAACCGGCGATCAGTTGAACACCGTGTGCTCTGATACCAATTGTTGGTCCGGAGATGAAAAGTCAGGTGTAGAGGGGGGGGGGGTGGGGGTGAATACACCTGAGCTCTGTTTCTTTTTCTCAGTGAAGGTCAGCTGAAGCTGATGTTTGCAACTGATGAACAGTGCCAAGTAAGCCTTCGATCACTGGGGTCAAAGTGAGTCAGCTTCTGAGCTCTTCTACTGACTGATGTCAGTATTACGAAACTCAGTCGGAGACTATAGTGCGGATAAGTGTTAGGCCCGGAGTCGTCTCTTTTGAAAACGCGTTTTTGCAAGTTAAATCTTTTGGCTGTGCACTTTATAAAATACGTTTTATGCAAACTTATGATTTTCAAGTCAGTTGAATGCTATGCAATAAAACAGTAAATGAACACAAGCGATTTAACGTGGTTCGGATACGCAAGATCCTACGTCCACGGTCCTGAACAAGGCAGGAGAACTTGTTGATTATTCTAAGCAAGCCTCAGCAGGGGATACTGTACCTTTGGACGGTTCCCTCTAAGTTATAGTCCTTAGCGACTTTACAATCCAAACCTAAGTTTAGAAGGGAGGGAATATTCTCCAACTGAGAAGGAGTTCTTACAACAAGAACAATTCACTAAATGTGAACTCCTTCAAATCTAAGCTATGAATCTAGCAATGAGCTTAGTCTAGAGAAGAAAGGGATCAAAGTGCTCTAGAGAGATGAACTACAAGAAGTGTTCTATGAAAACTAGTTCGTCTCTGGATAAGCTTGAAGGTTCTAGAGCGTTGTGAGCTTGAATGATTTCCCTTGATTTCGCGTATATTCCTCTTTTTGAAATCTTCAAATCCTTCTCTATTTATAGTTGTGAGTTGTGGCATATGTCCGTTGGAGACGACGATGCCACGTGTCACAAGCGTCCAAAGAAAACGACCACTATTCAACTTTGTTGCAGCAGGGCAGTTAATGCACTGTTCATGAGAGCAGCTTTACTGTGTAGAGTAGGTAAGCGTTGTCGGCTTCTCATTGGTCGAGGTTTGTAGTTGGTGAGTGTCAGAGTTGACCGTTCAAACTACCTCGTATGTCTTCTCGCCGAACATTTGAAGGGACTTTAAGTCTTTGGGTCGCTTTTACGTCGGATACGAGACTCGAAAGTCTGTCTTCTTCGGCTGAGTCGTCTGATTGATAAAGTGAGCTTCTGATAGTTAGTTGGTCGACTGCGAAGGTATACTGCTTGCACTGGTTCTTCTACTGATGACCATCAGCTTGTAGAGAATGCTTCTACTGAGGTCCAGTCAGCTGATGCGGGATCTTTAACTGAGTTTGATATCAGGCTGGCCGACGAAGAATGCAAGCGATTACACCGATGACGTGGGGTTCGAAAAGTATCTTCTCGCAAGATCGGTTCAACAACTACCCCGTACAGGACTTAGACAAAATAATAAGCATTACATCAAGTCTAACCTATACATCAGCTAATCCTATCGACACACTAATCTACTGATATCAGCTCGGTTTTGGGATCTTCAATTCCATAGTACTACTATGATTTCCCCCAATTTCTTTTAACCCTAGAACAGCTGAGTATCAATCTACTGACTCATATCCAACACGAACATAAATAATTTTGATTTTTTTTGCATTGTCGGACGTAAATTATTTCGAACTTTATATTACAATTTTTGAACTTTTATACATGAGCGGGACTTGAGATTTTTATTATCGAACGTAAATTATTTCAAAATTAAGAGATTTCGGTCAAATTTCGCTCACAGTCCTACTCGCAATCCCGCTTACAGGGAGATTTTTAAACATGAGCGGAACTTAAGGCAAAATTAATGGGATTTCGCTCAAATCCCGCTCCCAGCCCCGCTCGCAATCTCGCTCACAATCTTGCTTAAGGCAAAATTAATGAGATTTCGCTCAAATCCCGCTCACAGTCCCGCTCGCAGTCCCACTCACAATCCTGCTTTTTAAGCATGAGCGAAACTTGAGGCAAAATTAGTGGGATTTCGGTCAAATCCTGCTCACAGTCCCGCTCATATATTAATTTTTAATATATTAAAATTGTAATCAATTAGTCTATTTAATTAAAATTAAATTTATAATCAATTTGTTTAATTAATTAAATTTGTAATCAATTCGTTTAATAATTATATTAATTTTCAATATATTTATTTTTAAGTAATCTTGGTAGACCGTATAAAATAATAAAATAAATCACAAAATCAAAATTCGTAGATCCAAATAAAATATGTTAATCAAATACAAATCTCTAAATTATCATGAACTCGACGGCGTGTAACACATCTCGAAGATCATGTGAGCTATCAATCGACGATATACGACCACATTGCCAGGTTGGCTGGCTGACTCCACTGTCGGATAAGTGGCAATAAAACGCTCCGCTACCATACACTCTGTGGGTCCACAACGCCACGGGTCCTCCTGCCGTATTTGCTGCTCGTCGGGCATAATCTGCACAAAGGACAACTGCTCTTGAGGATCCTCACACCCGAATTGATTGTCGGACCAATAGGAGTCGTACTGTAAATAAGGACCTAACAACTTCACTAGAGGTCTTAACCGTCTTATCCTACGCCGTCGGTCATGATTATCTGCTTTTGTGAGCAAGAGAGTTATAAATCTTAATCTTCCACACACAAGTCGATTCGAACAGTGACCTAATGATTGAAACATAGACACGACATTAACAGCCTCAAAAATAATTTAAATAATTAATATAAATAAATAGTAATATAATAATATAAAGATAAGAAGAATTAATTTAAAAGCATAAATACTAACATATCGTGCAGTATGCCATTTTTGCGCACCGACAGTCAAGTTTGCACCGACAATATACTGCATGAGGCTCTCATTCGGCGTCCAAAACTGATAATTGAAGTCCACGTCGTACATGCCATCATCCGGTTGCGGAATGCATTTTTTCCAATTTTGGCAAAACACGTTCTGTTAAATTAAATGGCAAAATGTCAGCAATTAATTAATTAAATAAAAAAATAAAAAAATAACTTACAACGATCACGGTATGATAGTGTGGTGTGGCCAATACATCGATACTCCCGAGATTCTTCATCCTCCTCAACGCTCCCATATATAAATCCATGGTCCCGTGTTCCAACTCCTTACGAGTATCCTCGAGCTCGTCGAAAAGTTTCTAGGGGACGACAAAATTAGCAGCCTACGTGAAACACCATTGTCTCGACGCCCGGTGCTCACGAAAATTTTGGACGAGTATGGGAGTGCTCATCATTGGAGCTCCGAGCGGATTGACTTGAGGAGCCGTCAATGCCTATAATTAAAAAATAGATTAACTAATTAGTAACTATTTTAAAAAATCTAAATAAAAAACAAATTAACTAATTATTAAATAAAATTAATAATATGGTACCTGATAAACCGTATCGATGGAAAATGAGTCAAGCCAATCGTTGTGTGCAGACTGAGTGAGTTCAATCCGTACTGGGTTGGCGGACGATGCACCCACCTCGACGTAGTATGATACAGCCAGCTCATGATCGGGATCATAAAACCGACGCTAATTACCACCATAAAAAAGAAGTGGGTGAATGGGTTGTGCACCGTATGACCAGCTTTGACGAGGAGGACAATCCCCGTAAACAGGGTTATAATGGTCAAACAAGCTCCGGACTTGTTTCGGAGCATAACAGTCAGTGTTGTATACGCTATATCGACCCAGCGTCGGTGGAACGATCGTCTGATCCTCATCATTATCCGACTCGTCCATGTCCACAACCTTTTCCTCTGCATCAGCTCTCCGCTTCATAATTTCGAGCCGGTACACCGAGTTAGCTCTGTCCTCTATCATAATCTCAGGGCAGTACACCGAGTCGGCTCCATCCTCAGCCCCGGGAGAGTTATCCCCCATCTCCTCACGAACTGACCGCTCACGATGGTGCCCCATCGATATTGATTCACTCCTCACAAAGCCATGCGGTGTACGGTTCAGACGGCTACCTATCGCATGAGAGGACATAGAAACCAAACCTCGGCTCCTAGATCGACCAAACACCGAACAAAATAGATTTTTGACGTTGTGAACTATTTTCTGCCGTAAGGTCCGGTGTTCTTCCCTCACAACTATCCGAACGTCTTCCACAGTCAAGAACTGCTCGTGACTCGGCTCCCTCTATCCCGCCTCCGTTCGGACCCGTTTACTACCTTCAGTGGAATGGCGTTGCCTCTGTCTAGTTCCTCTATAACTCAAGGGACGCTGTGTCTGCTGTCCAAATCGATATAGCTCTCGTTCCCTTAAAGGAAATATAAGGGGAGGAAATTGTACCTTCCTCCTTCGTATGTTGTTGTAGCTCTGATTGTTTCTCCTGTTTAGATCTTCTGATCTGTGTCCCGACCCTTTTCCTTCATCCGGGTGGTCAGAGAACTGAAGAAAAATTAAGATTGTCTCTCTCTCTCTCTCTATCTCACGTTTACACACTCGAATGTATGTATGGTGTATTCTGATTATGAACATAATACTAATATATATAGGCTTCAAGAGCCAATATTATATTAATATTTGTAGCCCATTAATTTAATTATATCTCTAATGGGCTTCTACACAATTAGCCCATAATATAATTAATTAATCTATTGGGCTACTAATATTTATCAATTAATTAGCCCAACTAATTAATTCTAGATAAATAACATTATTAAATAATGTAAAATACATTAATCTATTAATAATGATTTCTGAGAGACAATAAATAACTAGACAACTAATTGAGCCAGATCAGGGATCTAATATAGGAAATATAGTAGGGCCTCAAATTAATTAATTATCTATGCTCAGCCCATAGCAAAATTAATTAATAAACACAGATTCATTCCACTAGAGAATCCGTGCTGACTTACCCCTTTATCCCAAATTGAGCAAGGGCTTGTATTTTAGACATAATCGATCCCCGTATTTAAGATAGAAATATCCATTAATTAATTAAGCTCACTGACAGCTTAAATTAATTATCATCTTATTATATTCCTGAATAGTACCACTCGACCTCATTAACACACCTGAACTTAATCAACCGGTCGGGTTTAGTTTGCTAATCCTTTCGAGTTCCTTAGGGGATATTATCAACCCATTTTATTAGGATACGGTTGCAAGATACAGACAACTAGTCTGAGCCACAAATAACTACTAACACCAAAGATACGTAGATCCGGTCGCGATGATGTTCACCATGGTAGGTCAAAGTGATAGATAGCCAAATGTGCTCAGCTGAAGTCTTACCAAGCTTAAGACCAGCTAAGTCACTGAGATCTTGGTTCTCCACTAAGGCCAGTTAAGAGAACACATCTCACTGTGATCCATCATACACCACCTTAAGTGTACCAGTAAAGACAAGCAGCCAAGACAAGCCACTTCTTATCTAAACTGCAGCTTAAAGCGACAACTTATCGTGAAGTTGTCTCAGCTGTGATAGCTGTTTATATCTTGTTAGTTCAACCAATTTGTGTAGTCTTCTGTGATACCCGACACACTACACAAATCTAACTTTTATACAAGATAAAGGATTACATGTGCAAATATATACATTTATCAGATAGGAGAATAAAATAGTGGTAATGACAAAAACACATTGTATACAAATATAAAACTGCTCCAGTATACAAAATCCCAACATCCATATGACCCCCTATAATCGTGGGCTGTAACGGATTCTCATGCGGAATGTAGGACACATGAAAGCGACCCGTCTCCTCTTACACTATGCCAATACGGGGTTTGTGTCTCTATATCGGATGGTGTGAGACTGAACTGGTTAAACAACATTAAATTAAAAATCATATATTACATAATATATACTATATATTATACGTAATAAAAAAATATAAAACAACACTGAATTAAATATTTACTGGACATCATCAAAAATTGTTAAATCTACACGGTTGGCCTCCATCAAAGAACTAATTCCTCCAACACGGGAATCCAGTTGTAGACAACCTTTCGGCAGATATTTCTCCTAAATCTGGAATAGCCTCGTAAGATCAAATCTACAATTATTGAAAATCAATATTGATTAGTATAGCATATATACCAATAATTGAATCAATTAAATTAAAAAAAATCATGATACACACCTGGAGTGACCAAACGGGTCCATAGAAATTATATATTTTTTTAAATTTATTCTGGTGTTCTTGGAACAAAACCACAGTAGTGTTTTAGAGCACCATAAGTGTAAGAGTCCCACGGGAATTGGTAAAAAGTCGGTAGGTCATCCACTAATACCAAATCCACGTGTCCACCACTCTCGTGTCGCTGTAACCCAGGACAAAGAAAAATAAGGCTAGAACATTAGCCACCTTCAAAATTCCAACTCTTCCAACTCCAAATCTCCACTTTCGAACTTTGTCATGGTGTAAACAGTAGACCGACGGGAATCATGCTGAGCATGCAGATTAAAATTGCAGGGCCCAAACCTTAAACATGTGATAAGGGCATAATAGAAACAGGGAAATCGGATAGTCATACCCGACACGGAAAACCATATAACTGAATCATCTCCATCTGCTTGAATCTCATGACACATCAACATATGAAGAGCTCTAGCCGCATTTCTACCCACCCTACAATCCATAAAGTCACCAAAAACTTCATTCCTAAATTGCTCCACTAATCCATCATCCCCGATAGCTCTTAAGATTTTTTTAATCGTATCTAATTTTTTTTGGTTATAATCGATGTCAATCCTTGGATTCGCATTGAGAATACCAATTCTTTTAAATACAGGCTGCACTAGAAAAATTTAAGAGTTAAAAAAAATATATCAAATCCCACTCGGCTGAATCGGAATTCCGCTCGCCGAGCGGGATTTAACTGCGAGAAAAATTGGACATTTACAGTCCAATATTTACATTTTACAAGTCCAAAATTTATGCCCAAAAATTCGAAAAAAATATACATGTTATATTCTAGAAGAAAAATTCACGCCGGAAATTCTTAAATTCGCCAAAAAATTAAACAATATTCAAGCTCCAAATTCGACTAATTCATGCTCCAAAATTCGACTAATTCATGCTCTAAAATTCAACTAATTTGTGCTCTTAAATACAAACAATTACATGCTCAAAAAATTATAATATTCGCGCAAAATTAACGGATAAAATTCGATCGGGACTATAGCATTCGAGCGAGACTAACCTGGTTGACCATTCTCGTGTTTTGGTTTTGAAATCTGCTTGAAACTTGCGTTCCGCGCGGTCTTGAGTGGAGTTTCGGTGAAGGGGCGAAGGAAATTGGGGAGAAAGATGAGAGAAAGTGACAGATATGGATATTAAATCCCGCTCGGTCCCGCTCATGGAATCCCGCTAACCAAGCGAGATTTGACTAGAACTGCTGACAATGCCGAGCAGGATTCGAGCGAGACTTTGCGAGCGAAAATTGAAAAAACTCATTTTTTTCCATTGCCGAGCGGGACTGAGAGGGACTCGAACATGATTGTTTATTTACGAGCGAGATTAGTTATTATATATACACTGGTGTGTTACTTTTTATTTTTTTCTTGACTAAATTCGTCTCAAATTTCGGAAAACACCTGATAATGATTGGTGTCGGTCAACTATTTCAAAAAGTAATGATAGTGTAAGTAAAATTAAATACTTTGTGTAGTAAAAATAAAGTTTGAGTAAATTTGACTTTTAATTTAGAGAAATGGGTATAAGGGAATAATACCACTTCACATGATGTATCTTTTATTATTTATTAAATTGTTGGACTATTTGGATGTTATTCAGCTTTTAATATGCTTATTACGATTTACTTTTATTAAAAACAAGGGGTTTTACAAAATACGAAAGGACTCAATAATGAAATACAAAATAAGTAGTGTATATATTAATACATATAATAGTGCAAAAGTTGAATTAATTTTTTTTCTCTATCCCATATTTTCCTATTTTCCCTATGCACCCATATGCATTAAAAACCGAGGGATTTTACAAAGAAAGGAATTAATAATGAACTGAAAAATTAAAATAATAGTGAAAATGTTGAATTGACCTTTTTCTCTCCCCATATTTCCTATTTTCCCTAGCCTATACCTGTGTACCCATAAAATCTACTCAAATACTATCATTTCATGAAAAATAATCAATTTTCTTTGAGTTATAGGTGCAAATGCCGTTTTCTTTCGTCAAACGAAATCATTTGAACACTTTATTTAGAGATTAATACTCTAACTTATATAATATTTATGGTTTAAAAATACTCCTTCCGTTCCGTTTGACTTACTCGTTTCTTTTCAGCACATAAATTTGATTGTGCGTAGATGAGTGTATCCCACAAAGAAAAGTGAAAATTTGTGTGGTAGTAATTATTTTATGTTTTAGCAAATGAGATAAGTTAAACGGGACAATTTAAAAAGGAATCAAAGCAAGTCAAATGGGACAGAAAGAGTATTATTAGCCGGTTCAAAACTTACTACATGTCATGTAGCCTTGGGGAAGCATAACTAAGGGGGTGTTTGGAGTAGCTGAAGTTTATTGATAAGTGCTGAAAACTGCTTAAAACAGTTGAAAGTAGCTTATTTGAAAATCAATTAGTATTTGGAAATAAGTGCTGAAAGCAACTGAAAGTGGAAAAAATAATGTTTGGAATACTGTTGATAGAAGTAGCTTATTGTTACTTTTTAGAAGAAATATCTACTTTGCCCTTATTGTTATTAATTTATAATAAATAAGTAAAATTCAAAAAGTATTCTTATTCTATATGTATTTTTTACTTTATAATTTTAATCTAATATTACAAAATATTAAATTAATATAAATAATATATAATACTGTAATTGATAGAGAGAGAGGAAGATACACTACTATTATGTTGAAAAAAATAATTTTAATAAATATTAGGGTTATAGATATTTTTGAAATTAAATAAAATTTTTAAGGGTAATTTAGTCCGAAAAAATCATAAGCAATAAGCTGAAGCTGAAAGTTGGGGTTGAGCAGCTTCAGCTGCTTCTCTATTTTTTACTTAATTTTAGAGAATCTCAGCTTTAAATTGGGTGTCCCAAACACCTCCGTACCAGTTTAAAGCTGAAAACAACTTTCAATAAGCTGTTTCAAACACCATTAATGGTCAACTAAATTTGTGGCATGGGAAAAGAACACCCCAAAACAAAATTCTGACTTGGAATTAATGTTGAAAAAGTTTTGCTATTTCCGAAAGGGAACTCTCCAACTCTCAGGCAAAATGTGCAACATGTGAAGCCTTGAGTACCATCTTCTAAGTTCCCATTTTGTTGCAGTACCTGTCAGAGGGACCTTCACACAAATTTATTACAAGCTGATGGTAATTAAGAAACCAAACTACTATTGTCCTGTGCATGGCCCTTTGCATGGTCTCCATAATTAATGAATTAGAGTTCAAATATAACATAGTGAATTTTGCTTGTTCTTGGCAGGTTAGATTTGACCCTCTATAATTGTACAACACAAATAAAATATTATTATTATGAAGTTGTGCATGCACTACAAAAATGTTCTGATCTATTGATGTATATTTAGATTTAGATAAAGTTATTAATAATTACTTCATATATATTTTTATTGGGCTTTAGTCAGGCTATTACATTTATGCACGGTAAATTGGCAATTAAGAAATCAAACTACTCTAGTCCTATATATGGTCCCCTTGTCCGTAACTATTAAATGTGGTCTTTTTTTTTTATAACGGGGAACCCGCAGCCGCTACCTTTGGTGCGCACAGGGTAAACATCGCTCCTATGCAATAACCTGCAAACCACATAGGAGAGTTAAACCACTCTAAGGTAACAGACACACATAGCGTGTCTACTGATAATTGAAACAATATATTCCCTTTTTAATATTTTATATAGCGTGCATGGGCCTAATCCACATTAATACATCTATATATTTACTAATTTATTCGTTGATAGTGTATTAATATTTATGCGCTATTTTTATAACACTAAATAGTAATTGCTGCTTAGAAAATAAATAAATGAATTCTTGTAAATTGTTGGTATATGTTCATTTTTTTTCTATTCTACTCCGTTGAAACGCTTTGCAGATTCTACTAGTATTTTATTAAAAAAAAAACTCATCAATTATTGCATAAAATCGTGATGTTACGGATTATAACAAACTTGCAAGTGCTTACATATTATAACATTACCTAGAACGGGAAGTTATTATTAGGGTTGTCAACCTGGTCAGTTAATCGACCGAATTGAATCGAACCAAACATTTTTTAACCGAACCGAACCGAACCAAAACTTTTTGGTTTGGTATTTGGTTTCCATTATTTGAATTTTTGGTTTTCGGTTTGATTTTTGGTTTAAGCATCAGTTAACCGAACTGAAAATATTTAATAATTTTAAAATTATTATTAGTATTATATAACATTTATATAGTTGCTAGCTAGTGTTTGGTATCTTTATTTCTCTAATGATTTAAAGACAGTTTAAATTATACAAGTATAAAATAATTTAACTTATTTACTTTTGTTAATTTCTTTTGTAGGATCTTGAAGTTTGATTATGATATGAAGATCTCAAAGAACCAAGCTCTTGAACACTTCTTTATTGTTTCTTTTTTAACGACATTTGAATATTTAGTGATAAAAGCTTATCGTTTGAACTTTACAAAGTACGTTATTTTCTAATGGTTTGAGCATCATTGATTTTTTGGATGACAATTATATAATGCGTTACACATATGTCAGTTTTGACATTGTAATTTTTGTTGTTTGTCAATTGTTATGCTTTTTTTTTTCCATTGAAGTTTTGGTTATAACCGAAACCAAACCGAATCAAACCGAAATTTTGAATAAAAAACCAAATCGAACCGAAATTCTTTGGTTTGGTATTTGGTTTTGTAAAATATACCATCGAAACTTTGGTTAACCGAAATTTCGGTTTGGTTTGGTTTGGTTATACCGAATTGACACCCATAGTTATTATAAGGATGACGATTAATTAATTAAACAATAATTGAGACCAAAGAAAATTAATTTTCAGTTCGGTTTAGAATAAATGCTTCGTTGTTTATTTGGTTTGTTTTCAACTTGACTATATAGCGCCAAACTCATACTATAAATGTAAAAATTGACTTCTCGTGAATATAATTTATACACTGCATTGGTATGTTTGACCACTATCATTCTCTTAAAGGTTTTTTTCCCTCGAAAAATAAAAATCTTTTAGCCAAAAAGTCGATATTCTTTTACGATCGAAAAATTGCAACTACTATTCAATATACGTATTATATATATTTAAAAATTACACTTAAACTAATCATATGTGATACACCTGAATTAAAATTAAGAAGTTGACTATACAAATATACAAAATGATAGTGTTTTTGCATTAAAATGATCTTAATATTTTAAGATTATTTGACTTATTCTCGAAGGTCAACCAAGATAAAGAGATTTCTAATTATTGAATGTGGATGTATTTTATCAACGACCATGATTCGGAGAAAAAGATACGTCTGATTGAATCTCATACAAGGAGTAAAAAAAAAAAAAACTAACCGTTTGCTTGATTGTGTGTCCAGGTAGATTCACAAATTGAGTTTCAATGTTATACTAACCAATAAATGTAATTTATTACTCATGCTAGAAAATACCCTAATTGAGTAATTGTTTGCTATTCCAATTTTATAATCAAGAAAGAAGAATTAATTGTTAATTACTACCGATCTAGTCCAGAACCAGAAGTAGCAGTACAATTTATTATTTTGCACTTGGAAGAATTTTAGGTAATTCGTTGCAGTAGTCTATAAATACAACGTAGACAATCAAACTCATAACACCTTCCACTTTGAGAAATTATCATCATGTCGTCCCAATCATCACCTCAAAATCTCTTTCTCTTTTCTTTCTTGGCCATTTTTGCTCTGTTTACTCCTTCATCTTGTAACCGCAGCCTCCCACGAAAGCAATTGCCCAGAATCAAAGGGATGTTCGTTTTTGGAAGTTCTTTAGTCGATAACGGCAACAACAATTTCATCCCAAACTCTCTAGCCAAGGCAGATTACTCCCCCTACGGAATTGATTTCCCTCTTGGCATTACCGGAAGGTTCACCAACAGCGAAAACGTTATCGACGTTTTGGGTAAGAATTTGAGGCTCCCAAACTACATCCCACCTTTCAATGATCCCACAACAACTGGGTGCAAAATCTTGCATGGTGTTAACTTTGCTTCCGGTGGTTCCGGGATTCTTGATAATACCGGTGCTCCTGCAGTAAGCCTCTCTCTCTCTCTCTCTCTCTCTCTCTCTCTCTCTCTCTCTCTCTCTCATGGTTTCTTGATTTTGTTACTACTAGCTAGGTAGGTCCCAAATGGTGAAATTCATGTGATTTTGTCACATGATTATTTTCATGTTATGGGAAGTTATAGAGTATTGTTATCATTATGTATGGAATAAATTGGTTGTAGAGGGATGGTAATAAAGTCTAGCTGCATTATCATATGACTACCCTAGATCAAGAAATCATCCTTCATCATAATTTCCCATTTCATTGTGAAAAAGATTGGATTTTTTCATGGGATCAAGAAGGGCTAAGGCTTGAGTAAAAACCCATTTTGATGCAGGGAAATGTGACAAGTTTAAATCAGCAAATCAGAAATTTCGAGGCGGTGAGTCTGCCAGAATTGGAGAGGCAGATGAGGAACAATAATAGCATGGAAATTCTGTCTGATTTCTTGTTTGTGGTTGGAAGTGGAGGAAATGACTACTCACTGAATTACTTTATGGGGTTGGCCAATAATGTCAGTCTTGAAGCATTTACTACTACTCTCACAGCCACTCTCTCTTCCCAACTCAAGGTATATTTACTAATTACAACACACACCATCCGTCCCAACGAGCTTGTCTCGCTTCTTTTTTACGTGTATATTAAGAAGAATTCTTAGTTGTTATAAAATGAGTAAGTTCCACTAAAGAGAGTGATTAGTCATGTGTAGGAAGTTGCTATTTTTGAAATGGGACAAAATGGATGCTACAACTCGAAAAGTAAAATAAAACAAGATAAATGGGACGGAGGGGATATCTTTTTTCCACTACTTTTGTGTCTGTGTGTAATTAAAGGAGTCTAATTTATTACACTAACATGATTAATTAATCAAGAAATGTTGTTTTTTTGGTCTATTATGTTGTGTAGAGGTTGCACGGGCTCGGGGCACGCAAGTTTGTGCTATTGGCAATCAACCCTAACGGCTGCAGCCCGATGGCTACAGCCCGGGTTCCGAATGAAGAGGGATGTGTGGAGACTTTGAACAGAGCAGTTCTCATGTTCAATGAAAACTTGCAAAAGTTGGTAGTTGGTATCAAGCCACAATTACCTGGTTCTAACCTTGTATTTGTCAATACTTACAAGATTATGAGGGATATCATTACAAATCCTAGACTTTATGGTATGTCGATTTCTTTTATTTTGACTACATTTTCCCTTCAACATAATCGTGGACTGAGTTATGCTATATGTTTGAAGGTTTCTTGGATGCGAGTAATTCTTGCTGTGAAGTAAGGCAGGTTAGCGAGGGCGGAACGGGTATTCTGTGCAAGAGAGGAGGGTCGGTTTGTACGAATAGGGATCAATACGTGTTTTTCGATGGCTTGCATCCAACTCGAGCTGTGAATGTTGTGATAGGAGACAAGGCTTTCTCCTCTGTGCTCAAAGCTGAGGTCTACCCTTTCAATGTCAAGAGGCTCTCAGAAATTTAAGTTTATGTTTTTGTATGTCAATGAAGCTTATTCATCTGCTCTTGTAAAACTGGTTTCTTGATAATTTTAATTATCAAATGGTCTAAAGTTCTGGTTCTTAAGTAGTTTGAAGTTTGAGCATTGAATTCTAGTTAGGTGTGCATGAGTAAGAAAATTGAGAGGAGACGAAAGAAAATAATACTCCAAGTCCAAAATTTTCTAAACTGACTAATTCTGTAAATCGGTTTAAACGTATATGATATTCAACCATGGAAGAGGTATATATACAACAAATATCATTATACAAGGAAATGATATACTACCAAAAATATATAAGGAAGGGATATCACATATTATATTCCAATACGCCCCCTCAAGTTGGATCATGAAGATTTCGAACGCCCAACTTGTCAAGCAAAGAATGATGTCAATCGGAACCCAAGGATTTCGTAAAAATATCAGCCACTTGATGTTTCGTAGCAATGGAAAGGGGTAAAATATAACCAGAAACAACTCGCTCGCGAATAAAATAGCAGTCCATTTCTACATGTTTAGTACGCTCGTGAAAAACTGGATTATTCGCAATGTGACATGCAGCTTGATTGTCATAATAGAGTGGAGTAGCAGCGGTTTGAGGAGCGTCAAAGTCGCTGAGTAACCAACGAATCCAAACGAGTTCACTAACGGTTGAGGCCATAGCACGATATTCTGCCTCAGCCGAAGATCGAGAAACAACTGTTTGTTTCTTTGTCCTCCAAGAAACTGGTGCACCGCCTAAGTTAATAAGATAGCCGGTACTAGAACATCGTGTAACGGGACAACCACCCCAATCCGCGTCACACATAACAGTAAGTGTAAGATCCCCATCTGCTGGAAGAAATATTCCAAGACCGGGTGTTCCCTTTAAATATCTCAATATACGCATAGCAGCCTCCATATGTGGCTCCCTCGGATCAGAAAGGAATTGGCTAAGGAGATTGACGGAAAATGTTATATCAGGCCTAGTTACTTGAAGATAAAGCAAGCGACCAATAAGTCGTCGATAGATGGCTGCATCAACACGTGGTTTATCATCTTCTCTACCTAGACGTAGGTGTTGTTCCATGGGAAAGGTGCAAGGCTTACAACTTTGGAGACCACTATCTTCCAAGATATCCAATGTGTATTTACGTTGACTAAGCACAATACCATCGGAGGTACGAGCCACTTCGATGCCCAAGAAATATTTCAAGGTGCCGAGATCCTTGATACTAAAGCACCGATCCAAATAAGCCTCAACCTCTTCAATTTTATCCAAGTGTGTGCCAACAATAATTACATCATCAACATAAATAAGTGCAGAAATGTAAACTGAACCATCACGGAACACAAACAAGGAGTGATCAACATGTGATTGGATAAAGCCAATATCTAATAAAGCATGAGTAAATTTGTGATACCAATTCCGAGATGCTTGACGCAAACCATATAAGGATTTCCAGAGACGACATACACGGGTATCGCCATTTTTAGCAAAGCCTTGCGGAAGCTTCATACAAACTTCTTCTTCTAAATCACCGTGCAAAAATGCATTATTCACGTCTAGTTGATGAATAAGCCACTTCCTTTTGACGGCTATAGCAAGGAGACAACGCACAATTACCAACTTCGCTAGCGGAGCAAATGTGTCATGGAAATCCACTCCTTCCACTTGAGTATAGCCCTTGGCTACCAAGCGAGCCTTATATCGCTCAATACTACCATCAGGCTTATATTTGATTTTATACACCCATTTGGAGTCGATTGCACGCTTATCTAGTGGCAATTCCTCGAGGGTCCAAGTGCCATTTTGCTCTAAAGCCGTAATCTCCTTTTGCATGGCGGCGCGCCAATTCTCATCTTTAACTGCTTGATGGTAAAAACGAGGCTCGTCGTGTGAAGTAATAGAAGCCAAAAAAGCCTTGTGAGAAGAAGTAAACTTATCATAAGAGATAAAATGAGATAGAGGATGTATCGTCGAGGTTACTGATGTTGGTGGGGAGCGTGAATGGTCGATGGAGAGTGGCAAATCAACGACGAAGTCGGAAAGATGTTTCGGTTGCACACGAGTTCGTGTGCTACGGCGGACAGGAGGTGACAGTCTCGGATGTATCCTCCACATCATTTAACATGGTTTCTTCACGTGTACAAACAATGGTCTCCTTGGTATTATCAAGATGGATATTATCTCCATGCACGTGAATGGACAAAGTGTTCATATCATCTAAAATAATATTATCATGCAAAATGGAGGAGGAGCTGTCATTTTGCATGTTCATGGGATCATGTGTTATCTTAGAAAATTGGTAAATATCCTCAACAAATACCACATCACGAGATGTGTAAATACGATGCTCTTGGAGATCATATACTCTATATCCCTTTTGTCCAAAAGGGTATCCAACAAACACACAAGGACGTCCACGTTCTCCAAATTTATCGCCCCATTTCGTCGTATTTTTAGCATACACAAGACATCCAAATACTTTAAGATGTGTATACGCGACCGGTTTTCCGAGTAAAATATCATGAGGGGTGCGATTTTGGATGGCCTTGAAAGGTAAACGATTAATTAAATAGGCAGCAGTTAAAACACATTCCCCCCAAAATTGAATAGGAAGATTAGCTTGAAAATGAAGAGCCCGTGCCATCTCCAAAATATCTCGATGTTTACGTTCCACCACACCATTTTGTTTTGGGGTATTGATACATGAAGTTTCTAGAAGAATCCCCTTTTCCGAATAAAAATCAAGCATGCAATTCGAACGGAATTCAACTTCATTATCACTGCGTATTCTCTTAATCTTTCTATCAAATTGTGTACACACCATATTGTAAAAATTGATCAAGTATGCACCCACTTCAAATTTATTTTTCATGAGATAAACCCAAACGGTGCGACTAAAATCATCAACAATAGTTAAGAATTAATGAGCACCATCAAAAGTTGGTTCCTTGTAACCCCCCCAAATATCACAATAAATAAGATCGAAAATACCAGTCGATTTTATTGAACTATCGGAAAAAGGTAATCGAGTTTGTTTTGCACACATACATGCATCACAACTAGTATTATTAAAATGAAGTTTACCCAAGAAGTCTAATTTTTGAAGTCGATCCTTGGAGACGTGTCCCAACCGTTTATGCCAAATATCTAAATCTTTTGCCACAACCATTGCCACTCTACCATCCTCAACCGGCTCCAAGTAGTAAAGACCATCGCGCTCCTTATCCACACCAATCAGTTTCCTCGAGTGTAAGTCCTGGACAACACAAAAGTTCGGGAAGAATGTTAATGCACAATATAAGTCATTAGAGAGTCTACTGACTGATAAAAGATTGCATTTAAAATCTGGGATATGAAGCACACGATCAATAGTCATCCCATTAGGCAACTCAACATGCCCAACACCACTAACCGGTATGCTCTCCCCATTAGGTATTTTGACTGGTAATTGATCGCCTTTAACCGTCTCATCAATCAAAGAAGAGTCGTTACTAGTTATATGATCCGTTGCACCTGAATCAATAATCTAAGTGCCCATGGAATTAAGCTTACCAGCCATATTTGCCGATGGACCTCCACTGGAGAAATGTTTCACCAATCTATCATATTGTTCGGCATTAAGACCAGGAATGGGACTCCCTGCATTAGCTTCAACGACTGTTGCATGTGGAGTTTGCCTTCGATCTTGCCCTCGCTGCGAACTTTCCGACTGCTTGAGCTTCACATCTTTGTACCAATCAGGATATCCAATCAACTCGAAACACGTCTCTTTCTCATGTCCCAACTTACCACAGTGTTGGCAACGTAGAGCATCGCGAACACGACGGTCTCTTCGTTCAGTAGACGCAATAGGCTTCCCTCGACGGTGTTGTGTGCTGGAGTTAGTATCCAGAAAACCTTCATACCCATTTCGAGAAATAGGCGCCTGAACTCCATAGACAGTGGCTTCTTGTTGGATGCGACGTGCTCCATAAATAGAACGTTGTCGTTTATCTTCGTCAACGAGATGATATGTAATGCTCAAGGACGGTGGAGGGTTGGTTGCTAATATTTGTGTTCTGACAACATTAAATTCTTCATCAAGGCCCATGAGAAAATCATAAAGATGGTTCCTCTCATGAACTTCCAATATTTTCTTCCCTACGTCACACTTACAAATGGTGATCGGCGAAATCGAATCCATCTCGTCCCACACACTTCGCAATTTCGTGTAATAAGCAGAAACTGTGGTGCCGCTTTGCTTGACCGTCGATAAAATTTGCCTCAGCTCATACATTCGAGGAGCATGTTGCTTCTCAAACCTATCTTTCAAATCCGTCCAGATATGATACGAACTAGCAGCGTAAGATACGCTAGTTCGAATGTTCTTGTCCATGGCCGCTTTAAGCCATCCTCGAATCATCGCATCTGCTCGTTTCCATAAAATCTGATCTGCCTCTCCATCTTTCGGCATGGGTAGGGTTCCGTCAACGAAACCATCTTTGTTCTTCGCGTATAGGAAATTATACATTTCCTACGACCATTCCGTATAATTCTGATCATTCAAGGCTTCATTCACGTGCATTTGACGTGGATAGTCAGAAGTCGATAGGTAATACGGCGACATATGGTCAACCACCGTCCCCGAAGTAGTTCCAGTATTCTGATCGCCAACTTTGTCTGTCATGACAGCGTTGGAGAAAATTAGGACTTTTCTTTCTCTCTCTCTCTCTCTCTCTCTCTCTCTCTCTCTCTCTCTCTCTCTCTTTTCGAGAATGGGAAAGATTTTGAATCAAAATTCTTGCTCTGATACCATGTAAATCGGTTTAAACGTATATGATATTCAACCATGGAAGAGGTATATATACATCAAATATCACTAAGGAAATGATATACTACCAAAAATATATAAGGAAGGGATATCACATAATATATTCCAATTATATTCCAATAAATTCCTAATCCACGACTCTTATACCCTGTTTGGTTGGCTGAAATGGATTGAGGAATTAAACTAAAGGAAACGTTTTATTCTCTTATTTAGTTCGTAAAATGTCAGACGGGTATCATACCTAATACCCCTTCACTACAAGAAATTCACCGTATACCAACGGAATTTTTCGTCGGTAAACTTTAATATTCCGTCGGTAAAAATATTACCGACGGAAATAAGGCGTCGGGTCAGGCTTTGTCGGTAAATTTTACCGATGGAAATTTTCGTCGGTAAAGTTTACCGACGGATTGCCGACGGAACTATACCGTCGACAGACTGTCACCGAATATTCTGTCGGGGACGTATCACCGATGTTTTACCGTCGGTAAATTCCGTTGGTATCTTTAGAACTTTACTGATGGAATTCCGTCGGTAATCCGTCGGTATTTTTTTTTAAAATATTTTTTTTGTTTTTTCGTACCCAGTTCTCGACAACCTGCATTTTTTAACCAACCAACACAGCACATACATATAACTATTAAAATCAAGTCAAAAAGCAAACAGAAACGGAAATATAAATATATAAATCATAAAATCCAAATATTCAGTATATATACATAAAACATAAATAAGTCAATCATAAAGAGGTGGCAGGAGGGGACTGATCAGTGCTGTCGTCCGGAGGCTGTCGTCGGCTAGAGGAACCCATCATCTCCATAAGCTGGGTCATCTGCGCATTCATGAATGCGACCTGCTCCTTGAGGCTCCTCCTAGCTGCCGACTCCTCCTCCAGTCGGCGCATGATCTCGGCATTGCTCTGGGATGACCCAAGTGAAGAAGTAGAATAGCGGCTAGCGGCGTTGATGTAGCCGCTCCCTTCCTCGCCGAAACCGTACAGCCGCTGCTTCTTGTCCCGAACCCCTTCCAACCGCAGATAAATCGCGTTTTTATCCGCGTTGAGGCCTTCTTCAGTAGCAATCCGCTCCACCTCCGCCTATTACAATATAAAAATAGAAATTAGTCAAACTCAGAATTCTAGAATAATATTCTATATATTGTAATTGTGTGCTTACATGAAGTCTCGCCGCCTTCATGTTGGAGAAGTCTCCATCTTTGTAATGGAGACTCTGGAAAGTGTCAAAGGCGGTGGACTCTAAGGAGCATCCCCTCTAAGAAGCCTATTCATCACATGCATAAACAAATTTATGTCAAAAACAAAGACATGCATGTTTGGGAAACAAGAATTCGACTTGCAACACAATACCAATATAGAACATAGAATTCGACTAGTCATACTCAATTTCACGAATATGTATCGAGATATGCATGTTTGGGAAACAAGAATTTGTGGAATAATATGATTGATGATGTATGTTTGATTGGTAGGTTTAGTTGTTAGAAAGAGATTTGTCAAAGAAAGAAAAGGGGCAAGTCAAGTAGTATGACTTTGGTGTTGTTGTCTAGGACTGACTGATTTCAGAGAGAGGTTTGAAATTTAGCATCCGAATTGAAGATGTAAATATGCTAAATTATGCTAATTTTAGGTTGGTTTATTTATAAGCATTGTTGCTCTGGTTCTGCTTGATTTGAAAATGCTACAAGAAACTTTTCATGTTGTAAATTATTTCACTCTACATGGAATTTTATGGATAAAATATATATAGGAAAAGCATCTGAAATTAGTCATCGAAAAAGTGATATTTGGTGCTGTTGAACATAATTTCTATTCATTAATTTACAAGCTGATTTTATATGTTGAATGCTGAATTGACTCACCTCAATCGATTTTCACTATAGATATATTACAACTTACAAGTTTAGTCAGATTTTATTTGACTCAATTCTAACAGGAAATTAGTTATTACCACCATTCAGAAATTATTTACCAAACTTGGAAGAAAACAATAACGTGAATTTCATAAAAAATCAGCAAGAAGAAGAAGAAGACTGAAGACAGAAATCAAGAAAATTTCAGACTCTCGTTCATATCATATCAAAACCAAAACCACTACGATATTTCTTCGAACTCATACCAATATTCGTATTTTAAGATGCACAATCTAGAAATAGACCAATTGGACCCAATGAAACAGCAAAAGAATCCAATGCATACTTATCTAAGCAACGAGGTTAACCATTTACAAAACAAGCCACAAGATTCCAGAAATTGAAGGAATGAGAGAAACTAACCAACAAATATGGTTCAGCAGCGGGGAGGAGACGGCGGCGGCGCGAGGAAGTGGCGGCGGAGGCGTTCAGCGGCGGCGATGGGACGGCGGAGCGAGGACGGCGGCGGAGCGAGGAGGGCGGCGAAAGGGGGCGAATTGTGTTCTGGTTCAGCGGCCTCGCGCTGAATTAATTTAGGTTTCACCGACGGAAAACTCTGTCGGTAAATTTTTACTTATTACCGACGGAATATTCTGTCGGTAAAGGTGTGTTCAAAAATTAATTAAATTAACGATTTAAATAAAATAAAATATAAATTTACCGACGGAATATTATTTTTTTATATTTTAAAAAACTAAATAAGTAATAATTTAACTTTACCGACGGATTATTCCGTCGGTAAAAGTCTGTTCAAAAATTAATTAAATTATCGATTTTAATAAATTAAAATATATATTTACCGACGGAATATTCCGTCGGTAAATTTATTTTTTTAATTTAAAAAATAAATAAATAATAATTTAACTTTACCGACGGATTATTCCATCGGTAAGTTTGCGACGGAGTTATTCCGTCGATAAATTCAGCTTCTCAAATTTCGTCGGTAAACCGACCCGTATTTTTTTTCCGTCGATAATTCCGTCAGTAAATTGCATAAATTTTGTAGTGCTTCCAAAGTCACCATACCCCCATATAAGGGGTTTTCATTTTTCATTCCTGTTGTGCCCTAGTCAAAATTCCTCCAAGAAAATCCTCGCTCCCTCCTCCATCAAAATTCATGGTCATGAATATGATAAGTGCAATTAGTAATTGATGTAGTTTTATTTATGTTTGATGACAATGCATGTTTGATTAGTGGATTTTGATATTTGTACGAACACAATTTTTTATATTTATGCAATTACATTTTCAATATTTATATGGTAAAATTAGTATTTGAAAAAAAAATATTTTTTAAGTATAAAAGATAATCTCTTGAATGAAAATGTATTTAATTAAAAAAATAAGTTGATTTTATTTTTTCAGTCAAACCAAATAGGTACCCCTCTTTTCCATTTGAAGTGATGTATTTTTCTTTTTGCAGTGTCCCATTTAAAGCGATTTGTTTTCCAAAAAAGGAAATTATTTTTTCAAAAAACTTACAAATTTTCTCATATTTTATTATTTATCGCTCCTATTTTATCATTTCTCTTTTAATTTCATTATTTTTCTATCAACCAAAGGAAGGGAAACTGAGGAAGAATTTGAAAATTGGAAAAGACCTTGAAGTTTCCCTAAAATATTTTTAAGAATATGTAGTATTTTTTGCAAAAAGAAAAAAAACCAAATGTATTATGAACATAATTTCAAGTGAATACGAGCTCTTTTTTTTTCAATACATTTTGCATGAAATAAAAAATTTAAAGGCCTCGTTTGGTTGGCAAGGATTCTGCCCCAGGAAAGTAATTTGATTCCAAATTGTTAAAATCTTGTGTTTGGTAGTATATGGAAAGTAATTTAATTCCAAGATTTTAAAATTCCGTGTTTGGTTCAATTTTAGCAAAATAGTAGGAAAGTAATGAGAATCCTAGAAATAAGAAAAATGGTGTAATAATAGTGGATTATTTTTCCTTGTTAAGAATAGGTATTCTTTTTTCTTGGTACAAGGAAAGTAATTTATTATTATTATTATTATTATTATTATTATTATTATTATTATTATTAAAAATATAATAATTAGATATTATTGAATAACAATATTATTAATTTATAGGTAATATATTTTTATAAATTAATTCAATAATTTATTTATTTATATTTTTATTATTTTTTATTTATGAAAAATAATAACTATTTTTCTTAAATATTTTTTTATTATTCTAAAAAATATTATTATTAAAATAAGTGAGTACTTTAATAAGTTTATTATTATTATTACTAAAGATGTTATTAATATTAAAAAAGATGTTTTTAACTAATATTTATTATTTATTATTATTATTATTATTAAAAAAGATGTTATTGATATTAAAAAAGATATTTTTAACTAAATATTTTGAATATTTTATTATAAATTATATAATAAAAAATTATCAATAACAATATTTTCGGTGATTTTATATATTTATGAAATAATAATATGACAATTAACAAATAATTGATTCTAAATATATTTTATTCATATTATTAATAACATGATTTTACATTTCCTAGTATCAATTAAACAAGTGCAAGTAATCTATTTTCTATAGAATCATATTCCACTGAATAAAATTCCTCAGTAATTTACTTTCCTTAATCATTTTTCTCGCAATCATATTCCACAGAATCATATTCGCTGATAACATTACTTTCCTGACAACCAAACGAGACCAAAGTCTAAACATTAGACTTTTTTAGAAATTCAATGAAATTATTACCTCAATTAAAAGGACTATTTATCTAAACATATTTTAGCATCTTAGTATCTTACAGGTGTTATCATACAACGGTCATATAAACTGCCAAGTTCAAATACTATTAATCTCCTCAAAGTGCTAACAGTGTTACGGGTACTCTGTATGTTAGTATCTTACTCCAAGTTTTGAATTTGTAATCGTAATTAATTAATAATCTTAAACTAAGTTTAGTTTAATGTTCAGGTCCCGAGGGTCGGCAAATTATATTTCAAAAAATAGCAAAACATTTTTTTAATCTTATTACAATATACTGTTTGGATCATAGGTTGTCCCCCACTTCATGCCCACATTAACTCATAATTTGAAAGTACATTAATTTATTTAGGAGTGTAGCTGAATATGATAGCAAAGCTGTGGGTAAGTGTCATGTTACCATCAACCATGTAGCTAATTATCCAATTAAAATAAACTGGATAAAGAATATGTGCACGTGGCCTAACCTTAGATGATTCAGCCACATTTATTAGGTTGACCATAGTTTCATTATCCGCCGCGGATTTATCTGAGCCACACTAAAATAATAATCATTCCGCCACGGATTTGTCTCTATTCTTTTTTAAATTGTTTCACTTGACTTATCATTTTTTTAATAAAAAATAATTAGTTCTTACATACCATTTGACTTATCTCCGTTTCCTTTTAACACTGAGATAAAATAAATTATTGAATATGGGTAAATAAATTGTCTTAAAAATCTATTAATCACTATATGATCCACCAATTAATATCAGGTGGTGGCATCGGTGTGGTGGATCATGCAATTAATGTTGTGTTGTTTTAAAAGAATTGATCCACCACAATACACATGACACCACCTAATTAATGAGTTATGTAATAGTCTTTTAAAAACGAGTTAGAATATCCGTAGTGGATAGTGGGTTCTATAAAGAAAAGTGAGGTTGTGTAGTACCTTCTTGGTCTCATTATTGTTAATTTTTTCTTTTCGGCATGAAAATTAAGAAAATTGGCAGATATGTGTTAAAGTGGTGGATCTACTTATTTAAAGCAATTGTGATTCACAAAACATATTCATTTTCGAAAATAAGACAACAATAATGGAAGTTCGAAAAGAAAAATAATTCGACTATAATGTGATTGAGTGAGTAATTATTTATTATTTTAAAAATAAGATAAATCAAGTGAGATAGTTCGAAATAGAAAATGAGATAAATCAAACATGATAGAAAAAGTACTGCACACCTTCACTTTTCTTTTTGAACCATACACAATTAATCACTTATCTTAAGTTTGGATCGAGAAGAAAAAATTAAAGTCGGGCTGAATGAGGGAGTATGAAATTGTAATTCAAGAAACTGTCGTTTCTTATTGAGAAAGTTACGATTTTGGTGCCTATATTTCCACTTTTTTTAATTTTTGGTGCCCATTCTTTAAAAATTGCAATTTTTGTGCTCATACTTCATAAATTATTTCTGTTTTGGTGTCTCACAATTTAACATCTATTTTTAACAAATTAAACACACATTCTTATAATAATATTATTATCAAAATAGTTTAATAATTATATATATAGCTATAACTTTTAGACCTCATTTTAACATTGTAATATTTGTGCAACATTAAAAAAAATTATTTACAAAAATTAAAAAAATTAAAAAAAATTATTACGTTATTTTAAACATTGAAAATAAAATATAAATAATTAACTATTAAATAAAATTAACATAAAGTATTAAATTATCCTAACCTATTATTTTAATAGTTTAAAATCATTATTATTATAAAAACATATTTTTAAAAAAATAAAATTAACATAAAGTATTAAATTATCCTAACCTATTATTTTAATAGTTTAAAATCATTATTATTATAAAAACATATTTTTTAAAAAATTTTACATAATCTTACAATTTTACCTTTCTTTAAATCAATATAATATTATTTAATTATTAAAATAATAAAAGAAACCAAAATTATTAGTATTTTTTAAATTTGAACATCAAATATACAACTTTTGAAGTAAGGACATCAAAACTACAAAATTTTCACTAAAATGGTTAATTACTCTTTCTTATTTATCTGTGCCCCTTTCCACTACGAGAACTCGCACTACCAACTCCACTCTCATCTCCTTCAATTCGATTCAGATTCGATCAGCCGCCATTCTCACACCTCACAGCAACAAATTTGTTCCGAAGAAACCTAAATGGCCTTCACCGTCTCGCCAGCAAAATCTAGCAAAACCCCTCATGATTTCTTGATGAATCTCCCATCGCACATCATCCTCGAGATTCTCTCGCGCCTCCCCGCAAAATCCATCATCCAAAGCAAGTGCGTCTGCAAGCAGTGGCTTGAATTGATCGACGATCCCTACTTCGCCTCCCTGCATTCCATCCGATCAAAACCCGCCGTCGCGATCCACCAATCAGAGCCGTCGAAGAACCTCCTCCGCCTCGTCGATTTCGAGGACGCTGGCGACCAGCGCAGCCTCGTGCACGATCCGACGGTGGAAATGGACCTCAGATCCCTGAGTCCGTTCCCCGATTCCACCATCGTCGTCGACGGATCAGTCAACGGATTGCTCCTGCTCCGCGACGCCAATCAGAAACACGAAACCCTATACGTGTGCAATCCCCTCACACGTGAGTGCATCGAGCTCGCTAGCCCTAATCAGACCGTCCAATACCCCAGCGTCGTCACGCACGGATTCGGATTGACAAAGAGGAGCGAGAAATACAAAGTTGTGCGAATCTTCCAAGAGAGAGAAATCGATCCTAGAAGCGGCTCCTGCGTCAGAATCCCCAATTCCGAGTGCCGAGTCTACACTCTCGGAACAGTGGAATGGAGGTGCGTCGGCGACGCCCCTTTCGCCTACGACAGCCGTCTAATCGGATTATTCTTCCGATCAAATCTCCATTGGTTGGTGGAGGATCTCAACGGCCACGAGCTGATCTCATGCTTCGACCTCGAAAACGAGACGTTTCAGCCATTATCGCCTCCATTCCAGGGCAGAAAACTAGTCGGAAGCCTAGGCGTTCTAGATGATTGTCTCTGCTTATGCGATAATGCTTCCTCTTTCGAGGTCGATATCTGGGTGATGAAGGAATATGGAGTTGGGAAATCGTGGTTGAAGCGATTTGTGATCAGAAAGATGCCGGAATTGATTGGGCCATCGTTTGAGATAGTGCGAGTGCTGAAGGTGTTGGGAGATGGTAATATTTTGCTGGTGTGGGCGGATTACTGTGTGCTCAATTACTGCAGTAAAAGTGAAGTTACACAAGAGGTTGATATGGATCACTCCAGAGGGCCTAACAGTGTTGATGCTCTGCATTATGTGCCTAACTTTATGAGTCTTGGCAGGTTTGCAATGGAGAAACTGATCATGTTTTAGTTGTTATGTAGTCTGTAGCTTCTTTCTTGAAACTCTGAACTATATTTGATGTTCAGTCTTTCATCCAAGGTTGAATCTTTCAGTTGTTGTAATGTAGTAACTTTCCTGAAGTTCTGAACTATATTTGATGTTCAGTCTTTTATTCAAGGTTGAACCTTTCAGTTGTTGTAATGTGGTTGTAAGTTTCTTCAAATACTGAATGAGCTATATTTGAATTGCAGTCTTTTATACAAGGTTGAATCTTTCAGTTCTGTTCTTACTGTTTTCTTTGGCCAGAGAGAGAGTCTTTAGTTTTCTTGATTAGATTCACGAGCTTGGCTCATCATTTAGCTGCATCATGCATGAGAGAGAGAGAGAGAGAGAGAGAGAGAGAGTTTTCTAGATTAAATTCACTATTTTGGCTTATCATTTAGCTGCATCACCAAGTTTACATCTCAATTCTCAAGGTATCAAAAAATTATGACAGAACAGTAAATTACACTGAGTTGTTGATGAACAAAGAATAATGCCACTGGCTAACATCTATGGAGAAACCATGGAAAAGCTACTCCTAACACACAAAACTCAACAAAAAGTACACAAACTGCTCCCTCATGCTCAGCACGAAAACTGCACGAAACGACTAGAACCACCTCTGATCTCAGGCTTTATACACCTTACTGAAAATGGTCTTGATGAATTATTGCAACATACTCTGGGTGCAAATCATCATTCTCTTTCTGTTTCCATATCTCACCATTTGCATGTACAACCCATGATATTTGAGGAAGTGCAGCATAATAGTCTGCAAAACCTTGACACAATTAATAATGTTTCAAAAACCAATGAAAACTATCCAATTTTCCTAGGATTAGATCGGTCTGATAAGCAGGTTATGGAAAGACTAGCAAGATGGAGTACACAGTATTTTGAAATTTCTATGAAATGATTACTTTCTCAAGCGTTGGAGCTACGGTTATCTCTTTTACAGTTGAGACTGCACGATACCGAGAAATGAGCAGACTTCAAAGTATAGGCACGCAAAACGCAGGCATAATATGATTCATACTGAGGTTGTTACGAAATTTGCATCATATGGTTTTAGCGAGGAAAAGTTCCAGCACTATTAAGATGAATGAAATGCCTTGCAAATGTGGAGGCATACCTGTAGATGGAAGCTTTTCAGGGTCTCTTGTACTATGCAAAACCATTGTACCCGAAAGAACGGTGATAAATCCACAGAGAACAGAGACAATGCTACTCGCGCTCTGACCTGACCAGTCCTGGAGCAGCACAAAACAGATTAGTCGCTGGCTACCTTAATGTAACACTATAATAATACAATTCAAGTTTAAATACCTTGAACATTATGGCGCTGGCAAAAATTGTAAGCGAAGTGAACATGGCATAATGAGTTGGAGAAACTACAGTAGTGTTAAATGTGCTCAAAGCCTGGAAAAAGCCACAACTGTGTGTAATTTTTAAGCCTTATTAAGATTTGAAAAAACATAAGAAAAGCATTAGCAGGCATATACGACTTATTTCATCAAATAAAAAGTTTGTAATTTAACTCAAATCTCTTCTGGTGAAGCTACAAATGCACAATTGTTTATTTGTTATCACTTCGCTCGAAATTTAAGTATTGTCGGATGTATAAAATGAGTTCAAGATTTTATATCTGTTTTAAGGAACATATCTTACTTATATGGATATTTACAAGTGAAATTAATAAAAAGGAGCTTCAATCACGAATAATGGGGATTCATGGAAGAATTGAGGATTTTCTGCTGCATAAGAGCAATAAAGTCAGTTATATGCAGTCAAGTCTTAAGAAACTATCTGTGTAGCCATTCAAATGACTCCTAAAGAATAAGACATGAATTACATTAATATTTAGTATAAAGCATCAATGAAATAAAAGTGAACCTACCTTGTTTAAGTATATTAATTGAATGACTAAACAAGAAGCTGAAACCATGGCAAATATCCAGGACTGGTAGTGGGCCACCTGACTATAGCCCTCCAGAGTAAGCTTTATAGCTATACCAGCTGCTTTAATGCTCATAACCTACAATAAAGCAGTAAATCAGTACCATCAGGCCAACACACGAGATCGATATATATCTAAAAACAATACTCATTTAATTCATCATTCACTTCTAATAAGCATGTCTAGTCTAGAGTGTTTGATCTCATTTTCTGCTCTGTTTACCCAGCTAAGTTTGAAGGTTTAAGCAAAATAGAGAAGCCATTTAGTAAAGGCGAAGCAACACGGATATTTGTAGCTCCTGGTTAAAGTATCAGGAACAAGATTTAATAGGCAACTGTTTGCACCTCATGGTTTCTCTTGGAATGCGTACTTAAGCTGGTTTTGAACATAAAAAGAAAGTCAAAATATGAGTTGAAAACACTAAACTTGTGTGTGAGGTTTTTGCAGCTAGATGAATGGCCGAAATCTGGAAATATTTAAGGGCTGTCAGAACTGGGAAATGTTATGCGATTATGAGAGAATTTTTTTTTCATTTTCGGTACCCTGTGGGAAACTATTATGCCTTCTGCTCCTGTGTGGGAAAACCAACTAAGTAGATCTATAAATGACGGGGATGTAGCAGATGAGATGCAACTATTCTTACACAAACAGCTGAAAATATAGTTCTCCTAATAATTTGAGAGGAACATCCCTTCTTCGAAAAATAACCCAAATGGCTTTCTTGGTACACGATTAACTTCAAATATAACAGCAAGAGAGTACATTTTACTTACAGTTACGGACCCAATGATAGAGCAAACACCAATATAGACCATTACATTTGTCTGTCCATAGTGCGGTTCACAATACAGAACAAGTGCCAACACCACAGCCACTGCTGAAGCTATGTACAAAAGGAAAGCTGGGCCACGAAACAACAAAAAGATATTCAGATATAGTGGTGTGCCCTTTTTACATACAACACATAAAAGTATTTCACTCACCTGGCTGTATTGCTAATTCCCAGATTTCATCTACTGAGCTAATACTATGTTCACCCGGTGCATGAAGCACTATGACAGTGGAACCAATTATACATAGAACACATCCCAATATTCCTAACCTCCGTAGTTTCTCCTTTAGTAAGAAATGAGCTAAAATAGCACTGCCAATAAAGTAAGAAATGAGATAAAATAGCACTGCCAATAAAGTAAATTGTAGTTTAGCTAACATGATATTTCTTATTACTAGTCTAGAACACCAATCATATTGGAAATATTTAGTTGATTAAACAAGTAAATGAGAGAAAAAAGATAAAGGATAGTAAGCAGATGTTTACCTCACTATTATACTTAATGCTCCAAGTGGGGTGACAAGGACTGCAGGAGCATACATGTAGGCTACAAAATTGGCAAACTCTCCAATAACCACTGCACAATTTACAAAAGAAAGGTAACAATGAAATGTGTGGATAGATGTAGGTATATAGCTTAGTTAATAATCTCCTTAGGAAAGCAGGACTTACTAGTAAACATGCCAATCCACCAGAGTGGTTCTCGCAGATATCCATATCCTCCTGAACCTTTATTTTGATGCATTCAAAATCATTAAAGGTCCCAAAACAGCGCTACAGTATTTGCATATGCGAATACTATGTATAGAAACCGTATTCTATCTCAGGCCTAAGCAACAACACCCACCAGCCCACCAGACCTTTCCCATTGCTTCCCATACGAAATCTACTAAGACCACCTAGAAATAGTGATGTTTCAAAGAAACTACATCATGCTACAAATGCAGTAGTAATTAACTTAAGCAGAAAACACATTTCATGGTAAATCCTATTCTCATCTCAAGCTGAAGTCCCACTATTTTTAAGATTATGTAGATAGCTGTCATTGTTACTACAAATCTAATCTCTCAAATGTCTTAATCCATGATCAAGTATCTTAACTGCATCCAGTGGATAAATACTATGTGTTAAAATGCAGTACTTTCAAACGTGAGGTAACCAGTATGGCCTGTTATATCAATTCAAAATCCTATATGGATATTGTTTCCAACCTAGGAAGAAGAATTGTGCTGCATTACCAATATAAATGGTTTTATCTCTACAATTATTGACTGTATAAAATGTCTATGTACACTCACAAACACGTCGAAAGACTCTCTTAGAGTAGTATGGTCGATCCAGACTCACCTTTTACAACATAACATTTCTCTCATTGAATATACTATGTCCAAAATTATTCATCTGGATTAGGTCCCATATCATCTTAATTTAATCTAATTATGTTAATATATCCAAGAAGCATCATAATTCCTTGTTCAATCAGCACAAGCAACTCAGACCCTGATATCTCCTCCTTATTCAGTAATTTTTAATTACAACCACTCGAAAGCCAATAATATGAATTCTCTTCCTCATGTGCTCTCAAGCTACCTCTACACATGACAGTAAATTACAAACAAACACGAATTATTACACGAAAACCTCATTCAACAAAAGTGCCAAAAGTTGCATCTTTTAACAACTATCTACAACAGATAATCAACTTAAAAAATAATCCAGAGATAACAGCTCAAATGTGACAATTCAAGCTTCAAACTTTGATAAAGAAAAGCAAAAAAATTACCGGCATAAGAGCCGTAGGCCTCGGCTCTCTGCAAACCCTTCTTCTTGATGATGAAGCTCGACCCAATAAACGCGCTGGAGCCCACGGCCAGCCCGAACCCAATTAAGTTGGTCTCAATCATGACCCAACCCGGTCAAAATCTGGCGATACAGTCGATGCTCCCACGAGCTTATTTCTCATCTATTGCCCAATTTACACGGTTTCCAGCGACGTAAAACGAAAGGGATTGAGAAAAAAGAGAGAAAAAACCGCGATATGATGAAATTTTTGAGAAACCTAGATCGTTTTCGGAAGGATTATTGTCTGTAAATTTTGTCAGCGTATGATTCAGCTACCATCCAACCGCAGGGTTGTTATTGGTTGAAAAATGTTCTTATAGGGCAGTGAGATCTCCAAAAGAAATTTTAGTTGGTAAACAATAAATTCTAAATTTAACTCTATATAAAATATTCTATTTTGATAATTTTTATGCTTGAATTAATATATTTTTAATTATTTAATATTACATTATATTCAAATATATTTATTTTTAGGCTTATAAAAACTAATATTTTACCATATTTGCTACAAATAATCATAAATTATAAATGGAAATTAATTTCATAATTTAGTATTAATGTATTTTTATATTGTAATTTTTTAATATTATTTTGATTTTAAGTTATTGTAATTTATATTAAATTTTATGTATATTTTTATTTTATTATACTCCCTCTGTCCCATAGAAAGTGTCTCATTTCTATGGGGCACGGAGTTTTAGGAGAGTTGATTTTAGTTGGTAAAGATGTGGGATCCATACAATTAATAAATTATTTAGAATTGATTTGTGAGATAGAGAGGTGGGACCAATGCAATTAATTAATTATTTTGAATTGATTTGAGTTGGTAAAGATGTAGGGTTCACTTCCTTTTTAGGAAAGGAGACACTTTCTATGGGACACCCCGAAAAGGAAAGAGAGACACTTTCTATGGGACGGAGGGAGTATTAATATTTAATATTCTTAAAATAAATTAAAATTTGTGATTAATTTAAAAAGAAAACAATAATTAAAATAAAAGAAAAAAAATAAAGTCCACTATCGTGTGAACAGTTACACCAGAGTGATTTGCATGTACCACTTTCGTATACCCTTGTGTGTACCACACCACAAGAGTATTGACATATGACATTTCTCATTAAATTAAGTGGGTCACATTTAACACATGTCAATACCCTTATTGTGTGGCACAAACAGTGGTATACGAAAGTAGTACACACAAGCTTTCGTGCACGTCAGGGTGTAAGTGGTTCCGCACTGAACCACGAAACTGATGGGATCGAACCAATCTGAACCGAAAAATATGGTTAGGTTCGGTTTCGTGGTTTAGTTCGATTTATATTTTTAGAAACCGATTACAGACGGTTCAATTCGCGGTTCCGAATATTTATGAGCAGTTCAAACCGAACTGAACCGATTCTCTATTTTTTTTATTTTTTATTTTCTTTCTAAAATCAGAAGATTCATGAATTTAGATAATTAGATCAAGAAATAAATAATTTACGATATGATTTGAGTTAAGATTAACCCTATTACCCTAATATATACACACAAGGGGAAGAAAAGCGAATAGTAACCTTATAACTATAAGTTCGAAACAAGTAGCATCTCTATAATTATGAGTTCTCATGCATGAATTAATCACAACCTCATACACTAGTGCCTAATTTTCATGCGAGAACACCAATTCTTTAATTTTTAGTTTAATCTTCCCTGAGTTCTCGATTGTTTTATAGTTTGAAAAATAAAAACATGTGAACCGATGGACCAAATCTAACCGAACCATTTATGAACGATTCGGTTCGGTTTCAGATCTTAAATACACTTTGAACCAAACCAAACCGAACCACTTCTATTTATTTGGTTCGATTCCTAAAATGCACGAAAAACTGAACCGAACCGTTACACCCCTAATTACTCAGTAGTGGTGGAGTGTGGAGTTGTAGGAATGCTCAACTACCGGGATTTGGCGGCCACGCTTGGAGGATTATGCCATGCTAAAGTCCAGTTAAACTCCAATTTAACGTCCGTTGAAGTTGCTCTAACATGGTTAATTTGGAGCCTAGGGATCTGGGATTGCTTTGCAAATTATTATTCAATTATTTTTTTCGCATAATTATGGACAATTTTAGTTCCTTTATTTCTTTCTTTGAGGTGAAAAAGTTTGTAATAAATATCAATAACATTCTAATAGTTTCACAACCCATACTGACATAAATGAATTATATTAAAAACAAACATGTGCTTGGCACGACCTATAAATAATTGTTGTATGTAATTTTAGCATAGTTGATAATTATAAACATACTCCCTCCATCCCGCTATTATTAAGAGTTTTAATTATATTAAGAAATTAATACAGTTTTCAATGAGTGATTGTTGGAAAGAAATAAAAATTCATTCAATTTTTTGCAGGACGTAGTTGAGACATTTTTTTCTATTTTATTTTTCATGTTGTGATTGAAGAAATAATCTAAATTTTCAAAAAAGTTAAAAATAATAAATTTCTGAGTTGGGACCGGAATGTATACCTGTTAGAGATATATTTTTGAAGAGAAAATATAAGAATAGGGGGTGAGTAGTGAGTAAAGAGACTATTAATAATACATTTTGTCATGTTAGGAAATAGGTTATTAATAGCGGAACAATTCAATTAGGAAAGTATGACAGTAATAGTGAGATGAAAGGTAATAACTACTCTTTCCGTCTCATAGATCTTGTCGCATTTCTTTTAAGCGCGGTTATTAAAGAAATTGTTAATTGTGTGTAAAATAGTGAATGTATCAAATTACATATAAATCATAGTCACAAGATCCTGTCATTTTAGGAAACTAAACATGATCTATGGGACATCCGACTATAAAACCGGGACAAGATCTATGGATAAAAAAATATAAAGAAAGCTTTGCGGTTTAGGAAGACTTTTTTATTTAGTTCAATCCATCTCTAGAATGTCGCTGTATTGGATTCGTAAAAGGTGGCTGGCGGCCGTGGAGGTGGGAAGGGGTTATAAAGTATCCTACAAACTTTCCACCAACTTGCATAACTATAAATTATAAATATTGTTATAAACTATATGGAATGAGAGAATAATAAAGAAGACGGAAAATAGATGTATATTATTATGAGGATGAAGATCTCTATTTATAGAGTACAAGATGGGCTCATGAGCTTTTAGGGTTTACATAATCATCACAATATATGATAATTATATATATATATATATATATATATATATATAATATTTACAACACTCCCCCTTTATTGACCATTCCTAAAAGAAACTGATGTCTCGTTAAAACCTTGTCAGAAAAATTCATTGGGATAAAAACCCATTGGGATAAAAACTGGTCGAAGGAAAAAGAGTACAGCTGCTCCACCTCAATATAGTCATTCTTGATCCTTGAGTCGGCACATATCGATCTTGTGTACCAATTTCTTGAATGTTGACGTTGGTAATACATTTGTAAAAGAATCCGATAGATTGTCTTTTGAGCGAATTTACTGGATATTGATGCCGCCACTCTTTTGGAGATCATGTGTTGTATTGACTCTTTTATGAATCAATCTCAATGACTCATTTACTCGTGTGTTGCATTGGATGCCTCGTTAAAAACCTAAACTAAGAAAACTCTTTGGGAAAAAAACTTAGAAAGGAAAAAAGAGTGCAACCATTTGACCTTCAGGGTCATTTGACCTTTAGGAGTTAGTCTAATCTTCAGGATTATTTGCAATATGTTACTCCCCCTTAAATAACAATCTTCAAGGTTATCTTTAAGGTCTACACTAGTATGTGCAACACAAGTTTAATTATCATCATAGATAATAGCAAGGAATATGTCGATATATCATTACTCTCATAAATAGACCAATAGCATGTTTGTCTTGAAGATAACAAAGGATGGTCAATACCATTTCAAATTCTCCAATTGCACATAAGTAAGGAACTTATGGTCCTCATCTTTGTTATCTTCTATAGGTCTAAATGACTCTTCATCCACATCAAGTGATTGAATCAACCATTAGATAGATATGTGGATGCGATACAATGAAATCTCTTTAAAGACATTTTAGGTAGGTCGACTAGCGTAATTCCATCAGGGAGATGCTCGATCTACAGGTCGAGACAATTATTAGTTCAACCCAAGTCTTTTGATTCTAACTCCGTCTTTAGGCATGAGTTGATCTCATCAAGTACTTCTGTACATAATGATTCACATATCTTCTTCAGTAGGAATTTGGAGTGACGTGTTCTAATTTTGTATTCTGGGGACTTCTTATCTCTTAGTACCAATAAATCTCTCACGCTTCTGGCATCAATGAGAATTAATTGATTTATTTTGTCTATGAGAAACTTCAGTTCTTTCATGGTGCATATACAACAGGTATATGAGATTTTAGTCACTCCTTTTGCACTAAATAATTTGATGAACTTCTTGTTCATAGTGCGTGAATCTAAATAATTAATCCAACGAGATATTTGCGATATTCTATCATTTATATTTCATATCCCCCTAATGCCGACAAAGATGTGAGTTGTACTATAAAATCAACATTTCAATGAATAAAATAATCCATAATGATTTGCTCTATGTAAGTCATTTGGACGGAGTATACATATAAGTACTATACTCTTTAGGAGTTTCAATCAAATTCAAGTCATCATTTATATTCCCTTATGTTAAGGAATACTCGTCTTTCTTATTATATCATATATACCTTTACTATTTCAGCCGTTACAATGACTTTTGTAGTCTAATTGAAAACATCTTTTTGACTTACATGCTTTGAGCAAGTTAAATCCTTCAGGGATCTTCATATATATGTCATTATCTAGTGAATCATATT
Source organism: Lavandula angustifolia (assembly GCA_028984105.1). NCBI lineage: Eukaryota > Viridiplantae > Streptophyta > Magnoliopsida > Lamiales > Lamiaceae > Lavandula > Lavandula angustifolia. The sequence goes on along the minus strand of CM054823.1, from coordinate 6,153,506 downwards.
GATAGATATTTACTACATCCATAAGGCGCGTAACAAGCCTTTTGTGACAAAAGTAGATTAATCAAATTCTAAAATACAATGGCGCCTATTATGGGAGAGTACATAATTAATTCCTGGTCTTTGAGAGAAACATTATGTTACGAGTATTGCCCTATATCTCGTAATTTTTCATTTCTCTTTGTAACAAAGACACATTTGTATCCTTCGGGGATATATTTTACGGAATTTGGAACTACATGTCCAAATATTTCCGACTTTCTAAGTAATATTAATTCACCTTATATGACTTTGTTCCTCTTTGGCCAATTATTTCAATCTTGACAATTTTTTATAGATCGTCGTTGATGATCCCCTTTTATCATTTCAAGAGTCATTAAAAGGTGAAAATCCCGTCGTGCGTCCACGAAGATATTTGATCTCTCCAATATTTTGAGATCTCAGTATTTTCAGACGCTTGTAGTTCTTTAGGAACTTCATTTGATTGATTAATCATTATCGTCATTGTTTGGTTCATATATTGTGCCCCTTTTCTTAGACACAAAATTTCTTTTAGAACCAATTGGTCGACCATATTTTTGACGAATTTTATATTCATTTGCTACCATTTGTACTTGTCCTTCAGAGACAATAATTCTGGTAAGGGGCATTTGCAGCAAATGTATGACATTGTCACTTCTTATATATATACACAAAAACATCAAGAAGTTGGTTTGCAATCTTTTGCAAGTGAGTCTTTTGACTTCTTGTTCACATTGATTACTTCTGGAATCTAAATGTGACTAGTTTGTTCTTGTGCTTTTTGTGGATGTAGATTTCACATTGATTACTTCAAGAATCAGAATGTGACATATGTTTCATCTAATGTTGGAAATGTTATTTCATCATAATAACAATCTTAATGTGAGACTCGTTTTTATACAGACAAATAACATTTTGAGTATGAATATGAGCAACTAATTATTCGATCTCAATTCTAAAGCTATATAATATAAATCATCTTCAGGAGGAACTTAGAGTTTAATAAACTCACTCGTTTTATCAAGGAAAATCTTCTTGATGAAATTGAGATCTTTATTTTTCAAATGGTAGTTCTAGCAAGTACTACATTTCTTCTAGAAATAGAGCATTCATGGAAATTAAGAGATTATTCAGGATCTCTCTGCAGCGCCCATATGAATTTTCAATTATGTTGTGCATCATAGTTGCTTGTAGATGTCAAAATTTATCATTTCAAAGCATAAAACTCTTTCGAACTTCCGGTTTATGACATGTTTTGTCTCACTTGTTTTTATGAATGTGTAATACATTAAAGGTGGTAGTGTGATAACTTTTCTTTTGTTTGCTTCCGGCTTAGTACAAAAGAATCACTACCTTCTTATATAATTTCAATATGCTATCCATTGCAGCGGATAACCTTAAAACTTATTACGTGTCTTCTAGACTTACTAGATTAAAGAGCATGCTCAATAGTTAATTTAGATCATTTGATAGAATGATACAAGCTCTTCGGGAGCCTTTAATGATGTTCGATGCACTAGATTTTAAAATCTTACAGTTTAAGATGCATCTACTCATATTGAGATTTAGGGAGGACAAACAATTAATGTATTGACGCAATCCTGCTGGGATGCTTCTTTTCATTCTATTATTATCTCCCTCATGCCTCTTATTGGCAGATAAGCATCGATATCAATAGTGCATTAATGTCAACAAGACATAAATAATATTTTTCATTCATGAATAACATATATCATCGAAAGTACGAGTTGCTCTTTAAGAGCATTTAATATTCTTCTAGAATATAATTGATGCTACTGCATGAGCAAAAGTTGAGGCACGTGATAGTAATGTTCATATCACAATATGGTCATTCTTCAGGAATGTAATTGTGCTACTTCCAGAGTAACAATTTAGTGTATTCAAGATAAATGAAATCAATATATTACAAATTTTGAGATCTGCCGGATTTCACAACTATTCTTGAAAAGAAATTAAGCAACAATAGATATTGGAAATGCAATTGTCAAACATAGATGAGCTCTTTCTACCACTCCATGTAATCTTGTAATACTTTAAATTACAACATACCTTTATATTTATATTGTTCTTTTGGAACATGCAATATTCATCAAGAATATTATTTGTGCTACTTCAGGAGCAACAATTAAAGTATGGTTGTTGTAATATATGATTTCAAAATGACAGGTTTTAGTTGTTCCAAGAACATATAGAGTTGATTGTGCTATTTCAAGAGTAACAATTGAAGTTATGAACAAATAGAATTTGCCAAAATCAAGAGCTTGAATTGTTCTTCAAGAACATGTAGTATTCTTCAGGAATACAAATTGTGCTACTTCAGGAGCAACAATTTTAGTCTAGTTACTTCAGGCGAAAGGTTAATATTTTCGAAAAACCCAATTATTCTTCAGGATCGTATAGTGTTCTTTTGGGATATCAATTGTGTTACTTTAGGAGCAACAACAATAACAATTTAAGAACCAAGATTCGTCCATCAATAAGATATATTGTATGAATTGCTCAATACGTAATATTCTTCAGGAATATTAATTGTCTGCTACTTCTGGAGCAACAATTAAATTATTTCAATAAATAAATTCAATTGCTCTTTAAGAGCTTATGATGTAACACCCCAAATTTTCAATATAAAACGCATTGCATATCTATTCATGCATGTTATCAAGTGTTTTAGTATTGTAAGTCGCGCCCTAGAAATTTAAATGAAAATTAAAGCATCTATCATATTTGTCATTAAAACATTTTTGTTATGTAAATTTATTTTGAACATTGAATGTGTTTATTTATATCATATTATGATTATATTGTTTATTATCGAGATATAAATAATGATAGAATTATGAGGCAAAAATAATATTTATTTATTTTGAATTTCCTAAACCTACTAGGATTCATGAAAGATTATAATACTCCCTCCGTTCCACTCCATTAGTCCACTTTCTTTTCGGCACGGAGATTAAGAAAGGTGTTTGTTGTGTGTAAAGTAGTATAAAGTAGTGGGGTCCACTAGAATATATAAGAGTGTTATTTTAAGTTAAAAAGGGAAAGTTGACTAATGGAGTGTAACAGAGGAAATATTTTATATTTGTGTGAAATAATTAGGAGATAATTTTATATTAAATTTTATGATTAAAATAGATATTTTATGTATGATATTCATATTTTAGTATCAATTTTAATTGTGTCTATATCATAATCCAACTATGATTGAATCTCTTAAATAGTAAGTGATAGAATAAATTATATATAAAAGATAAAAGGACGAAAATAATTAAGGATAAAATATATTTGATACCTTTTATGATTAGGGATCTTTAGATAATTTATTCTAAGCCTATAAATACCCCTTAGTCGCTCATAATATAGGATCCCATAAAATTTTCGAAAATATGCCAGCATATCTGCGAACTATTTCAAGAATTATGTACACATCTTCCCATCGTCATATCATCGTGAAAATTTTGGATCGTCTTCCTATGTATGTCTAATATACACTATAATTTTTGTAGAATTTTACAAGCATGATAAGTATTTTTTTTAATTTTTTATTCGTAACCTGCCAGTTTTTGACAGCATGTTCATGAGCTTGATAGGAAAATTGTTTTCCATGTTTTCTTTATGTTATTTTCAACCATGCTGAATTTTAATAGGATATAATCTATGTTAGGCCATTCATGTTAAAAATATAGAATTTTTAGGATACGTTTACTATTTATTTGTTAATTTGTTTCTTGATATGCCAAATTCTTTTGTCAACATGCATGTAGATTGAAAAACAAAAGTTCTCATGTTACTATTAAATGAATTCTTGATCATGATAAGTTTTATTGTGATAGAATATATAATATGCTGTTCATGTTAGAGATCTATAATTTTATGACAATACTTTATGATTTTATTAATTTATTTCATGAATTGCCGAATTACTCGATGAATGAATGAATTCTCAGTAGAAATAAGATTGTGTTTAATATACTTAAGATTATTACTATTTGAAATCGTTAAAAATACATGTTAATAAGTAGATTATGTATAATATGCATTGTTCGATTATTAAGATCTATTTGTATTTATGAATTATTGAAATTGTTGGTGCATGCATGACTTTCCATATAGAGTTATTAAGATATATTTCCATGTATAGGATCGGCGCGCAGGACTTAAACATTGATATCCATTTTTTTCTCATTCACTCAAATGGTTAAGGTGGGATTTTTCTTTATCCTTATTACATACTATACAGTTTTTCTCATGCGTTATTCAGTACAGGCAGAGCCTTCGGGCTATTCACGCAGTAAAACCTTCGGGTTAGCCTTCGGGCAATTTCATGCAGTAAAACCTTCAGGTTAGCCTTTGGGCAATTCACGCAGTAAAATCTTCGGGTTAGCCTTTGGGCAATACAAGCAGTAAAACCTTCGGGTTAGCCCTCGGGCATTCACACAGTAAAACTTTCGGGTTAAGCCTCCGGCTGGCATGCCTAATTTCTCATGTTAAATTCTTTATAGTTTATAAATTGGATAATGTTTGATCCCACTGAGTAGTCGTACTCACCCCCTCTATATTTTCACTTTTTCAAATCATGGTCTGACAGATGCTTGAGGTGGCGGATGGTGATGGTCACATGAAAAAGGAATTATGAATTTATTTTTACAATATTAATTTAGTTTTATCATGAACTAAGCACTTTCTTTCCATTGCATTTTCCGAAAACTAGTAGTCGCATGTGTTTTTATTTTTAAGACTCCCGCTGTTTAAGAAATTTTGCACTGAACTTTCCTTTTTATGAAAAGATTTGTTAAAGTTATTTTAAAAATTAAATCTAATGCCAAAGTTTATGCATGTGGTGACGTCCCTTAAAAAGTTATGAAAATTGGGGCGTTACAGATTGGTATCAGAGCAGGTCTACTTTCCTGTAGACTTGTTTCATGTTATGCAGGAAATTGACCATCATCACTGCCTCAACATCGTGCCGGCGAGGTAAGAAAGATTTTCTAAGTTAATTTTGAAGCATAATATTGAAAGCTTGTTTTTCTATCATGACACGAGCATGATTCGAGTAAATTATGTAAAACATTTAAAGTCCTCGAAGATGTTGCCTTAAGAATATGAACCTAGAGGCCTTACATAGTTGAATTTTATTTGAACAGTAGGGAGATGCCTCCAAGAAGACAACCCAATAACAATGATAGTGGAAGGACATGAAATAACCCTCCGGAGAACCTTAGCAATGTACAACTGTTGGAGGCTATGAGGGAAATGTTCCTGCAACGCCAAGGAGGAGACCCAATGGTGAATGATTTTAGGACGATGTCACCCCTATTCTTAAGAGGAATGAAGGACCCGTTTTTGTGGAGGAGTGGATTGGTGATCTGGAGCGGATCTTCGAGCACCTAGGATGCACTGATGCTCAAAAAGTGACATGCGCGAAGTATCAACTGGCCCAAGACGCGCGACAATGGTGGAATTCTCGACTTCGAACTATGGCGCCAGAGCAGCAGCAGAACATGACTTGGGATTTCTTCAAGACACAGCTCTTGAACAAGTTTTTCCCAGAATCTGTCCGAAGGGAAAAGAAGGTGGAGTTTATGACCATAAAATAAGAGAATAGATCAATTGTGGACTACGAGCGTCATTTCACTCAGCTCTCTCAGTTTGCGCCTGATTTGGTAGATACCGAACAGAAGAAGATGGAGATTTTCGAGAGCGGGCTGCATGATGAAATAGGTGGCATATTAGCTGGTCATGAGATTACAACTTTTGATGTGTCGGTGCAGAAAGCCCAAGCAATCGCCAAACGTAAGAAGCTTGATGGACCGTCATCTAGACCGCCTATCACTACTGGAAAGAGACGATGTGAGGATAACAGGAATCAAGGTTATGAAAAGAAGCAGAAGCAAGTGGTTCCTAGCAATACCACAGCCTCGACCGGAAAGCCAAAGTGTCCGACATGTGGTAGGAATCACTATGGGGAAAGCTTAATGTTTTTCATGTCTCGAACTTGAGGAAGTATGTCCATGATCCAAACAACGTAGTCAATTATGAAGGATTGGAGCTAAATGACGATTTGTCATATGAAGAGAAGCCAAATGCCATCTTAGATCGAAAAGTGATTCGACTTAGGAACATAGAAGTGTCATTAATTAAAGTTCTCTAAAGTAGATTAGATGCGAGCGAGGCGACATGAGAAGTAGAGAAGGATATGGAGCTAAGATATCGAACTTCACAGACAAAGGTAATTAATTTTCGAGACGAAAATTTAATAAGTAGGAGAGGATGTAACACCCCGAAATTTTCAATATAAAATGCACATATCTATTCATGCATGTTATCAAGTGTTTTAGTTCTGTAAGTCGCGCCCTAGAAATTTAAATGAAAATTAAAGCATCTATCATATTTGTCAATAAAGCATTTTTGTTATGTAAATTTATTTTGAACTTTGAATGTGTTTATTTATATCATATTATGATTATATTATTTATTGTTGAGATATAAATAATGATAGAATTACGAGGCAAAAATAATATTTATTTATTTTGAATTTCCTAAACCTATTAGGATTCATGAAAAGATATAATATTTTATATTTGTATGAAATAATTAGGAGATAATTTTATATTAAGTTTTATGATTAAAATAGATATTTTATGTATGATATTCATATTTTAGTATCAATTTTAATTGTGTCTATATCCTAATCCAACTATGATTGAATCTCTTAAATAGTAAGTGATAGAATAAATTCTATATAAAAGATAAAAGGACGAAAATAATTATGGATAAAATATATTTGATACCTTTTATGATTAGGAATCTTTAGATAATTTATTCTAAGCCTATAAATACCCCTTAGTCGCTCATAATATAGCATCCCATAAAATTTTCGAAAATCTGCCAGCATATTTGCGAACTGTTTCAAGAATTATTTACACATCTTCCCGTCCTCATCTCATCGTGAAAATTTAGGATCGTCTTCCTATGTATGTCTAGTATACACTATAATTTTTGTATAATTTTAAAAGCATGATAAGTATTTCTTTTAAAATTATTATTCGTAACCTGCCAGTTTTTGACAGCATGTTCATGAGCTTGATAGGAAAATTGTTTTTCATGTTTTCTTTATGTTGTTTTCAACCATGCTGAATTTTAATAGGATATAATCTATGTTAGGTCATTCATGTTAAAAATATAGAATTTTTAGGATACGTTTACTATTTATTTGTTAATTTGTTTCTTGATATGCCAAATTCTTTTGTCAACATGCATGTAGATTGAAAAACAAAAGTTCTCATGTTACTATTAAATGAATTCTTGATCATGATAAGTTTTATTGTGATAGAATATATAATATGCTATTCATGTTAGAGATCTATAATTTTAGGACAATACTTTTATGATTTTATTAATTTATTTCATGAATTGCCGAATTACTCGATGCATGAATGAATTCTCAGTAGAAATAAGATTGTGTTTAATATACTTAAGATTATTACTATGTGAAATCGTTAAAAATGCATGTTAATAAGTAGATTATGTATAATATGCAATGTTTGATTATTAGGATCTATTTGTATTTATGAATTATTGAAATTGTTGGTGCATGCATGACATTCTATATAGAGTTATTAAGATATATTTCCATGTATAGGATCGGCGCGCAGGACTTAAACATTGATATCCATTTTTTTCTCATTCACTCAAAAGGCTAAGGTGGCATTTTTCTTTATCCTTATTACACACTATACAGTTTTTCTCATGCGTTATTCAGTACAGGCAGAGCCTTCGGGCTATTCACGCAGTAAAACCTTCGAGTTAGCCTTCGGGAAATTTCATGGAGTAAAACCTTCATGTTAGCCTTTGGGCAATTCACGCAGTAAAACCTTCGGGTTAGCCTTCGAGCAATACCAGCAGTAAAACCTTCGGGTTAACCCTCGGGCATTCACGCAGTAAAATGTTCGTGTTAAGCCTCCGGGCTGATATGCCTAATTTCTCATGTTAAATTCTTTATAGTTTATAATTTGGATAATGTTTGATCCCACTGAGTAGTCGTACTCACCCCTTCTATATTTTCACTTTTTCAGATCATGGTCTGACAGATGCTTGAGGTGGCGGATGGTGATGGTCACATGAAAAAGGAATTATGAATTTATTTTTATAATATTAATTTAGTTTTATCATGAACTAAGCACTTTCTTTCCATTGCATTTTCCGAAAACTAGTAGTCGCATGTGCTTTTATTTTTAAGACTTCCGCTGTTTAAGAAATTTTGCCCTGAACTTTCCTTTTTATGAAAAGATTTGTTAAAGTTATTTTAAAAATTAAATCTAATGCCAAAGTTTATGCATGTGGTGACGTGACGTCCCTTAAAAAGTTATGAAAATTGGGGCGTTACATATGATATTATTCAGGTGTATGGATTGTGCTACTTCAGGAGCAACAATCTAAATTCAACATAAATAAATAAATAAAAGCTCTTCAAGAGCATGTAATATTCTTCGGGAATATTGATAGTACTAGAACATGACATATAAGAATTAGTTTTCCAATATCATCGTGCCAACAATCACAATATTAGATTATTTGATTAATCTATATAAAACTTCAAACCAACAATTCTTATCGAGGAAAACTCATCGAAAAACAATGTAGAGGCGACAACCAATTACATATTCTGGCGGTGTGAATTAACAAATTGAGAGGAAAAAAAACTTACTAGAAAGGCACTCTTTGGCCAACGAAGGTAGAAACCTATGCCATGATTTTCTCCCGCCAACAAAGCCATCATTTTCTCCCGGTAACAAAAGCATGGTCGTGCTGATAACGTGTGATAAACTACTCCCTCCGTCCCACCAATCTTGCAACATTGGGTCTCGGCACGGATTTTAAGATAGTGGGTGTAAATGTATAAAGCAGTGGTGTAAAGTTAAAAAATAGTGGGGTCCACTTGTTTAAGTGAATGTGGTCCACTCATTTTCTTTCTATTTTAGTTAATGTTGCCAGATTGGTGGGACAGCCCGAAAAGGAAATGTTGCAAGATTGGTGGGACGGAGGGATATATGGAATGAGAGAATAATAGAGAAGACGAAAAATAGATGTGTATTATTATGAGGGTAAGACCTCTATTTATAGAGATGTTGTAAGATTGGTGGGACGGAGGGATATATGGAATGAGAGAATAATAGAGAAGACGAAAAATAGATGTGTATTATTATGAGGGTAAGACCTCTATTTATAGAGTACAAGATGGACTCATGAACTTTTAGGATTTACATGATCTCACAATATATGGTAATTATATATATGTAACATATTTACAACAAATATCAAATTATAACAACCTAATTCCCGATGCACTCCTTTTAGCCACTGATTATAAAATTGATTAATAATAGAAAGCTTTTATTTTTGGAAAAACAAATATAGTAAATGCTATTTTTAAAGCACAAAAAAAGTTAAATTGACAAATATAGTTCCTAATCTTCGCGTTTTTTCGATATTTATCCTCAATCCTTTTTTTTGTGGCCCCAAAGTACTTGTTTTTGCGAATTTTGTCCCTCCTTTAAATTTTTCGTCAATTTAGCCTTCAATTCAAATTTTATTAAAAATAAAAAATAAAAAATTGAAAGGGAAAAATTGGGATTTGATAATATATGGACTAAAATTACAAATGAAGAATTATTTGGGACCTATTTAACTAAAATAGTTTGAGGACTGATTCACTAATTTTAGAGAATTGAGCTCATTGGTTCGTATCGGCAGAATATTCCATTAAATTTGTCAAATTTTCATATAACTTAATTGCTTCGTATCAAATATAGACTAATTGAGACCCGGTACCAACATTAACAAATTTAATTCGAAAGGCAAAACATATACGTCAAATTAACCGATATATATATGTATAAAAGCTATCGTGACCCAAAATATTTACTTCAAAAGAACCATTTAGTGCATTATGTTACTTGAAAATAAGCAATCACAATTTTATAACAAAACATGCAATCCAAGACACTGATATAATTGTGCAAAATACATTCTCAATATGACTTCAATCTAACATCCTTAGCGACGCCTCCTTACTTATGTGTCTATCCAAGTATGCTCCAGCTTCGGTGCAAGTCCCTCTATTGTGACCTTGTTGACCACACTGAATTGATTTCCTTTTCTGAGCAAGCTTATAAAATGAAAACGATTTCTCTTTTCAAAACCAATCTCCTTCCAAATCAACCTACAAGAGTGCCGTCCAAAATTAAATACTAATATAACCCTTTTCATATCTCAAAACAAACAACCACACGAGCTGTTATGAATTCAAAAAAGAACTTACTCGAAATACTTTTCAATGGCATCGGAGTCCAGCATGTCTTCCAAAATTGAAGCGGGACCTGATTCAATCAATTTTCCACTCCGATGACAGGAGTTTCGCACCATCTCGACTTCTAATTCAATCGATATAGAAATAAAATTATAAGTAAAACAATCCTTACATATTTTTACTTAATTGTCTCTCCAATAAAACAAGTTATGAAAAATAGAAAATTCGAGACTTGGGGCAACAAGTTGATTGGGGTTAGAACTCAAAGTTGATTGGGTTTGGAGCAAGCACTTCTCTTCATTTCTTAACAACAAAACAATGTCAGTCATTAGAATTCAGCACAACAAATGTGGGAATTCAAACTCAAGTCGGAAGAATTTACTCTATTACTTCTCATGAAATCGGAGGAATTAAACGAAAAAAACCAAATTCAACTTAAAGAAGGAGGCGGAGGCGGAGGCGGCAATCCCAGATTCTAAAATCGTTCACAAATCATTTGCCCAAGATATTAGGATGAACTAAGCTAGGATGTGCTTCCACATCGTGAGCTTTAGTGCACAAGTCGTTGAATCCCCCTTAAAGGTTTGGGGCAGGAGACGACAAGTCTGTGCCTGAAGTTGTTCATGCACATCTTGAGGAGTACATACTAACAAATTAAAGAAATTAAATGTCATCCACTCCAATTTGGACTCACAATTGAAGAGAAAAAAGAGATTTTGGAGTTCAACAAGAAAACCCTTCGACCAAAATAGGAGGGTTTACCTCTTGCGCCTATGAAGAGGCGTTCTATGATCTTCTTACCGACGATAACTCTTGCTTGACGATCGATTCGTCTTCTTCTCAATCTTTCTCCGCTTCGCTTCCCATTTTTTTACACTTCTCGCTTACAAAATTTTCTACCGTTTGCCCTAGATGAGAATAATAGGAGTATGATAGAATTTATTTTTCAATTTTAGTCCATATATTATCAAATCCCAATTTTGCTCTTTTAATTTTTTATTTTTTAAAATAAAATTAGAATTTACGGCTAAATCGACGAAAAATTTAACGGAGAGACAAAATTCGCAAAAACAAGTATTTTGGGGAAAAAAAACAAAAAAAAGATCGAGGACAAATATGGCAAAAACGCAAAGATTAGGGACTGTATTTATCAATTTGCCCAAACATAATAAATATCCGACCATTTGCCGACGATAGGTTTCTGCCGGCGCATCCCCTTTCTCCTCCATCCAATTCAATCCATCCGCCACCAACACCAGATCTGTATACCATCCCCATGAAGGACTTTCATATAATTTTAGGAATGGACTGGCTAGAAGCGTCTTTTGCAACTATAGTTTGTCATGAAAGGAAAATCACTTTCCAGCCTCCTGGGAAAGAAGGATCGAGTTTCTATGGCGTTAGAATGGGGAAGGGTGTACCAGTTATACCGGCTTTAGAAGCTTCCAAGATACTAAAGAGAGAGGATTGCCAAGCTTTCCTAATCAACTTAACCGAAAAACTGAAGACACAACAAAAGATCGAGGATGTACCAGTGGTTCGTGAATTTAAGGATGTATTCCCAGAAGATTTTCCAGGCTTGCCACCAGATAGACAAGTAGAGTTTACCATAGACTTGGAACCCGGAGCAGCACCAGTGTCTAAGGCACCGTATAGAATGGCGCCTAAAGAATTGCAAGAACTCAAGCTGCAATTACAAGAACTCCTAGAACTAGGTTTTATCCGACCTAGTGTATCACCATGGGGAGCTCCTATCCTTTTTGTGAAGAAGAAAGATGGTACGATGAGGATGTGCATAGACTACAGAGAACTGAACAAACTAACTATCAAGAACAAATATCCCCTGCCAAGAATAGATGATTTATTTGACCAACTCAAAGGAGCTAGCATGTTTTCAAAGATTGACCTGCGATCCGGTTACCATCAGCTGAAAGTGCGAAAAGAAGACATATCCAAGACCGCTTTCAGAACGCGTTATGGACATTACGAATTCACCGTAATGCCATTTGGACTGACAAATGCCGCTGCAGTTTTCATGGACTTGATGAATCGAGTCTTCCACCCCTACTTAGACAACGTTGTCTTGGTATTCATAGATGATATCCTCATCTATTCGATGAACAAGCATAAACACGAGGAGCACTTGAAGATCGTCTTAGAAACGCTTCGCTCAGAGAAACTCTACTCTAAATTCAGCAAATGTGAGTTTTGGCTGAAGGAAGTAATGTTTCTTGGACACATTGTATCAGCGGATGGAATTAAGGTCGATCCTGCTAAGGTGGAAACTGTGAATAATTGAAAATCCCCAACCAACGTTAATGAAATCCGAAGTTTCCTTGGACTAGCAGGATACTATAGGAGAATTATCGAAGGATTTTCAAAGATAGCCAGACCCATAACACAGTCGCTCAAGAAAGGAACAAAATTTACCTGGACAACAGAATGTGAAGCGAGTTTCCAAAAACTAAAAAGAAAGTTAACCTCAGCCCCAGTCTTAACTATCCCACAAGGAAATGAAGGATTTGTTGTCTACACAGATGCATCAAAATTAGGACTTGGATGTGTTTTAATGCAGAATCGAAGGGTAATTGCATATGTATCTCGCCAGCTTAAACCTCACGAGCTGAATTACCCAACCCACGACTTAGAACTAGCGGCAGTCATTTACGCCCTAAAGATTTGGAGACACTATTTGTATGGAGTCAAGTGTAAAATCTTTACAGACCACAAAAGCTTGAAGTACTTTTTCGAACAAAAAGACCTCAACATGAGGCAAAGAAGATGGCTTGAATTAGTAAAGGATTATGATTGTACCATTAACTACCACCCGGGTAAGGCAAATGTGGTAGCGGATGCCTTAAGCCGCAAGAGCCAATCCAAATTAGGGTAGTTAATTCGTGACTTTGCCAACCTAAGTTTGGAAGTAATTCACCCTCCGGAAAGGATATCTGGATATGTAGCCACACTTGTCGCTACACTAGATATAAGGATAAGAATTGTGAGTGAACAAAGAGAGGATGCATTTTTGGAAAAGATGCGCTTACTAGGAAAATCTGCTGAACCTACAGGGTATACTGAGACTAAGGATAATGCTCTCTTGTTCAATGGAAGGTTGAGTGTGCCTCAAAATGAGAAGCTGAAAGATGAAATCATGAGTGAAGCTCATGACACTCCTTATACCGCCCACCCTGGAAGTACAAAATTGTACCGAGACTTGAAGCAAAATTTCTGGTGGAACGGGATGAAGAGAGACATAGCGTCATTTGTAGAATGATGTCTGGCATGCCAACAGGTAAAAGCTATGCATCAGAGGCAATATGAATTGTTGCAACCACTACCAATTCCTGAGTGGAAGTGGGAGCATGTTAATATGGATTTTATAGTCAGTCTACCTAGATCGGCGCATGGAAATACGGCCATTTGGGTCATAGTGGACCGGTTGACTAAGTCTGCACACTTTCTGCCGGTCCAAATGACGTTCAGACTCGAGAAGTTCGCAAGACTTTACATAAAGGAAATAGTGCGACTGCATGGCATACCTATCTCAATTACATCAGATCGCGAACCAAGATTCACATCAAAATTCTGGACCAGTTTTCAAGAAGCTACGGGCACCAAGTTGGATTTTAGCACGACCTTCCACCCTCAAATTGATGGGCAATCGGAAAGGACTATACAATTTTTAGAAGATATGCTGCGAGCAGTCATTGCAGATAGAGGTGGACATTGGGAAGATTTACTGCCCCTTGTAGAATTTGCTTACTACAACAGTTATCAAGCAACAATTGGGATGGCACCATACGAACCGTTATATGGCAAAAAGTGCAGATCACCACTCTACTGGGATGAAGTCGGTGCAAGAAAGTTGTTGGGACCAGAGCTAGTTCAACAGATGGTCGAGAAAGTTGATCGAATAAAACAAAGAACCAAAAAAGCTCAGGATAGACAAAAGTCTTATGCCGATAAGCGACGAACATACCTACAATTTGAAGAGGGAGATCATGTATTCCTCAAAGTATCTCCATCCAAAGGGATCACACGATTTGGCGAGAAAGACAAATTGCATCCTAGGTACATAAGGCCCTTTGAAATTCTAAAGCGGAAAAGTCAAGTAGCATACCAGTTAGCCTTACCGCTTAATATTGGAAATGCGTGTGATGTTTTCCATGTGTCTCAACTTAGAAAATATGTGTACGATCCTAAACACGTAATCAAGTCCTAAACCCAGACCAGTACAGATACTTGACCGCAATGTTCAAGTTTTAAGAAACAAGCAAATTCCATTAATAAAGATTCTGTGGAATCACCATGGACAGGAAGAGGCTACATGGGAATTAGAGGAGAAAATCAAAGCTCAGTACCCGGACTTACGTTATGAAGGTAAGTAAATTTTGAGGGCGAAATTTTTATTTAAGAGGGGGAGGATGTAATACCTCGAATATTTCAACAAGTATTTTAAAATTTATTTTAGCATTTAGAATTAGGAATTAGAAGATTCACACCTCAAAAAAAAAAAAAATCGATACATTTTTCAGATACGACTTATGACCAAGATTCAAATAAGGGTACATGTTTGGACACGAGCATAATCATACCCTCATACTTGCATAATAAACTTGTTATATTTTCATGATAATATATGTATATGGTGTGTGTCCACAATCCTTCCTAATTCAAATATTTAATAAAGCATGTCAACATCATCTTTTCATTTCCGTCAGTTCCTTTTTCTTTTTCCCAAGATTTGCATGCCATCATCTTCCTACTTCTCCCAATGAAGACAAGAGCCACATAGATACTAATTACTTATATTATATAATAAATATGTATAGTAGAGTTGGTATTTATGCATGATTAGACTGACACATTAATAAAAGTAGTACCATGTGGAGTTAATAAATATTTGGCATATAGTATGCATTATTTATCTTCAAGTAGCTGAGCTCGAAAGTTGTTAAATTTGATATGTTAAAGCTATGACATGATTAAATTATCACCATAATTACCATGCATGAACTACTACTACATCTTGTATCTTGTCTATTAGTGAGGAAAATATTTTCTACTTAAATAAAATGAAATTTGTAAGTGGGACTTCATATCTATGTTGGTGGTGTAGGTTGAGTGCAAGTTTTGCCTTCTCTCCACGTGTGCCTTATGCAAGAAAGCCTAAGTAGGAATTGTCCAACCTATTTACTAGGCTATAATTAGCTAGACACTAGTTAGCTTCATAAATAGTATTGGGTGATAATTCTATCCTCAGCAGTGTTGATAAATAGTGGGAAATGACTCAGTCTTCTGTGGTAACATACGACTCAGTAGCCCTGTGCTCTGAATAAGTCTGTGAAGATTTGAAGATCCCAAAACCCTATTTTGTTTGGTGAACCATTACGTTGTAAGTTGTTTTGTCTCTGAGATTTCAGACTCAGCAGACCCTCTGCTCTGGTTCAGGCACTCAATAGATTATCCGCCTCAAGATCGAGTAGAAGACTCGTATATCTTGGACTCGGCGGGAGCAAGATATCGAAAGAAGTCAGTGGAACTGAACTCAACAGGAGTAGTTCACTGTACTCAGAGCTGATCTTCAGTAGAGCCGACTCAGCAGGAGCATACTACTGAATCAGAGATCAGACTCAGCAACGGCCAGACAGTTTTCTGTCTGTCAGAATCTTTGAAGTCACTTTTCAGCAGAGTCAATACGAGGAAGAGAGAAGTCAGCTTCATATCTCCTTGAAGTCTGTTCTGTCTCAACCACTTTCTGAACCTCAGCCAATGACAAGCAGCCACGTATCCTATATCTACTAAAGCTGCAAGTCAACAACTTTCTAGAAAAGGAGGGAAATGACACTGCCACCAAACTTCAAAAGAGCCGTTAGCTACCCAAAAGAGAGAGACAAAGGATCGTCGTCTCCAACGGATCTATCCTAATCTCTTCTCTATAAATAGAGGGATAAATCGAAATTTGAAGCTCATGGGAAGAACACGAGAGAACATACAGAGCATTCAAACGAGCAAAATTCAAAAAGCCTAAGTCTTCCACAAGAAGTTCAAAGAATCTATCTCCGGCGAAAGACTTCATTCCAGCTCTTAGGGAACCAATCAGAACTGATTAATACAACCTCTAGTATCCAAACGACGATACACGAACCCAAGGCTATATTCAGTTGTTCGTCGTTCTAGAAGCCACTTCCTTGTTCCCTATCCCTCTAACCTAAGCTCAATAGAATATATCCATAGCTTAGACGAATGAGTTCACCTTTGAACTAATCCTTATTGTAAAGGACTCCTTCACAGTTGGAGAGTTTTTCAAACACTCAGTTTGATAACGTGTAAACTGAGACTTGCTTAGTATAAAGACCAGTGTTTGTCCAGCGTACAAACCGACTGAGACTATCTCAGTATAATAAATAGCTTCCTGATCTTTCGGGATAGTGGACGTAGGATTTTTGTGTCCGAACCACTTTAAAAACCTCTGTGTCTTGTGTTCTGTTTTTAACTGTTGCATTGATATACTGTTCATACTGAAAACCTTCTTTAAATCATTCAACTGAGTTTCAGCAAACTTAACAGACTGCTTTAATCAACGGAAACTGTTTTAATAAAAACGTTTTCCTAACTCAACTGAATTGGGCCTACACTATTCCGCACCATTGAACTATATCTGCAAGATACTGAATTCTGACTCTCAGTCAGCTAGCAGGTCTCAGTAGAGTCAGTCACTTTGTCAACACGATTCAGAACAGCTTATCTGGTCTGCTGAACCTGTTCAGTACGACATCATCCTGAAAAAGGACTGTTCGTGTTTAAGTTGAGAAAATCGGTTTTCAGGTGTATTCACCCCCGCCCCCCCTCTACACCTGAACGTGCTCTCGGGACCAATAAATAGTGCATAACCGTTGATTTTCCCATTCATTCTCTTCACTTCACTAAGAAATTCTCCTTGGATCTACACCTAGCTTCTCCCTTGAGTTTATACCACCAAGATAGTCACAGTCATAAATCCAGGTACCACAACTTCTTCTTTTTTCAACATGCAACAGTTGGTACGTGTTATCTAGGCATAGTCTTTTAGATGTTAGATAAAATCTTGGTTGCATGCGTGACTACTATGAAATTTATTTTGTTTTGTAGTAAGTTTCCAACTTTATATTCCTCATCTTCTATAACAATGTGGGTCACTACCTCCTTGTGTGAAAATGTGCAAAATTAATCCTCTCCTTTAACCAATTGATTAACTGGAATCTTTGCATGTTGTCGATCATACTAGATCCATATTCGGAAGATATTTATTTGACTTCCCACTAAAACATGCATGACCTTTAGCCTCATTAGATATCTATTTAAGCATGAAAATGTGGTTGTCCTTACGTTTTTGTTGATAGTAATACCACCTTTAATTAAATAATAACCAACCATGATTTTTCTTGCTAAAGATTTAGAAAGATTTTGTATTATATGATCATGCTTCTAAATTTATGCTCTGCCTTGTGACTTCTAAATTCGAAAATGCCGAGCATGACAGTAATTAGATGGAGTCCATTTAAATAATGGTTGTTATGTAGTTCATGGGCTTTTAATAAAAAAGATTCGGCCACTTTCTTGTTAAGCATGTTCAAGATTTATCCTTAATAAATGAAGTAACATGATTCACCTCTTTTGACTTTGAAACTTGATTTTATATCTAAAGTCAATTTAGGAAAAATAAAATGAGTCTATATATATTTAGGAAATCCCATGTTTAATTAGTGGGTCTTGTGAATTGCATTATATCTGCATGTGTGGCTTCAATACAATTAATATGATTTACCGTGATTTGAAACATGTTTTTTATCTATTTAATAACACTTCCTCTCCTTAACGAAATTAACTAATATGTGGAAAATGATTATCTGATAGCATGCTCAATATCATCCCATAAGCTTGGACATATTTTTGTTAATTCTTGGTCAACTCTGCTCACAATCTTACTTAGGAAATTAAGTAAAATATTTTATTGACATGTCTAAGCTATAGCAAACCTTACGAACTCATGAGTACAGAGATGCCATAATGTTCTGCTCACGTGGAAAATATTGTGTATATGTTTTATTTCAAGGTATTAATAAAAGCATGGTATAAACTATTGACTGATCTACTTGAAGTATGCATTTTGGCGTTCCCATACATTAAAAGTCTTACGGTTAAGTTTAGGACGTTTTTAATGCCCTATACTAAGGCAGCAATTTTAAGAAATACTGAAAACCTTTATTTTCAAGGACGGGGTTGTGAATTAGGATTTGAAAGACTTATAGGAGTTATAGCGGCAAATAGAATTTTGGATTATATTAAGCATGGAATGCTCTTGTAGGCCCGATTGAGGAGAAGGAATAACACCCAAAGTAGAGGAAACGCGTAGTATAAATTCAATCAACATCAAGGTGGGTTTATATTTTTCTATAAAAAGTATGTTTAAGTTATTAAGTTCTGTTATTTACGCAAATTATGGATGTTCATGTTTTTACTCTCTATTGGCTTAAACACTTCTACTTGAATGATATTGGCTCCGCCAATAAGAAAGGAAATGATCGGGCTCTAACTAGGCGAAATATTTTCTAGTTAGAGTTAGTGTACACAAATGTTACGAAGTTAGTCTTAGGCGAATGTATTTCCCTAAAACTAACGAAGAGAAAAGGACGTAGAATGCACCAATAGTTGAGAAAAAGAAAGAACGGCCAAATGAAATGTTTTGGTATTCATAGAATATTATTTTGTTCTAAAACTTTCTATGTTATGCCGTTTTACATGAACAGTCCATTTTCAAAGATTTGACTAATGTTTTTATCAAAGGCTTAACCCACGGAGTACATTAGTACTCAGCCCCATTATTCTCAAATGTTTTCAGGTTAGATGGATGGTGCAAGGTGGATGGCTGAGTTGGTGTTGATCATGCTATTTTGCCCTTATAGCCTTATGTTTTTTTAAATATTTCCGCTAAACTCTAATTTAAATGTTTTTCTATGACCTCCTCACTTCCTTCTTTTGCTCATTGAGGAGTATCGATACTGTGAAGTTTTTATTTTGGTGATATTTATATATGGTTATAATTGTTAAAAATTATTCTTTCACGTTTTCCCCTTTCCTTTCCCGCTTCTTTATACCTCACCCCGTCACGTCCCGACATTTGTTTACTTCCCTGAGGAGCTGGGGCGTGACAAAAATGGTATTTAAGAAATTTGCTCGAACGTCTGGGTCGATTAATAAGGCTATTGCTTCAAGGGGATACGGGAAATCTGGGCTACAATGTAAAATTGTGGTTGCGCCACATCCTGCACCACACAAATCGCACCGCCAACCTCTCCGACGTCCTCGCCTTCGCCACGTATACAAACTCTCAAACTAACCAACCCGCTCTGGCTCCAGCTACAACTTGATGTTGACAACCGCCTACTATGTTTGCATGTTCTAGTGTGGGGGAAATTGTGCTTCTCCGACAACTTACGGAAAATAATTTTTTCTGCAATTAGCGTCCAATTCGATGCTCGGGCAACCACTGGTACCAAGTACTCCGGTAAGCTATGGCTTCATTTGCTGTTGTTTTGGGGGTTCTAAGGTGAATTTCATTAATGAGTATGCGTGACGCAGCTCCACTACCACTTATCCTTTGTCATTGCTTGGTCCGGTCGCCGCCGCAGAGGTAATTTTGACGAATTCATTCACGTGCACACGCGCCGTCGATTTGCTTACTCAATTTACCATGAAGCCCTGTTCCATTGAAAATGGTATCGATTGTTAGCATGCAAAGCTTGTTCATTTAGGTCATATATTCTGCCTCGGCACTTCATTTTGTGTTGTTGGTCCGGAGACGAGTTTCAGGTGTAGAGGGGGGGGGTGGAATACACCTGAGTACAAGTTCTTTTTCTCAAACGCGAAGGACAGTTGAGTTGTAGGTTGCAACTGATGAACAATGTCAAATATTAACCTTCTAATCGCGGGACAGAGTGACTCAACCACTGAGTTTCTCCAACTGACTTATGTCAGTATTTGATTCTCAGTCGGAGAGCTAGTGCGGATAAGTGTGTAGGGCCCGATAGACTTCGTCTCAGTTTGAAAACGTGTTTTTCGCAAACCAAATAATTTTGGCTAGTGCACTTTCAAATACGTTTTATGCAAAGTATGAGTTTGTAAGATGGTTTGAATGCAGTGCAATAAAACAGTAAATGACACAAGCGATTTTTAACGTGGTTCGGATACGCAAGATCCTACGTCCACAGTCCTGCTGAATAGGAGTTCTTGTTGATTAATCTGAGCAAGCCTCAGCAAGGTATCTGTGCACTGGACAGACCCTTCTAAGTTATAGTCCTTAGCGACTTTACAATCCAAACCGAGATTTGAAGGGGAGGGGATGTTCTCCAACTATGAAGGAGTTCTTACAATAAGAATAGTCACGAAATGTGAACTCCTTCGAAAGTTCTAAGCTATGGATACAACAATTGAGCTTAGATAGAGAAGAGGGATCTAGAGAAAGAAACTCTAGAGATAAGAACTAGAAATATTCTAATGAGCAAGTTCTTCGCTGGATCTTCGTGAAAAGCGCTAGAGTGTTTCGAAAGCTTGAGCGTGTAATCCCTTTGATATCTCGTACGTGGAGCTCGGAAAGGCTTCTCTATTTATAGTTGTGACCCAGACATTTGTCCGTTGGAGGGGACGATGCCATGTGTCACAAACGTCCAAGGAAAACGGCCATATGTTCGAAATGTTGTCGCAGAGTAGTTAGTCACTGTGCATGAGAGCAGCTTTAGTTGGTCAGAGCAGGTAGAGCTTAGACTGCTTCTCCTTGGTCGAGGTTTGTGGTAGGTGAGACTTGTCAGACATCAGTCCTCATCTGAGTTGACTCTCACCCATCCTCGTATGATCTTCTGCTGACTTTTGAATGGTGTTAAAACTCGGGTCGTTTCCTGTCGGATACAGTAGGTCTGATACGATCTCTGTCTTCTTCGTCTGAGTATGCTGATAACGGATCTTCTACTGAGTGAAGTTAGCTGATGACTCTGAAGGTACTGAGCTTTGATTCTGTGTTCTTTTACTGATGTGGGTCAGCTGATGAGAGATTTTCTACTGAATAAAGTCAGCTGATGGCCTGAGAACACAAGCTCTTGCAACAATGAAGCGGGGTTCTGGAAAGTAACTTCCTACTGAAAATCAGACCAACACTTACCCTTTACAGGACTTAGACAAAAAAAATGATAATGAAAATACAAATGGTCTAGCCTATTACATCATCTAGTCTTATCGACACTACACTAAGGGTACAAGACGGGTTTTGGGATCTTCAATTTCATAGCATCAAGTCACTAAGATTTCCCCCATTACCGATAAACAGATAGTTCCTATTACAAGAACTACTGATAAAATAACACTAAGTACGCTCTAAGTGGTTATTAGGATCAACCACTGACTAATAACCTAACAATTTCCCCCTAATTGATGATGCCAAACCCACTATAAACTCTAAGAACACTAAGTTCTAAACTACTGACCCAAAGAGACTACAGTAAAAACTGAGCAAGTAAAACATGGTAATCAACAGCTAAAAGATAGGCATATCAGAGAAAAAGGTTATGTGAGTGTGTGTTAGATCACTTCAGTGATAAACAAAGCCGTAAGACAATGAGTAGTTGTCTAGCCAAAAGCAAGGTACTGATATATATATGAGAAATGATTACAATCAGTCCTAACTTCTATACAGAGAGAGAACATCTACTGCTATCGTCTGAACTTCTTAATCTTGTTCTTGAATTCAGCAGACTTGGCAGTAGGAGGATCCAACCCATAGGATCTGTATATTCTGGCTCGGAGGGTCTGGATATCCTCGAGATCATCAGGCTGCAAAGGATCTAGATAATTGTGATGTGCAGCAGCTTCGACCTCATCTTCAATCTCCTTCGTACACAAAACTCCTCGAGAGGTCATGGGCGGAGTCAGCTGTCTGTAGGCAGGGGCAACGAGTGGCAGCTTCTCCTTGGAAAGGATTTTGCTTGATCTGCTCTCTGAGGTTGGCATCGTACTGATATATGAACTCGTCGAAGAGATCAGCAGCCGGTACCTCAGTAGGATAGCACTGCCATACGTAGTATGCCTTGATGAATCCGATCTTCAGCTCCTCCCATTCCTCATTCAGGTTCCATGGCATCCATTTGTCAACACGGCGGTGCGACGTCTTCTTCAAGTAAGCTTTCTGTGCACCTCGCCGGAAGAACTTGGAAGTCCTGGGCACCTGCTAGCTCCTGTCGAGGATTGGCTCCTTGGCGATTTTGTCAGTCAGCTCGATAATCTTCGCCAAGTCATCCAACCTCTTCTTCTCTATAAGGGCTGCAGCTCTTCTTTCTCTTCTCCGGAGATTTAGCCCTTGCCGCGTCGCCTCCCAGGTCGCCTTATCCTCTGCCTCCTACTCAGGTGTAAGAGTATGGATTTTCTTTATCCTCTGAGCAAGTGGCTCATCAGCAGATTGTTGAGCCTTCTTCTTCTGCTCATCCAAGATTTTCTTGGCTGTGCTCTTGGACATCCTGACTTTAGGCTGTCTCTTCTTCTTGGCCTTCTGAGCCTCTTCTTCTAATCACATCTCATAGTCCAGCTCGTCCTGGAGGAGCTGAGCCACTCTCTTATCATGTTCCTCCTGCTCCGCTCGAGTCTTGAATTTGGGCGTCGGGGAAGGAGGTGGAGTAGACTCTGTGGCTTTCTCCTTCCCGGGCTTTGCGGTGGCAGGGGCTCGTCCTCCTGGTCTTCCTGGTCCACAAACTGTGCGACCTCCTCTATATGCTGCGCCTGAGCCGAGGATCCTTCACCTGATCCTCCGACTGGCTCGGGCAGCTGAGTTGCTTGGACTTGTGGGATTTGGACTATGGGAGGGGGAACTGAGCTGGTTCCATCCTGAGCAGCTGAACCTTCCCCCTTGATGACTTCCCTCACCTCAGACTCCCCACCCACCTGAGCTGCCTCAGCCCTTTCTTCCCCCTTTTTGGCATCATCAGTATTCGGGGTCAGAAGAGCACAGATTGCTGCAACTTCCTTTTCGAGTTTGAAGAGAGCAGCTTTAATGGAGTCGGTAGTGGTGTTGAAGTCGCCGACGGCATCGCAGTAATGCTCCCAGTTAGCCTCTTGATCCTTGCGGATTTGGCGAATTTGGGCTGCTGTTTCTTGTCTTTGCTTCAGGAGCATGCGTCGTGTGAGGCAGTCATCTCTGCCTAGATGAGCTTTAAGGCGGCCGCCTGATTTTCCAAAGCTTTCTGTACGCTGGAGGTGGCCATCTTATTTCGCTCATCCATGGTCTTCTGGACTGTGGCTAAGCTCTTTGTCAGCTGCTCAGAAAAAGATTTCTGCTGAGCTTTGAGCAGCTGCTGACTCTGAGCAGCCAAGTCCACCTTCTGAGCGGCCAGCGCAGTCTAGACGATCTCCTGAATATTTAGAGTTGGAGTGTCCGAGACCTTCTTGACTGCACTTGCCAGTCTGTCAACAGTCTCCGTCTGAGACTTTGTATATTGCGTCCACTTCAGATGGACGTCCTTAGCTAGGAGACAGTTTTTGTCTCCTTGCTTCCTTATCGCTCGGTTGACAAACTTTGAGGACACGAAACCTATAGGTTTGGCCTGATAGGATGAGGTTCCGAGCCTCTGCTCTGAGGCTGCGAGTTGTTGCTTCCGGCTAGGCTTCGAAGCAACTGGGGCGTCACCTGATGTAGGAGGTGGAGGTGGTGACTCGCCCTTCTTGCTGGGAGATTTACCCTCAGCAGATTCTCCCTGATCTGCGTCCTTGGGTGGTGCCTGATCTTCATCATTGTTGTCATCATCATCATGATGGGAAGGTGGCGGTGGGCTTCTGGCTGTCTGCTGGGAGGACCTTAGATTCAGTAGATAAAGCATGGCTGAGCGTAGGTCCTCGAAGGATGCAATGTCAGCGGGTTCCCCAAACCCTATAGCTGACTGCAGATGTTGCTCCTCTGCCAGAAGGGACAATGCAGAATGCTGCTGAATCAGCTTTGCAAGAATATCCCAGTTCAAGAATCTCAGCAGCATCTGAGTCCTGGCCCTTATCGCTATGTCGACCAGATCCTGATGAGACGAGATCTCAGGAATCTGTGCGGCGACTTCTCACGTGGCGCGGAGATGAGTCATCTGCATCGTCGACCATTCGGACGAGACTTCACCAGTCGGTTCCTCAACTGCCTCCGGCTGAGTCTCTTCCGAACTGACCCGCTGTACCTTGTCCTTGAGGGTGGCACCCTCTATCCCGGTATCAGCGTCCAGTATGTCCTCCTCCTGAGGTGGTGGAGGGGAAGCAGGCTTTGCGGGAACCTCAGAAGCTCCAGCCTTGGAGAGCTTCTTTCGCTTTGGTGGGTCGGTCCGTGGAGGTAGATCAGTAGATGATCTTTTGAGCTCAGTCGCTCCACGTCCGACTGACTTCTCAGCCGCTGCTCTCGTCTTGAACTTGATGAGTTTTTAGTCGAAGTATTTCGAATTAGCAAAGGATGCATGATTCGTTACTGAATCTTCGATCAGTATGGACACATTGGTCCCATACAGTAGCTTCCCCACACTAATAAGTCTTCTCTCTCCAGACTTAGTGGGTGCAAACTTGTGCGCCTGAGCCTTCAGCTCGGCCACAAAGAACTCCGTCCAGTTCACCTGGACTCCGTCAATTATTGCCATCATCAGCTGGAGTCTAGGCTTGGACATCTGGTCGAAAGAACCTGCGGCGCTCGTCAGGATATGTATAACAATGTACGCGAGCCCTCTGTACTCCGGCAGGAGTTGGTTCTTCGGCAGTTCGGACTTGAAGGAGATGTCGTCCCTTCCACAGAAGCGGTGGACATAAGCGTTCAGGTCCTTCTCCTTGTAGCCCACGGGAGAAATCCCGTAACTCGGAAGATCGAAGGAGGATTTCAGTGCCGCCTAATATTGATGTCGGTATGGCTGGATTCCCACTTCAGAGGGGCCACTTCCCTCATGTAAGCTATCTCCGATACCTCTCCATCGTATCTTCCACGGAGCGCCAGTTATAATAGAGTTCGGCCACCTGACGGAGAAGATAGGAACTAGGTTGCTTCGTTACAAGAAGCGTCAGGCCTGACTCCTCTAGAGCCGAGAAGATGGGCTCAAGATACGGGAGCTCTGCCTGGTGGAGGACCATTGTCGGTTCGAAGAGAACCCTTGACTGGATGATCTCCTCTATGTTGTGCGGGGTCTGAACGATCGCCATAGATATCTGCAAGAAACGCGTTAGCACTTGAAAATAGAGTGAGTTAGTTCAAGGATTGCAGATAGTTGAGAATATTTACCGTAGACACAGAGCTTTAGTAGGAAAGAGTAAGCATATGAGAAAATAATGCAGTACAGACTGAATGCTCGGAAAGCTCTTAATGTGCGAAAATGGCGTAAAAGATATGATTAGAGTGAAAAAGGGGAGATTTTATAAGTTTTGAATATCAAGAGTTTTTAATCAAACGGCTGGTATAAAATCTCACTTTTTAATGACGGCCGTGATCTGATGTTATAAAAGGAATGATTACATTAGCCGCCTCTAACCTAGACCCACGTAAGATAAGTGCAGATAAAGTAAGGTGAGAAGACATGTATTAAATGCGTTGCAGGCAGCATTAAAGGCTAAGCATTTTAAATGAGAACGGTTTCTACTGACTTAAACCTTAAAAAATTAATGGCGGGAAATAAATGCACATCATGCTACTGAATGCAAACGACTGATTTAATAAATGCGAGCATGCTTCTGAGAATATTAAGTATTTTAACTACGCAAACCTCTTCAGCTGAACTTTTACGATCAGCTGATTACCGTAATGACTCAGGAGGATCTTTGTGGTACTGATGACCATGTTCCCCCTTAATGTGTACTGTATGATTCACCCGACTAAATCAAAGTACTGAGTCTGACTTCTGACCTGTCATATTGACTTCTCTTACTGACTCGAGTCAGTAGGATCAAGTAGACCTAGCTCAATTGATAATTCTCTAAATCTGTTCTCAGCTAGTGGTTTGGTCAGTATGTCTGCCCTTTGCTTGTTAGTATGGATCTTCTCCATCCTGATATCATTCTTTTCGATATGGTCTCTGATGAAGTGGTGTCGAATGTCCACGTGCTTGCATCTCGTATGAAGAACAAGGTTCTGAGTTATGGCAATCGCACTGGTGGAGTCGCAGTAGATGGGCACTTCATCTTGAGTAATTCCATAATATCGCAGTTGTTGTCGAAGCCAAAGGATCTGGGCACAGCAAATTCCAGCAGCCATATATTCAGCTTCAGTAGTGGACGTCGCCATTGAATGTTGTTTCTTTGAAAACCATGATATCAGCTTGCTGCCTAGGAACTGGCACATTCCAGAAGTTGACTTTTGATCTATCCTGCATCCTGCATAATCAGCATCAGAATAACCTATTAGTGTCAGATTATCATCAGCAGGATACCATAACCCTGCATCAGGTGTTCCCTTCAGGTATCGCAGAATCTTTTTTGCTGAGTCCAGATGACTTCGCTTGAGATTCGCCTGAAATCTTGCGCATACACCTACAGCATAAGTTATGTCAGGTCTGCTTGTTGTTAAATATAATAAAGAACCAATAATTCTATAATCAGTAGAGTTAACAGAAGCTCCCTCTTTGTCTAGATCGATTTTAAAATTTGTGTTCATGGGGATCTTGACTGGCTTGCTTGAGTCGCAGCCGAATCTTTTCAGCAGATCTCGAGTGTATTTTACCTAGTTGATGAATATTGCTTCAGGTGATTGCTTCACTTGGAATCCAAGGAAATAGTTCATCTCTCCCATCATGGACATCTCGAACTTCTCCTTCATTATTTTCTCGAATTGTTGACATATAGTCACGTTCCTGCAACCAAAAATGATGTCGTCCACGTAGATCTGCACCAATAGTATGTCATCGTCTGACTTGATATTGAACAGGGTGCGATCTACTGTCCCCTTCTGAAAACCTTTCTGAAGCAGAAAGTTTGATAGGGTATCGTTCCAAGCCCTAGGTGCTTATTTTAACCCATACAGAGCTTTCCGAAGTCTGTACACCTGATGTCCCTGCTGAAAGCCGGGCGGTTGTTCCACATAAACTTCTTCCTTCAGTACGCCATTCAGAAACGCTGACTTTACATCCATTTGATATACTTTAAATCTTTGATGCGTTGCATAGGCTAGGAATAGACGAATAGCTTCCAATCTGGCGACTGGGGCGAATGTTTCATCAAAGTCTATTCCTTCTGCTTGACAGTATCCCTTGGCAACAAGTCGGGCCTTGTTTCTGACAATGACGTTGTTTTCATCTCGCTTGTTTTTGAAGACCCACTTAGTGTCGATCACGTGCTGATGTCTAGATCTGTCAACAAGCTCCCAAACTTCGTTTCAGACAAACTGGTTTAGCTCCTCTTGCATGGCAATGATCTAGTCAGCATCGTTGAGAGCATCCTCTATCGTTTGAGGTTCTTCAGTAGACAAGAAGCAGGAGTAGAGAGAACTTTCTCCTTGGCTTAATCTGGATCTTGTCCTTACTGCTGCTGATGGATCTCCTATGATAAGATCAGAAGAGTGAGCGTCAAGCCACGAATGTCTAAGTTTGGCTTCTTCTTCTGAGATTACTTCTGTACAGTCAACATGAGTGTTAGGCATTTCAGTAGTGCTATTCTGTAACTAAAGCAATTCACTAAGAAGGTTAAGATCTACTGAGTTTCCAGGTTCAGGGGCTTTTAGCTCAGGAACATTAGTCGTTCCCCCTGAGTTTATATTCTCAGTAGAGGTCTCAGTTACCACTAGGGCTTCCTCATCGACCGTTGTTACCTGATGTTGATTCTGTTCGGTAGAATCAACCAGGTCAGCTACAGTGCCTGCGGGATAGATCTGGATTTCCTCATTGTCTGACTCATCATCCCAACAATGCTGGATCTTTTCAGCTTTGTCATTCAGTGTGAGATCCTGTAGCTTGCTGCTGACATCTTCAGGATTTGTCTTATTAGGTTTCCTGTTCTCAGTAACAAACTCATCAAAGACAACATGAGGGCTTTCCTCCACGCAAAGGGTCCGATAGTTAAAGACTCTAAAAGCTTTACTGACTCGAGAGTATCCCAAGAATACTCCTTGATCAGATTTGCTATCAAAGACCTTCAACTGATCTTTCCCATTATTGTGGATAAAGCAAGGACAGCCAAAAATATGGAAATGAGAAATAGAAGGAATTCTCCCTTTCCACAGTTCGTAAGGCGTCTTCATATGTTGCTGTGTAAGTAGTGAGCGATTCTGAGTGTAACAGGCGGTGTCAGTAGCATCAGCCTAGAACTTTGAGGGTAGTCCAGAGTCTGCTAGGAGCGTTCTTGCTGCTTCTTTAAGTGTTCTGTTCTTTCGTTCAGCAAGTCCGTTCTACTGAGGGTGCGAGCTGCTGAAGTCTCGTGTTTGATTCCCTCTGTATTGCAGTACTCTTTTACTACTGAGTTGAGAAATTTTGTTCCTCGGTCTGAGCGGATTCTCTGTATCTTGATGTCTTTCTCCACACTGAATTTCTTCAGCAGTCTTGGCAACTCAGTCTTGACATCAAATTTGTTGGCTATGAAGATGACCCACGTATATGGAGAATAATCATCAACAACGATGAGGGCATACTTCTTTCCTCTTATAGTCACTGGAGAAATTGGCCCAAACAAGTACATGTGTAGCAGTTGAAGGATTCCATCAGTGGAAGGTGACGAAATTGGTGGATTATTTTTCTTTGTCTGCTTTCCCTTCAAGCACGCTTCACAGTTTCTGTCTTTGATAAAAGCTTCATTGGGCAGTCCTCTCATTCTAGAGTTCTTGGCTAGCTTGTTCATTGTCTTGAAATTTAGGTGACTGAGTCTCTTGTGCCACAGCCATCCTGTTTTATCACTGGATTTCGTGTGAGCAAGTAAGCAAGCCTCAGGTTCTGCGGTTTTCCAGTTTGCAACGTAGATATTCTTCCTCCGCGAACCTGATAACACTTGTTGGTCCCGAGAGCACGTTCAGGTGTAGAGGGGGGGAGGGTGAATACACCTGAAACTTGATTTCTCAACTTAAACACGAACAATCCTTTTCAGGATGATGTCGTACTGAACAAATTCAGCAGACCAGATAAGCTGTTCTGAATCGTGTTGGCAGAGTGACTGACTCTACTGAGATTTGCTAGGCGACCGAGAGTCGAATTCGGTATCTTGCGGATAGAGTTCAGGTGGTGCGAATAATGTAGGCCCAAATTCGGTTGAGTGAGAAAAACGTTTTTATCAAAACAGTTTCGATGAGATTAGTGCGATCCGTTAAGTTCTTGAAAACTCGGTTGAATGATTTAAAGAATATTTTCAGTATGAACAGTTAAATCAATGCAACAGTGAAAAGAAACAGAACACAAGACACAGAGATTTTTAAAGTGGTTCGGACACAAAAATCCTACGTCCACTGTCCCGAAAGATCAGGAAGCTAGTTATTATACTGAGGTAGTCTCAGTTGGTTTGTACACTGGACAAACACTGGTCTTGAGATTTATATTGAGCAAGTCTCAGTTTACAAGGTTATCAAACTGAAGCGTTTGAAAAACTCTCCAACTATGAAGGAGTCTTTTACAATAAGGATTAGTTCAAAGATGAACTCCTTCGTCTAAGCTATGTATATATGCTATTGAGCTTAGGTTAGAGGGATAGGGAACAAGAAGGTGGCTTCTAGAACGACGAACAACTGAGTATAGCTATGGGTTCGTGTATCGTCGTTTGGATACTAGAGGCTGTATTTATCAGTTCAGCTTGGTTCCCTAAGAGCTAGAATGTAGTTCTTCGCCGGAGATGAATTCTTCGAACTTCTTGCAGAGAACTTAGGCTTTTCGAATTTGCTCGTTTGAATGCTTTGAGTGTTCTTGCTTGTGTGCTCGTATTCTCGTGTGCTTCAAATTTTGATTTATCCCTCTATTTATAGAGAAGAGATTAGGATAGATCCGTTGGAGACGATGATCCTTTGTCTCTCTCTTTTGGGTAGCTAACGGCTCTTTTGTAGCATGGTGGCAGTGTCATTTCCCTCCATTTCTGGAAAGTTGTTGACTTGCAGCTTTAGTAGGTGTAGGACAGGTGTCTGCTTGTTATTGGCCGAGGTTCAGAAGGTGGTTGAGACAGAACAGACTTCAAGGAGATTTGAAGCTGACTTCTCTTTTCCTCGTACTTGACTATGCTAGTTGTCTTTTAAAAATCTGACAGTTTAGAAGACTGTCTGACCGTTGCTGACCTCAGAGACAAAAAACAGATTAAAACTTAAAGGTTCACCAATCAATATAGGGTTTTGGGATCTTCAAATCTTCAAACTATTTCAGAGCAAAAGGCTACTGAGTAAATGTCAACACTGAAGACTGAGTCATTTCCCACTATATCTAATACCGTTGAGGATAGAGTCATCACCCAACAACACTGTTTTCCCTGTAGATTTGTCAACAATATCACAGAAACCAGCGTCAAAGATAACTCTATTCAGATTATCACAGAATTGACTGACAGAAAGGAGATTATGTTGGAGTCCTTCAACATATGTTACTCTTGGAACTGAAGCAGTCCCAATGTTCAGTGTTCCATATCCCCTTGTATAGCCTTTAGAGTTGTCACCAAACTCAATTCTGGGACCATCTTCTTGTACGTAATTGGTCAGCAGGCTCTTTTGATATGTCATGTGTCTTGAGCAGCCGTTGTCCATAATCCAAGGGTCCTTATGCACCTGCAAAACAGAAACATTTTTAGGTACCCTTTGGTTCAGTTTGGGTCCTTAAGCGTTAGTTGGTGATTTCACGACCCAGATCTATCTCGGGACCTTAGGAGTCTGAGACTTCTTTTTCTGAACCTTGTCAGTCTTCTTCTCCACTGGACTGGGAGATACTGACTTTCTGGCAGTTTTGGGTTCAGGATCTTTCTTCTTCTGAGGCTTTGTGCTCCTCCTGACCCTGGGCTCATAGTAATACGAACCATACTGTGCTGGATGCTCATACAGTGGCTCGTTGTACTGCTCTGCCCACCTGACCTTCTTGGTTCCCCCTAAATTTGATCGTGGTGTCCTGGGCCTAGAACCTTTGGTCATTTGCTTCTTGTTGCTCGGCTGAGGCGCACTCATCTTCTGTTTGTTCTTCGCCTGAGTTGTTGGTTCAGAAATCTGAACTTTCCCTCTAACGAACCTATCAGCCAGCATTTCTGAGCTTTTAGAAGTGGAAGTGGAAGCTTCATGAGTGTAGCCAAGTCCTTCTTTCATGGCTAGTGGTCTTTGAGCTCTATGCATACTTTCCAAGTTCTCTTTAGCTCCCAGGTACTGTTCAGTCATCAGTCCTCGCCAGACCTCATCACTTTTCCGAAGTGATTCATAATCTTTTTCAACTTCTGCGAGTTTCTGACTGAGTCGAGCTATTTCAGTATCTTTCTCAGAATTGTCCTTGGTCAGAACTGATAACTGAGTTTCTTGAAGCCGAGACTTAGTCGTAAGAGATTCAATCTCTTCCTTGAGTCTCGCAACCAGATTCTCTGAATCAGTAGAGACCTGACAATCAGAAGAAAGTCTCTGATTCTCAGCCTTTACCTGTTCCAGTCTCCGAATGGTTCTCACTGAACTCTCTCGCTCGCCTAAATGCTGTTCCTCTAGTAGATCATCGTAGGCTTGTACCACATCTAGAGGCTCATCTGTGACCGAGCACGTGTCGTGTGTGCTTTGTGAAGAAGAGGTTATATTAAGTTTCGAGTTTACCTCAGCCTCTTCTCCGGCCATCAGACAATATTCAGTTGTTGATTCAGGATCTGTTTCTCCGACCTCAACGGCGACAAATGCAGCTTCGTCTTTAGAAGAATACATGAATGTATCTTCCTCGATTGAGTCATCGGATATCTCTCCGACGATATAGGCCTAGCTTCTTCGGGCAAATTTCTCGCGTCTGGCCTGTCGTTCTGCTCGTTGAGCAGCTGAGAGTTCGGGACAGTCGTACTGATAGTGTCCCTCCTTCTTGCAGTTGTAGCATACAGAGGTTCTGCCACCTTTTCCAGCTGAGTCGTTGGATGGACTAGCAGCAGATTATGCGTTCCTTTTCTCTTTGATATTTGAGAGCCATGAGCGCAAGCTGATCAGTAGCAGGAGTCTCGGAGGACTTAGCATTTGACGCAGCTGTTGTCTTGCTGGAAGAAATAGGGTTGGCTCCAGTTTTGCTGACTGTTGCTTTATAAGGATGATCTATCTGGGTGTCAGCTGGAGCACTAGAACATCGTTGGGGTAGGCTGTGCTCGAATTCCTCCGTCTTTAATTCTGAAAATATAACATCAGGAGTTAGAGCATTAAGATCTAAGCGACGTAAATAAGTAGCAAAAGGAAGCCACTTTAGTCGAGGCAAAGCTCTCAAGATCTTGTTGTTCATCTCTTTGTTGGTGAACGTCCTCCCCAGCCCGTTGATCACATTGATCTGGTTTGTAAATCTGACGCTAAGCTCGTCAATGGTCTCCTTGGGCTCCCTGGCAAATGTGTCGAACTTTTGAAGCTCTAGCTCGAGCTTGTTCTCTTTAATCTGTGGGGTTCCTTGGCTCAGTACAGCCAGGGCGTCCCAAAGTTCATTTGCCGTCTTACAATCTTGCACCCTCCCAAGGTGTGAATCGCTGAGTGTAGTCAGGATTGCATTCCGCGCAACTCGGTCGAGGTTGTGCAGCTTTTTCTCTTCAGGCGTGAAGGCTGATTTATCTTTAGCCACCTTAGCACCAGTCTGTGCTCCTACACCTCCCACAGCGGCATATTGAACGTTGTCGATCATGGGAATGATAGGTCTTGTCTCTAGGACATCAGTTATGCTGTCGTGCAGCGATGTAAGGTGCGCCTCCATTCTCACGTGTCATACCGTATAGTTCTCCACAGAGAACATCGGCACCATCCGTATTCCTGACATATCAGACATAATGGGTGAGAGCATAAGGATGTATGAAGAGATGCTTGTTCAATGAAAAACTTTTTCAGGATCTGTTCGAGTAGACCAGAGTTTCAGAATCGATGATCAGGAGAACACCGACGCTCTGATATCAATTGTTGGTCCGGAGACGAGTGTCAGGTGTAGAGGGGGGGGGGTGAATACACCTGAGTACAAGTTCTTTTTTCTCAAACGCGAAGGACAGCTGAGCTGTAGGTTGCAACTGATGAACAATGCCAAATATTAACCTTCTGATCGCGGGACAGAGTGACTCAACCACTGAGTTTCTCCTACTGACTTTTGTCAGTAATTGATTCTCAGTCGGAGAGCTAGTGCGGATAAATGTGTAGGGCCCGGTAGACTTCGTCTCAGTTTGAAAACGTATTTTTCGCAAACCAAATAATTTTGGCTACGAAGGAGTAAATGACACAAGCGATTTTGGATAAATGTGTAGGGCCCGGTAGACTTCGTCAATTATGTTTTATGCAAAGTATGAGTTTGTAAGATGGTTTGAATGCAGTGCAATAAAACAGTAAATGACACAAGCGATTTTAAACGTGGTTCGGATACGCAAGATCCTACGTCCACGGTCCTGCTGAACAGGAGGTCTTGTTGATTAATCTGAGCAAGCCTCAGCAAGATATCTGTGCACTGGACAGACCCTTCTAAGTTATAGTCCTTAACGACTTTACAATCCAAACCGAGGTTTGAAGGGGAGGGGATGTTCTCCAACTATGAAGGAGTTCTTACAATAAGAACAGTCACGAAATGTGAACTCCTTCGAAGGCTCTAAGCTATGGATATAACAATTGAGCTTAGATAGAGAAGAGGGATCTAGAGAAAGAAACTCTAGAGAGAAGAACTAGAAATATTCTAATGAGCAAGTTCTTCGCTGGGTCTTCGTGAAAAGCGCTAGAGTGTTTCGAAAGCTTTAGCGTGTAATCCCTTTGATATCCCGTGCGTGGAGCTCGGAAAGGCTTCTCTATTTATAGTTGTGACCCAGACATTTGTCCGTTGGAGGGGACGATGCCACGTGTCACAAACGTCCAAGGAAAACGGCCATATGTTCGAAATATTGTCGCAGAGTAGTTGGTCACTGTGCATGAGAGCAACTTTAGTTGGTCAGAGCAGGTAGAGCTTAGATTGCTTCTCATTGGTCGAGGTTTGTGGTAGGTGAGACTTGTCAGACATCAATCCTCATCTGAGTTGACTCTCTCCTATCCTCGTATGATCTTCTGCTGACTTTCGAGTGGTGTTAAAACTCGGGTCGTTTCCTATCGGATACAATAGATCTGATACGATCTCTATCTTCTTCGTCTGAGTATGCTGATAACGGATCTTCTACTGAGTGAAGTCAGCTGATGACTCTGAAGGTACTGAGCTTTGATTCTGTGTTCTTCTACTGATGTGGGTCAGCTGATGAGAGATCTTCTACTGAATAAAGTCAGCTGATGGTCTGAGAACACAAGCTCTTACAACGATGAAGCGGGGTGATGAAGCGGGGTTCTGGAAAGTAACTTCCTACTGAAGATCAGACCAACACTTATCCCTTACAGGACTTAGACAAAAAAAGATAATAAAAATACAAATGGTCTAGCCTATTACATCATCTAGTCTTATCGACACTACACTAAGGGTACAAGACGGGTTTTGGGATCTTCAATACCATAGCATCAAGTCACTATAATTTCCCCCATTACCGATAAACAGATAGGTCATATTACAAGAACTACTGACAAAATAACACTAAGTACCCTCTAAGTGGTTATTAGGATCAACCACTGACTCATAACCCAACATGTGTTACGGCCTGAATCTGCTATCACTTTCAGTAACTTTATCTCCTTTATAGTTTCGGTATTTTCTCAAGCTAATTCAATAATGTGTTGGTATTTTATAGTTTTGGAAATTTTGATTTTCCTGCTAATTTCATAGTACTTACTGAGACTGTGATCGATTTAACATAATATTAAGTTAAATTACTCAGTATTTTTCTACATGTGTGAGATGAAATGGAATAAACACCATTCCTGGAGCCACCTACTATCTCCTTTCTCTGTAATGGGTATCTCTCTGTAGCCATATTTAATGAGTTAAGAACCACATGTTGGAGGTACAAAATTAATAAACCACATTTCTTTCAATTTCTCATGCATTAAAAAGGTGATTAGATAGAAAGTTTAAGAGTAACTGAGATTCGCTGCAACCTTTGAGATGGAATAAATAGCAAGTAAACATACCTTCAATTTCTTTAAATAACTAGGTTTCCAATAGTTTTTCTCTACCAAAAAGTTGCAGTTGAATTGTAATGGCGGCACTCACATTTATACAATATTTGTGTTGTTGTAGTTCCAAAATGCTGATTAGGAGGATAAAACTCATGAATTCTAAATGGGACTCAACAGGTACTCATTTATTCGATGTATTTGTGAACATACTGATTACTGAACTCAACTTAACCATCATTTTTCTAGAACATCTCCCAAGAATTGTGTTTGGATTAATTCATGTAGTATTTTTGTAGAAGTGTATTGTAGAAAAATGTTTTGAGACGTTGGGTGTGTATTGAAATGAAGTTAAGAGGTGCAAACTGCAAAGTTTGACCAGTTGAATTGATATATTGATTTGACATTTCATTTTGAGGAATCATGTGTACCTCACTTTGAATAGAGTTGGGATCAAGATTATCTTCTGCTCATGGGGTTTGTTTGTTGAGAATTAGGATGCACAATTGGGGATAGTTTTTTTAATAAGTTTCTTATCTTCTGGTTAGTATCTGAAATATAGCATCTAATATTATAATTTTGGTGCAATTGATGTATTATGTTAGAACTTGAATCTGTAAGAGAGAGGAAAACATGAAATCGAAATTTAAAACATTTAAATGCAAAGGGTTCTTAGAATCACCTTTTCACGTTTCAAGAGTCATTTATTTAATTTTGGGGTTTACTGCTGATTTGTTATATAACAATTGGAAAAGATGCATGTCTTCTGGAAGTACCTGAGGATTTATCAGAAAATATTTTGAAGGAATATGAATTACAATCATCGAAGAAGGTCAAACTACAATTGTTGACTAATTATAAATATATTTAAAATAATTTAGTTGCTTGTTCCTTTGGGACTTCCAAGTCTACTATGTAAACGGAAGAGGTTTTGGGTTCAATCTTCATACCTCTCTACATTTTAATCCATAGCTGCTCTGCGGTGAAGAAAGAGAAAGTGTTGTTCATGCCATAGTAGACTCTCCTCCTTGGCATTTCTTTTCTTTCAGTTTGCTTATGGTCAGATTTTCCATGCAAGAGGATGAATGCAACCGTTGTATACTTGGTGCCTTGAGATTGTATTTATTAGTGTTAAATATTTCAAATACATATTTAATTGTTGCGGCTAGAAAGGATTGTAAAATACATTTGTCTTACACTGCTCGAAGGAATATATCATATAATGAGGTGAATCACTTCTCATTAGATTATTCTCCGGCAGCAGTGAACTAATTAGGATATTACCGAGCTTGAGCCTCATAACGCATTTTTTTATGGATTTGCTTCAAACATTCGACTATATCTTCATGATCAATTTGAACCGAAGAAAGTTATCGTTCCTAGAATTAGTTTTCATGAAGATATTCCATCAGGATCTCCTGTAAACCCCCCCATCATTTTGTCATTGTTTACGTACTTGTTTAAAATTTAAACTTAAAAAGGAATTACATTGTGCCGGTGAGATAGATAGAACCAACAAAGATTTCTTTTTTCGGTGGCAATAGATAAACTTTAGATCCAAATCAGTTGGGATATGAAAACACTTACTTGCTTGCTTGGAAATACTAAAAACACCCTTTCTATTCGTATATTTGTCGCTTCTGTCATCAACCATTTAACCAACAATTGTTCTGATGACACTAGTGTAATTTCAGCCACGTACCTGTCCAATTTATAAGAAGCCTGCGCACAAATCATACGAAGCCCACCTACTTGCTTTCTTCAATCTTGTTTTCTATAAGAGATACGCAGGGCATCATCACAACACCGTGCACGTCGCGGTTAAACGTTGCGCTAGTTACACTAAAGTAGTCAACTAAAAAAAAAAACACTTTTACATCTTAACCCTTCAAAGACAAGTTACACAATGTCTATATCTTTATACACCATCAAATATGAGATTAATTACGTGAGGCACCGCTTAAGGCTCCCGGCGAAGAACAAGGCCCGTTGAATAGTTGTCTTGATGGTTGAGGCTTAATTTCTTATATACTTTTTTGTTTCATATAAAAAACATAAATAAAAGGTTTAGCCTAGGAGTAAACTACTTCTCTTTTGCATTTTAACATCTTGGGTTCAACTCTTGCTTCTATCAACAATTTTATTTTATGTGTATAAACTCCTCATAAAATGTTTGAATTATATAAAGAAATTTTTGAAATGAATTATAAAAACGAGATATTCAAATCACTAGTAACGGATGAGTTTTGTTAAAAATTCATATTTCAAATTCTGTGTAAACTCAACTAATCCATTTACCTTCAATAATGGTGTAATAGTGTCTCGATAAAAAAATCACATCATTTAGGAATAGTATAACGGTTAAAATATTTAGCATGTGATCCAAGGTCAAGTAGCGACTCTAGATTATTCGTTATTAACAAAAAAAAGAACCACCTTGAAAAAAAAAGCCTTTTTGATAATTTACAAAGAATTTTTTTGTACTATTTATAAATGTTACTCCCTCCGTCTCAAAATTCTTGTCCGCTATTTCATTTTGGGTTGTCCCAAAATTCTTGTCCACTTTCTTTTTTTAGTAAATTATTACACACAACTTTTTTGTGGGACCCACAACTTTATACCAATCTACACACAACTAACAACTCTCCTTAAAAACCGTGCAAAAAACAAATTAGACAAGAATTTTGGTACGGAGGAAGTATGAAAATTTGTAAAAGCGAATGACTTTTTTTGTTTGAGTTGAAAATGATCGGAAGACGGGGTAAAAGCAAAGAAAATGGTCGTGATTTAAAAATACTCCCTCCGTCCCATAGAAAGTGTCTCCCTTTCCTTTTCGGGCTGTCCCATAGAAAGTGTCTCCTTTCTTAAAAAGGAAGTGGATCCTACACCTTTACCAACTCAAATCAATTTAAAACAATTAATTAATTGCATGGGTCCACCTCTCTTACTCACAAATCAATTCTAAATAATTTATTAATTGTATGGGTCTCACATCTTTACCAACTAAAATCAACTCTCCTAAAACTTCGTGTCCCAAAAAAAGGAGACACTTTCTATGGGACGGAGGGAGTACAAATTATACACTCTGGACTCAAAGGTTAACTATGCACAAAGTTCTTCTCTCTTTTGTTTCTTTTTTCTTTTTTAAGAATTTTAAACTCGTTGTTTTTGACTTCTGACCAGTGAGAGGGAGGGAGAGGGGGAGAGAGAGCTCTACTTCCTGACCTAGTTCTTGAATCTTGATTTTTGTCTCATTTTAGTGTTGAGAAGATTGGGAATACAGAAACTTGTTCTCTTTCATCCCTCTTCAGATGGATTTCAAGCAGCTCCTTTTATACTCATTCTGCAGAGAGATGCACAACCGTAATTCTTCTTGTTCTTTTTTTCTTTTTTAATATAAAAATTACTCTGCCATCATGATCGCAACCTTTATTTACTCTGACTTGTTTGTGTGCTGTAATTAATCATGGAGTAGAAAGAGATGCGGACAAGAATCTTTTTTTCTCACCTGTTAGATCCAAGTTATCATCTTTATCTTCCTTTTTATCTCTTAGAAAAGTGCCCGTACAAGTGAGAATTTTTTTTCTTGATTCTTTCCTTATATAGGGTTTCTGAAGTTTGATTTGATACACTATTTATTCTTGTACATACTTCATTTCCCAATTGTTTGATTTTTCATTTGTTTTCTTATTTGGCTGTACTTTTGTGAGTTGTTCATTAGACCCTAGTTCTGGTTTTCGCTTTTTTCTTCTTCCTTTTTCTCCTTTCTGAGTTGCGGAGTAAGCAATGATTGGTTTCATTTGTTTGACTGGCATCTAATTTCTCCTTTCTGTAGGATATTATTTTCTTGTTCTGAGTTTATAGCTTTGCTCTCAAGCTTGTGCATTTGCTTATATTAATTATAGTTTAGCTTTGACTCCTCAGCTGAGTCTTCTTGAAGTTGTGATTTATTTAATTTACACTCCCTTTTCTTGATTTGCAGTTTGAGCTTGCTGTTTGCTGTAAATCGTTATCGTGAGAGCTTTCGGTCTGGTTATATATTTGGAAAGAATAATGTGAACTGGAACTTCCACTATGAGATTGGTAATATTTAGTCTATCCTCTTGCCATTTGCTTGTGGGAGATGGAAGAAGTTCCCCTTGATATTTATGTTTGAAGATTGCTTTAGATGATTAGTGCCGAATAAAATCTGGTATCGTTGCTGCCAAAATGGGCGGGGTTTGTTCAAGAAGGTCCACTGATGAGACTGCACTGGGTGGTGCACTTCCACATGTTAATGGTCGCTTTAGTTATGGCTCTGGGATTATTTGTCAATCCCGCGGATTGGATATCCGAGAAGATAATGTTCAGAGGGATGTACAAGTTACAGATAAGCAAGTGAGAGAACCATTCTCCTTTCCGGAGTTGGTCTCTGTTTCTCGTGAGACAACTCTGGATGATATTAATGATGGAATACCTCGTTTGTCTAGGGCATTATCCGATACATCTAGATCAACGAGAACAAAGCAGGTTGCGATGACAAAGGTATATCCTCAATGGATATAGTTCTTTCCTATCTTGTTGACTATGTTGATTACATTTGATGTTTCATATCAAAACTTCAATCATGAATCTTAAATCTTGACAACACGCTAATTTTTTCTTCTTTGGTATATTGAAACTGGACATGTTGATTTTGTTTCTTGTTAGCATAAATGTTATTGATGGAACAGTGTTCTTCTTCCTTTTTTCCTTACTAACAAACTCTTAAATTAGGTTTTTTAAGACTACTGTATTTGTGATCTTTTGTGGAAAATATCCTGCTTATGCTGCTTTTGTCCTAAGGGTGTGTTTGCAACTGCTTCTTATAAGTACTTTATTTGTTTTTGCTTAAAGTTGAAAATAATTGCTTTTAAGCAAAATCAGAAATTTTTTGGAATTGATTTTAAAAAGAAGATATTTTTGGTAAATTCGAAAATTATGGCGCTTTAAGCACCAAAAGCATCTCAATAGGTGCTTAAAAGAAACTGCTTAAGCTGTTTAATTTTAGAGAAACAAACGCAGAAAACAAGTTTTGCAAACATTAAAAATCTGCTTATGCGGTCAAAAAATAGAAAAGTGCTTAAAATAAATTCTTGCAAACACACACTATATTGCATTTGTTTCACATGATTATCGTATATGGAACTTTTGTATCTGGTCTATGTTATGCTTATTCCTAAGTATTGAATAAATAACTGCAATTTCATTTAATTTAACTCTTAGGTTTCAGAAATGAGTTCACTTTTGGGCAGAGCAAGCACTGCTGGCCTCGGGAAAGCAGTTGATGTGTTGGATACTCTTGGTAGTAGCATGACTAATTTGAATCTTAGCAGTGGTTTTGCATCTGGGTTAGCTACAAAAGGAATCAAAATATCAATTTTGGCTTTTGAAGTGGCAAATACGATCGTTAAAGGTGCCAATCTGATGAATTTGCTTTCAGAAGAGAATATTAGGCATCTAAAGGAGGTGGTACTCCCTTCTGAAGGCGTACAGCGTCTAATATCAAGGGATATTAATGAACTCATAAGAATCGCTGCATCTGACAAGAGGTGTAAATTT
The DNA here is from genome assembly GCA_028984105.1 of Lavandula angustifolia. Lineage (NCBI taxonomy): Eukaryota > Viridiplantae > Streptophyta > Magnoliopsida > Lamiales > Lamiaceae > Lavandula > Lavandula angustifolia. The sequence goes on along the minus strand of CM054823.1, from coordinate 6,112,410 downwards.
TTAAAACACTTGCACGTTTTATGATATACTTATCCATTGATTCTCCACTAATTTGCTTAACGTATCTAACTGTTAATCAGGGATGAGTTGAAGGTCTTCTCTGGAGAGGTCATTCGCTTCGGGAATAGGTGCAAAGATCCTCAGTGGCACAACTTGGAACGTTACTTTGAGAAGTAACTGCTGTTATCTTTTCTTAGTTTGCCGTTCATAGCGTTGCAAACATATCAACTGAGCTTTCCAATATAATATTTAGTTCATCTCTACGCATTTAGGTTGGAGTCAGAACTCACACCTCAGAAACAATTGAAAGCAGAAGCAGAAAATGTGATTGAGCAATTGATGGTGTTGGTTCATAACACTGCGGTAAGTTGTCACTCTGTTTACCTTTTATTTCTCCTTTTGAGCACGAGGCCCATGCAATTTCTTTTATCCGCCCTTGGTAATTAACTGGCAGAGGTAGCGAGTCATGCACGATGTTTATTGACAGGATTTTTTTGAGAAACAATGGCTTGCCATCCTTATGATCTTGATCTCAGCTTAGATGGACAGAATTTAATATGTCGATACATAGATTGTAGAAATTAGAAGCATTATCGTATTTGACATCTTTAGTTTTGACTTTAAAAATCACATCTGAAGTATGACGAGTTTTTCCTCGTGAAATGTCGCGGACTTTTTTTCAGATTATGGTATCCTCGAATGTCAAAAATGATAATCTAATGTGTCGTGCAGGAACTATACCATGAAATGCATGCATTAGATAGATTTGAACAAGATTGTCGGCGCAAAAGTCAAGAAGATGACAGCTCAAGTGCTGCACATAGAGGTGTTTACGAGCTCAGATTGTTTTACAATCATAATTCTATTCTATGTGTTAAATATGGAACTTATTGATTCTATTGGTATTTCTCTCTTACCTATCTGAAATTGGATCCTTGACCCTGAAGGAGACAGCCTCGCGATTCTACGTGCAGAGCTGAAGAGTCAAAAGAAGCACGTAAAGAATTTGAAAAAGAAGTCTCTATGGTCCAGAATACTGGAGGAGGTACCAATTCAAAACTTTTTGCTCTTATTCGAGTCTTAGTGGATGCATAATATACAGGAGTACAGGAGTATCAGCTTAATGTTTTTAATTTACAAGTCGATTATGATTTCTTTCGCAGCAGGTTATGTATTACATATTACCAAACTGATTATGTTATCCATTTATGCTAATTAAGGTGATGGAGAAGCTTGTGGACATTGTCCAGTTTCTTCATTTGGAGATCCATTCCGCATTTGGTCCCACTGGTAATACTGTCATAGACTTCAAAATTATTTAATTACATTGGCCATTTTCAGTTCTTTAAACACTTGACTTCTGGAACTAATTAGAACAAAGTAGGATGCTGTAATAATAGCCTGATGATTGGGCAACACACGAAATAAGCTCTATTCATAGTGCTATCTATAAAACTGTGTATTTTCCATATTCCCTTGAATTTGTGGTAGTCTCTAAGTAAGTTATATGATTGTATTGCTGTTAAAGATGGAAACAAGCCAATAAAAGACCACCATCAGAAGTTGGGATCTGCTGGACTTGCCCTACATTATGCAAGTATCATTACCCAGATCGATACACTCGTGAGTTTGTCATATTCTTATTTTGTCACTGAAGTTCTCTCCTAGTGATGTACTGATTATTTTTTCTTCAGGTTACTAGATCGGGGTCAGTGCCGCCAAGTACAAGAGATGCTTTATACCAGGGACTGCCACCTTCGATAAAGTGTGCGTTACGCCCCAGGCTACAATCTTTTCATCTCAAGGAAGAGGTAAGTTTCTTATAATTCTTTTCGAGCTACTAGTATATATTTATGCATGTAGTATTCATTTATGTACTTCTTCTCATTCTTTCTGCAGTTTACTGTCACACAAATCAAAGCTGAAATGGAGAAAACACTTCAGTGGCTGGTTCCAATGGCTACCAATACGACGAAGTAAAACTGCTATCCTCATTATACTATTACTCTTCACTAGATGGACTGCATTTATACGATTTCTGATTACTCTTCACTATGTGTCATAACCGAAAACAGGGCTCACCACGGCTTTGGTTGGGTTGGCGAATGGGCTAATACCGGGTAAGCTCGTATTCTTGGTGGTTATCTTTCGAGCTTTTCAAGTGCTTGATTGGATGGATACGCTCGTTCTATTCAGGTCCGAGATGAACCATAAACTGGCTGGCCAGTCCGATTTGCTAAGAATCGAAACGCTCTATCACGCAGACAAGGAGAGAACCGAAGCTTACATTCTTGATTTGGTGGTTTGGCTGCATCACCTCATCAGCCAATCAAGAGCCGCAAATGGACTCAGATCACCTATCAAATCCCCGATCCGGTCGCCTAACCAGAAGACACTTCAACTGTCGTGTCAAAACCCAAGCTCCCCGTCATCAACACTATCGGTTGAGGATCAGGAGATGCTCCAAGACGTCAGCAAAAGGAAACTCACTCCCGGAATAAGCAAGAGTCAAGAATTCAGAACATCGAGAACGAAGCACCATAGGCTGACCAAGAGCAGCAGCCATTCTCCGACAAATGAGTATAAGAGGGAGAGGGACCCTTTCCCTATTCGAAGGCCATCTTCGGTTCCGATCATCAACTTCGACATTGATAGGATCAAAGCGATGGATCTGATTGATAGAGTCGACACACTTTGAAGCACAACGCTGTATGGTAATTGGATCCTCTCGTGCATACACTGCAAAAGTCTATCACTGATTTGCATATAAGCATGCTTTCTTGATGCTCTTCTTGGCGCCTGCTCGTCCGTAGTTTGCACTTCGCGTTGTAAAGGGGCTCTGCCTTCCCGCATCTGCTCTTGCTCGGATCAGAGTGACGTGGTGGGAGGGTGCTTTAGAGGACTACTTGTACATGGAGAGTTGAGTTGCATCTTAGGTAATACTGTTTCCTGTGAGATCAAGAAAACGGCGTTCAATCGCGTCAGGGGTAATTTCGTCAATTCATGTATGAGTGCTCATAGGGCTGTAGTTTTCATCAGTATGTGTACAGAATGAGGAGTATTTGGTTATGCCTATTTGTTCATGAATCATGAGTCCTTCAAATGAGATTCATTCTTCCCTTCTATTTTCTTGTTCTCTAGGGGTGGAGCCGTAAATTTATTATGCGTGGAGTATTAATTGGTTCGAGTTTTTTTCCTTTTGAAAAAAAGGAATTGTTTTCCGCTCATACAACTTAATTGATGAATACTTAAATAATTTTAAGTTGTGTTTCCTTATCTACTTTCTTAATTATAATAATGTATAATATTAACTAATATTTATTTATTTGTTTGTTTATTTATAAATGTTAATTTCGATAATAAAGTTTTTATCAATTAAAAACTTAAAACAACGTTCAAATTGAATTAGTGTTCTAGCTACAAAATGTTCACTATATATTTTTGTCAAATTAGCACAAATTGTCTCTCAATCTTTCGTAGTTTAGATGAATTGCTTCCTATTTTTTTTAGTGTATTGGTCTCCAATTTTGCTAGTTTGAATGAATTTGTCATTCTGTTAAATTTTAAATTAGTCAATTGTTAATCATAAGGATATTTACGAAATAAAAGTTTCAGAGACTAATTCATTAAATTTTTAAATTAAATTTTAACTAATTTTTTTCACAAATTTTTTAAATTATAATCTTTTTCAAATAAAATTTCTTAATTAATTTTTTTCCAAATAAAATTTTAGGCAATTAAAAAACTTAAATAAAAAAGTTTAATTAAAAATAATAAAATTAACTAAACCTAAATTAACTAATACTACATTCGTCCCGCTTGACTTGTCATGTTTTTTAAAATGAAAAATAGTTACTACACAAACTCCCACTTTTTTGTGGGATTTACCTCTTTACACGCAAAAACAATCATTCAATCATCTACACACTCATTTTAATCTATGTGCCAAAAAGAAACAAGATAAGTCGGGCGGGACGAAGAGAGTAATAGTTTTATGAACCAATCATCTAATTTTAAAAGTAATTTTTAACTATTTTTTCAAATATTTTCTTTGTACTAAAAAAAATTAATTAAAATAAAAATTTAACTAGATCTAGATTAACTAATAATTTTGCGTCTCACGGCGGAGGAGGGTAGCGGGTCGACAAATTAGTTGGGGAAGGTGTTGTGTTCTTCGATGTCGGAGATGTCATTAGAGAGGAGCGGCTGGATGACTTAGAGGTGGGAGAGGTAGCCGGAGAATCTGAAGGATGACAAATGGCGGAGGACTGGGAGAGGGTGGCGAAGTTGCGGAGTTTGTTGTTGTGGTGGCGGACGTGGCCTTGGTACGGCAACGGAGAGGGGATTTAATTAATTTTTTTATTAATTTTTTTTCATGCCAAAAAAATTATTAAAAAAATTATTTAAAAATTGTATGAATTGGTCTCTAAAACTATTACTCCCTCCGTCCCGCTATAACGACTCAAAATTTTTCGGCACGGTTATTAAGAAAGTAGGAGATAGAAATAATAAAGTATGAGAGATAAGTGATAAAACATTAATAAAGTATAAGAGAAAATAGTACTCCCTCTATTCTGTTTCAAGTGACCAAATTTCTTTTTCGGCCGTCCCGCTTCAAGTGACCCGTTTCTAAAAAAGAAAATAACTTTTTAAAAAAATGACAAATTATCTATTATTTTATGATTTATCTCTCCTACTTTATCACTTATTTATTATTTTTCTCTTCTACTTTATCACTTATTTATCATTTTTGTCCATACTTTATCATTTATTCTCTTATTATCTCACACATCTTCTCTCTCTTATTTTATCATCTACTCATCTCTTATACTTTATCATAAACTTTCTTTATTTTTGCGCCGAAAAGAAACGAATCACTTGGAACGGAACGAAGGGATTAGTATTTTTTGCTAAATTGAATCCAAGCCACTTTTAATGGGACGTCCTAATCGGAAAATACAGTCCTTGCAACAATTAAAGACACTCGAAATGTCACAAAATACATTATTTTAAATTAAGCTCTTAAGTGTCAATCATCACAAAGTGCTTCGTGGATTTGGGCAAAAATTGTAAATCTCTTGATCTTTTATGTATTTGATTAATTAAAAAAAATCTAAATTCATTATTGTTGATTCAATTATTCTTAGATACTAATACCAACAAAAATCATAATTCCAATTCTTACACGCATTTTATCGTTATATGTCGACATTAATTTCCTGCCTTGTTCGGACAAGTAAATGAATTCATAAATAAAAATATATAAGAACATAATTGTGGGTGCTAGACTGCAACTAGGGCTCCCTGCCTAAATGGAATAATTCCAAAATGTAATAATTCAGAAAAAGTAGCATGTCTTTTGATTTTGATAACAATGTATAGTATATAAAGGATAATCTAATTGAATATCTACTATTTTTTAAAATGAGATAATAAACTTATATCAATTTTATAGCCGCTTCTAAAACGAGTCTAATCGATGCCGAAAAGAACGTAATATGTATTTTCGAAAAAGGAGTGTGAATAGAGTAGGCTATATTGACGTTTGAAGTTGAACAATTCTCCATGGAACTCTCTCATCCCCAAACATGCAGACTTCCATTTCAAGTAAACTGCTCCACTATATTTCTGCAAATATCGTCTTTCATTCCTCAATCCACTTATTCTACTTCAATTTGTAACTGCTGCAGATTTTGTGCAGTTTACACAGTTATAACAACTCCTTCTTTCTATCATATTATAATCCATGTTTAATTATAATATGATGATTAGGAGAAAATGACAACCTAACTGCCTAATTTCATAACTTTAGCCTAACTCCCATTTATGTTTTTTTGTTTTATTTTTTAGGCCAGGACGTCTGCAGCTGCTATCATTCCCATCCTATCTTTCTTACTCTAATTATTGTTTATCTTTACCTCTACGGTTGCTTGAAATTCCTTCTTCTATTTTACCCCCAACAAAATCCACTAGTATAAGTTAAGGAAGAATAAGCACCCTACCCCACCCTATCCCACCCCTCCCGCCAAAACAAATAAGTATAAACCCTATCTATGTTTTGCAGTCCTCCACTAAAGTCTTCTTATACATGCACATATACACACAGACAGAGACGTGCATATCTAATAGTAATTGCGGGTTTGCTTGAGATCAAGAGAAAGAGAAACAGAAGAAGAAAATTGAAATAGTATATCGTGTGAGAAAGAGAAGAACGCGATGGAGGTGGATGCAAAAAGCGCGATTCAGCAAGACGCCGCGGCGCCGGTGAGGAACATTATGCTTGTGGCGGCGATAGCCGCCGGAGTGTAGTTTGGGTGGGCATTGCAGCTCTCCCTCTTAACACCGTACGTGCAACTGTTGGGGATCCCACACAAATGGGCGGCCTTCATCTGGTTGTGCGGCCCGGTGTCGGGGTTGATTGTGCAGCCGGTTGTTGGCTACTATAGCGACAATAGCACCTCCCGGTTCGGGAGGCGCCGCCCCTTCATCGCCGTCGGCACGGCTTTCGTTGTGATTGCTGTTGTCCTGATCGGCTTCGCTGCTGATATAGGGCGTGCTAGCGGCGATCCCGTCGGGAAGGGGGCTAAGCCTAGGGCTATTGCTGTTTTCGTCGTTGGGTTTTGGATTCTGGATGTGGCCAATAATTTGTTGCAGGTTATTGGATTTTGCATAATTTGGGGGTAATTGATGTGATTAGGGTTTTAATCGTGGGAATTGGTGATGTTAAGTGCAGGGGCCGTGTAGGGCTTTGTTGGCGGATTTATCCGGCGGAAATGCGAAGAAGATGAGCACATCGAACGAACTCTACTCCTTTTTCATGGCGGTCGGAAATGTCCTCGGTTACGCCGCCGGCGCCTACACCGATCTCTTCAAAATATTCCCATTCTCGAAGACCAGCGCCTGCGACGTCTACTGCGCGAATCTCAAGAGCTGCTTCCTTATCTCAATTGCGCTCCTACTAATCATCGTTATCCTAGCCATCGCCGTCGTCGGCGAGGCGCCGTACGTCGCCTAGCCGGAGGAGTAGGACGAAGAGGATAAGAAATGCAAAATCCCCGTGTTTGGGGAATTATTCGGTGCGCTGAAGGACCTCCCTAAGCCCATGTGGATCCTCATGCTGGTCACGTGCTTCAACTGGATCGCGTGGTTCCCATTCCTGCTGTTCGACACCGATTGGATGGGCCGAGAGGTGTACGGTGGCGAGGTAGGCGTCGGAACCCTGTACGACCGCGGCGTACGCGCCGGCTCGATGGGGCTCGTGCTGAACTCCGTTGTGCTGGCTCTGGCTTCGCTCGGCGTGCAGTTCAGCTCGCGCGGCGTCGTCGGCGTCAAGAAGCTCTGGGGCGGCGGCAATTTACTGCTCGCGGCTTGTATGACCATGACGGTGCTCATCACCAAGGCGGCGGAGCACACGCGCCGCTACGGCCCCGACGGAGCGCTGCTGCCGCCGGATCCGACCATCAAGATCGGATCCCTCGTCCTCTTCGCCGTCCTCGGCATTCCTCTCGCAGTGAGTTTTCCCCTTTCAATTTTTTACGAATTCAAGGGCAGTAATTAATTATTGCATGAAATAGTTAGACAAAAAGTAACTATCTTTTACCATTAACTAATGCTGTTTGGAGTAAAAAAGGTCAAGCATGGATTATTAATTCTTTTTCAACAAAGTGAAATTATTAGGATTCTTTTTTCCACCAATTTAATGAAAAGGAGTCTTCAGAAAGAAAAAGTTAGTTGCTTCTTTTGTGGGAGGAAAATAATTTCAATAATTGCAGTTTCAAATCTGGTACTAAGATTAGGTTTCTAATTTGGCTTATCTGTAATTTGGCTGAATCTTAAGCTTGATAGTTGTTAATTAGTTAGATAATCCAACATGGAGGCATTGAACAAACATTGTGGGTGCTACTTGTTAGGCCTTTTTCTCAAGGGTTTTAACCGATAATTAGAGAGATATTCACAACTGCTATTTTATGGGTGAAGATTGTCTCCTAACTACATCTATTACTGTTCTAGTATAGGTAACTTACAGCATTCCATTTGCTCTAGCATCCATATTTCCCAGTAGTTCTGGTTCAGGGCAAGGTAAAATACAAAATATATTTATATTTGTTATTGCGGGGTGTGTCGAAATGACGATTACAACGTTAGCCGAGGCAAGAGTTGGACTCTTTCTCCGCAAGACGAAAATGCTCCGCTACTCGGTGCAAACGGTCTATAGCACTCGACTCCAAGATACAACGGCTTCTCAATTACGAGTAGTTGCACTACTTCTCGTAATTCCGGTGAACTACTTGATATTTTGGGACTAAGGAAATATGAGCTAATTTATATGTATGTAATGGAAGGGACATAAAAGAAAGTTGGAAGATGAATAATATTTTTGGTGTTGGTGTTGTGTCTCTCGGTTGGGATTTGTTGTTCTATTTATAGACTTGACAAATCCCTTCATAAAAGGACACAACTATTGAATTTCCCATGCAACATGCATGAGCCAACCGACATTCAAGTGAACATTCCTTTCCTTCAACGTGCATGCAACTGTTGAGAATCCATGCATCTAACCAACGTGTCCATTCAAGTGAAGCCATGCATCTAACCAACGTGAATATTCATTCAATTGCCAACCGACATGCATAAATCCATTCAACATTTTAATAATCTAATCTTAATTATTAAAACCTAACAATCCCCCACATTAGATTATTAAATGCAAATGCAAAATGTTATGCAAACCAAAGTCCCAATGACCTATTATTGTATTAGGATATGTAGTTTTTTGCTTTGAACCTTCCTTAGTATAATGTTATCGGATTTACTCGTTGCTCGGTGAACGCAATGTCTTGAACCGGTCAGCTTTCGTTTAAACCAAAACAATAATATATACACAATAATAGATACAATATCTTTCGTTCTCACGTTGTGTCCATTTTGGCCTTGGACCATATCTTGGATTCATAAGTGTTTTTCTATTTGAAGCGGCCACACTTCTCACTTATATAGGTGATCTCCTATAAAGAGTATCCTGTCATACTCCACCAATAAGGCTATAGGAATAATTAAAAGCTTATACGCTTACCCTTTTACTACAAGCTACAGGTTTGCACTTGGAGCAGCTTCAAGAATGGATTTTTAGTTGTGTTTCCAAGTGCACAACTTGAACATTCTTAACTTAGTTGTCTCTTTGAACCATGTTAATGGGATCTCCAATTATCATGGTAGAGTTACCATTAAGAGCGTTCTTTTAGTGTGGATTTTAATTACATTCCCCTAACTGCATTGTACAATTGATCACGATTAATACCTTTAGTAAACGGATCTGCAATATTATCTTTTGACTTCACATAGTCAATACATATTATTCCACTAGTAATCAATTGTCTAACGGTATTGTGTCTTTGGCTAAGTATAGGCTTAAGTCTACAGGAGTCTTAGCCGGAGGTAGATCAAAAGCATTGAATTTCTTAAGCACATTCTCTACATAGTGAGATTGTGATAAAGTAATTCCTTCGGATGTTCTAGAGATCTTAATCCCTAGAATTACATCAGCTATTCCCATATCTTTCATGTCGACATTCTTTTCAACATTGCTTTAGTATTCATAATTATGTTATGATCACTTCCAATAATAAGCATGTCATCAACATACAGACATATAATGACAAAGTTGTTAGGTGTGCCTTTAATGTACACACACTTGTCACACTCGTTTATTTTAAAACCATTTGATAACATAACATGATCAAATTTATCATGCCATTGTTTGGGAGCTTGTTTAAGTCTATATAATGACTTAACAAGTTTACAAACTTTCTTTTCATGTCCGGGAATTACAAACCCTTCAGGTTGTTCTATATAAATTTCATCTTCTAAATCTCCATTTAGAAATGTCGTTTTAACATCCATTTGATGTATCTCAAGGTTATGTAAAGCAGCAATGACAATTAGCGTTCTTATAGAGGTTATCCTCGTTACGGGAGAATATGTATCAAAATAATCATACCCTTCCTTTTGCTTGTAACCATTGGCTACTAGTCGTGATTTATACTTGTCAATAGACCCATCGGCCTTTTATTTCTTCTTTAGAATCCATTTGCATCCTAAAGGTTTACACCCGGGAGGAAGGTCAACAATCTCCCAAGTGTGATTATTCATAATTGACTCGATTTCACTATTAATCGCTTCTCTCCATAGAGGAGCATCGGGACTTGACAATGCTGCCTTGATTGTTTGCGGTTCATCTTCTAATGAATAGACTACAAAGTCTAGACCAAAAGACTTTGCTATTTTCGCTCGTTTTCCTCGTCTTGATTCTGGTATTGACACATCACTTTGGTCAATCTTTTCTAGTGAGCTTTCTTCATGAGTTCGTTTCTTAGGACTGACATCATTTTTTTCTTTCTTAGGGAAAATAGATTCAAAAAAGACAGCATTTCCGGATTCTATAATCATTCCCTCATTTATGTAGGGTATTTCCGACTTATGTACCAAAAACCTATATGCACTACTATTGTTTGCATATTCTATGAAGATGTAATCAATAGTTTTAGGTCCTAGCTTTACTTGTTTTGGTTTAGGTACTTCAACTTCTACTAGGCACCTCCACACTTTAGTGTATTTGTAGAATGGTTTCCTACTTTCCATAGTTCGTATGGAGTTTGAGTTTGTTTCTTCGACGTCAACTTATTTAAAATTTTATTTGCCGAAAGAATGGCTTCCCCCCACATGTTATGTGGTAAGCCCGAGTTTATCAGCATAACATTCATCATTTCTTTTAATGTTTTATTCTTTTGTTCAGCAACACTATTTGATTGTGGTGAATAAGGTGCAATTGTTTGATGGATGATGTCGTTTTCACGACAAAAGTCCGCAAAAGGTGCAACATACTCACCGCCTCGATCACTTCGGATCATTTTGATCTTGGTGTTTAGTTGATTTTCAACTTCGTTTTTATAGCTTTTGAAAGCATCGAAGGCTTCGTCTTTGCTTCTCAAAAGATATAAATAACAAAATCTTGTGCAATCATCTATAAATAATATGAAATAATTCTTTCCACCTCTAGTTTGCACAAGTTTTAAGTCGCATAGATCGGTGTGAATTAATTCAAGAGGTGTAGTCGATCTTTCCACCGAATGGAAAGGTTGTTTAGCCATTTTTGCTTCAACACAAATTTCACATCTTGAATGTTTGTCAAATGACATTTTCGGCAACAACTCTAAATTCATTAATTTTCTTAGTGTATTTAGATTTACATGTCCTAATCTATCATGCCATAAATTAGGAGACTCGGTCAAGTAAACAAAGGGGGTCTTTTTATTACGGATAACATTTACATTGATACAATTCATCTTGAAAAGGCCGCTATCTACATAGCCTTTTCCTATAAATTGTTCATTCTTGGACAATACAACCTTATCCCCCTCAATAACTATTTTAAATCCGGCCTTGCTAAGAATAGAGCCGGAGATCAAATTCTTGCGAATGTCGGGAACATGCATCACGTTTTGGAGAGTCAAATTCAATTCCAACGTCATCTTGAGTACAACTTTTCCAGTTCCATAGACCTTTGAAGTAGAGGAATTTCCCATGTATAACATTTTCTCCTCCTTGACAACTTCATAGGTTGAAAACATTGATTTATCCACACATACGTGCTTAGTAGCGCTGGTATCGATCCACCATCCTATCGGATTACCGACCATGTTTACTTCATCTATGACTGCAGATAGGTCGAGTTCAGACATGTTGACGGATACATAACTTTCTTCCGCCATATTTGCTTGTGGACGACCTTTGTATTCCTTCTTTGACTTGCGGCAATCCTTTGCCATGTGGCCATTTTTCCACAATTGTAGCAATTCCCCTTGATCTTTTTCTGTCTTTTTGAATCTTGCTTCTTTTCATAGAACTTGCATTTCTTTGGGTTAGTGCTACTGCTGTACTCGGCTAGATTAGCCCTTGCCTCTATAGACGGCTTGTTAGTCTTTCGATCTACCTTGCGGTTGTCCTCTTCAATTCTGAGACGGACTATTAGATCTTCGAGACTCATCTCTATGCGTTTGTGCTTGAGATAGTTCTTGAAATCCTTCCACATCGGTGGTAGTTTCTCGATCACAGTTGCAACTTAAAAGGATTCAGAAATGACCATACCCTCGGCAATGATATCATGTATGATCAATTGAATCTCTTGCACTTGTTCGACTATAGTTTTGGTATCCACCATCTTGTAGTCTAAGAATCGTCCAACAACAAACTTCTTTAGACCGACATCTTCGGTCTTGTATTTGATCTCCAAAGAATTCCACAATTCTTTCGACGTCTTTGCAGTCGAGTAGACACTATAGAGAGTGTCGTCGAGTCCATTTAAGACATAGTTGCGACATATGTAGTTGCTATGATGCCATGCATCAGATGCTATGCGTTTTTGCTCATCAGTTTCATTTTCCCCCACAATTGGAGGTGACTCTTTCAAGAATCGAGATAAATTTAAAGTAGTTAAATAAAACAACATTTTAGATTGTCAACGCTTAAATTTAGAACCTGAGCACTTTTCCGGCCTTTCCGCATGAACAGAGGCGCTTGAAATTTGGTTGTTCGTTGCTGTTGTAAAGTTCGACGACGTGTTACTACTGCTAGTCATTACTTGGACAAGGGGATCGGGTACATCACTGCTATTTGTCGTCATTTCTTCAACACAATTATCGTCTTGCGATTGTTATTGCGGGGTGTGTCGAAATGACGATTACAACGTTAGCCGAGGCAAGAGTTGGACTCTTTCTCCGCAAGACGATAATGCTCCGCTACTCGGTGCAAGCGGTCTATAGCACTCGTCTCCAAGATACAACGACTTCTCAATTACGAGTAGTTGCACTACTTCTCGTAGTTCCGGCGAACTACTTGATATTTTGGGACTAAGGAAATATGAGCTAATTTATATGTATGTAATGGAAGAGACATAAAAGAAAGTTGGAAGAGGAATAATATTTTTGGTGTTGGTGTTGTGTCTCTCGATTGGGATTTGTTCTATTTATAGACTTGACAAATCCCTTCATAAAAGGACACAACTATTGAATTTCCCATGCAACGTGCATGAGCCAACCGACATTCAAGTGAACATTCCTTTCCTTCAACGTGCATGCAACTGTTGAGAATCCATGCATCTAACAAACGTGTCCATTCAAGTGAAGCCATGCATCTAACCAACGTGAATATTCATTCAATTGCCAACCGACATGCATGAATCCATTCAACATTTTAGTATTAATTAATTTTAATAATTTAATCTTAATTATTAAAATCTAACAATATTTTTCACCTAAAATCAAAATGCTTTATTCCTAACAAGAATCGTGTCTATTTTCAGGCCTATCTCTTGGAGTTCTAAATCTTTCAATAGTCATTCCCCAGGTAATACTAATGTAACATCAAATTGGCATAAAATGGAACAATACAAATCCCCTAATGTAAAAATCTGAAAAAACTATTTGTTTAGTGAGATTGTTACTTTATCGAAAAAAAAAATAGTCCATTAATCCAAATAAAAATCGGAATAAATTATTATCTAAATGGGATTATTACGCCATTGAATATTACTTTATCGAGATATATTTTATTGGCTGCAGATGGTGGTTTCCGTGGCCGCTGGGTCGTTTGACGACCTATTCGGGGGCGGAAACATACCGGCTTTCGTGGTGGGGGCTATTGCTGCCTTCATTAGCGGTGTTTTGGCCCTGACGTTGCTTCCATCGCTACCTTCTTCTTCTGATGCCAAGGAAACGACTGCCGGAGGATTTCACTAAAAAAAATACGCTTATTCAGCTTGAAAACTAATTCACTTCTTTGTTCTGTGGGGGTTTGGTAAATAGTAATTGTGGGTGCCCCAGTTTTTTACTTTCGTTTGTTTTTTTTCCTGGTTCGCTACACGCTAAGGCGTGACAAAGTTGTGACACTTGTAAGAATAAAGATGGTCTCGTGTGAAGCCTAAAACATCAGTTTTTTTTAATGGAAAATCTTGTGCATTAGTTATTGTTTTCTGTTTATTTTCATGGGTATTTAACTATTTATACATATGTGAAATATTTCATTCTATGATAAAATATGGATTTACATAAAATTGATGAAAAAACACCAAAAATCCAAATTTATTTTGACATTGAAAAAAAAATTAAAATTTGGGTGATGTTGATTTCACTTCAAATTGGATGTTTTTAAATCATGATTGGACATTAGTTGAATTAATGGATTAGTCAATTTGAGTTTATGAGTTTGATCAAAATATTAAAGCAAGATTCTACCCTACCTTACGTCAGATACACCTCCGATTTTTATCATAAATAGCTTTTTCATTAATAATCATTTGGTTAGCCGTCTATAATTAGAGCAATTTAGAATGTGCATTTTTTACAGGTCTACTTGATATAAAGAGAAATAAAATTCTATTTGATATAAAGACTTGTTGTTAAACATTAAAATTTCTATTTGATATAAAGAGAAAACAAAAATTTGGGTGAATTCGACCTCATTTATATTTAAGAATTTTAAAATTAAGGAGTTTTTAAGATTATGATTGATCATGAATAATGGATTAATTTATTTTGAATCTGTAAATTTGATTAAAATATTAAATCAATATTTTATCGAATCTTATATGCGGTTGACCTTACGAAAAATTAATTATAAAAAATATACCTCCCGTATTTATTAAATTGGCTTTTTCATTAATAATCATTTCATTTTGGTTAGCCAAACTTCATTTGACAAAGCAGTAATAATTATAAACGTCTACCCTCCCCAATTAAACCCAAAATATACCAATAATCGTTTTCCTTGTTTCTTCCGGAACACGGAACGTCTTAAGTTCAAACTGTAAGCTACCGCAGAAAAGAGAACCGCACCGAAAACCTCTGAAGCCTCTTCTTGTACCATCAGCACGTGCCCCGCGCACTGCCTAGCGACAGAAGACAAGAAAAAAAAAATCATGACATGAATCATAAATCGCTAAATTTCTCGCTGGTGTCACCTAACTCGCCATAAATTCTCGATTTCTGCAAACAGAAATCAGACCCACTTCTCCGATTCTTTTGAATCGCGTGGTTCACCGATCAAAATCATCCCTTGTTTTTTTGCTCCATGGATTTCTCCGACGCAGCTCTTGAAACTCCGGCGACTGCTTACAAGCTACTTTTCAAGTCGGCCGTCGCGATACCGTTGCCGCATTATTTGGCGGCGGGGATTTTCTGTTTCATTGTTCTACTGTACAATTTCTTGGAGTTTCATTTTTTTCAGGATCTCCGTAGTGGATTTCGTGGAGGTCCCGTTTTCTTGACGTACAACGCCAGCTCTGAGATTTATCATGGGGTCGTGTCGAAGTGTCGGACGCTTCATGGGAGGTAATGTCGGAAAACCTGGAACCTTAAACTATCGTTAGTTTGTTGTCTGCATGATATTTGGAGGTGGTAACTGCAGAATTCACCGAGTGGAATAGGAAATCAAAGCGGTGGAGATAAGAAATTAATTTTTTTTAATAAATGTCTTTTCGTGTGTTATGGGAACATTGGTGCTTTCTGAATTTCAAGGGCAATTCAGCAATCAAGACATCAAGAACTTTTATATGAGCCTAAGATTATGCTTGCTTGTCTTGTTGAATGTGGTTGTTATTGGTTTCTAGGAACACTTTGCAATCGTTTGCATTCATTTATTTATATGCTATAGCTATTGTCTGCCCATATCGTTTGTTTATGCTATGCTACTACTAACAGGTACTCGGTCACACCTTGGCTCTCAAGTCCGCATTTCCAAACTTCTTTTTTGAACTTCTTTGGGAGGCCTCCAGTCTTCACTTATAGAAGGTGAGGCTCTCTTTGTGAAGATCAAGAACAAATAGTAGTAGCACATAGTGCTGAATATTAAGAAATTCATAGCATTTTGTGTCTTGCAAGAATGGCTGTTTATGAATTGGGGGTTAAAGGGTACCCCTAAAAAATGGGGTTAAATATTTGTTTTAGAAGTTCAACATTTCTTGATGGTGGGAGGATGAAAAGTAGACGTGAAGTCGGACAATATTTGGGGTAGATGGGAAGGGAGGTGGTGTAATTGTGCTTTACACCTGGAGATAATCTGCTTCTTCAGAGATTTAAACATCATTGACTGCATTTTTTACAGAATTTTGAGAAATAATTTACATTAGTAATTCGGGCTCATAATATTTTAGATGTAATACATAAATTTTCTCTATCTGATCCCTCTGTCTGATTATTCAGACAGATGTATCAAGCATCTGACGGTGGGACTTTTGCTCTGGATTGGCTGTTGCATTCTGATGGTAAGAAAACAAGCTGAAGCTATTGATTGAAACTGGTCGAGGCACATATCATATATATAGCACACAGGCACACACAAGATCCCACTTTAAGAATGTTATGATGAATTTAGTGGATATCCAAGTATCAATTGCTGTGAAGATTTTTATATGCATAGCTCTACCATTACATTTTTCAGATAAATTATAACATTGTGGTTTTATGGAAGCTGAGACATTTGCTTTTAGTTAGTTACTAATATGGAAATAATAACTAAATTATGGACATTGACTCTCTCAAGCATCAATCTGTGAGTAAGGTTATGAAAAACTATATAGAATAAACTAAGTAAATACATGAAAAGAACATTCTAGTGCAGTTTTATTCATTACTCTTTCTAGGGGATTGGTGTGGGGAAGGAGTCTTCTATCTGGTTATGTTATTTCACGGGCCTTTTCTGAGTGCATGCAATCACGTTTTATTTTCTTGGATTGTTCCTCAACTATATAATTAACGTCTGTCTTTTTTTGTCATTTTGGTTGTTGAATTCTGTCCTTTTCTTGTTATACCTTCCTTATTTCTTGCAGTTTCTGGAGTATCTGTTCAAAATGATAATTCCCTGGCAAAAGATGATGCAACTCCTATTGTTATTATAATTCCTGGACTAACAAGTGATTCAGATTCTCCTGTAAGCCTAGGGTTTTGTTTATTTTAAATACAGTAGCGATATCTCCTTATGATCATCAGTTTTCGTCTTAAAATAAATAAATATGTAACTGTTTGAGCTTTGAACTATCGCCTCCTAATTATATCCTTTCTTTATACCTTCACTCCGGTTTCATATGAGCCTAAAAAGAACTAAATTGAGTCTAATTTCTGGCAAAAAGAAAAATATTGCACATAGCAGTACCGTCAGTGTGTTTTGGCTATGTTAAATATTTGAAAACTTCCTCAGCCTTACGGCAGACCTGAATTTATCCAATAGAAATGCAAGGTGATGATATGAACTTGGAGCTGTAACTTGCTCATTGCAGCGTGAACATGAATTTCATTATTTTTGTAAATGTCATCCCTGCTGGAAACCAGTTGTCAGTATTATAGGTAGTAACCAGGTTGGCATTTTTAGAATAGAACCCTATGAATTGGTAAAAAGCTTATTTTCTTTCTTGCATGGTGTTTGACCTCAACTAGCAAGCATTTATTTTCTCGATAAGTTATATATTTAATTAGCTTCTGCTGCATGCTGCAGTACATGAAACATCTTGTCTTTGGAACTGCAAAAAATGGATGGAATGTGGTTGTCAGCAATCATCGAGGGCTGGGTGGTGTCTCAGTTACTGTAAGTATTGAAAATAAAGAGGAATTATTTGCAAAATAAGCAGAAGAATGCTTGCTTCTTTGATCGCTCCATTCATTATAAGAACATGTGATAGCTTGTTTTACTTTAGGCATGGGAGCATGTTTGATATCTTTCATTCTTCTAGATAGGTGTCGCTTCAGTTGAGAATTATCAGTTATTTTAGTTCATTATAAGTTCAGCAAACGCAACACTCACTCAAACATTGATCTCATCAATCAGTCTAGTTTTCTGACTGATATGAGTACATGTAATTTGTGCAGTCTGATTGCTTTTATAATGCTGGATGGACTGAAGATGTGCGTGAAGTTATTAACCACTTACACAAAGAGTATTCTGCAGCTCCGCTGTTTGTAGTGGGAACAAGTATCGGTGCTAACATTCTGGTAGATTTTCACTCTGTGCCTCATGCTTACAAGGGAGTGACTATGTTGATTTGAATAGACCTTTTTAAACCGTTAGGTCAAATATCTTGGAGAGGATGGGGAGAATGTGCCGATTGCTGGAGCTGCAGCAGTTTGCTCTCCTTGGGATCTCTTGGTCAGTTAATATCAACTATACGTATTTGGATATGTATGAACTGTTTATTTAGCGACTAATAGACTCAGCTTGACAATACTCTGATTGGATGGTTTCTTATGATTTTATGAACATCCAACCAGTGCCAAATTATGTAAAAGAGTGTTGCTTCTGTGTGACTATAGGTGTAAACTATATAAACTTTTTAAGTAAAGATTTAATCTATTATAACCGACTATTTTCCTAATGTCAAATTTGTATCTCTCTGTCAACATTCACAGATTGGGTCCAGGTTTATATCTCGAAGGCTTATTCAAAAGTTATATGACAGAGCTCTTACTATTGGTCTTCAAGGCTATGCACAGCTGTATGTTGCATTGCCTTCTTCATGATTATTTACTAACATTGTTAGGCAATTGAAGCATTTAGGGAATGCAACAGATTGAAGGCCTTGAGTATAGCTTGAAACATGAATGATTTCCATACTCTTAATTATATTTATTTTTTGTTGTTTTTTCTTCATATGTTGGACAATTAAACACGTCCATCTGTTTACTATGTGATGCAGGCATGAAACTCGTTATACTCGCCTTGCTAACTGGGATGGTATAAAAAAGGTTAGTCTTCCACATCTATAATATGTACTTTTGGGCCTCAGCTGCAATCAAGCATATTCATTTGCTGGTACGTACATTTTCTGTAGTCACGTTCTATACGGGATTTTGATACCCATGCCACCTGTCTTGTTGGGAAATATGAGGTACCTTTCATCTCGGTTTCTGAATACTTCAGAAGCTTTTGAACTTACTGTCATTAACAATTTGAAACAATATATGTTTATCCAAAGACTGTAGATACATACTACAGGCGCTGCAGTAGTGCTGCATTTATTGGCCAAGTTTCAATTCCACTGCTCTGCATAAGTGCGTTGGATGATCCGGTCTGCACCATAGAAGCCATTCCTTGGGATGAATGCCGGTAAATTTGCTTATACTATCATTATCATACTTCTGTTTCTATCATTAGAAACCACCTTCTGTAGTGATGAGAAATTCACCAATTGCAGAGCAAATAAAAATGTAGTCCTAGCTACAACTCTACACGGTGGACATCTCGCTTTCTTTGAAGGCATAACTGGATCTCACCTTTGGTACTTCATTCTGCACATCTTAGCTTCCCAATTACTGCATATATTAATCAAAAGAATCATCTTCTTCATATTCAATTTGTATTTACTTGTTCTTCTTTCAAGGTGGGTGAGAGCAGTTAATGAATATCTGGGAGTTCTTCTTTCAAGTTCATACATGCACAAGCAAAAGAAGGTGCATTTTCTTAATTAGATGAACACTACATGCTTTTTCTGCCCTCCTAATCCATTTACCCAAATGCAGGAGAGTGTTGTTCCCCATTCGACACTTATGCAGTCATCAATCGATCAAGGCCCGTATCTCAACGTGGCCGACGGAATGGTGGCTGCAATGGGGAACGAGCACACGGACGGTGATGAGACACCGGAAGAGAATAAAGATCCCAACCAGACTAATCAAACGGCTGCAGAGAACTGCATCTCCATTGGGAGGAAGCCCGATTTGGATACCGATACTGGCCAAACTTCCCAAGATAATGCTGGTTCTGAGGGCAGAGGGCTTATCCAAAGATGCTTAAACCAGCTTTCAAGACAAAGTAACAAATCTATCTGGTTGCTTGCTTATATAGCCATCATATCGTCCTGGCCGGTAATTGGGGCTGCACTCGGTTTTCTGTACCGGAGGAAGCTGAAAAAAGGCTTACCAGGAAGAGGACCAAAGTGACTCAATACAACTGTTACGTAACAAGTGAATTGGGATCACTCCCTTGAACGCTCTTTGAGGGCCTAATAAACTTCAAGAAAAGTTTCTATTTTGGTTCCTTTGCTTGTTCAAATTTGTTTAATCTGCTAACCATGATGAACAAATAACCGTACCACAATCAAGCTAGGGGATAACCACAATCTTGAACATTTCAACTATGTACAACCACACAATTTTGAAGGGTAAAAGTCATGACAAAATATTCCTAATAGCTGAGTGAAGTTTTGACAGCCAACAAATCTTTCAGCAACTACAAGACTGTTCATCATCTATGAGTCATTGGTATGGGATAAGAAGCAAGCAGTATATCATCAGACTATACACTGGGACCAGGCTGTTGAAATTTAGTCTCAAAGAAAAGTCTTACACTGGAGAATATTGTAGTGATTTCAGCCATTGCACCATTTCCATAGTTTCCATTTGGTAGCCTCTTCTTCTCTGGGGGGATAAGCGTAATTCCAAGTTCATCGATCACCATGAGATGGCGCTCGGTAAAAGGGTTCTCCCACATGAGGGTATTCATGGCAGGTGCTACAAACATTGGTTTACTCTCGTCCCATGCCCGCACAATGCAGGTCAACAAGTTATCACATAAACCTCCAGCAATCTATTCAAGACACAAAGAAATCAGATTATATAGGATTGGTAGCTTTGGAAACCTAAGAAATATCCATAGCCTACAATGAGATCCTTAATGTTCATCTCAAACATGGTCAATTTAGGACTTAAAACTCATCTCTCTTGTTGTATGGTCATTTAATGTGGAGTAGCACAGGTGTTTTTTGAGTAAGAAACGGCAGTATCAATCTAGCATGTAACAAGATTCTCTAAGAAGCCTGGGACGGATTGTAATGGTAAGAAAATAAATCTAAACAGCCATTACAGCATGATGTTTTTACCTTGGCAAGTGTATTAGCAGACAGAGGTGCGATGACCATGATGTCCGCCCATTGGCGCAACTCAATGTGGAGTACGGTACCACCTACTCTTCTCCAACAGTTCCATTCGTCCTCATCGGTACAAAGTGTGACATCCTTTGGAATTGCTACCCTGTCGACAAAATGGAGTGATGTCCGGGTAGCAACAGCTTTGACTTCAGCCCAATCAGAGAAACATTGACAAAGATTAGCAAATTTTGTTGCAGCCACACATCCACTAGCAGCAAGCAGGATATGAGGTTTCTTCTTAGCAGTATTTACTGGATATGAAATCCTGTATGGATTATCAGGTTGTTTTTGTGCCATGTCCTGTTAAAAAACAAACGATTCCAATAAGGCAACTTCTATCGAGCACTAGGTAGAAAAGATAGTCACAACAACAGCAAGAAAAGTTTTCACATGATGTATAAAGACATTAGTCAGCTGAATAAGAAGAGACATTGGATGGGGGTTGCCATTTCAAATTTAGGAAGAAAAGCAGTAAGATTCAGACTGAACATCAGACTACGAGTGAAGTCTAGTCCATTCAACAAAACCCTTTGCTCTGATAAAGTGATTAGTTCAAATTCTCCACCTAATAAAGAATACTAGTACAGATGTTTCACACTTCAATATTGCAACATGATAACGCTGAAAAAGAAAGCCTGTTGCTCCTCTCACTATTTAGACAGGTGTAATAAATATCCAGAAAATATTACAAACAATTGAGCAGGTTTAGACATTCTTTTATCTGCACCTACTGTTCATTTTCACAAGCATGTTATGGGTGAGCGGCCGGGAATTTCATATCCTATAGAACTATAAACACTCAAACAATCTGCACTCAATATAGAAATTTATTTCTCCAAATAAAAACAACTTTACCATTTTGAATAGGTTAAACTTTCACATTGTGGCAAAGGATGAAGGGCCTACGATATCAAATTCTCGAATATTGAGTATAGCATTCTACACTTCAACATTCTACCGAAGGATAAAGGGCTCATAATATCAAATTCTATAGTGTAGCATACTACAATCCCAACTAACACTTTAACCAACAGAGAAATAGTTCAGTAACACTAAATCAATTATGACATTTAATTCGTGCGACAACAAGAAAAGAAAATTAACAAGAACTGGAATTGATTCTTCATATCCTATAGAATTACAGACAATCTGCTCTCAAGATACACATTTCTTTCTACAAATAAACGACACTTAACCAGTTTGAATGGGTTAAAATTTCACATTGCGGCAAGAATTAAGGGCTCACAGTATCAAATTCTTGAATCTTGAGTAGAGAATTCTACACTTACACATTGTAACGAAGGATTAAGGGCTCACAATATCAAATTCTGTAGTGTAGCTACACTTCTAACTAACAATTTAACCAACGGAAAAATAGTAAAGTAACACTAGATCAATCATGACATTTGATTCGTGCGACAACAACAAGAACTGGAATTGATTCTTCAACTAACAAGAACAAAACTAAGAATGTTACTACCGCAGCTACACAAAATAAGAAAATTCAATGTCAACTCACCAAACAACTCAAGAAATGCACACGGGACCAGTTTCAGAAATCGGAAAAACTAAGCAAATTAAACGTAAATCTACCAACCGGTATCTAGAAATTCATCTGAAGAAAATGCAAATCATTTTATCATCCAAAAAACTCAGATACTAACAGAAATCAAACAGAAAAAAAAACGATTGAAAAAAAAAAACAGAATCACCTGAAACCGAGATTAATTGTGAAATCCAGAGATAGTTCAGAGGGGCTTTCAACAAGAGAGGGAAAAAGAATTAGCTGGGAGTAAGATTTAATTTTCGAAACTCATACTTCCGCTATTTGTGGCTCACTTTCCCTAAAGGGGTGTCCAATTATTTATGCCCATTTTCCTAATTTGGAAAAAAATTACTCCTACTCTATCATCTTCTCTCTCCTACTTTATTACATTCTCTCTCATACTTTATCATATTTCTCTCATACTCTCTCATTATGTTATTCATCTTCTCTCTCTCTCTTTCATACTTTATCATCTATTCTCTTAATTCCCGTGTCGAAACCAATTGAGCCAAAAATAACGGGACGGAAGGAGTAGTTTTTTTTCACAAACAAAAGAAATAAATCTCTCCCAGAACAAGAAAAAAGAAAAAAGATTACAAATTAGATTTTCCCGGCTAAAATTAAATCTAATTGAACATTTAAATTCTGCATAGTTAGTTGCGCCTTCTCCTATTATTACTTTTCTACTTTTTAATTGAATTGTCCCGCTATTACTCGTTATTTTTCCTAAAAGATCTTAAAAATTACTCTTAAACAAAAATAAAGTGGGTCTCTCCTACTTAATATTCATCCTCATATTATCATATTCTTTCTCTCAAAAAATCTATTTATCTCTCATACGATTTTCGTTCCACTCCGAATTCAAAAATTTATAATTTTTAACTTTCTTAAAACTTAAGATTATTTTTTAAAATATAATATTAAAAAAAAATCGATTGTCTCAACTATGCCTTGCAAAAATTTGGATAAATTCACATTTCTTCCACCAATCAATCACTCCTCGAAAATTGTAGTATTAATTTCTTAATATAATTAAAACTCATAAAATATACACTTAAATAAAATTCCTTAATCTTCGTGCCGAAACCAAAGACAAAGAGGACAGTAATATCGGGACGAAGGGAGTATTAATACATACCACAAATTTGCAGTTCCGACTAACTAGTTAGTGTATGTTTAGAGTATTTTTAGTTGCGAAGCACAATAGTTCTTTTTTTTTTTTTTTACAAGAAATTTGCCCCCGAGATACATATTGAATAATTTTTTTTTGAGGGTAAGGATAAGTGCGCTGGGTAAATTGGGGATACATAATGTTTTTTTTTTTTTAAATATTTGATGAGTAGGTAATTGCGCGCGGGGTAAATCTGGCGCCTACAAATAACACTCGAGGATACATATTGTTTAATTTTTTTTTTTATAGGAAAGCGCTAACAACCTTGGGTTAATCATAGATTTACAAACCGATAGAGACTAGACACCTTAAGCAATATGTCATCTCAAAGGGTCTTGTTTTTATCATTTTATGTAATAAAAGTATTTTTTTGTGACCGGTGACTTGGTATGATATATAGAATTTTTCTTGTCGTATTGTATACCTTACCAAAAATTACGGTATACAATATTTCATATCAGTATTGTACCTTCTGGTATACTAAATTTGTATACTAAAATTTCGATGTCGAATACTTATCATACAAATATCGTTCCTTCCTTTCGGTATACCCCGCTTATAAGTAGATGACTTTTTACGGTATATCGTCCTCTCAAGGTGTGCGTCGTTCCACGATATCGTGTGTTCCATGTTTGCGGTTTTATGAGAGAATTTCACTATATTACTATATCTACCAAACTTAATATTTGAAAATCGATATCATTATGTACCAAAGTCCTCCGTATTATCATACCGAGAAAATTATAGTATACAACAAATTTTAATATTCCGCTAGTATAGTAGTAGATATGGTATACCGAATTTTCGATGATTTCCCCAAGCTACATAGGTCAAACTTGTACTCTAATTTTTATTATTTGTCCCAATAAAAGGCTTTTTGTTGAACCTTTTCATTTTGATAGTGTCTTAAAATGACGCGTCTAAAGAAGTAACAAAATTTATCGTCTTGGAATAATCAACTTATTATATTTAGTATTTTAATTATATTTCCACAATTACAAATTTATCGTGGAAATTATTTTTGTAGACCGGAAAATATTTGAATTGTAAAAATATTTGTCACTATTAATTCAGTAAACCGTAAATGGTTGACGGCGTCTAACGTTGAGCCGTTTCACATCATAATTTCCAACGGTAACCATTTCAAAGGGTTCAATTCAAATCCCAACTATATTTCTCCCTCTCCAAGAAACCACAGAATCAAGAAATCAATTTCATAATCTCTCGACGATGGCCTTGAATCAAGAAAAGATGAAGCGGAAGGAGAGAGAAATTCCAGTTTTCACAGTCTTGAAGAACAATTGTATACTGAAGAACATCTTTGTTTTAGATTACCCTCCCCCAATTTCTTCGTCTTCGGTGTTAGGGCAGGAGAATGTTGATCAAGAATCGGAGATGGAAGAGGTATTGTTGGTGGGAAGGCACCCCGATTGCAATATAAAGTTGGAGCACCCGAGTATCAGCAGATTCCATCTCCGAATTCACTCTAAACCCTCTTCTAGATCTGTTTTCGTCACTGATTTATCTTCCGGTAAATTATTAAAACTTTTTAATTATCTTCTGGTGATGGGTCTTTGTAGTTTGATGGTATTATATTTTTCTGGTGTTTTCACTTATTTGGAAACCCTTCTTGAGCCCTAATCCTTTGCACTTTTTAACTCTCAATGGGATGGTTTTTCACGTATAGAAGTTTTTGTTTGCTGATTCATAGTTTTTTAGGCAAAATATTGATTTTGTATTTCTTTATGTTTGTTGGGTTATAATTAGTTCCTCACTGGTCTTGACCCTTTTCTGAATCCCCATCTTTGAAGTTTTAACTAGAACTGGACTATTTTTTCCTTTTTTGCATCCTTTGTTGACTTCTTGTCTTTCTTCTATCAGTGCATGGGACTTGTGTTTCTGGAAAAAGAATTGAGCCAGGGGTCAGGATCAAACTGGTCCAGGGAGATACATTGAAGCTGGGGGAATCGAGTAGATTGTACAGACTTGACTGGGTCCCAATCAGCTTAGCTTATGAGATAAATGACCCGTTTGTACCTCAACTGGATTCTTTGGATATAGTCGATGAAGAAACAGAAGGGACTATAGATAATGTAAATTAAGAAACTTACTTGAAAGCATGATATCTCCTTACGGATACAAATATACTAATTTCATATTCCTGTAATTTCAGGATGAGAATAGTTTGTCTCTTCAAAATGAATGGGACCAGCAGCTGAGTGATCAGATAGAAGGTCTAGGGTGGCAATCTTCTGAGGAGAATCTAGGTTTGTCCTTGCTGGAAATGACAGCAAATGATGAAGTGGAGAACAATCGTTTGCCTGAAATGTGTAACAAAGAAAATGAAATCTCAAGTAGCCAGATATGTCCGATGGATGCTTCATTTACTGTTGATGAACAAACAGAAGGGGTGACAGACCAGGTACATGTTTAGAATTAACTAAAGTTTATCGGTAGAGGTGTGGTTTGGAATGTCAGAATTTAATAAACTGTGATTTCATTTTTCAGGATAGGGATAGTTTTCTTCACATATATGATGAAGGGCAGCGTCTAAGCGAAACTATGAATGATATAGAACAGCGTTTTTGTGACGAGGATCTAGCTTTGCCCCTGGATGCTTCATTTACAGTTGATGAAGAAGCAGAAGAGGTCCCGGATCAGGTAAATGTTTAGAATTAACTCAAAATCTTGTTAGAGATGTGGTTTGGGATCAATTTAATGATTCTGCTTCTGTGTGATTTTTTAGGATAGGGATGGCTTACTTCATGAAAATGATGAAGGGCAGGGTCTAAGCAAAACAATGAACGATCTAGATAGGCCATTTTGTGATGAGAATCTAGCTTTTCCCATGCAGAAAATGACTGCACCAGCAGCGCCTCTAGAGCCGGAAGATGAGGTGGAGAACATGACTTCGCCTGAAGCATGCGATAAAGAAAATTATTTCTCCAGCATTCAGCTATGTGAAATTGAGAAGGAAAACACACCACAGCTTGAATACGTTTTCTCGAGCAGTCGGCTAAGTGAAATTGAAAAAGAAAACAGCCCACAAGTTCATATTCCATCAGCTGTCCTTCAAAAAGAATCTCAAACAGAAATTAGAGAGTATTTTGAGATGAATTCAGAGAAAAGGCTATCCCTGAACATTTGGGCACGGAGAGGTAAATCTCAAAGTGTTAAGATCGAAACCAGCAGAAGCAAAGCAGGGATTAATATGAGCTCGCAGGTTAAACCAGTTCTCGTTGGAAATTCTGTAAATAAATCAATGCTGAAAGATCAACATGCTAGTCCTGATAAAGATGAAGAGATATTTACCCCAGACAAGGAGAATGCCTCTCCCAATTCTTGCCTTGTCAGATCCTTGGCTGGGAAATTTGATGAAGCATTGAAGAGTGGATCAATCTCAAACACTACTATCTCCAGTGTGAATGAGGATGGAGAAGTTTTCACTTCAGACAAAGAGAACTTGACTCCGGATGGTAATTTGTTTAAGTCCATCAAGAATATTGGGAGGTCACAAGAAGTTAGGCATTCAAACTTTCATAAATCGTCCCCATTGAAGACAGCTGGTCATATCATCTATGAAGAGGAATGCAAAGTTCTGCAGGAACGTAAATCAACGTGTTCTGCTTCCAAAAGCCATGGCAGGTTGAGGAAACAGCCATATGCTTTAAAGGCAGAAAAAAGGGAGCCTTTTCGTTCGCTGCCTGTGATTTCCGCTGGTGATGATAAGGCTGTACCAATACCTTCAATACATGAATCCCCTGTGAAAGGAAGCAAACCTATCAATTATTCAGAATCTGAGGGGGTTAATTTTTCGCATGTAAGTTTAATGTGCTCGCTTTCTTGTGTGCTAGAAGAACTCAAATGGTGTGAATTCAGCTCTGCAATGTTGAACATTTTCCATGAACTTTTTTTTTGCAGAGAAGTACTAACAAGGAGACTGAAAACAGCTGGATAATTGTAGTAGACACAGCCTGTCTGCTAAACAAGAAGTCAAGGAGGGAGCTGCATCTACTGCGAGGTCTTCGAGGGACTTCTTTGTTTATTCCTAGAATTGGTAAAGATAGATCCAATATGGTGGAATTCTTTTCGGCTTCATTAAGTTAACTTTTCTTTGAGTTAGATGAATCACACGCACCTTTCCTTTTGCATCTCAGTTTTAAGGGAACTCGATTGCATGGTAAGGCGTGCAAGTTTCTTATCAAGAATGACAGAGGCTTCTTCAGCACTGCAATGGATTGAAGAATGCATGGCTTGGGCGAAGTGGTGGATTCACGTGCAGAGCTCCTCGGAGGAAAGCAGGCTCATCCCACCAACTCCAACTGCTGCTTCTTCTGCTCATTGGCTTAATGAGGACAAAGGGGCATTCTCTGTTGGCCCAATTCCTTTCTCTCCTTGCACTTTACAAGAAATCGTCACCCCAACTGCTGCAGACCACATCCTAGAATCTTCTCTTCTCTTCAAGCAGACCACAAATGGACAACTTGTCCTTCTCAGTGATGATGTTACTTTGAGGATCAAAGCTATGGCTGAAGTACAACACCTATCTGCTAACTTGGAATGCATCTAAAGAGACATGTTTATGGTTTTGATTATGATTGTCTTTTCTTGCAGGGTGTCATTTGTGAGACAGCAAAGGAGTTTCGTGCCAGTCTAGTCAATCCGTTCTCATCACGGTTCTTGTATTCGAACAGCTCTCCCAGAGGACCTACTTGGACTTGTGTGGATGACACTGTTCTTAAAGAGAAATACTATCCCAGCCCCTCGAAGAAGACCGCGAAATCCGGAGAAGGAGCTAAAGGTTTGAAGCTTATATTGTTGCACAATTC